>CM066031.1:1266970844-1267570844 GCA_033557465.1 Ichthyophis bannanicus | reverse complement strand
TACCAGTACAGAGTACTGCCCTTCGGCCTGTCCTCCGCACCGCGAGTCTTCACAAAATGTCTCGCGGTCGTGGCGGCCCATCTCCGGCTTCACGGCCTCTATGTTTTTCCGTACCTCGACGACTGGCTCATCAGAGCAGCGTCCGCTCAGGAGGTCACCAACGCCACGTCCCGCACGGTGACTCTGCTGCAGCACTTGGGCTTTGTCATAAACTTCGCAAAGTCCACTTTGCTCCCCTCACAGGATCTCGAGTTCATCGGCGCAAGACTGCGCACTCCTCAGGCGCGAGCGTACCTACCGCTCGACAGGGCTCAGCGGCTCATGGACCTAGCCGGCCGCTTTCGCAGCCAGCCCCTGGTCTCCGCCAGGCGCTTCCTGAGACTGCTCGGCCATATGGCTTCCACCGTCCATGTGACCCCCAATGCCCGCCTGAATATGCGGCCTGCTCAATGGTGTCTCCGCCGGCAGTGGCGACAAGCCACGGGCGGCCTAGCAGACCTAGTGCGCGTCTCCGAGCCGCTGGTCTCGTCTATCCGGTGGTGGCTCCGGCAGCCGAACCTGATATTAGGAATGCCTTTCCAGTCACCTCAGCCGACCCGGGTGCTGACCACCGATGCATCCCTCCTGGGCTGGGGAGCACATTGCCAAGAGGCACGTACTCAGGGCCTCTGGACCAAGTGGGAGTCTGCTCAGCAGATCAACTTCCTGGAGCTCAGGGCGATCCGCCTAGCTCTCAAAACCTTCTCCCACCTGACCTCCCAACAGTCCGTCCTTGTCCAGACGGACAATCAAGTTGCCATGTTCTACGTGAACAAGCAGGGGGGCACGGGCTCCTTCCTCCTCTGCCGGGAGGCACAGAAACTCTGCTCTTGGGCCGTCAGTCACGGCATTCTCCTCAAGGCAGTCTATCTCCCGGGCCAGGAAAATTGCCTGGCAGACAAACTCAGCAGGGTCCTCCAGCCGCACGAGTGGCGTCTGGATCCCTTGATCGTTCAGAAGCTCTTCCTCAGGTGGGGTCTCCCCACGGTGGATCTCTTTGCCAGTCCTCACAACCGGCAGCTTCCTCGCTTCTGCTCCCGTCAGCCACACCCCCTTCGGGTTGCGGCGGACGCCTTTCTGATCTCATGGTCGGGGAGCCTTCTGTACGCTTTCCCTCCCATCCCGTTAGTCTCTCGGACTCTTTTCAAGGTTCTCCGAGACAAAGCCTTCATGATCCTGGTGGCCCCTCGCTGGCCCAGGCAGCCGTGGTTTCCGCTCCTGCTGCAACTGGCGGTGGAGGATCCCTTCCCTCTGGGGGTACAACCGGATCTCCTCACTCAGGATCAGGGGTCCCTACTGCACCCCAACCTCAGGTCTCTCAACCTCATGGCCTGGCTGCTGAGAGGGTAGTCCTTGCTCCTCTTCTCTTGCCGGCGGAGGTGGAGGAGGTCGTCTTGGCTTCGCGACGGCCTTCTACCCGCAAATGCTACGCCCTTAAATGGCGTCGCTTTGCAATCTGGTGTTCCCAACAGTCTCAGGATCCCTTCTCCTGCCCGGTGTCGGTGATCTTACAGTACTTGCTACACCTCTCTAATCTGGGACTTAAGTCCAACTCCGTCAAGGTTCACCTCAGTGCTCTTTCAGCACATCATGTGCCGGTGGGCGGCAGACCTCTCTCCAACGACCCTCTCGTAGCGAGGTTTCTCCGAGGTCTCCTTCTACTTAAACCACCTCTGCGCCCGCCAGCACCTGACTGGGACCTGAATGTGGTTTTGCAGCGGATCACCTGTCCGCCCTTTGAACCTATGGCTACCTGTTCCCTCCGTTTTCTGTCTTGGAAAACGCTGTTCTTGATAGCCCTCACTTCCGCTAGGCGCGTGAGTGAGTTGCAGGCCCTCGTGTCTGATCCCCCCTACACTCGGTTCTACAAGAATAGGGTAGTCCTACGGACTCACCCTAAGTTTCTGCCTAAAGTGGTCTCCCCTTTTCACATGAATCAGGAGGTGGTACTTCCAACCTTCTTTCCCAGACCACACTCCAGCCGAGCTGAGACGGTCCTCCATACCCTGGACTGTAGAAGGGCATTGAACTTCTACCTTGACCGTACGCGGGAGCACCGTAAAGCTGCTCAGCTTTTTGTGTCTTTTGACCCCAATAAATTGGGGCTCCCGGTCTCCAAGCGTACTCTGTCCATCTGGGTTGCGGACTGTATCTCTTGGGCTTATGGGGCAGCCGGACTCTCCTTAGAAAGTCGAGTCACGGCTCATTGTGTTCGGGCAAAGGCCACGTCAGTGGCTTACCTCCGCTCTGTTCCGCTGGCAGACATCTGCCGGGCCGCTACTTGGTCTTCGAGCCAGACTTTTGCGGTCCATTACTGTCTCGAGAGGGAGTCCCGTAGGGACAGTGCTTTCGGACAGGCAGTCCTCCGTAATCTCTTTGAGGTCTGAGCAACTCCTACCCTCCATCCCGGATGTGGGCTACCGGTGGGTGATAATTCAGCGAAGATTCTTTCCTTCTGTGCTGCTGAGCTAGAGGGAGCTCATTTTTGTGCTTCGGGTCTCCGGTAGCCTTGAGCTTGGGAGTCCCATAAGTGAGGACTGACTTCCTGCTTGGTCCTGGAGAAAGCGTAGTTACTCACCTGTAACAGGTGTTCTCCAGGAGCAGCAGGAATCAGTCCTCACTACCCTCCCTCCTCCCCTTGGAGTTGCAATCGTCTGCTTATGTTCTTTTTGCAAATTTTTATGCTGTCTTTTTTAGCTATGTCATCTGACTGGCTAAGATGGCACCTTCGGGCGGGAAGACGACCGCGCATGCGCGCTGCAATTCCCAAAGGCTTTCTTTGAAAGCTGGGGAAAATTGCTCCGCGAGGGCTCCGTCGGCGCCGACGTCACCCTTAAGTGAGGACTGATTCCTGCTGCTCCTGGAGAACACCTGTTACAGGTGAGTAACTACGCTTTACGCGCATCCTAAAGCATGTGTGAAGGTGAATGGGGCCCACTCGGATTTTTTGAGCAAGGGCGGGGAACGAGGCAGGGATGCCCTTTGTCTCCGTTGTTGTTTGCCTTAGCCATAGAGCTCCTGTCGCAGAGAATAAGGGAAAGGGTGGATATCTCGGGCATAACAGTGGGACGGAGTGCCTATAAAATTTCGTTGTTCACGGATGATATAATTTTAAGCTTAGCCCGACCCCGAGTTAGCTTACCCATAGTGATGTGGGAGCTGGAGGAATATGGTAAAGTTTCGGGGTTTACGATCAACCAGACAAAATCGGAAATTTTGAATTTAACGGTCCCCAGTGTGCTAGCTAATACAATGGCTAAGAAGTATCCCTTCAAGTGGACCCGCGGCAGTATTCGGTACCTAGGCATTTGGATAAGCAATAAAATTGATGAGTTGTATAACCTGAACTATAGGAGGGTGTTGGGGAAGATAGAGGGCTGGCTGGATGGGTGGGGACGGGGATACTTGTCCTGGTTTGGGCGCATAGCGACGGTAAAAATGATGCTGGTGCCCAGACTGTTGTTCCTGTTCCAGACGCTCCCGGTATGGGTCCCGCCGCATAGCTTGAAACGGATACAGCGGTTGGTCAATAGGTTTATATGGGTGCAGAAGCGCCCTAGGATAGCAATGCAGGGTATTGCAAAGGACCAGAGGGGAGGGGGGGTTGGGGGTACCTAATATACGCAAATATTATGAGGCAGCGCAATTAAAAACGCTGTATGAGTGGCATAGGGAAACATCTAAATCTTGGGTCCAAATGGAGTATGAGCTGGTAGGGGGAATGGACCTTGAAAGAGCGATTTGGAGGGGGTACAGGGGTTTGGACCAGCACGCCCTGAGTCCCATGGTGGCGAATAGTTTGAGAATTTGGAAATGCAATAAACCCCAACTTGTTCCCGATAAGGGTTATATACAGGGGATGACTATTGAGGCCTGCTTTGAGCGGGGACAGGGTCCCGGAGAGCACGTCTTACGTAGATGGGCCAGAACCGGGCTAACGCATGTTCATCAAGTTATCCACTCTCAGGGGGTTCACCCGTTTGAAGGCATCAGGGACCTTTATCAGTTGAAAGGGAGTGATCAATTCGCTTATATACAACTGAGGAGTTTCCTGAGGCAACCAAAGGTATGGAAGGACCTCTGGGAAAATAGAGGGTGGTTTGAAGCTATATGTACTGGGCAGAGGGGGAAAAAGGGGGTTTTGTCCAGAATTTACAAGGGGTTATTGGGGTCTGGAGAGTGTAAGCTCCGATATATGATGCAATGGGAGGAGGATCTGGGGGTGTGTTTGGAATGTGGAGCGCTGGGAGAAGCTCATACAGACGATTGCTACCGTGTCAATAGCGACACAAATTAAGGAAAATGCTTATAAAGTATTATACAGATGGTATTGGACGCCAGTGCGTCGATATAGGGCAGGGAAGGGACGGGATGACTTATGTTGGCGGGGATGCGCAGCCAGAGGGGACTGGATGCATATGTGGTGGAAGTGTGACAGGCTACAGGTTTACTGGGGGCAGGTTCTGGAGGCGATTCAAGGCATGACTGGGCAGAAATTACATGGGAGACCGGCGGCCTGTTTGTTGCATCAACTTGATGAAGATCTCTCGAGACGGGAGGAGGGGGTATTGCATCACTGTATAGCCGCAGCTCGGTGCGAGATTGCTCAGCACTGGGGGGGGCAGAGTGTACCACAGTTGGCAGGTTTTGTGCGGAGAGTGGCTGAGGTGAGCTTGATGCATAAATTAACGGAGCTGCGGCGGGGGACAGGAGGGAAAAGTGCAGTATATTGGAAGAAGGTTTGGAGTTGGCTGGAGGGTTGGAAAGGGAGGGGGGAGGGGGCGTTGGGAGTAGGAAGATAGTAAATGTGGAGGTCCGGCATGGATGCATGGTGAGTGTTAAGTGGAATGACGGGTATTGGAGATATTGCAGGGGGGATGGGCAAAAAAAAAGGGGGGGTATTGTGGGAGGGAGGGTTAGCACCTAATACTTGAAGGGGAAGAGAGGGCGGGGGGAATAGGGGTAGGGGGGAGCTTTTGTTGGACTACATGCATTGATGTATGTGTAAATTGAGATTGATGACTGGATTGATTTTTGGTTGTTTCTGTTGATCATATGGTATACCAGAGGTTTTTCAAATGGTTTGTATTTGTATTTTTACTATAACACCTTAATAAAAATTTTAATGGAAAAAAAAAATTCATGGAACTGTACATACCTGAAAGAGACATCAGCATTAAAGTCTGATGCTTTGGAAAAGGAGGCTTTCATTCAAGCAGTAAGTTCCAAACAAAAGAGCTTGTTTTGGGATAAAGTCCTATGAACTATGTGAGGCAAAAAGTGGTTATATCTGGGACTTCACTGTATATACTGGAAGTAACGCTGATTTTGACCCTTCACTTTTTTCACTACTTCACACTGACAGTGTTGTGATGTCGTCATTGCAGCCATTGCTGGGGAAAGGGCATTGTGTTCACATGGATAACTTTTATTCCAGCCCATCTCTGACAGATTTATAAATGCCAACACGGATGCAGTCGGAGCTGTTAGGCTGGACAGAAAGTTTATGCCACCAACACTGAAAAATGCTAAGCTGAAAAGGAGAAAAAATGACCTACTATTGTGGTAAAATAATGGCACTGAAATTGAAAGACGAGAAAGATGTTTGCATACTGGGCACTGTCCACAGTGATGAATTTGTGGAAACGGAAACTGAGAAGTAAGAAACGGAAACCCTCTATAGTTGAGTACAACAGCAGCATGTGAGGGGTTTATCTTAGTGACCAGTTTCTTGTGAGCTATCCATGTGCTTGTAAACGCCTCAATAAATACTACATAAGACAATTTTGACACCAGTTGGACATGGTGGCACTCAATGCTTATGTACTGTATGCAGAATTAGGAGGCAAGAAAAGCAGGCTTAGTTTCCAGCTTGCAATTATCAAGCAAATGATAGAACGCTATCAAAAGGAGAAGCTGCTTGTATGCCTTGGACGACATTCAGCTGAACCACTGCCACAGCGGTTGACTGAGCGCCATTTCCCTGAACTCATATTGCCATCTGAGAACAAAGAATGTCCTACCTATTGCTGTAAATTGTGCTGCAGTAAATCTGACCAGTCTAGAAAGAAATTGCGAAAGGAATCGCATTGTTACTGTCCAACCTGTGATGTCGCGCTCTGTGTGGTGACGTTCTGGACCCTATATTATAAATACTTGTTTACTTACTATTTTACTTACACCAGCTTTTACTAAACGCCGGTAGCAGTGACTGTCCGCTATCTGTGCCGCAGCCCAATTGTATAACACGGGGCCTTGGCATACATAGCGGGCGGTCTCCGCTACCAGTGTTTAGTAAAAGACCCACTTAGTCTATTATACCTATGTCAAAAAGTTTTAATAAAGATATTTGTTTGAATGCTATAGTTAGAAAATTAATTCCCCAGGGAGTGGTTGGCTGGGTGCTATGTATTCTCCGGAAACAAGCAGGAAGTCAGTCCTCACATGTGGGCGATGTCTATACCGACAGAGTCCTTGAGGAAGCATCTCCCCAGCTTTCAAAGAAAGCCTTTGGGGATGCCACCTCGCATGTGTGATGCCCTTCCCGTCCAAGGATGCCATCTTGCTCGGTCTCCTTTTTTCCGTGGAGCCCTTCGGATGTCTATCTGCTTTCCCCCGGAAAAAGTTGATTTCTTTGTGCCCGAGTTTCATATTCATCTCTGGTTGCACACCAATACTCTTCCCAAGCCCACTGCCCTGGCATCAAGTCTTGGATTCGTAGATATTTTTTCCTCTTGGTGCCTTCGTGCCTTTTTTCCAACTGGCAGCGCTGTGGATCTTCGACCTTGGTGGGGTACTTTATTTCCCCCATGGCTACCAGTGGCTTTATGTTCAGAAATCATGTCCCTTACCGATACACACGACTGCTGCCTACGCTGTCTAGGGCCGGACCATGACCTTGTGGCCTGTGGTCTCTGTAAGAAGATGTCTATCAAGGCCCTAAGGAGCTGCCAGCAGTAGCACAATAAGTTCTTCCCGGAGTCCCTAGTGCCTCTGAAAGCCAAGGCCCCTTCTGAAGTCACGGGCTCCCGTGGTGCCCTTGCAGACCCTGGTCGATGCCACAGATCTTCAGAAAGGGGATCTTCAGAAAGGGGGTCTCCCTCGAGAGAACACAAGAAGAAGAAGAAACCTTTGGAGGCAGCATCCCTGGACAATTCCAGCAGGTTGGGTAAGCCCCGAGCCAGGTCCTGCAGTCCACGATGTTTGTCCGAGGGCTTGGAGCAGGGGTGGCCCACAAAGGTCACCCAGAAGGAATCGCCCAGAGATCGGCCTCAGACCTCCGAGGCCATCCTCGTTGAGGACTCCCTTCAGGGGAACCGGCGTCTGACGAAAGTTCCTCAGTGCCTGTGCCGATGGCTGCAGAGCCTTCTGGACTCAAAACTAGAATGGCAGCCCTGGAGCGCAGCCTGTTTGCCTTCATGGACCAGCAGCGGCCGTTGCTGTCCAGCACAACTGGTTCCTCCACCCAGATCACCGGGACCTCGATGTTGAGGATGTTCCCGGAGGCCGAGCCATTCCTCAAGACCATGCAGCCTCGAGTTGATCCTCGGCCAAGGTCTAGATCAGAGTCCCGTTCGATGGGACCGAGGTCTTTCCCGGCTAACGCACATGGCACCAGCCGTAGGGTCTCAGAGGGACACGGGCAGGGCTCAGGCCCAGAGCCCACGGACTGCCTTTCCCTTCAGTCTTTGATTGACTGCTCAGAATGGGAGACTGAGGAAGAGGAGTCCCCAGACACCCGTCACCACCACAACGTCCCCTCGAACTTGCCACTTTTTGAACCTCGTTCCCTGACAAAGGACATGGCATTCCTCCACTTTGTGTGGGACATGTGAAACGCCGTAGCATTCGCAATGGAATCTGAAGAGGACCCTCAGACGGAGATACTAGAAATCCTCCAATACAAGGCCCCACCGAGAGAATCGCTCACGGTACCCATTCCTCCTATCCTGGGACGGCTAATGCTCTGTATGTGGGGGAAACACTGGTGTCGATGCCTCTAGTGAGCAAGTGGTTCAACTCGATGTAGCAGGTCTTCCAGAGACCTGACTTCCAGAAAGCACAGCTGCCTCATAACTCCACGGTGGTGAAGTCAGCTATGCATCTGCTGAAGAGCCAGAAGATGCACTCTTCAGTGCCCTCGGGTAGGGAGGCACGCACCCTGGATGCCCTCGGCAGAAAGTGCTACCAGGGCTCTATGCTCATTGGCCAGATCCAGCCCTACCAGCTGTACATGGGCATGTACCTGAGAAACCTGGCGAAGGAACTCACCGGATTCTCTGCTGGTCTCTCAGAGGAATCCATGCAGCAGTTCAAGAACCTGGCCAAAGCCATTCATGAGTGCTCCAAATTCATGACTCGAGCAGCCTATGACTGCTTCAAATCAGAGACTAGAGTAGTTGCAGTGGGCATCAGTGCCCAACGTCAGACTTGGCTACAGTCTTTTGACCTCCAGCAGTGGGTTCAGGACAAATTGGTTGATCTCCCATGACAAGGGGAGAATCTCTTTGCAAACCCATGATGGAAAAGGCCACCGAGTTGAAAACAGAGTTCATGACGAGGACCAGGCTCTCCAAAAAGACCACTGGTCCTCCCTGATGGAAGGGCTCGGGTAAAAAGCCCTTTTACCCGAGGAAAGGGGCTGCTTACAAAAATTGCCCACATTTGCATGCCTCCCCAGCAGGATCAGAATGGGACAGGGACATGGCCCTCATAAGCAGAAGGCTCCCAAGCCACAGGCATTGGCTCCAGCCCAGCCTGGGGGAGCTTTTGACTCCTTGGGCATAGCCTCTACCCCAAGGAGGACAGCAGCCCACAGGGGGACGTCTGATCCACTATGCCCACAGGTGGCTGGCCATCACCAGCGATTCCTGGGCACTTCAGGTGGTCAAGGAGGGCTACCTCCTCCACCTGGCACAGACACCGCCTCCTTTCTTTCCTGGAGAGCCCCCAGGTCTCCCCTTCACCGGGACCTTCTACTGCAGGAACTCGCAGGCATTCTCAAGGACAAGGTGGTGGAACCAGTATCCCAACATCTCAGGGGCAAAGGGTTCTTTTTTAGGTATTTCTTCATGCCAAAAAGGACAGGGCTGCCTAAGGCCCATCCTGGATCTGTGGAACCTGACTGCATTTCAGAGACCTGATGTGGCTCCTGCAGGAATCTCCTCTGCGACTTCCTCCTGCCTGGGGGCTGTTACTTCAAGAGCTGATTCTTCTGGATGACCCAGCTCCTTCTTGCTTACGGCTTGGCTCTTGAGTGGTGGTGTTTAGCGCGTAAGGGCTATTATCCTACTATGGTTTCCTCGCTCATCAAGGGGAGGAGAGATTCTACCAACCTTGTCTATGTGCACGTCTGGTGTGTTTTCGAGCATTATTGTCATAAGCATCAGGTTAGTCCTAATACAGTGGACTTGCTGTCCTTACTTGCCTTTCTTCAGGATGGCCTGAACAAGGGCCTTTCCCTTAGTTCTCTGAACGTTCAGGTGGCAGCCTTATCCTTCTGGGGAGTGGTGGCGGGGTGGTTGATAGCCTCTCAACCGGCCGTGTCTTGTTTCCTTCAGGGGGTATGGCACCTGTGTCCTCCTCTGTAATTGTTTAGTTATTACCACGTGGGATCTTTGCCTAGTGCTCCAGGTCCTGATGTCAGCCCTTTGAGCCCTTGAAGTGGGCTAAGCTTAAAGATCTGACCTTTAAGACTATCATCTTGGTTGCAGTCTGCTCGGCAAGGCAAATCTACGAGCTTTAGGCATTTTCTTGCAGGGATCCTTGCTTGTTCTTGGAGGAAGCAGTGTACATTTGGCCTGTCTCTTCCTTCTTACCCAGTGTCCTGGGAAGGACAAGGACCTTGGCCTGGTGGATGTCCAGAGAATGCTTCTCCAGTATCTTAAAGTTACAACTCCTTTTGCAAGTCAGGCTGTCTGTTTGTGCTAGTTGCGAGACTGCGTAAAGATGGTATGTCTGTCATATCTATCATAGAGATTGGATGAAGGAGGTCATTGCCTCAGCATATCTGTTTTAGAACCGGCCAATTTCAGAGAGTTTGTGTGTGCATTCCACTCTGGCACAAGCATAGGCGGAGCACAGCTCTGTCATCCCCTGAGACATTTTCCAGGCATCAACATGGACATCACTTTCCACTTTTGTTGAGCATTACTGCTTGGATGTCCATGCACGGGCATTCCAGCCTTTGTCTTAGAGGTCTTGAAAGTTGTTGTGTTTTCTTCCCACCCAGTGGAGTTGTAGCTTTGGTATATCCCATTTGTCGACTGGTCTAGCAGGATGATATGGAAGATGACGGCATTTTATTTACCAGGTGTCCTTTCCTTCAGTTCTGATAGACCAGTTCAGGACCCATCTGCTGTATTCTCTCTGTGGTTAGCCCTACAGGCTCATACCCTTTGACCGGCCTTCTATCTGAAGCTGGTCTTGTACATAATTGTTTTTTGTTCTGTTGAGCCTTGTTTTCTTCATTGAGGTTGTGTACGGTCAGGGATTCTTGACTATGTGCTTTGATATGAATACTGAGATGTGTCCCTAGGGGTACTAGCTGTTAATGGCAAGATGATGTTATAAGAAGCCTCTGGAATGTTTCTCTCTCTCTCCACATGTGCTAGTAGGAGGACACAACCCACATTTCTTGATTGGTCTAACAGGACTCCAGAAAAGGACATTATCAGATAAATAAATGTCACCTTTATATGCTATCCCTCTAATATGCTTAAAATATTGGGCCAGTTACCAGACATCAAGAATTTTCTGATCTTCAGGAGTCCCTGAGGAGCCTGTCTGCAGTGGCCATCATGCATCCCATAGTAATAGGTGACTCCTGTGGCAAAGAGAAATTGGTTCTCTGAAGCAGGAGTGGGTTTTTGTTTTTTTGTTTTTTAAGCAGAAACCGTAGTTTCATTGCTGTTGGTCACTTTGAATAGTACATGATTTAAGGAATATACAGTGCCTTGTAAACAAATTCACACTTTTAAAATTTCTTAGGTTAGTTGAATCCATACCTCCTTTTGTTTGAATATCAAATTGGTTCACATTCTGCTGTCTAATAAAATAGTGAGTAGTCAAAAGAATACCCGAACCCCCAACTGTAATCACCAAATCATTTTTTGTCGGGCATAAACCGCAAGATGAGGAGGACTTCCTCAGCACCTCACGCAGTACATACCCCTTTTTTTTATATCTTATTCTTATTCATATAAATGATTAACTTGTCTTAAAAGCCATAAAAAGGCTTCACACTTAGCTGCTCAAGCACGACGTGCACGTTTCGAAGCAACCAGCTTCTGTTTCAAGTGTCCCCAAAGCAAAATAGTGTGTCCATCTCTTCCAAATCCAAAAAAACGCCGGAGCTTTTGGCGGGTGACGTCAGGGGGCCAATCAGATAGGCCAATTTATAGAACCGCCTATTAAAGGCCTATTAAAAAAAAAAAAAAAAAAGGGGTATGTACTGCGTGAGGTGCTGAGGAAGTCCTCCTCATCTTGCGGTTTATGCCCGACAAAAAATGATTTGGTGATTACAGTTGGGGGTTCGGGTATTCTTTTGACTACTGATATTTATAGGAATACCTAGTTGTGGGAAATTCTTGTTTTGAGTAATAAAATAGTGAAGCAAACTTCTACTTTAATGCATTTTGAACTGATCTATACACTTCATTGTGAAAGAACAATTAGATAAACATTCAAAAAGTAATTATACAATCAAGACATTTCTCACCTTTTGTCATATCAAACTCAAATTGGCTCTGTTCCAAAAATTGCCTTAAGACCCATAATAAGTTAAATAGGAAGCCACTTGTGGCTGGTCACCAGTTATGCTATAAGAAAATTTCAGCATGTTTACACATTCCTTGTGGTACTATCAGCTCCACAAGGATATTACCTTGATCAAGCTGTCCCTCCAAAATCTGTAGCCATGGCTTAAGGAAACTGCTGAGAGAGGTTACCGTGAGGTCTAAGATTACTTTAAGGAATTATAGAGGGCTCTGGCTTAGACTGGGGACAATGTTGACTGTTCGGTAATTTCAAGATCATTCTACAAACATGGCATATATGAAAGGTGGTAAAAAGAAAGCCGCTGCTGGATAAACGTCATATGGTGTTCCGCATAGCATTTGCAAAGAAACACTTAGGGGACACTACATACATATGGGAGAAGGTTTTGTGATCTGATGAGACCAAAATGTAACTTTTTTGGTCTCTGCATTACGTGATAGATGTGGTGTAAAACAAATCCAATATATCACAGTACTAATACCACCACTATAGAAAAGCGTGACGGCAGCATTATGTTGCGGGGATGCTTTTCAGCAGTGGGGACATTGAGGCTTGTGAAGATCAAGGGAAAGATGAATGGTGCAAAGTACAGGCAGATCCTGGAGATAGAAAGTTCTCTGTGGACAAGCAGGATAAGTCCTCGCTTATGAATAACATCACAGAATGAACTCTGCATGACAGCTTCCTCACTCTTTCTAGAAGCTTTTAGAAAGTTCTTTGTTGCATGCACATCCATTCCCGTCTGCTTCCACCCTGCCTGAAGAATTCACTCTCTTACTCCCATGAAGCCAACCACATGGTTTAATAGCATTAGACACATCTGTCTTTTCACCTTTTCTGGTTGTATATGTAGTACATTTTGTGTAATTATCCTTATCTTCTGCTGCATTTCAACATCTTCCTGTTAATGCTCTTTAGTCAAGTTTTTCATCCATTTTCTAGGTTTCCTGTGTTTTCCCTTCATCGCCACATAGGTCACATTTAGGTCTGAGGCTCACCCGGTTGGGTTCATATTTATTTTTAACTGCATAATATCAAAAATTGAGCTGTTTGATATTGCTGCAGCTATTTTTCCTTCTGATTCATCCCATAAACTTGGCAGCAGACTTAAGAAGTGCACCAGGTCTGCAGGATCATGTCTGTCATGAACGCTCATAAATGGTGCTTGCAGTGTCTGGGACCCAACCATAGCCCTTTGTAATTTGTGTTTACAGATGACAAAATGAGGTTTGAAGGGTTGTGAGGAGAAGCACAGTCTGTGTTTTTAGTGCTGAGAAGACCATTGTCATCGGTGGCATCAGTCTAAAAATTTTTTTAGTATGTATCATTTGATATTTATGTAATGATGACATGTCAGTATTTTTTGGATGTGTACAATTCACTACGCAGTACATTTATTTATTATTATTTTTGTACATGTATCATTTGGTATTTATGTATTTATGAAATGGTAGTACCTTTTAGATATGTCTAATTTATTTATATTTTTAGGCAGTCTTTTGCTGTACTGTATTATATTTTTCTATTTATTTATATTTATTTAATGACATTTTAAATGTTTCATTAATGCATCAGATAGTCTTTTAGGTGCTTGTATTGTGTTATGTTATTTTATATTTACATTTATGATTTGTTTGTCACAGATTATGAGTGTTTTTAACTATTGTTTTTACGTTGTAGCCTTAAGCCCCTGATGAAGACATAAGCGAAACACGGCCTGTGTCGGGCCTGGCTTTGTAACACAAAGTGGTAATAAAATAGTTCCTTCCTTGCATCCACGTTATTGACTGGGCCCCTCTCTGCTTTATGTCAGCAAGATGGCCAACTCTGTGTATAGAATTCAAAAGACTTCTGGATTTGAGAAACTCCAGCTTCTGCACCATTTAATAGTTATTGAATCTCCTCTCAAAAGAGTCAGAAGTTCTAAGCTGCACTCTTTGGTGCACCCAGGATTCTTTTGGGAGGAAGGTTTTTGTTTATCGGAACACCATGCTCATGTCCTGCGTGGCGTCATACCAGTTCAATAGCATGCACTTGCAGAACACAATATGCAGCCTAGAGGACTTTGCGCAATTTCTCCCTCAAGATAAGGTCTTGAGATTTTGTTCCCTAGTGGGACAAAGGAAGGAATGTGGAAAATACATGGTCCAAGTGACCTATGATATTTTCAGTATGACATGAAGGGTCTCTGCAATGAGTGTTGGTGCCCAGAGACTGTCATGGCTGCGAACCTCAGATGTTACAGCCCAGTGTGCAGAAGCAACTTGCTGACATGCTGTGTTATGGGGGGACAAGGTTCAAGAGTCTGTTACCATGATCAAGCAGCATAGTGATATATTGCAAGCTCTCTCGAGGCCCACTACCAACCTAGTCACCTCTTCCAGGAGGTTCCAGAAAAGAGGACAAAGTAGGTTCTACTACTCACATAGGCATAGGTACTCCTCCAATCTCCCTGCTCCTCCATGCTCATTCAAAGCAGGCTTATTGCTCTCATGCCAGGCAGTAGAGGCCTGCGAGAACTGAGCCAGCTCCTTAGCCAAAAACTGGGATGGGATTTTGACCGGCTCCTCTAACATAGTCAGTCTTCTCCCAGTACCAGAATCGAACACCCTCCCTTTCAGAGGAAGGCTTACCATCTTTGTAAACTGCTGGCTCTTCATAACCTCTGACAACTAGGTACTCTGCATAGTCTGCTTTAGCTACCGATTACATCTATTTGAATTCCCTCTAAATTCTCCTGAGATATCATTTCCTCATCTGTCAGCATCAGGAACTATTTCTACAGGAAATCTCTGCCCTCTGTATGGCAAATGCCATTGAACTTATGACACTGGAGTAGAAAGGGCAGGGGTTTTACTCCAGGTACCTCCTGGTGCCAAAGAAAATGGGAAGGATTCTGTCTTATCCTAGATCTGTTAGATCTGAACAATTTTCTTGTATGGGAAAAGTTCAGAATGCTTTTGCTCAGCAAACTGTTCACCTCTCTACAAAAAGGAGATTGACTGTGTTCTCTGGACTTACAGGATGCCTATACGTGCATCCAGATACATCCCAGTCACAGGAAGTATCAAATATTCATCATAGGGAAACATAACTTCCAATACGTGTTCTGTTCTTTGGCCTCGCTTCCATTCCTTGAGTTTTCACCAAATGTCTCACCATCATCATAGTGTAGCTACACAGACTAGGGGTGCATATGGTTCCCTACTTGGATGATTGGCTCACTAAGTGCACCATTCAAGGAGAATGTGAGGAATCCATGTGCATTACCATCTGAGTGCTGGAGCCACTAGGGTTGGTTATCAACTATCCCAAGTCCAATCTAACCTCGTCATTACGATTGTAATTAATCAGAGTCCTGCTAGGCACAACGCTGAGAGCCTTTCTTCCGCATGACCGGCTCACCCGCTTGGTGCAGCAAGTAGGGGAAGTCCTAAAGAGTCACCAAGTAACAGAAAGAAAGAATCATATTGAGAATGTTGGGCCAAATGGCTTCTACAGTTCATGTCACTCCCACAGCTAGTCTCCATTTAAGGCAATCTCAGTGGACCCTAAGCATGGACTGGATGCAGTCTACTTGAGTTCAGCGATATCATCTGTCATCAAGCACCTTTGGAGCTGTCTATCCGAGTGAATGCTTCCCTCCAATCTGGCCATGTGCTCTCCCTTTTAAGAGCTACCTTACCAAAAGCTGTTGATGATTGATGCATTCAAACTGTGCTGGAGGGCTCATCTCAGTGGATTTCGCACTTGGAGATTATGGTCTGTCCAGGACAGTCTCTCTTGGATCAAACTGACAGCTATTGCGAACACTGTAAAGGCTTTCAGAGTTTGGTTGGACAACCAAATTGTTCTTATTCAAATGGACAGTCGTTTCTCTTTCATTTAGGATTTACTTTCTCCTCTCACTAGATTAAGCAAATCAAATTGTCATGTTCTACATCAAGCAGGGAGGAATGGGCTTGTACCTCCTGTATTAGGAGACTATAAGACTGGGAACTTTTTCATTTTTCACTGGATGACAGTCACTTAGAAAACAACACCGTCAGACAAGCTGAGTCTTTGGACAAGGAGGTGGACAGGACTTTGGACAGGGAGATGGTGTAGACTCTTTTGATTCTCCAGGAACAAGCAGGAAGTCAGTCCTCACATATGGGTGATGTTGGTGCCGATGGAGCCCCGTGGAAGCATCTCCCAGCTTTCAAAGAAAGCCTTTGGGAGATGCCACCACGCATGCATGGTTCCTTTCCCGCCCAAGGGTGCCATCTTACTCAGTCTCCCTTTTTCCATGGAACCCAACAGAAGTCAGTTTTTTTTTCCCCCAGAAAAAGTTGATCTTTTGTGCATTAAACTGTCTTTTCTTTCTCCAATTAGCACAGATCCCGTTCCCGCCTCTGAGCCGGTTGCCCTGGCCCGGTTTTTTGTTTTCTTTTCCAATGCGGTTTTACGCCTTTTTCTATCTGCTGGCCGCGCCAAGGGTCTTTTTGCCCCAATGGCCAGTAGGTTCAAAAAGTGTGATCGGTGTGCGAAAAACATGTCCCTCACCGATACTCAGTAGCCTGTAGCTAGGGAGTCCCATATGTGAGGACTGACTTCCTGCTTGTTCCTGGAGAAAACGTAGTTACTAACCTTTAACAGGTGTTCTCCAGGGACAGCAGGAATCGGTCCTCACAACTCTCCCTCCCCCCCTTGGAGTTGCTGTACAATTTTTGCCATCTTCTTTTGTCAGCTTTAACTATGTCATCTGACGAAGAGGGCACTCTTGGATGGGAAGAGGGGGGGACCAGGCATCTGTGGTGGCATCTCCAAAAGGTTTTCTTTGAAAGCTGGGGAGATGCTTCCGCGGGGTTCCGTCAGCACCGACATCACTCATATGTGAGAACTGATTCATGCTGTCCGTGGAAAACACCTGTTAGAAGTGAGTAACTACACTGAGTGGGGTGCCCCCTTGATAGACCTCTTTGCAACGCCCCAAAAAAACAAATCCCTCAGTTTTGCTCCAGAGTAGAGTTGGACAGCAAATTAGCTGTGGATGCTTTCCTGCTCCGTGGGGGGTGGGGGGGGGGGGGAAGAGGTGGCTGTGGTTGTGGTGGCACGGCAGGGCAGTCCTCCTGTATGCATATCCACCCATTCCTCTAATAGCAAAACCTTTCCTGACGTTCCAAAATGACATGGTCATCATGATTCTCATAGCACCGTCTTGGCCCAGGCAGCCTTGGTTTCCCCATCTCCAAACTTGTTTTCACATGATCAGGGCAGACTTCTGCATTCCAGTATACAGTCCCTAGCCCTCATGGCTTAGATGTTGAGAGGCTAGAATTCAACAATTTGAACTGCCAGTTGGAGTAGCTGATATCCTTTTGGCTTCCAGGAGAGATTCTACTAGGAGATCTTCTGGTTTCAAATGGCAAAGGTTTGTTGTCTGGTGTGAGGGGAAGACCCTAGATCCTTTCTCATGTTCCACACATAAACTGCTTGAGTACCTTCTTCACCTCTCACAGTTTGGTCTCGAGACCAATTCTGTCAGAGTGCAATTGGTGCTTACCATCACTGTGTAGAAGGAAAGTCCATCTCTCCACAGCCTTTAGTTCGCTTCATGCATATCTTGCTTCTGTTGAAACCTCCCCATAAGCTATCTGAAATATTTTGGGATCTCGATGTGGTTTTAACTTAGCTGATAAAAGCTCCCTTTGAGCTGCCAGATACCCGTGGACTGAAGTTCCTGACCTGGAAGGTTTTGGTTTTGGTGGCATTTACTTTAGCATGCAGAGTTAGCAAGCTCCAGGCTCTAGTAGTGGATCCACCCTACACTAATTTTTTTTCACAATAGGATGGTGCTATGTAGTCATCCTAAATGTCTTATGAAAGTAATGTCAGACATTCCATCTTAACCAGTCAATTGCCCTGCAAACATTTTTCCCAGGACCCTACGCTCACAAAGGAGAAGTGTGCTGAACACTTTTGACTACAAAAGAGCCTTGGCTTTTCCATGTGGAACGGACTAAAGCCCTTAGAAATTCCACCCAGCTTTGTTTGTTTTTTTACTTCAACAGAGAGGGAGCTGTTGTGAACAAATGCATACTTTCAATTTGGCCAATAAATTGCATCTCTTTCATTTCTGCTTAGGCAGATCAGACATTTTGAAGGTCATGTCACGGCTTATAATGTCTGAGCCATGACTGCATCAGTAGCCTGCTTGAGGTCAGCATCCATAGAAGAGATCTGCAGGGCTGCAACATGGACCTTGGTCCACACATTCACATCTCACTACTGTTTAGAGAAGGACTCCCGACACAACAGCAGTTTTGGTCAATCTGTCCTTCGAAATCCATTTGAAGTTTAGAATCCAATGCCATTTCCCTCCTAGGCCCTTCTTTTCTGTTCAGGCTGCCTCTTAAATAAAGTCCAAAAAAAACCCAAAACATAAACATTGAAAAGGCCTGTTGCCATCAAGAACAGTTCTCAGTTTCTGTTAGCTCACTGAGATATTTGTCGGTCCACGTTTTCTTTAGAACAACCTGTAACTAGAGATTCCCATAAATGAGGATTTATCCTGCTTGTCCATGGAGAAAACAGTTACTCACCTGAAGCAGGTGTTCTCTGTGGACAGCAGGATAAATATTCACAACATACCCCCCTCATGGAGTTGTTCAGCTATGCTAGGAACGTGACTAAGTCCTCAGGTCTGGCGGCGGCAGCAGGCAGGATTGGGCACACATACACAAAGAATCTTCTAAAAGCATCCATAAGTAAGGACCTATCCTGCTGTCCATGGAGAACACCCATTACAGTGTAATTTTGTTTTCCTGTCTGCTATAGAAGTACAGTAGAATTGGTGAGAATATTCACCTTTCATTAAGGCAATGATGCTAAGCACAAGGCAAATGTGACAATGGAGTGGTTCAATAAGAGGAAAGTGAATGTCCTTCAGTAGCCTTGTTCAGATCCCAGGCCTGAATCCAATAGAGGGCCTGCGGCATGATTTGAAGACTTGAAAGAGCTTTAGCTATTTTACAAAGAAGAATTGGCAAAAACTGCACAATCCCACTATACAACATTTCTAGACAATACCCTATATGTCTTGTAGTTTATTGCTGCAAAAAGGGCTTCCACCATATATTGGCAATAGGTGTGAAAACTTATGCAGTCAAGACTTTGTAATTTCTTATTCTTATTTTTTTAGTATCTCTTTTTTTATATAGACTATGTTGTGTAGATCACTGAAACAAACTCCTTCTTAAGAATGCAGTCTGAATTATATGTTTTAGACATCAGAACATGAAAAATGTACAAGGGTGAGAAGACTTTTACAAGGCGTTATGTGTTTGTATTTTCTAAGGGGTTTGTGGAAGTACACATTTTAAATGATTTAATTTTATTGCCCATTTTCTTCTTTGTTCTTGTTCTGCCTTCTTTCCCTACCTCTTTTGATACTGAAGATGATTACAGGATCCTAGATATGATGTTAAGTGCCATCGAGTCCATGTCAACTCAAGGTGACCCTCTGGATAGTTGCCCTAAACTGTGTTTGGTCTTCAGTCAGATGGCTCATTGTTAATAGAGTGGCATCCATAGCTGCTGTTGCATCGATCCATCTCATTGCTGGTCTTCCAGTTGACCTTCAACCTTGCCAAGCATGATGTCTTTCTCTCTCTCTTTTCGCATGATGTGTCCAAAGTATGAAAGTCGAAGTCATGTCATCTGAGCTTCTAAAGAAAGCTTAGGTTTGATCTCCTCTAGTACTGACTGATTTGTTCTTCAGCCAGTCCATGGTATACACATTATTCTTCACCAGCACCATAACTCAAAGGCATTGATTTTCTTCCTGTATCTTTTTCACTGTCAAACCTTTGTATCCATATGACATTATTGAAAATACCATGGCTTGGAAAAGTTGGATCTTTGTATGGAGAGACATCTCTGCTCTTGAGAATCTTGTCTAGGTCCTTTATAGCCATTCTGCCAAGAGCAATGCATCGTCAGATTTCTGAGTGCTTGTCGTTTCTTGATTATAATTATTGATCTAAGCAGGTTAAAGTTGTCAACTATTTCAATTTCTTCTCCATAGACAATGAACTTATGGATTTTTGCCAGTTGTCAGGATCTTTGCCTTTTATGTTAAGGTGCAGGCCCATTTTAAGACTGTTCCTTGATCTTGAGAAGCAAATGTTTCGGATCATCTTCAGTATTGTGGTATCATCAGCATAGCGAAGGTTGTTGATGAGTCTTCCACCAGTCTTCACACCTCTGTTGTCTTTATACAGTCCTGCTTCTCTGATGATTTGTTCTGCATATAAATTAAAGAGAGAGAGGAAATGTACATATGCAGTCTTGTCATACACCTTTGATTTTTAAACCATTCTATTTCTCCTTGTTCCATTCAAACTGTTGCTTCTTGATCAGTGTAAAAGTTGTGCAAGAGAACTCTCGGGTGTTCTGGTATACCCATGCTTCTTAATGTGGCCCAGAGTTTATCATGGTTTACACCAGTGGTTCTCAACCCAGTCCTCTAGGACCCCCAGACTAATCAGGTTTTCAGATATTCACAATGAATATGCATATGAGAGATCTGCATGCACTGCTTCCAGTGTATGCAGATCTATTTCATGCATATTCATTGTGGATATCCTGAAAACCTAACTGGCCTGAGGGTCCCAGAGGACGGGGTTGAGAACCACTGGTTTACACAGTCAAAAGCCTTGCTGTAGTCAATAAAAAATATATACTGTAGATATCCTAGATATAAATAGCAACAATGGAAACCTCTTTAGAGGGGACTTTGCTGAAAGAAATGAGGAAATATTTCAGTCTCCATTTCATTTAATACATTTAGAAACCACCTGTCACCCTTTAAGTGGAATTGTACTATAATGAATGGTGTTCTAGTAGGCAGACACAGGAAAGTGCTGATATTTCAGACTGAAAGAATGGCCCACCCAAAGGCAGCTCTTAATAGTGGTAGTTTTAACATGGTGTAGGATTCGTTCCGTTAGCACATTGTAACCCAGGGCCCTTGGTCAAAGCATTATATAGCCATGCACTGTACTGTCCTGTTTTTCTGCTAGGTTGTTGGCCAATGTATGGGAAGGATTTTGTCATTTCATTTTGATATAATAATTGATTCATATTTTTTTTATTTCTAGCTTTCATTTCCAGGGCCCCTGTGGCACCACCTTACCTCCAGTACTTGCCCGGCATGAAACAGAAAGGATCTCTTAACGGAAAGTCAGTGATGGGAATCAAATCCAGAAAAAAATGACCTTTTAACTGTTAACTAAAGATTGAAAAGAACAAAAAAATGGATATATGGATAATAGTCCTTATTATGAATGCCTTCTAAGAGGCACAAGAGCAAATTCAGGTTGAGTACAGGAAAAATGAATAGGATAATGATATTGATCAGGCCTCTGTGTTTAAAATGTATTTAGCTAAATCTTAAAACCAGACCTAATGTGTGTTATTTTAGAGCTTGAGACAGGCTCCCAGAATATCAGAGTAGGATTGTATTTTGCTAACTACATTAAAATATTGCATAGAGCAGTAACTGTTTTTTCTCAGAAGGCTCCAGAGTCTTCCTGATTGTAGTGGTTCTCCTTACCCCTTGAAGTCTACAATGCATTTCCACGATCTATGACTGTTTCTGGATAGAGGCAGTCTGCAAATGAAATGAAACTGTAAATGATGACATTTTCGCTGACTGTTGGATAGGTTCAAAGATATCTTCTAATACTGCAACTCTTTAAAGCTAGAGGTAAAGCATAAGTGTGCTGTGGCAGCGCTGACTATATATTTGACTATTACGTAGGTAAAAACAGTAATGATAAAATCTACAGGTGTGCCTTCACTCCTGCTCTTAATGTTGCTGTAAACTGGTGCACTGGGTGCCAAGTAAATTGCTGTAGAGTTAAGAAATAAGCTTCAGTCTCCACAAGATGCTTTTCACATTGTGGTGTTGATATGGCTTGCTGCTGTTCCAGTTAATTTAATGAGCATAAGATTTTAAAAATAAATTTCTAGTTTATGTATTCGCAAATGTTGCCTTAGGTAAAGAAGTAAGGAAGCAATATTTTGTATCATTTCCTTAATAAAGGATTCAGAGTTAGGTATACAAAGGATTCACTTCCTAGATCCAAAGGGGAGAAATCCCTTAGGACGGTGTTCATAAAATGTGCCAAGTTGATGTCAGTATAAATCAGTTTATTCGGAAAGTGGACACACCATGGGAAGCTTCAGCAGAGTGCATTTATCCACCTGGTCCTACAAAGAGGCCTCAGACCTATTCTGGAGGCATCAATTTAACTGGTGGGCACCTCGCTGCTCATATTCCCATTTGTAGCATCTCTAATGAAGCTGCAGGCTAGGATGCCACTTGGGGATGGCATTGCAGTGCAAGTTTTCTTAGATGTCATATTTCCTCAAAAAGGCATGCATTGATTGCTGGTCATAAAATCCCTATTTGCTTCATTGAAATAAAGTAAATTTGAGTCTGCATTTGTTAGCTGTTCACTTATTATGCATGATAACACATCTTACACTGTAGCAGCAGAGCGCAGACAAACCAATGATACCAGGAGTCTGTTCAGAAGGTCCAAATCATTTATTTGTGCACAAGTCTCAAGCAGAATTAAATTCAAAATGGCTGAGCAATGGTTTCTAGCAAAACAACAACTTTTATAGATTTCTTCTCCATTCTAGACATAGGCAAACATTTCATTGGTCCCGGTAACCCCCTGTACACCTTCTATTGGTTCCGGTACCGATATGGCTATCCAATGATATCCTTTGACTGGGCTTAGCACCTGCTCACCCCCCTTATAGTCCCAATTACAATGGTCAGTTCACCAACTTAGATACTTTTCTCTTCCAAGGCCATTTAACTAGTTAGAACATGTGGGAAAGCAGGGCACTGTAACCTTTCTTTCAGCATAGTTAATTAATTCCACAGCAGCTGTACTCTCTTATCAATAGCAATTAAACTTATTTTTCTATATTTTTCTGAGTTTCGATTCTGCTCAGCTAAGCTGATTGTGCTTTGCTAAGTTTCGGTTCTATAGTAGCAGCATTTTGGAGAATGTGCAATTCCTATGGGCCTCTCCACAGGCTTCATTTACAGGTCAAGCTATTTAGGCCTGTCTGCTTATTTCAGACACCATGGATCATAGGCCTTCGCCTACCACAACACTCATAATTGCAGCTTGGACAGGGTCAAAAGCTAAATGGTGCTCAAAAAGCACAATTAACCAGTTTTCAACGTAAAGATTTTTTTATGTTTTTTTAATACATAAAATTGTAAAATAGTTATGTTTAACCTATAAGTTATCCGCTTCTGATCGCTGGAAGTAGCGGTATACAAATGATTGATAAATAAATAAATACATTTGAGCTCCAGCTATGAATTTTGTTTTGGGGCATTGGTCAGAACAAGGAAGTGGAAATATGAGGGTTTTTTATATCTGGCTGAGTTACCAATGCCTTTCAAACTTCAGAAAATCAGTTTCCGAAAATTAAGTCTCTGATTTACCACATCAGTGTGCATTTTTTGTGCCTGCAGATTTTGGGACATTTTGGTGATCTGCAAAGAAACAAAATATAAAATTCAGAATGTAAAAAAAAAAAAATAAACCAAACTGGCCACATTGTGCCCTGTAGGTTTTGGTATCTGAGGTATGCTTCTGAATAAGGAACATTTACTTTTTACCTGTGTATGGGTGTTTCCAGATTTTCCTGTTAGACCAGTCCAGAATAGTGGGTTCCTTATCGTCCCTCCAGTCCAGTCCCGCACCTGGTACCGCCTACCAGCCCCAGTTTTGCTCAGTCTTCAAGCAGCTGGAGATGAGCCAGGGTGCTGGGCTCACTGAAGGAACAAATAAGGAACATAGTTATGGGTTAATAGGTTTATTTTGGGTTTTCCTGTCTTTACGGTTACAGTTTGGTTTTTAAAGCTAGTAAAAAGAAAAAAAAATTGAGGGATCCCTCCACCCTCCCCTGTCGGGAACCGGTGCAGGGTCAGAAGGGCGCAAGAAGGGGAACTTGGGCAGCTCCCGAACCCGGTAGCGGGTGAGGAGCTGCTGAATCGGCGACTGACAGTCTGAGAACCCCTCCCCCCCCCAGTGCCGAAGCCCTGAACGTGTGGCTGAGTGCGGTGGGAACTGAGTCCTGGAGCAGTGCAGGTAACAGCCGGTAAGCCGGGGAACGTCGGAGGACGGCAGCAGGGGGCTGTCCCGGCCGGAGTCAGCGTGGCGGGACAGTGAGGGGGAGAGAAACACAGTTCGAGGCTGAGAGATGGAGGCATGGAACACGTGGTGTCGGGTTCCCACCGGCGCGCAGAGCAGCCCGCGGTTGACCTCCCACCCACACGGAGTGCGAGACTTCGTTGGGACCGATTTGTGTGATTGTCTGCGAGAGCTGCGGCTAGTTGCAGGGGCGGTTTGAAACCGCAATTTTTGGGTTTTTTTCTTTCTGGCTTTATTATGTATCTTAATTTCATGAAAGTTAGTGGGAGATACGCAGTTTTTCTTTCAGGGTCTGCTTAGGTATTGATTGGGCAGGAATTGGAGGAGCCAGTTTTGGGGGGGGGGGAAGTAGTAAAAAGGAGAGGTGAACAAGGAAGGAGGTGATTTGAGGGGAAGGACAGCTGGGGGAGAGACAGCTGTTTCCCTGGGTTAGCAGGGTGCACCATGCCAGCGGGGCCTCAATACCTGGTCTGTGGGACTCGCTGGGGGGGGTCTCGGAGGCTGGGATATGTGCAGGATGCACACAGGAGTCTGCCTCCTTGGAACAGGACAAACAAGACAAGGCGAGTCTCGGAACCCCCGCCCTGGTGCAGGAGGGCCAGGAGGGAGGGGAGTTCTGATCTATCGCTGCCTGGCGGGGACCGCAGTCCGTCAGCTACTCCGGGACCCTCAGCATCAATCCCCCGAGAGTTGTCCGGCCTCCTGGGGGACTTTTCGCCAGAGTTTGTGTTACTGTTACATAGATCATTTTGCTTGCGCCAGCAAGGCCTGGCGGGTGGCCCTTCTTCGTCGGTTTTGGGGTTGAAGAGGGCGGTGAACGCAGCAGATGGCAATTTGGGGGTACTGACTAAGAGGGCCAGGGGCCTGGAAGAGTGGCACCCCTCACTAGAGTCGGAAGGTCCAGAGGGTGACGACTTGGACACGGATCTGGACCTTCAAGAATTGGAAGAAGGCCAGATTCCAGAGATGGAAGATCAGGCCAGGTTGGTAAGAGTGTTCCGTTGGGAGGAGCTCCCGGCGCTAATCTCCTTAAAGACACTGAATATGCCCACGAGTCTCCTGGTGGAGGAAGAGGAGACTTTGGAGGATCCTCTGCTCCAGGCGGTTTGGAGGTCGCAAGCAGTGTTTCCAGTGCACAGAGTGGTCAGGCAGATGATACAGGAGAAGTGGGATCTGCCAGAAGCTGGCCTCAAGGGTGGGCGGACCTTGTCGCACCTTTACCCCCTGCCAGAGCAGGAGCGTGAGCTCCTGTGGTCTCCAAAGGTGGATGCGGCAGTGTCTGCTGTTACTAAAAAGACTACTATCCCCGTAGAGGGGAGTGCGGCTCTCAAGAATGCCCAAGATAGGAAGCTGGACACTCTGTTGAAGCAGGCGTTTGATATTTCCGCCTTGTCCTGCAGGCCTCCATCTGCGGGGCATGGGTGGCCAGGACTTGCCTCCATTGGTCCCAAAGACTTCACAGTTTGGGGGACTCGAAGACCGTTATGTCAGCAGAAGCAGCGAAGCTGGATTCGGGGGCGGCCTTTCTGGCAGACACCCATTATGACTTTCCAAGAGCATGGCTTTGATGGTGGCGGCCCATTGTTACTTGTGGCTTAGGAACTGGGCAGCGGAGAGTTCACCAAGGCTTGGCTTAGTAAGCTGCCCTTTAAAGGGAAGCTCCTTTTCGGGGAGGACTTGGGAGAGTCCAAAGGGGGGTCGGCTACCCGAGGACAAGCAGAAGCAGAGCTGTAGTACGCCCTCAGCTCGAAGTTAGCCGAGGGAGTTTAAGCGTTTTTGTCCCTCTCGCTTCAACCAGGCCCAGAGGGGAAGGTTCCCTGCCAGAGGACAGGGCTTTCGGGGTTTCCAGTGGGCAGGCAGAGGCTTTGGGGGCCTCCGCTACCTCGAGGCTCAAGAAAGGACAATGAAGCGAGGGGGGATCAGGCAGGGGTGTTGCCTGGGGGGGGGGGGGGTCAGCTGCAGGAGTTTTACTCTGCCTGGGCCCAGATCACATCCAACCAATGGGTCCTGGAGGTGGTCAGAGAGGGATACGCCCTGGAATGGATCCGTCCAGTAAGAGAATTTTTCATCCAGTCCCCCTGCAAGGTTCTGGACAAGGTAGAGGCAGTAAGGGAAACACTGATGCTTCTTTTGCAGCTGCGAGCCGTCGAACCGGTGCCTCCAGACCAGCATGGGTGCGGTCGCTACTCCATTTATTTCATGGTGCCCAAAAAGGAATGCTCCTTTCGTCCGATCCTCAACCTCAAAGGGGTCAACCACTGCCTGTGGGTTCCACATTTCCACATGGAAACACTGAGGTCAGTGATAGTGGCGGTAAGGAACGGGGAATTTTCCTGGATAGGGTTTCATTGCGGCTGCTTGCAGCTCTCGAAGAGGGAGCCTTTTTTGGGCTATAGGTTTCAGGTAGCCTGTAGCTGGGGAGTCCCATATGTGAAGACTGACTTCTTCCTTGTTCCTGGAGAAAGCGTAGTTACTCACCTCTAACAGGTGTTCTCCAGGACAGCAGGAATCAGTCCTCACAATCCTCCCTCCTCCCCTTAGAGTTGCAGTCCAATTTTTTTTTTCTTTCATTACTTAGCTAAAAAGATGGCAATGTCATTTGACTGAGCAAGATGGCACCCTTGGGCGGGAAGGGGACCACGCATGCCTGGTAGCAACTCCCAAAGGCTTTCTTTGAAAGCTGGGGATTTGCTCTGCACGGGCTCCATCGGCATCAACGTCACCCATATGTGAGGACTGATTCCTACTGTCCCCGGAGAACACCTGTTACAGGTGAGTAACTACGCTTTCTGATGGCCTCAAGTGGCTTCAAAAAGTGTGACCGGTGTGGCAAAGTTATGTCACTTACACACGACTGCTGCCTCTAATGCCTTGGCCCGGAGCATGAAGACACCAACTGCGAGCTGTGCAGAACAATGACCCCAAAGGCCTTAAAGAGTCTCTCTCAGCAGCAGGAAAAGTTTTTTCATAAGTCCAACTCTGCCCCGGAGTCTTCGGTAATGCCACGCTCCAGGACCCCCTCCGATACCTTGGTGCCCCGTGAAGCCGGAGCCTCCTTGGAGTCCCGCGACCATGGTTCTTTCAAGCAGAAGTCCCCAGAGGTGGAGCATAAGAAGAAGAAATCCTCGAAGACTACCTCTGAGGACAGATCTGCGAAAAACATGAATTCCCACCCCAGGACCCGCAGCCACAGGCATAAAAATCTAAGAAGTCAGGGTAGGAGCGGCCCTCCGAATTGCCTTGCAAGGAATCGTCTGCTCCCACTGACCAGCCTCGGGCCTCCGAGGCCATCCTCATCAAGATCTCTCCCTCAACAGTACCAGGGGCGGGCCCGAAGTCCTCGCTGCTCGCGTCAAAGGCTGCGGAGCCAACTGGCATTGAGACCAGAATATCTGCCCTAGTGGCCATGCATCAGGTGTTTATGTCCACTTCATCCACCCCCAACGACAGGACCCTTAACATCGAGGGCTTCCCTGGACATCAAGCTGATCCTTGAGTGCCATTGGCCTCAGGAGAGCCACCGGCCCCAGTTGGTGTCCTGGTCCTGTTCTTTGGGACACTGGTTCTCCCTGACGAGTGTCTGCAGCTCGGACAGACAATCCTCCGGAAGTCCTGAACCACAGAGAGCGGTCCTCAATGAAGGTGATTGTGCGGCATTGGACTCATACTCAGATTTCAAGTCCGAATGGAATACAGAGGATGAAGAGACCCCAGATATGAGGCGACACCATGATGTGCTCTCAGACCCGTCTCCCCAATACCGCTCCCCACTCGAGAATATTGCGTTACTCGATTTTGTAAGGGATATGGCCAAGGCTCTTGCGACCAAGGCCGAGGAGAACCTGTGAACCGAGGAATTGGAGATACTCCAATACAAGGCACCCACAAAGAAAACCCTTACAGTTCCAGTGTCCCCGATCACCACTGCCTCCTACCTGCAAATGACCCAGGGCCACCGCAAAGCTCAACAGCTTTTTGTATCCTATGAACCAAGCTATCTGGGGCTCCCAGTGACTAAGCGAACTCTGTCCACCTGGATGGCAGACTGCATTACCATTGCCTATCAGCAAGCAGGGATCCCACTGAACCAGTCATGGCACACCTCGTCAGAGCTATGGCTACTTCTGTGGCCAATCTGCGTTCCATCCCCATCATGGAAATTTTCCGGGCCGCCACCTGGTCTTCGGTCCATACCTTCGCAGCTCACTACTGCCTGGAGAGGCTGTACTCCCATAATCATTTCGGGGTGTAGGCAACTCCTGCCCTCCGATCCTTCCTTCTATGTTCAGGCTACTGGAGTGCTGGTGCTCACTGAATGCTTGGGTTTTGTGAGAGTCTCTCCCTCGGGATTCAACTACTGCTGGTTATGGCTCTCCCTTTTGCAGTTGCCGTGGCATTTTTCATTTGGTTACAGGTTCTCGGTAGCCTGTAGCTGGGGAGTCCCATATGTGAGGACTGACTTCCTGCTTGTTCCCGGAGAAAGCGTAGTTACTCAGCTGTAACAGGTGTTCTCCGGGGACAGTAGGAATCGGTCCTCACAACCCTCCCTCCTCCCCTTAGAGTTGCTTCTTTACCATCTTTTATTTTTTTGCTGTCTTAGCTATGTCATTAGACTGAGGCAAGATGGCACCCTTGGGCGGAAAGTGGACCATGCATACATGGTGCATCTCCCAAAGGGTTTCCTTGAAAGCTGGGGAGATGCTTCTGCATGAGCTCCGGCACCGCGTCATCCATAAGTGAGAACTGATTCCTGCTGTTTCCAGAGAACACCTTTTACAGTTGAATAACTATGCTTTCTGCGTGCTTCCGTTCAGGTTGGCGACTGCCCCCCTGGACATTCTCCAAGGTCATGGTAGTGGTCGCAGCAGCCCTCCAGCTAGAGGGTATTTGTGTACATCTGCTCGATCCCAGGAAATGGAAGCTGGCTCCATGGACCTTCAGTCGCACCATAGAACGTTAAGTTCCAGGAACAGATCTGATGGCTACAAATGCCAATACCAAGATTTCCACCTTTTTCAGTTGGTGGAAGGAGACCAGGTTCAAGGGAGTCGATGCACTAGTCCAGCCATGGCCCCTGTCTCCCCTCCTGTATGTATTTCCTTTGTGGGCCGTGTTTGCCCGGGTTCTTCAGAGAATAGAAGAGAACCCTTTGCTAGTGATCCTGCTTGCCTTGGATTGGCCGCATAGTCCATGGTATAAGGACCTAGATCACCTTCTCTTGTCACAACCTCTGAATCTCAGAACCCATCAGGGCTTGTTGTGGCTAGGACCAGTCCTCGTTGACGACCTTGTGGGATCTGGTGCTCATTCTTCGGGTACTCATGTGATCCTCCTTTGAGCTCCTGAAGAAGGCTACGCTTAAGGATTTTTCCTTGAAAACAATCTTTTTGGTGGTTTTGACCTTGACACGACACATTTCGGAGGTGCTTCCCTGTCAAGACCCTTTCTTGTCTCTTTCGTACGAGGGGGGTGACTTTGTGTCTGTTACCTACCTTCCATGCCCAAGGTGCAGTTTCTTTTTCATGTCAGCCAGGTCATTTCCCTGCCAGCTTTTTCTCCAGATCAGTATCCAGGAAAAGATAAGAGCCTTTGTTTTGTGGATATGCGCAGGGTGCTCTTTCGTTGCCTTAAGTATCACCTCTTTATCCTTTTTTGCGGAATTGTGGAAGGGTCAAGTGGCTTCAAAGGCCACTCATGGGCACTGAATTAAAGAGGCTATTAAAGAAGACAGAAGCCCTCATAGTCACAAAAGACCCAGACTTTACGCCACCTCCACACCTCCACATAGGTACCACAAAAATTCAGATACAACTGCAAATAAGGTACCTGGGCATTATTATCGACCAAGCCCTCACCCTACAGCAACAAATCACCAAAACCGCCGGAACTATATTCCACAAAGCAAGGACAGTCCAACGTCTCAGACCCCTTCTCGAACATCAAGACTTCCGAACTGTAATGCAAGCCATGACGCTCCCACATCTGGATTATTGTAATATATTATACCATGGCCTTCCAGCCACACAGACGAACCCCCTCAAAACAGCATTGAACACCACAGCGAGAATCATTCAGGGAACAAAGAAGACCGACCACATCACCCCGATTTTGAAAGACTTACACATACTCCCCCTTGAGGCAAGGACTAAATACAAAGCCATCCTACTCACCCACAAAGCCATACATCAAACTCCCAACTTCACACCCTACTGTCCCATCCAGCTCATGGCAGATTTACCAGACAAGCCTCCAGCAACTCCCTCACCATCCCTCACAAAAGAACCAAATGCTCTCAACGGACCTGCAATCGAGCCTTTGAACTGTATGCACCATCCCTATGGAACTCTCTACCGATCTGTCTCAGAAACAACACCGATCTACCATCCTTTCGAAAACAGCTGAAAACCATCCTGTTTCAAGAATACCTCAATATGACACCCACCAAAAAGCGAAATAACATCTGATCTCACCAACCATGACCAACTAACTCAAACTATACTAACCTGACCATGTCCAAAGTCTGTCTAAGTCCAAAGTCTGTCCTATATCTGTCTAAGCCCAAAGTCTGTCCTATATCTTATATTAAAATCATCAATGTAGCCTCCCCGGTGATGGCCCCACCCTTATACGTAAATTCCCCCCCCCCTCTCTATGTGGCGCCGCTTTGACCCGGTGAAAAGCGGGATACAAATACAGCTAAATAAATAAATATTGCTTCAGCCTATTTGTTAGCGCTTACGCCTGTTTCTGAAGAGTTAAGGACCCATTCACCCCATGCCCAGGCAGCTTTCTGGGCAGAATCGTCTTGTGTTTCAGTACTGGATATCTGTAGGGCAGCAAAGTGATCTTCCATGTCCACTTTTGCAAAGCATTACTGCTTGGATGTCCAAGTTAGGACAGCAGCTCGTTTTGGCACCATGGTGCTCATAGCTACGATTGCCTCCCACCCTGTTGTGGAGTAGCTTTGATACTTTCCACTAGTCTGGCCTGGTCTAGCAGAAAGATCTGGAAGGTGACATTTTACTTACCATTAATTTCCTTTGCTGGAGTCCTGCTAGACCAGTCCAGGACCCACCCGCTTTTTCAGCTTTGTGCCTTTATAAGGGGACAGTCTGTCATAGCAGAGGTTCTGTATATAGTTTGTAGTTAGTTCTATGTCTATTAATTTGGTCTTGGGGGCCCCTTCAAATGATTCTCAGGGGTTCCATTTGTTTTGTTACGAAAATACTGGAGGGTGCCCCTAGCTACACTAAGTTTTATGTCAGAGTTGATGTCATTGCACTGTTTTGGTTTATTCTTTCTCCATCATCTGCTGGCAGGGGGAGTTACCCCACTTGAACTGGTGTAGCAGGATTCTAGGAAAGAAAATCAATGGGAAGTAAAATTTCATCATATACTGAACTCTTAAAATAATAATGTGCTGCAAAAGAGAGTTATGTTAGACCTGCTTTGAAAAATCAAATTTCCATTTGTAGATCTCATAAAATGTAAAAAGACGTGCTCTGGTAATGTTGCATAAGTGTTAAAATGTAATGCTTTTGATCGGAAGACATACAATTTGACCGGATTGAGCAAAAATAAATTTGCCTCTGTTTGCATTTAATAGAATAGTGGTTAGTAAAAACTGAGCTCATTTGGGACTTCTGGTCAGACAGTGCAGCTGAGAATTCAGAAGCAAGATGTGTTCTCTTTTGGGGGTCTGCTATTTTAATCTGCTTTTTTGTAAAATCTTATTGAATTGACTATCTCCAGTGTACCTAATAAGAGAAAAATACATAGACAAATTTGTGATTTAAAAAAGAAAAAATGAGAGAATGTCAGCAAAACTTTTAACAAAAAAAGAATTTGGAAATCAAGATGGTAATTGAAATGGAAATGCTGCTTTTGGCACTAAAAAAAACCCCCATACAATTAAGAATATTATGAAAACAGTTTTTACAATTTTAAAAGAAACAATTAATGAAGAATTCTGATAGTCCTGCTGTTAAGACTGGACTGGGATCAGTGGCTTGCAGCCCGGGAGGTACTCTGGGGTAGCTCACAGAACAATTAAACATATTAAAAGGAGAGACTATAATGTTTATGGAAAGGATAGCACAATAAAACAAAGGGTGCAGGAACAATGTTTGACTAATTGGCCTCCCTGAGACAGTTCTATATTTTGATTACTGTTGTATTCATTTCAATATCAAGACTTTAATAATAGTCCAAGGAATGCTAAGCTATATTTTTTAATGCCAGTTGAAGTTGTTAGGACATGATTATTTCCAAAGCTACTATATTATATCTAGTAATTTTCTAAAAGTAATCAGTGCTTTGCCAATATTATACTTAGCCAGTAAATAAGCTGAAAACTCATTTTTTTAAGTGTTTTGCTGAAGATATATCCTATAGGATCTACGATATATCACAGAGGCAGAAAAATAAAAAATGAGTGCTGGAAGATCCAAGTTTTAGACATACAGACCTTCAAGCTGTTCTTCCTTCAACTTGATACAGGTTGGGAGCCCCTTGTGTCATGGCAGCCCAGGGCAACTGCCCTGTTTGTCACCCGCTAATGCTGACTCTACCACCTCCCTTTTTTCAAAAATTATCCAGGCCATGCCAACACTTGAGTTTCCATATCGTCCTGCTAGAGCAGTCCAGACAAGTGGGTTAGTGGAAGCAAAGAACCAATGAAAGCCCAGGTTTCAATGACAACCTTCCCATGCCTCAGCCACCAGAAATCTCCTTAGTATGTCTTAGTATTTTCTCCTCTCTGAAGAAAATTTGAAGTTTGAGAAGAAAAGATTGATTTAAACACTTGTGAACGACCACCTTGAGAGTGACTCTCTCACTTGAGCATGATGTGGGAGGCTCCACTAGATTACGATCTTTTTGGTAGCCATAGGAGGGAAAATTGGTTCAGCTCCACATGCTTATCATGATAAGAACCTGTTGAGCAGCCAGAAATTGGAAAGATCTGGAAGAGTGCAGCAGCCTCACACAACTTCAGTGCCCCCACCTCTGTTCCCCCCTGCTCTCTCCCGAAGATTGCAGAAGGCTGTCAGAAGGGATCTACCTGCCAGCCATCTTAAACACAGTGCTGCAAAAGCTGGTGAAACAATATTGAGTAGAGCTCGGTCCGACACGGATCCTCTGTCTGGGGCTCTCAAAGGGTGAGTACCAAGGCTTGACCTCATTGTCCTTGTTGGGGCATCCCGATTCCGTCTGTGGGATGCAATTCGGGGTAGACCGATGACGACCGTTGGTGCAGTGGTGTTTTCTTCTGTCATGTGCCTGACAATCATACGATCTGTACACGTGTTTTGCCCAAGAGGTCCATTGTCCAGATGGGAGGTGCATCCTTTATACTACCTGCAACCAAAGCAAACCAAAATTGAGATACTAGATGTGTTCTGGAGACATGAAATAGAATCTTATTGGAGCCCAATCTACTTCTCACACTATTGAAGTTCATGACTGTCATGGTATGTACCAAACTAATTATCCCATAGCACTGCACTAAGGGAATTAAATAAACACACACAACCTCACCCTTAGATCAACAAACCTAAATTATATTATAAACCTATATTTGCACACACTCCAGTATAACTATAATTAATTCACCTACTCCACAACCAATTATATGGGAGAAAGAGACCTCAGGATAACTCGCAATATCCCACTATGTGGTGAACTAAATCACCATAGGGAAATTAAGTTTCCCACATCACCGGTCTCGGAAAACTCCCTTTGTCAAAGAACTAAAACATTTATTAATTTACTTCACAAAAAAAGTACTTTTTTAAATTTAAAAATCAATTTTTTAAATTTATTTTAAAAGGATTCATGCTGTTTTATGAAACAGCCGGTGCTCTATATGCTATTGTCATTGGTTCATCTCAGCAATTCTTCATCTCCAACATGCCTTCAGCAAAATTCTAAAAAGAAACAGAAATTCCAGTGACCATTAGCCAATTAGATATAAAGCTTTAAGCATCGATTCTACTTAATTGGCTGATGGTCATTGGAATTTTCTGTTTTTTGCTGAATTTTGCTGAAGGCATGTTGGAGATGAAGGATTGTTGAGATGAACCAATGACCATAGCATATAAAGCACTAGCTCTTTCATAAATTTTAAACAAATACTTTTTTTGTGAAGTAAATTAATAAATGTTGTTTGATAAAGGGAGTTTTCTGAGACTGGTGATGTGTGAAAGCTATTTCCCCTATGCTGATTTAGTTCGCCACATAGTGGGGTGTTGTGAATTATCCTGAGGTCTCTTTCTTCCATATAATTGGTTGTGGAGTACATGAATTAATTATAGTTATAATGGAGTGTGTGCAAATACAGGTTTATAATATAATTTAGGTTTGTTGATCTAAAGGTGAGGTTGTGTGTGTTTATGTGCAAAACTAACCTGTTTGGAGAAACTGCCCCCCTTTGAACTTTTTGTTGACAACGAAGACATGCAGATTGTAGACTATCATTTTTATTCCAATGATAAGAACCTTTCACAAACTGATTTTGTGAAAACCTGTTATTCCTCTTTTTGTTGTGCTCTTTGTTTTTCAATTTCTTATATCAGCATATCATACCCAAATGATATGGATGTTGTACTGCATAATATTCAAGTGGGTGAAAATACCCATGAACTATGCTTGTAGAACTATGTGGCATCTTTATGTTGGCAATAATTCCTCTTGAGATCCATTAACTTTCTCAGAGATAACTAGAATGTATGCCACATGTGCAATCTTAGGTCATAAATTTCTATACCTCACTTGTATAACATGCATCATGAATTTACATACATTTATTGTGTGTACTTTATACTATATAAAGCAGCTATATATCTAACTGCCATAACTCAGTTATGCTATTAAAATATTGATACACCAAATTTATATGTATCATGTAGAAGGGTTGAAAATCAGTATTGTATTTACTTTAATCTAGTAGTATTGCACCAAGTATAACCACTTAAGATCGAGATATATCCATCAATCATTATCTCACAAAGTCCCACTTGCACTGTTAGATTTAATTTAATTTAATTAGTGAGTTTTTATATATCGCACCTTCCATTGATCAGCTGCGGTTTACATGGAACAACAGTAAACAAGACAATGTTGTTTTTACAGATAACAATGTGAACTACAAAGAATCAATCTTTTCCTCTCAAACTTCAAATTTTCTTCAGAGAGGAGAAAATACTAAGACATACTAAGGAGATTTCTGGTGGCTGAGGCATGGGAGGGTTGTCATTGAAACCTGGGCTTTCATTGGTTCTTTGCTTCCACTAACCCACTTGTCTGGACTGCTCTAGCAGGACGATATGGAAACTCAAGTGTTGGCATGGCCTGGATAATTTTTGAAAAAAGGGAGGTGGCAGAGTCAGCATTAGCGGGTGACAAACAGGGCAATTGCCCTGGGCTGCCATGACACAAGGGGCTCCCAACCTGTATCAAGTTGAAGGAAGAACAGCTTGAAGGTGGGCTTTGAGGCCCCCTCCACAGTTTCTGTTCTCAGCCCCTGTATGTCTAAAACTTGGATCTTCCAGCACTCATTTTTTATTTTTCTGCCTCTGTGATATATCGTAGATCCTATAGGTGCAAGTTTAAGATGAGTGGTATTCATTGCTATGTCCTGCATCTTAAAAGAAGGGATCCATAGGGGTAATTGATGCAAACCATACTGGCCATGGCAAATGGGAACACCACAAGATGGAGAACAGCTATACAAAATGGAGTCTGGATCAGCTTGGCCATAGTAAATGAACTCTAATTCATCAGATGCTTGAAAATTGCATGTATTATGCATCAGCACAGAGATGCTGAAGCCATTGTCTTAGAGGTGGACTCGTAGAATGAAAACTGCTACTGTTGGCCATCCACAACTTACTCTTTCTGTCTCCCCTGCTATGAAGAATGGAACTTCCAGCAACAGGTCATCAAGACCAGTGTCCTGTTTCCAACAGTGGCCAATCCAGGTCACAAGTACTTGACATGTCCCAAAAGTAGCCAGTCCCATGCTACTTATCCTCAGTGAAAAGCAGTTGTTTTCTTTTGGGTGACTTTAATAATGGTTTATGGACTTTTCCTCCAGGAATTTGTCTTGCAGTTCTGTTGAATGATCAAGTTCTCTTCTGTCTTGCAGCATCATCCTTGTTTTGAGAGAAAAGGGTTATGCGGCTAAGCCTATAGTAGCACTCCTATAGGTGTAAAAGAGATCTAGCTCTCCTGGCATATATCAGGGTCTGGAGAGATTTTGAATTCTGGTGTAAGGAATATCCTCTCCAAGTGTCCATTCCCTTTATTCTGTCCTTTTTGCAGGAGGGTGTGCATAAGGTGTTGGTCTCGGCTTGCTGAAGGTACAGATGATGGCATTAGCTGCTTATTGGGGTTGGCTTCAGGGCACTACCTTATTGGTGCATTCTGATGTGTTGTGTTTCTTGAAGAGGTGAATTATCTTCATCCTCCACCGAGGACAATAGTCCCAGCCTGGTTCTTTGATCATTGTCTTCTCCACATTTCAACCATTGCATCAGGTGTTCTTGAAGGAGGTAACTCTTAAGATCACAGGTTTAGTAGCCATTTGTTTAGCAAGGTGGATTTAGAAGCTCCAGGTGCCCTGCTGTAGAGAACCCTTCCTCCATTTACATGGAGGCAGGACTCTCTCTATCTATGTGATGCCATCCTTTTTGCCTAAGATGGTCTCTCGCTTATCCATGGGGAGAGTTTCTGGAACCTGCACCTTCTGGATGTTTGTAGGACTTTTACATTATCTGAAGGTCAGAAATGTGTTCTAAAGATCCAATCATTTGTTTGTTTTGGAATGCCAAGAAAGGGAGAAATGGTGGCAAGGTCTGAAGGCAATTGCTTTGGTCTAGATTGTGAGAGAGCAAATGGTTCCCAAGAAGTGAAGAGTTCATTTGACCAGGGTCCAGGTCTTAGCTACACTTCATTTCTCCCTGGAAATTTGTAGGCTGGCCACGTGGTCATCCTTGCATTCATTTATGATGCACTACTGATTTGATGCTCATGTCATGGGAGGACACTGCCTTTGGGGCAGGCATACTCAAAGTAAACAGTGCAGACTCCCTCCTCGCTAAAGGATGGTTTGTTAAATCCCATATATCTGGACTGGTCTGGTGGAATGATATGCAAGGAAAAAAGCATAGTTACTCATCTGTAACAGTTGTTCTCCAGGGACAGCAGGAATCAGTCCTCACATATAAGGTGACGACACCAACAAAGCCCATGTGGATTCACTCCCCAGCTTTCAAAGAGAGTCTTTGGGAGTTAGACTACGCACATGCAGTCGCCCTCCCGCCCAAGGGTGCCATCTTACCTCAGTATGATGACACAGCTTAATCAAGCATAAAAAAAAGAAAAACAACTTCACAGGGAGGAGGGAGGGTTATGAGAACTGATTGCTGCTGTCTCCTGAGAACACCTGTTACAGGTGAGTAACTATGCTTTCTCTGGGAACAAGCAGGAAGTCAGCCCTCACATATGGGACTCCCAAGCTACAGGCTACCAAAAATCCCTGTAGGAGCCACAGATGATGCAAAAAAATGTGAACAGTGCAGGGCAGCAAGGGGCATTAAGTGGCTTGAAGTCCAGAGACACAGCTCTAACATTAACCATGGAATCACCTGACTGATAGCCTGAATACAATGGGCCAGAGGGAAGAATTTGCAGTATTTCCCAAAGAGGTGATGAAGTACTGCCTGGCCGAAGGCACTGTCAGGCCATGAGCTCTCTTCCAAGCAGTAATGCACTGCAAAGATATGGACCGAAGACCAGGTGGCAGCCCGGCAAATGTCCAGCAGAGGGACCGAGTGCAGATGGGCCACAGAGGCTGCCATGGCATGCACTTTATGTGTGGTAATGTGATGCTCCAAGGATCGTCCAGCCTGCTCATAGGTGAAAGAGATGCAGTCTGCCACCCAGGTAGAGACCGCAACCCTGAGCATGTTAGCATCATAGGTGACAAACAGCTGCAACAAGTGGCGATGGGGCTGTGTCCTCTGAAGGTAGAAGGACAGAGCCCTCTTGCAATCGAGGGTATGTAACGAGGCTTCCACTCGGGAGGCATGAGGCCTGAGAAAAAAGGTGGGAAGGACCCACCTCCTGATTCATGTGAAAAGCGGACACCACCTTAGACAGGAATTTCGTGTGTGTCTGGAGAACGACCCTGTTTTTGTGGAACCTGGTGTAGGAGGCGTGAGTCACCAACGCCTGCAGCTCACTAGCTTTTCTGGCTGAAGTGAGTGCTACCAGGAACTCTACTTTCCTTGACAAGTACTTGAGATGGCACACAGCCAGAAGTTCAAAAGGGGGAGCTATCAGCTTCCTAAGAATGATGTTCAGGTCCCATGACATCAGTGGGTGACCAGACGGAGCATCTATGCCACTTGAAGGCATACGGGTGCCGAATGGAATCCTTGTGCGATACCAGTAGAGTATCCCCCACCTCTCAGAAGAGGTGGAGGTGCGCTATGGCTAGCCGTGTCCCATCCTCCTGCGAGAGCAGGTCTGGGTCCTAGCCCAGAGGTATTGGGGCTGCTCAGGACAGCTGCAGGAGCAGAGGGAACCACGATTGTCAGGGCCACCGAGGGACAATGAGGATTACTGAGGCACCATCTGACTGAACCTTGAGCAAGGTTTTGGGAACCAGAGAAGTAGGCAGGTACGCATACAGAAGGCTCTTGGAACAAGGCAGGAGAAAGGTGTCTTCCACCACTCGGTTTGGGGCCAGCCTCCATGAGCAGAAGCGCTGCAACTGCGCTTTCTTGGGTCTGGCAAAGAGGTTCAACATCAGGGTCCCCCAACACTAGAAGATGGAGTTGGCTACTGCTGGGCTGAGTCGCCACTCGTGAGGCTGAAGAATTCTGCTGAGCCGATCTGTGAGCAGATTGTCCTGGTCCAGCAGGTAGACCACCTGGAGCGTCATACTATTCTCCGTGGTGAAGTTACACAGGTGAACTGCCTCCCAACAGAGTAAGTAAGAGCCTGTTCCCCCCTGTTTGTTGATGTAAAACATCGCTACCTAGTTGTCCATCTGGACAAGTACTACCTGACCTGCCAGGTGGGCCTAAAACACCAGGAGGGCATTCGTCACAGCCCAGAGTTCCAGGAGGTTGATCTGGAGGGCACTCTTTTCCCGAGTCTAGATGCCCTGCGACCGTAAACCATTAAAGTGGGTTCCCCAGCCGAGCTTGGAGGCATCCATGGTGAAGATGCATCATGCTGGAGGGGTCTGGAAAGGTAGGCTGGCCATGAGATTCAGTTGGCTCCGCCACTAGGCGAGAGAGGCCACTATGGTCTGAGTGATCTGGACCCGATCCTCCAGTTAGCCCGTGGCCTGAGTCTATTGAGAGCTAAGGGTCCACTGGGCCTATCGTATTTGGAAATGTGCCAGTGGGGTCACATGAACAGTCACCATGTGCCCCAAGAGGTGCAGCAGTAGCTGGATGGATGCTGATGAGTGGCTCTGCACCTCCCCTGCTAGGGATGCGAGGTGCTGCACCCAGTCCAAATGGAGGAAGGCTTTGGCTTGGGTTGAGTCCAAAAGGGCTCAGATTTAAATCTAGGCACCGAGTCAGGAAGAGATGTGACTCTGGGATGTTGATCACGAACCCCAGAGTCTGCAGCACCCTGATTTTGCAGCGGGCCATATTGCATACCTCCTCTGGCAAGCTTGCTTTTATAAGCCAGTCATCCAGATAGCGGAAGACAAAGACTCCCAACAAGTGGAGATGAGCGGCGACTACCACCAGGCACTTGGTGAATACGCTAGGAGCCAAGGAGGGGCCAAAGGGGAGCACCCTGTATTGGTAGGGCAGCCTCAGATGATGAAGCAGAGGTACTGATAGTGGCAGAGGTGGATCAGGATGTGAGTATAGGCATCTTTAAGATCCAAGGAGCATAGCCAGTCTTCCCGGAAGAAGTAGGACAGCAATGTTCCAAGGGATAGCATTTTGAACTTCTTGACCAGAAAGCGGTTTAGGTCCTGCAGATCCAGGATGGGCCGATAGCCACCTGTCTTTTTTGGGATGAGGGAGTATCAGGAGTAGAACCCCAGGCCCTAGAGGGGCTGAGGTACTGACTCCATTGCCTGAGTACGGACTCCAGTTCCTTCTGCAGGAGCTCTCTGTGCAGGGAGGTCATGGGAAACTTCCCTGGAAAGAAGGAAGGAAGCATCTGGTTTAAGTGAAGAAGGTAGCCCTCTCACACTACCTGCAATACCCAGGCATTAATGGTAATGCCTGGTCGGAGGTGAGTGAAGTGGACCAGATGTCCCCCTGTGTGCCTTGGGCCCTTGCCTTCTGGATGAAGACAGGCTATGCCCAGGGAGTCAAAAGCCCCCCCCCCCCCACACACACACCCAGGCTGTGGCACTGTTTGGGGCTTAGGGGCTTTCGACTTACAGGGGCCATGCCCCCTGGCCCTTGGCCTGCTGTCCCTGTTGGGGAGCCTGATAGGTCAGAAACTGGAGGTATTTCCCATAAGCCTTTTTTCCCTTCGGGTGGAAGGTCTTTTTCCCCCAAAGCCTTCTGATGGAAAGGGTCAGCCATCTTCTGGGATAGCCTAGACCTGGTCAAGAACAATGTCTTCAGCTCACCACCTTGTCAGTCATGGGTTTGCTGAAGAGGTTCTCTCCTCAGCAGAGGACATGGGCCAGTTTGTCCTGTACCTACTGCTTGAAGTCCGAGGACTGCAGCCAAGTCAGGCGGCAGGCACTAATGCCCACTGCAGCCACATGGGCCACAAACTCAAAGCCATTGAAGGCTCCTTGAGTTTGAAATTTGGACCATTCCTTGACCGATGAAACGAGGGTCCGGAAGTGCATGAGGGATTCACCTGCCAGCCCAGCTGAGAACCTGGTGAGCTCCTTTGCCAGGTCACTCAGGTACATGCCCATGTACAGATGGTAAGCCTGAATGCAGGCAGCAAGCATTGAGCCCCTGGTGGTACCTTCTGCCAAATCCATCCATGGTGTCTGCCCCTCCATACTTCTGTTTAGCAACACTAATAGCAGGGGTATTTTATCCTAGAGTGTGCAAGATACATCCAACAATATACACTCCAAATATATCACTAGTCTTGTTTAAAAAATTTTCTCGTCCACTTCAAATTGGTGCTAAAACTGATATCAATGCACGATATATCTCTAACACACAGGTCTCAGATCAAGGGAAAACTGTGGCCAACAATAACCAACTATACTCCCAAGGTAACATCAACGACCTGATTTATACAGTTAAAGTGACATAGTGCATAGATCTATGCACTATATGTCACTTTAACTGTATAAATCAGGTCGTTGATGTTACCTTGGGAGTATAGTTGGTCATTGTTGGCCACAGTTTTCCCTTGATCTGAGACCTGTGTGTTAGATATATACGTGCATTGATATCAGTTTTAGCACAAATTTGAAGTGGACGAGAAAATTTTTTAAACAAGACTAGTGATATATTTGGAGTGTATATTGTTGGATAAATCCATCCATGGTGCAGACCTCTCTACCAGGGGGCACCGAGGAGTGTATCTTCTGACTTTTTATCCGACGCATGGCCGACTCCACCACCATGGAGTTTTGAGGCAGTTGTGTTTCTGAAATCCGGGACTCTTGCCAATTCGATACTGGGAATTGAGTTGCCAACTCACTATAGGCATTGTCACTGGGCTCTCCCACATCTGGAACAGCAAGCGATCCAGGATAGGGGGAATCGGCACCATCAGTGCTTCCGGAGGAGCCTCGTACTGGAGGATTTTTAAGTCCTCGGCATGAGGCTCATCCTCCAGCTCCATTACAAAGGTCAGGCCTTCGGCATCCTGCAAGCAAAGTCGAGGAAAGTGAGGTCCTCGGGGATCTCTGGCACTGCTGTGGAGGAGATGGCTTGGAGGGTACATCCCTATGCAGGATAGTGTCAGGCGACTCGTTGTCGATCTCCCACCCTGACTCAGAGCCAGAGGAGACCTCGAGTTGGTGCCGGAGGGGAGTGCAGTGCCCAATGTGTGGGCTCTGAGGTGCTTGGGGGCAAGTTGTGCCTCGAGTGGAAAGCTGACCAACTCTACTCCAAGCATGCAAAATGCTTCAGCACAGGCTGGACATCCTCGGGGAGGTCCTCGCAGTGGAGGATGCTGTGGTCTGTGCCGACAACCTGGAGGCTCCGGGTGTTGGGCCCCGCTGTGCTTTGAGGAAAACAGTCAGGCTATGTTCCAAGGCTGTCTCCTGACCTTGATGCCAGTAGGCTCTGCAGCAACTGGTTCGGGTCTCGATGGCATCGAGCTTGGGGCCGGGTCCCTCAGAGGGGAATCACTGATGGTGATCGTGCTGGAGAACCGAGCCAAATCCCTCGACATGGTGGGAGTTGTCTCCTGCTGGGACATCTTCGAGGGCTCCAAGCCCAGTCACCCGAGGACTTACCTCCAGCTCAGGGATCGGACTTTGAATTTGATGATGTCTTGAGCCCACGGGGGAGGTCCTTGGAGGACAATCCCTGGTCTGAGGCTCCATGACATCGGGGCTTGGATTGAGCATGCCTGTGCGATGCCAAGTTGTTGGATGTGGCCTCCGAGGGCAGGGATTCCATGCTCGCAGCTGAGGCCTTCGAGTTAAACGGCTCCTTCCGCTGCTGCTCAAGATTCTTCTGGCTCTTGGCTGATATCTGCAGGCAGAGCGGGCAAAAAGAGGAGGAGTTATCGTCACCCACACCGAGGCACCAGATGCAGCAAATGTGAATCCACTGAGCAAAGACATAGTGAAGAAAAACGGTACCCAAGAGTCAAACTCACATGTCTCGGCCAGGGAGGGTGCGAGGAGAATAACCGTACCCCACAAAAAGAAAAAGAATCTGAGAAAAACGTAATACCAAGATGAGGGCAGACTTGGGCGGCGAGAATGAGATCAGCAAACAGACTGGCAAAAATGAAGTGTGAAAAAATGCAAGAAGTTGGAAAACCAACTTTTACCAGGGACAACAGACAAGAGGTCTGCAGGGTTCTGTGGGAAAAAGAAGACTGAAGTAAGATGGCACCCTTGTGTGGGAAGGTTGCAAGTGCGGTCTAACTCCCAAAGGCATTCTTTGAAAGCTGGGGAGTGAATCTGCACGGGCTCTGCCAGTGCCGAGGTCTCCCTATATGTGAGTATCGACTTGCTGCTTGTCCCTGGAGAAATATGCTTTTATCTGTTAATTTTCTTGAAACCTTTTCTACTAGTCTGTGCATGTTTTAGGTGCCTTGTGCATTCACTTGGCAAGGGCTTTATCCAATTGGTTATTGAACTTAATGTAAGTTTCCTACCATTCCTGGTGGTGCCCTCTTGGCTTAGGGGGGCTATGCTGACTCCCTGTTCTTTAGAAAGACCAGGGCAGGTTTGGGTGTTTCTTAAAAAAAAAATGCGGGGAAGTGACAGTTTGCACGGCCCTCTATAACAGGTAAGATCTACAAGTTTGTGTTTGTCTCCATGTGTGGGGAAAGGTGTGAAACCCATGCATCTGGACAAGTCGGGTAGGACTCAAGGAAAGAATATTATTGGGTAAGATTGAATTCTTCCACCTTGTTCACTTGGAAATACCTTATTTTTTACCAACTTCTTAACTCCTCTTCCCTGCCATTCTTTTTCCTTTTGAGTCTTACTGAAGGTTGATAACTTTCTTGCTTCTATTAGTTCTTTGAAGGGACTTCATTATAAACTTTTCTGTACTATCAAGAACTTGGGCTCTAGCTAGGCAGAGTGAGGGAGGTCTGTATATCAAACCAATGTAAATAGATTTCTCTTTCCCTCTTTCTAGTTTAACCCACAGTGCCTCCTCTCTCCCTTCTAAGCTCTGTAGTTCCAGAGCTTTAATATAATTTTTTACATATTGTGCCACTCCTCCTCCCCTTCTTCTTACCCTGTCCTTTCTGAATAAAGTATAACCTGGTATAGTTACTTCTCCAGGAACAAGCAGGAAGTTAGTCCTCACATATGGGTGACATTGGCGCCGATGGAGCCCTCGTGCGGAGCAATTCCCCAGCTTTCAAAGAAAGCCTTTGGGATTGCATTGCGCATGCGTGGTCCCCTTCACGCCCAAGGGTGCTATCTTGCTCAGTCTCCATTTTTCCGCAGAGCCCAACGGACGTTGTCCCTAAATACTCGTGGAAAAAGTGTGTCAAAACTTGGAAGAAATTTTGGATCTTCGACTGGTTCGATGCCGGTTCCCCTTCCTGCCTTTGGCTCGGTACACCGGTATCGAGTCCAGTCAATTTTTTGCGTTTTGTCCTTAGAGACTAGCGTTTGGGCTCTTTTTTTGTTTTCACTGGCAGCCCAGTCCTTCGACCTTGCAGGGGCCCTTTTTCCCCAGATGGCTGTCAGCGGGTTTAAAAAGTGTGATCGGTGTAAGAAGTTAATGTCTCTCACCGACACACATGACTGCTATCTCTGATGCCTCAGGCCCGACCATGACCCGAAGGTCTGTGGTCCGTGTGGGAAAATGTCCTCTAAGGCACTTCGAAGTAGGCAGCAGCAGCGTGAAAGGATTTTCTCGGAGGCCACATCCCCCCCCCCCCCCCCCGGATCCAGACCCCATCAGAAGCCTCGACGTCTTGGGAGCTATCTGAACCCGAGCAGCGTCGAGGGTCTTCTGAACGGGTGTCTCCCTCCCGGGAACACTGGAGGAAGAAGAAGCCTGTGAGGGCAGCGTTGTTGGATGCCTCCGATCGCCCTGGGCTCTTGAAAGCCAGGTTGTGGAGTCCTGACCGCCACCCTGGGTCCTCGGAGTCGGAGAGGCCTGCGAAGTAACCTCGCACGGAGCCGGAGACGCCGAGGCGGGTAAGTGCTGTTGTCCTCGTGGACTCCCCTCCGGGGGAGCCGGTGTCGGGCCCGAGGATATCGGGGCCCGAGCCGGAGGCTGCAGAGTCTTCTGAGCTCGGTCTCAGGATGACGGCCCTGGAGCGCAGCATGTCTGCCTTCATGGAGCAGTAGCGAGCACTGATAGCCGGTCTCACAGGTCCATCCGCCCCGACCACCGGGACCTCAATGTCCAAGTCGACCCTGGAGGCCGAGCCGATCCTCAAGACTCTTTGGACTTGAGTCGATCCTCGGCCAAGGTCTCCCTCGACCTCCCGCTTGGGACCGAGGTCGTCGATGCCGGTGCTCTCGGCGTCGGGGCGGTCGGGGCCGAAGCCCTCGCGGCTGGAGCCCCTCGGAAGGATCAGCATGGGAGACGGAAAATGAGGAGTCCTCTGACACCCATCGGACCTGGTATGTCCCATCGGACTCACCGGGTTTGGAGCCTCGGAGAAGGTCTCCTCTGGAGGATACCCGGTTCTCGGACTTCGTCAGGGACATGGCCAAGGCTTTGGTATTCCCGGTGGATACCGAGGAGGAGCCTCAAGCTGAAGAGCTCGATGTCCTCCAGTATGACTTTCCCCCAAGGGAAGCCCTTACTGTGCCGGTTCCTCCAATGCTGAAACGGCTGATGCTCTGCCTGTGGGAGTCACCGGCCTCAATGCCGGTTCAAAGCAAGTGGGTCCATTCCATCTATCGAGTCCGCAAGAGCCCTGGGTTCCAAAAGGCACAGCTGCCGCACCACTCCATGGCTGTGGAATCGGCCATGCATAGGCTCAAGAGCCAGAAAACATACTCCTCGGTGCCTCCTGGCCGGGAGGCCCGGAACCTGGATGCCCTCAGCAGAAAATGCTTCTAGGGCTCGATGCTTTCATGCCGTGTCCAAACCTGCCAGCTGTACATGGGCATGTACTTGAGGGACTTGGCAAAGGAGATTGCTGGGTTCTCAGCTGGCCTCTCTGAGGCACCCTTGCAGCGCTTCAATGCCTTGTCCACCGGGATTCGGGAGTGCTCGAAGTTCATATCTTGAGCGGCCTATGATGGCTTCGAGGCTTCGACCCGAGTAGCCGCGACTGGCATCGGTGCATGCCGCAAGGCCTGGCTAATGTCATCGGATCTGGAGCCATGGGTTCAGGACAAGTTGGTAGATGTCCCTTGCCGAGGTGACAACCTCTTTGGCAAACCCATGACTGAGAAGGCTGCTGAGCTTGAGTCTGAGTACTTGACCCGGACAAGACTCTCAAAGAAGACTTCTGCCCCTTCTATGAAGAAGGGCTCGGGTAAAAAGCCCTTTTTCCCGAGGAAGGGTACTGCTTACCGCAACTACCCCACTTAACAGGCCACCCCAGCTTCCCATCAGGGGCAGCATGCCAAGGGACAGGGGCATAGCCCGTGTAAGCAGGGAGTTTTTTTGACTCCCATGGCATAGTCTCTCTTCCGCCAGTGGTAAGGTCTTGCACAGGAGGCAGGCTAACCCTGTACACCCACAGGTGGCCAGCCATCACCTCAGATATCTGTGTCCTGCAAATAGTCCAAAGGGGCTATTTGCTTCACTTCAGCCAGACACCACCCTCCTTCTTCCCAGGAGAGCCTCTCAGACCCCCTCTTCACAGTGACCTCCTCTTGCAGGAGTTGGCAGGTCTTCTACAGGATCAGGCAATGCAACCAGTGCCCCACCACCTGCAGGGCAAGGGCTTCTACTCCAGGTATTTTCTCATACCAAAGAGAACAGGAGGCCTTAGACCCATCCATGACCTGAGAAACTTAAACAAGTTCCTGGTGAGGGAAAAGTTCAAGATGCTTTCCCTTTGAATGTTGCTGCCTTATCTCCACCAGGAAGATTGGCTATGCTCCTTAGACCTGAAGGATGCCTATACACACATCCTCATATACCCAGACCACAGACAATATCTCCGATTTGTAGTGGGAGGAAAACATTTCCAATACAGGGTTCTACCCTTTGGCCTAGCCTCTGCTCCCAGGGTGTTTACAAAATGCCTGGCCGTAGTGGCAGCCTTCCTCAGAAGTCAAGGAATATTTGTCTTTCCTTACCTGGATGACTGGCTCATCAGGGGTCAGTCGCCTCAGGAGGCCCAACAGGCCGCTTCTCGCACTACCAACCTGTTACAACATCTGGGTTTCATCATAAACCACGCAAAGTCCAATTTGCTCCCCACTCAAAACTTAAGAGTCCATAGGAGCAAGGCTGGACACCCTTCAAGCGAAGGCTTACCTGCCGGAGGACAGGGCACAGAGGCTGTTGTCCCTGGCACAACAGTTCAGGCGCAGAACTCAGGTCTCAGCAAGACATTTCTTGCGCCTTCTGGGCCACATGGCCTCCACGGTGCATGTGACCCCGAATGCCCGTCTCCACATGAGAACAGCTCAATGGTGCTTCAGAGATCAGTGGACTCAGGCTTCCGGCAGCCTCAGAGACAGGATAACAGTATCGAAATGACTGGTGAAGTCGTTACAGTAATGGTGTCAGCCACCCAACCTGCTCGAGGGAGTGCTTTTTCAGACTCCCTCACACACAAAGGTGCTGACAACAGATGCCTCCTTGCTGGGCTGGGGAGCCCATTGCCAAGGGTCCTGCACTCAGGGATTATGGTCTCAGGAGTCCGCCCACCAAATCAACCTCTTAGAGCTGAGGGCGATCTGCCTAGCTCTTCAAGCTTTTGGTCATGTCCTCTCACATCAGTCTGTATTGATACGGACGGACAACCAGGTAGCAGTGTTCTATGTGAACAAGCAGGGAGGTACGGGGTCTTGTGTCCTATGTCAGGAGACACTGGACCTCTGCTCCTTTGCCATCAGGCAGAGTATGTCTATCAAAGTAGTGTACCTGCCTGGTCAGGAGAACTACCTAGCAGACAAGCTAAGCAGGATTCTCCAACCTCACGAATGGCAACTGGATCCTGTGGTGGCCCAGCAGACTTTTCACCGCTGGGGACATCTGTCCATAGATCTGTTTGCCAGTCCACAAAATCACCAGCTGCCCAGATTTTGCTCCAGACAGCCACATCCTCGGAGGGTGGCTGCAGATGCTTTCCTGATCTCCTGGTCAGGGAGCCTCATGTATTGTCACGCCACCACCACTCGCCTCTGGGTTAGAGGGGCGTGGATTATTGTAGGAACTTTCTGCTGTATGCTTTTTTCAGCTTTTTCTAAGCTATTTCCCAGCAATGCTCTCTGGGAAATGTAGTCCTTATTCAGCTGTATGAGTGCACCATGCAGAAAGCTGTAGTCAGGCTCAAGTAGGTAAGGCAAATGACAGAAATTTATTATTTTTATATACACAATGGTTCAATCATACCACACATAGGATTGTTGGTTCAGGACTCTTTGAAGCAAAAATTGTCCAAAACATATCCAACCACAAAAGGCAGTTTAAAGGTTCTCTCTATTGCAGGATACACAGTCTTTACCAGCAAGCCTAATATATTCCCTTCTTGGCCTTGCTGGCTAAAGCACCAAACAAAAAGCACATTTAAAGTCTGTGGTAAACTTCCCCTTATAAACACAAGGGAAACACAGCCACCCTACTTGTGGGATAAGGGTACCTTTTTCCTGGATAACCTTCTTTTAGGACTGGCTTGCCTTCTCTACGTTCCGAGGTGTATTGCTTGGCAGAAAGAACAGTCCATGGGAGTGTCCTCCTCAATCAGCTTCACCTCAGGCTCTCCCAGCTGCATAGGCTCTGACTCCCCGTCCTGCTCAGCTAACAGCCTCCCGAGGATCTTGGAGTCTCTCTTGTTCCTGGCTTCAAACTCTCCTGCAGCCGTGCTACATGCCAAATAGCATTCTCTCCAGCTGGAAGCTCCGTTCCTCTCCTCTGCTTTGCTCTGCTCAGCCTTGCTTCCTGCTTCCCCTCTCCTCCTTTCTACTAAATCATACTCTGCTCTGGGTTTATACTTCCAGGGCTCTAGCTCCAATCCCACCCTACTCAGGTGACGGCAATCGGCCTGACTCCGGGCACCTGAGTGCTTGAAGCATTCACTGCCTAAAGTGTTCTGAGCCTTGTATCCTCTCCCCTTCATTCCACTAGGGGGAGCCTGAAATGTTTTCCACGTGGAAGTTTTCTGATCCCTGGAGGTGTTTATGGCTTTCCTACCCTGTCTGGGTAAAAGGGAGCCCTTTACTAGGGTGAATATCCTGTCTCTTTGTCCTCCCCCGGACTCTGGATTGGCCTCCTTGCCACAGTATGTGTTTCCTCCCATGCCTCTGGTGGCCTGGACTCTGCTGAAAATCCTTCGGGACAAGGCCTCTGTCATTCTGGTAGCCCCAGATGGCCAAGACAGCCTTGGTTTCTGCTTCTCCTCTAGCTGGCAGTGGAAACCCCACTCCCGCTGGGGATGCAGCCCAACCTCCTGTCTCAGGAGCAGGGCGCTCTCTTGCACCCCAACCTCAGGTCCCTCAACCTGATGGCATGGCTGCTGAAAGGGTAGTGCTGGCTCCTCTCCTCCTACCTCGAAATGTGGAAGAAGTGTTGCCTCGAAGAGGCAGTCCACTAGGAAATCCTACGCTTTAAAGTGGTGTAGATTTGAGGTGTGGTGTAGCCAGCACAATGAAAACCCTTTCTCTTGCCTTGTACCAGTGGTGCTTCAGTACCTGCTTCACCTCTCAGAATTAGGTCTCAAGTCTAACTCTGTCAGGGTCCACCTGAGTGCTTTGTCAGAAAACCACTCGCCAGTGGAGAGGCAACCTCTTTTGGCTCACCCCCTGTGTCCAGATTCTTCAGAGGTTTGCTTCTGCTGAAACCCCCAGTTCGTCCTCCGGCAACTGACTGGGATTTAAATGTGGTCTTACAGCAGCTTACTCGCCCACCTTTTGAGCCGATGCCCTCTTGCCATCTGTGCTTCCTCTCCTGGAAGGTGCTCTTCCTGGTGGCACTCACATCAGCCAGATGTGTGAGCGAGCTGCAAGCTCTCGTAACTGATAAACCATACACAAGGTTTTATAGGAATAGGGTGGTCCTCCGCACTCACCCGAAGTTCCTTCCAAAGGTGGCCTCTTCTTTCCACCTCAACCAGGAGGTGATTCTTCCAACCTTCTTTCCCAGGCCACATTCCAGCCGGGCAGAGGCAGTCCTGCATAACCTGGATTGTAAGAGGGTGTTGTCCTTCTACCTGGAACGTACGAAGGGACATCGAAGGGCTATTCAGCCCTTTGTCTTGTATGACCCTAGTAAGCTGGGGTTACCTGTCTCCAAGTGTACGCTGTCCACCTGGGTGGCAGACTGCATTGCCTGGGCGTACAGGGTGGCCAACCTCCCGTTGCAGGATCAAGTCATGACCCACCGTGTCAGGGCTAAGGCCGCATCAGTGGCTCACTTCCGCTGGCAGACATCTGCCAGGCCGCAACTTGTTCTTCAAGCCAGACTTTTGCAGCCCATTACTGCCTGGGTAGGGAGTCCTGACGGGACAGTGCTTTCGGCCAGGTGGTTCTCTGTAACCTATTTGAGGTTTAGGCAACTCCAACCCTCCGACCCTTTGGTGTCAGGCTACCGGGGGGGTGTTGCTTTCTCGGCTGAATTCCTATTGCAGCTGCTGTGGCTCTTCTAGAGGGAGCCATTTTTCAGCTATGGGTTCTCGGTAGCCTATAGCTAGGGAGTCCCATATGTGAGGACTGACTTCCTGCTTGTTCCTGGAGAAAGCGTAGTTACTCACCTGTAACAGGTGTTCTCCAGGGACAGCAGGAATCAGTCCTCATGACCCTCCCTGCTCCCCTGGAGTTGCAGTCCTATTATTGGTTTTATTCATTTTGCCGTCTTTTTAGCTATGTCATTTGACTGAGCAAGATGGCACCCTTGGGCGGGAAGGGGACCGCGCACGCGCGATGCAAACCCAAAGGCTTTCTTTGAAAGCTGGGGAATTGCTCCGCATGAGGGCTCCGTCGGCACCCATATGTGAGGACTGATTCCTGTTATCCCTGGAGAACACCTGTTACAGGTGAGTAACTATGCTATCCCAGTCATGGTTTTCTGTGAACCATGTTTCTGTAACTACCACAGTCAGCCTCTCCCATTAAAGCTTCAACATCTGGGATCTTATTTCCCATGCCATGGGCATTTATACACACCGCTTTCCATATGTTGTTCCTTTTAACCATTTCCATAAAGGTATTTAACATTTCACTTCCCTGAAGGCTTTCTTCTCCCATCCCCAATGAATCTAGTTTAAGGCCCTCTTCAGTAGATTAGCCAATCTGCTACTGAAGAATCAACATATCCAGTCTCTCCTTTCCATAATCTTTTATTTTTTGTTTCTATTATTTTAATTGTATTTATTTTTTATCATTGACTATTGTAAATCACCATGTTGTCAGGTTTCTGTTTGGAAGGCGGAATAGTAAATATACACAAATAAATACACAAGTCTCTAAGCATCAGAGTAACATTCAACAGCATCTTACAGAGATCCTGCCCAGGGGCCTTACTTATCTTACTGAATTTTATATCCTATACGTCCTCATAAAAAATCAAGACATTCAAATGCTCCAGTGCTCCCTCCTAATATCAGGCAACCATCCTCTATAATAAAAAACACACTCCCTTACTCTTTACAACATTCTTTGGCATAATAAAGTTCACTGTAAAGAAAATTACAGAAAATAGCACAAATCTCCTTGTTATACTCTAACAGGCCCTTTGTGCACAGATACTATAACTTATATGCACAAGTTCTGACGCCAAATGCAGAAAAGAGATTGATGCACGTGTAAACAGCAATGAAAAAACAAGCATGCACAGTAACACCAAGCATATTTAAATAAAATAAATAAATGAGCTGAGTGTATTAAAATGACATGCTAATATTGTCTGTAGCTGATGCAAAGAAACACAGAGGATTATGTAACCAGCCAAAGTGCCAATATCTCCATGCCTTGTCTGAGGTGACTTAAATGTCTTGCGTGTGCCCCCAATGGTATTTTGATGGCATCAGGGGCTTTCTCCGATGCCTGGATCATCTGAGAAGTTTGCCACTTCACCTTAGATGATCTAGGCATCAGGGAATGCCCCCGATGCCATCAAAATAATGTTACGGAGCCAGTACCCTCCTCACCCTCCAATAAAAAGATGCCCAGTGGCCCCTGAACACCCCCCCCATCCTCTTCCCAGTACCTTTAGGATGGAGTTGGAGCATTGCCCATGTGCTTCCACCCTGTGTGGTGCATCCTGGGATACAATGGGCAGATGTTACCAGTATGGGTGCACTGCACAGAAGAGGACCAGCTGAAGCGGATGCTTCACATCTTTCCTTGGTATGGACATAGAACCCGCATTGGCTATGCTAAATTGATTTTGCCGCCAGAAAAAGGGGGAGTGGGGCTACCAGACTTGCGGGTGTATAATGTAGCGGTCATGATGCGGTGGATAAATGAGCCCCTTAAAAATACAGCAGGGTTCTTGGACTGCTGGAGCCAACGTTACTGACTTCTGAATGTGCTCCATCATACCCAGGTGGCTCTTCAGTCTAAGGAGTTTGGGCTCTTATAAATCCTCTTTGTAAGGCATGGTGGTGGTGGGCCATGTGGGGGCCCACCAGCTACTAGGTGACCCCCTTTTTGCAGATGGTAGATAACCCTGGCTTCCCATCTGGGGTGGGACACACTCCATTTGGGGCCTGGGAGGTTAGGGGACAGTGGGACTTTGGTCAGCTCCTGGGGTGGGGGCAGGGATTGTTCTCCACTTTCAAATGCTGGAGCGATGCTCTTGGTCTGCCAGCTTTGCACCACTTTAATTACCTGCAGGTATGTCATTACTGGCATCGAATGATGTTTTGCCCAGAAGCCTTGTGAGAATGATAGACGATGAGGACCTGCGAAACTTGGCTCCCTGATGGCATATGCTATCTAATTGGAGCAAGATGCTGCGGGATATGCTGAGCTCAAAATACCTGGAGAGGGCTGGCTCGCCAATAGGCTAAGGACATTTCTAACACTGTGGAGGCAGAGCACTTAGAAAGATATTTCAAATTAATCCCTGAGGTGACCTGCAATTTCCACTATCAGGAGATGCAATATCAAATTTTGCACCACTGTTATTTCACAAGGGCGAGGGGGGCAGAGTTGGGGCGTGGAGGTCGAGTCAGTGTGAGAAGTGCCTAGCAGGGGAGGAGACCACCTGCCATGCATTCCTGGAATGCCCTGTGTTTGCTGAGCTCTGGGGGGTATCTTTAGTAAACGCATAAAGTGGACCTTGGGGCTGTTGATGCTAGGGGATGAGGGTTGTGATGAGGAAGCTGCCCAGAGCCCAGAGAATAGTAACAAAGGAAGGGAATTTACCCTAATCAAGGGACCTGTTTTGGCAGGTCAAGGAATAGAACTGCATGTTTACCTAAAAGACAGGTTATTCCAGGCTGCAATGGCCTGCAGAGAGCCTCTAGTGGAGATGAGGTGCAAGAGTATAAGCCCAGATTGAGAAGCCCTTATGTCACTCCTAATTACTCAGCTGCCAGGAGGGACTTTGATCAGCAACACCTGAGGAGTGCAAGGGAGGGGTTGGAAACTGGGAATTTTAAAACTAGAACAGAATATGCAGAGAGCAGACGAGGAGAGCGAGGAGGCAAGCCTGAGAGCAAGCCTGAAGGCAGGCATGAGAGCAAGGAGAGAGGAGCTAAGAGAGATCCATGTTCTTGGAGAGATTCCTGGGAGAAGCCAGCTTCAAGGGATTGGAGAAATCCAAAGGCTTGGAAAACTTCAGCTAGGAACCCTAAGAAGAGGTATGGAGCAGATGCCCTGAGGTCCAGGAATATAGACTGGAGGACAGGTTATAAAAGCTCCAATGCATACTGGCCAGAATATTTGAGAGGACAGCCTAATGCCAGCTTTAACTCAGGTATGAACTATGAACGTTTGTCTAACCTAAAGCAAGGCAAAGTGTTTAGACACAGTTCCTGTCCTAATGAAGGTCAGTTAATAAAGCCCTCTGATCCAGACCCTGATATAGAACCTATGCAAATAGAAGAACAAGCTATAATTACAGAAGAAGACGATAATCTCATGGACTGTTCTTTATGCAAGGTTGCTAGCACAGAGAAAACCTGAAAGTGGGATCAAACATAAAAAGGAAACGTTCTAGTAACTGGCACACTAGAAGTTTGTGTAAATACTTGTGCAGAGAAGGAGAAGAGCTGTTGATTGAAGCTTGTTAGCCAGCTGGTACCACAGCAGCACACAGCTCAGGCTATGCACACATTGGATACAAAAGTGCTTTGATTGTGAAAAGAAAAGCTGTTTTGTGAAGAAGCTTTTATTTGTGGTTTCCTCTACACCAGCACTGCTGAGCAGTTTGTCAGCAGTGGCTGAGAGAAAGACTTTCTGTTAAGGGACTTTACAAGCTACTTGCTTAACCTTTCAGTTGTATTGTTATTTTGAATATAAAATCCTGGAGAATACATCCTAAGGTGTTACCAAGTGAATCTGTGTGCATTTGGATTTACCTCATAAATATTCTATCATTGCCTTACACTCGAGCCAACTACATAGTCTTCATTTACCTCCAAGGCAAGCACCGCATGACTGGACTACCATTACCATAATCTTTTGCAAGATAGTCAGTCTGGAACATTGCTTAACTGGGGAACTCTATATAACAAGCATGCCCCTCCATACACATGTAAGGGGCTATGGGCGTGACAAGGTCCGCTGTGTGCCCAGAAGGTACACAAGGCGGAAAGTAAATTTGTTGTTCTATGGTTCAGGGGGGTGAAAAAGACCATTCTTCAAAACTGGCTGAGGAACATTTTCATGGTGGTTGAACATAATGCATAATATGGCAGAAGCAGAAGGCTATGTTTATAAAACTTCTAAAACTCCCCAATGGTCTTGATACAAGTGGCTATGAAACCAATTTCAGCTGCAATTCCCAAGGGGGCGGATGGGGGGCAGGTTACCTGATGTTCGCCTGCTGAGGGTGTGTAGTATTTGTGTAGGTTGTTAATGCCTACAGTAATCTGTCCGAAAACAGCAGACTTGAAGCTCATCTGATGATGATGTTGCAGCACTTGTTTATGTTGACTGTTGCGTTGGCTGTATGTTTAAAATGGCAATAAAGTATTTCAAAAAAAAAAAAAAAAAGCAACAACTTTCCATCAAAATAGTACGGATCTCCCTTAGCTGTTTTAATTTAAAAAATACCTTCTGAACTATATATGCTGTTCCATTGTCAATCTAGAGTCCAATATGACCCTTAAAATTTGTAAAGAGGTAGAAACAAAAGTTTATTCCCTTCAATTGTTGGCTCATTTCTAGGTATATCATCTAGTGCATTCCCCTCCCATAAAAGATTGGTCTTATTTCCATTCGCTTTAAGCCTATGGTATTTCATCCAAGAATTAATCACATCAAAGCCCTTAATTAATAACTCTAATGAATCTGCTACTAACACTGGCACCAACAACAATAGAATATCATCAGCATAGATATAAAAAGTAATAACCAATCACAAAAGACCGTTTTCTAATTTGCTAAAAAAAAAAAAAACCCATTAAAAAGTACCAGAGACAGTGGAGAATCCTGGGATATATTTCATAAGACGTTTTCCAGGGCCCCACTACATTCCAATACAATAGTCTCACATTGGCCAGAAGGCTTCAAATATATAAGCACAAATTACAAAAATCTCATCTTGGGAAGGCTGAAGACCCACCTCTTCACCGTTGCATTCAGATGCTGACTCCTTCCTCATCCCACCCTAACCCCCGTCAACGTTTTGACCAACTTCAGACTAAACTGCACCACACCGTACCTTGCATAGAACCGATTAACACTCTACAGTGTTTTTATCTAATGTACTACTCTAACTAGATTGTAAGCTCCGATGAGTATGACTCTGACGGGCAGGGACTGTCTCATGTATGCTGACTACCTCTTGTAGGTTAGGTTAGCTGTGCAGCGCTGCGTGCGTGGCGCTCTAGAAGTGCTAAATAGTAATAGTAGTAGGGAACAGGTAGGGGGTCTCCAAGCCTAGACCCCCCTCCCTATGATCCTTTGCAATAACACATTCTGAACACATCCTATCTCCCCAAGGGCAGTAATTTATTATTAATGGTCAACTAATTCGTTTTTTGTAGCAACTTTATTTTGAAGCAATTTTATAAGTACAAACAACGATAGGTCAGCATACAAAACAAAGTAGGCAATGTGCACTACATGTAGCATAAAAAAGGAAAAATTACATATGCAAAAAAAAAAAGTAAACAGTACAGAGATAACAGAAGAAAAAAAAAGAAACTCAAGATAATGAGCTCTAAAAAAGGTACAACAGAAACAAAGAGAGGGAGAAATACCATGAGCTGATTTTCCCTCATCCCACAGTGCACTGCCTGTGACTTCAACCAGTCATTCTGCTCCACAATCTGAATGGAAGAAGCTTTTTCCAAAAACAGAGGCTCTCAAAAGATAAGACTCTAAGAAGTTACCCTCTCAGTCCACAAGCAACATCAAATAACAAGTTTATCAACGTGGTCGGCCCCAGAATTGGTTCAAGGTTTTGGAGCCCTAGACAAACCTTAAGCCTTACTTCCCCCCTCTGGCTGTCAGAATCTATTGTTTAGCTTTTAATCTGTACTACCAACACTTAATACATCAAATGAATTTACAAAGTGAACAAATAACAGTAGTGTTCTAACACTCTACAATATTCACATAAATCATATAGACAGGTCCTATCCCAAGGGTCAACAACCCAGATATATACATTCTGCATAGAAGACATTTTAAACAAAGTCTTGGCATACAAAACATTCTGAAAACCAGATATTTCTCAAACAGAATCTCGCTACAGAGCAGAATATTTCCCAATGAAAGGTCCCCACACCCTTTACACCTGTGCCCCACATCCGCACCAGATCTCATGCATCGTTTTTCCATTGTAAATCCCTCCTGACCCCCTTCTCCCTATAGTTACACACTCCACAGGCAGGGAGAATCACACAAAGGTGCAATCCCCAGCCCTTTGTCCACCAATTCACATGCATACCCCAATTTCTGTCTGTATCCTGGCTCATGCTTTCAGATTTGAGCACGTCGCCCACCTTCTGATTCATCACCACTGGCTTCCTATGAAATCCCGCATCCAATATAAGCTGCTTATCTTGGTTTACCGGGCATTACACTCTGGTTCCCCCTGCTATCACTCAGACTCCTTGCTTTTGCATTCCCCACATTATATCCTTCGGTCCTTCCATGCTAATCGTTTACACCTCACCTCTGTTACTCAGGCTAGGTTAACATCTACATGCTCCTCTGCTTTTTATTTTATCCCCACTGCCCTCAGACTGGAGACATCCTACTCAAAGTTCAAGTCACTACTAAAGACACATTTGTTCAATGCTACATTTGATCCAACATAATCAAGTCCATGAATAATAACCTGTCCTCCTCTCATCCCTTGTTTCCCTCCCCCCTTTTTCGCCTTCTTTCCCCTCAGTATGTATGATTCTTTTGGGCTGTCCTATTTTTAAATGCAGTTCTGCTCTACCTTTTAATTTTTAATTTTATTTGTGCCCCGCACTGCTGCTTTTTTGTGAAGGGCAGTCAAGCCATGCACACAAAATAATTAACAACAATTAGTTAATCAAGATCATCTCCAACAGTTTATTCTCTTGGTGGTCTCAGGTCAGGTCATCCTACAAGTTGCTTCATTCAGGAGCATCCTCTTGTTATCTTTCTCCAATGGCTGTAGCCATACTGAAGCCTCCTCCATTGTTTTTATAACTGGCGATTTTCCTCCTTGAGTAACATGTAGCCAAGCTGGATACAGCAGGATGAAGCAAACATTCTTTTTGACCAACACCAAGCAGATAGAAAATTCACACCTTATAGCTGAAATAGCCATGGAATAGTCCTGAAAACTAAGGACTTTGTTCTCATATCTTGCTTCTTTCTATAGGCCTGCAGAATATGGGAACAGTTCAGTACTCTAGTAATTACCGCTTGCAGTTGTTGCTTAGCCTCTGTACCCATTCCTCATGCAGCTCACCATCCAGGTCAGTCAGGCTCAGTTCTTCTATTAGCTATGACTGCAGTTGCTTCCTCAGTTCAGCATATTTATGGATCCCTACAAACATGGAGAAAGGTTATTCCTAAGTGATCCAGTCTCTAAATTGTCCAGTTTTCTTTCAAGGGCTTGGAGATGTGCAGTGTGCTCTGATAGCCCTTTGCTTTTCAAAAGCACTATCCAGATCTGATATTCTTTGCTCGATATCAACCACAATCTCATTTACCTGTTCCAGCTTGGAGTAGACCATCTCAAATTTTGGATTGAGGACTGCAGTGAATGCACATGTTAACTGGACGACCAGGGCAGCATGTGGGAACCAGAGTTGCCCACAATTCTGGAATCTTTTGCAGTCTTCTCTTTCTCTCTTTTTGGTAGTATAGAGGCCAATAAATGCAAGCACCTCTCCCACAGACCCTTGCCCAGTCTCATGGATCAAAGCAACAAAATCAAACTTCATACACATCATACACAACATGGTGCACGACTCCCTCACTCAAGGACTGATGCCAGAACAATTAAAGCTCGCCACAGTAAGACCGATCCCAAAGAAAACAACTTTAGATAAGAACAACCCGGCAGCATACCGACCAATATCCAGCATACCCTTTCTGGCAAAGATCATTGAAAAAACAGTACAACACCAACTACAAGAACACATTGATGATCATGCACCACTGGATGACAACCAACACGGTTTTCGCCCAAACCATGGAGTCGAAACACTAATGATTTACCTTTTCGACAGCATCCTCCGTATCTTAGACACTAAGAATGGAATCATAATGATCTTCATTGACATATCCGCAGCATTCGACACAGTAGAACACAAAACTTTACTGGAAAGACTAGAAAACATTGGGCTATATGGAACCACCTTAAAATGGTTCCACTCATATCTAACTGAGAGGCAGATACAGGTAAAGATAGGTCACAACACCTCTCAACCCATAAAGGTCCTCCAAGGAGTTCCACAAGGATCTGCCCTATCAGCTCTTCTGTTCAACATCTACATCCAGCCAATATGCAACATCCTGAAGAAAAACAGCATTCAATATACAATATATGCAGATGATATTATGATATACACACCCATCTCAGTTGACAACCCTGATTACTCTAAAATTATAAACTGCCTCACACAAATGTCCATATGGTGTAAAAACAACAACCTCGAAATTAACTACAGCAAGACCGAGGCACTATTCATCACTCGTAACCCTGACTTCGCCCACACACCGGACATCAAGATAAAAAACTTAACTATACCAATAAAATCAGAAGTAAAATATCTCGGAGTGACCCTGGACAATGAACTGAATCTCAAAGCATATATAAACAAGACAATCAAAAATGCATACTACAGGATGAGAATCATTAGAAGACTTAAACCCCTCCTCGCAACCGACCACTTCCGTAATGTATGCCAAGCTCTAATTACCCCCTTACTGGACTTCTGCAACCCAATATACCTTGGTCTAGCAAAACAGACACTCAAGCCACTACAGCTAGCACAACACACGGCTGCCCGCATAATATCTGGATCGTCAAGACATGAGCACATCTCACCCATTCTGAAAGAGCTACACTGGTTACCAATCATTTCACGCATCAAATATAGAACAATCATAAACATATTCAAGATCAAGCAACACACCTCAGCAAACAGCCTGCACTCACTCATACAGACAGACACCAGCACACGTCCAAGAAGAAAAAGAACCTCCAACCGAGTCATCACCTCTAATGACTTCAGAAAAGCACACAAGGGCACTACAGAAAGAGCACTCTCTCTGGCTGCGCCAACTATCTGGAACACCCTCCCAGACGATCTGAGATCAGCATTGGACCTCAAGGACTTTCGCAAACAGCTGAAGACAACGCTGTTCATAGAACACTATGGACACGTTACATGATCAATTCATATACCAGGAACGACCAACTTCCTACCCTCAGACACACGGACAGAGAATGTATAACGGCACTTGTTGTTTCTTAACACTAAACATATAGAAGATTGTATTATAGCACATGTTGTATAATAGCGCACAATGTACATAGCTCAATCTATTCTAATACACAACACATCATACTCTCAAACTACGATATAACCCTCACTGCATGATTACACCATCACCTCTTTTGATTGTTTTGCTGTTATACCGCTTTGATTGTAAGATAAGGCGGCATAGAAATACTATTAAATAAATAAATCCCGTGACCAGGACCACTGTTTGTTACTCTTCAAACCTATAGACACAATAAGATTACTTCACTTCTCACTGCACAGTTCAGTGTCCAAAGACTATGAGCACTTAAAGGTGGTCACCATTGAAATTAGTTGGACATGCATCTTCACTGGCTCATCACAAGGGATGCTAACTGTCCAGTTTTAGAAACATAAGAAATGCCAGACTGGGTCAGACCGAAGGTCCATTGAGCCTAGTATCCTGTTTCCAACAGCAGACAATCCAGCTCACAAATACCTGGCATAACCCAAATGTAGCCAGTTCCATGCTACTTATTCCTGGTTCTCTCTAGGTCTAGCTTAATAACGGTTTATGGAATTTTCCTCCAGGAATTTGTCTAAACATTTTTTAAACCCAGTTACATTATCTACTTTTACTGCATCTTTCTACAATGAATTCCATACATTAAGAGAAAAATATTTCCTATTTTAAAAATACTATTTTGTAGCTTCATGGCATGTCCTCTAGTCGTTGTACTTTTTGAAAGAGTAAACAACTGATTCACGTTTGCCCGTTCCACTCCACTTAGGATTTTATAGACCTCTATCATATCCCCCCTCAGCCATCTCTTCTCCATGCTGAAAAGCCCTAATCTCTTTAGCCTTTCCTCACAGTAGAGTCATTCTTGCCTCTTTATCATTTTGGTCACCTTTCTCTATCTATTCTAATGCTGCTATATCTTTTCTGAGATATGGAGACCAGAATTGCATACAATACTAAAGAGTAACAGAGAGGCATTATGATATTCTTTGTTTTATTCTCTATTCCTTTCCTAATGATTCCTAACATTCTGTTTGCTTTTTTGGCTGCCGCTGCACACTGAGCAGAAGATTTCAATGTGTTGTCTATGATCACACTTAGATCCTTTTCCCGGATGGTGATGCCTAGTTTGTATCTAAAGCGATGCCATTGTGTATCTATAGTTTGGGCTATTTTTCCATACGTACATCACTTTGCACTTGTCCACATTAAATTTCATCTGCCATTTGTATGCCTAGTCTTTCGCTCTCACAAGATCTTCCAGCAATATCTCACAAGCCACATGTGATCTTACAACTTTGAATAATTTGGTGTCATCTGCAAATTTAATCACTTCGCTTTTTGTTCCCAATTCCAGATCATTTATAAATATGTTAAAAAGCACCAATCCCGGTAAAGATCCCTGGGCTACTCCATTATTCACTTTCTTCCACTGAGAAAATAGACCACATCCCTTTTCTCTGTTTTCCATCTCTCAACTAGTTTCCAATCCACAATAAGACATTGCCTCCTATGCTATGACTTTTTAATTTCATCAGGAGTATCTCATGTGGGACTTTGTCAAATGCTTTCCAAAAGTCTAAATACACGATATCAACTGGCTCACCTTTAGCCACATTTTTATTCACCTTTTCAAAGAAATGAAGGAGATTGATAAGGCAAGATTTTGTTTGGCTAAGTCCATATTGATTTTGTCACATTAAATCATATCTGTCCATGTGTTCAATAATTTTGTTCTTTATAATGGTTTCTACCATTTTGCCCAGCACTGATATTAGATTCACTAGTCTGTAGTTTCCAGGATCACTCCTGGTGCCCTTTTTAAAAAATTGCTGTTATTTTCACCACCCTCCAATCTTCAGGTACCACGGACGATTTTAATGATAGTTTAAAAATTAATAGTGGCTTTGCAATTTTATCTTCAAGTTCTTTCAGCACTCTTGGATGTATACCATTCAGACCAAGTGATTTGCTGCTCTTTAATTTATCAATTTGTCCCAGGTTCACTGAAATTTCATTCAGCTCTTCTGACTCATCACCTTATACCTTTTTTGGCATGGGTGTCTTCCTCACCTCTCAGTAAAGACCAAAGCAAAGAATTCATATAACCTCTCAGCTATGGCCTTTTCCTTCCTGAGTGCCCCTTTTACCCATTGATTATCTAATGGTCCAACAGACTCCTGCCCTGACTTCTTGCTTTGAAAACGTTTTGAGTTTTTGTCTCTATGGCAATCTTTGTTTCCAAATGTTCTTTTTGCTTTCCTTACCAATGCGTTGCATTAAACTTGCCAATGCTTATGCTATTTCCTATTTTCTTTTAGGCCGATGCAGAAAGCTGGTGTTAGATATGTGCTGAATTGACTTTTTACGTGTCTGACAATGCACACCTTTTAATGCATGATGCAGCAATGACAGAGTATGCAAATGAATGATGTGGTAATCATGCGCATGCAAATAAGCCATTGCAGCTTTAAACTGGGAAAGCAAGCCAAACATGTGCACAAGAAGCCGGTACTAGTTTGGCTTGCTCTCCCAGAGAAATGGGCATTGTGTGGCTAATTTGCATATCAGCCCTGACTGTATTTTGATGGCATTGGGGACAATGGTGGTATCAGGAAAAGCCCCTGATGCCATCAAAATACTGTCGAAGGTTGGTGCACCCAAAATAAGAGAATTCCTGATTTCCCTCCCCCTGACAGTATTTTGATGGCATTGGGGACTTTTCCCGTTGCCACAATCATCCTCGATGCCATCAAAATACTGTCGGGGGGCTGGTGCCCTGACAAAATGTGACTACCTGCTGGTCTAGTGGTCCCTGTACCCCCACCCCAAATTAAAATAAACCTGGTGGTCTAGTACCTCCTAAATCCACCCCCACCCCCCTGCCCAGTACCTTAAAATAAGTGGGAGCACTGACTATGTGCTCCTGCTCTGAGTCCACCATCTTGAAAATGGTGGCTCCTGGCCCCGTGCAGTGCATCCTGGGATGCCCTGGGTGAGGTCAGACTGCCATAACTGTCTAAATAAATAAATAAAAATAAAATATAAGGTAGGCTGTCTGCTGTCCCAGTCAATAAGGAGCCCACCAGAGAGAAGCTGCTTGACCTACATTACAGAAAAAAAAAGTCTTTAAGGTCTTCCTAAACTATAGTAAATTTGTCTCCTTCTGAAGTGCCCCTAGCAGGGAATTCCACATCGGAACTGCCACAGAAAAAATCTGTACTCACCATTGCTGTAGATGTACCTCAAAGCAACTTGGCAATACAAAACGACATTCCTCTGCAGAACGTAAGGTCCGACCCAGTACATAGCAATGTAACAGCTCCTTCAAATACCAGGGTCCAATTCTCCGCAAAACATTGTTGTTTCATCAGAAGCCAATGCAGAACTCCTGCCACTGGATCACGCTTCTCCAGACCCCAGATCCCACGAGCGGCTAAGTTCTGCAACATCAAAAGATAAGAAAGCAGCCCCACATACAATGTGTTACAAGAGTCCAAGCAGGCCATTACCAATGCCTGTACCACCCCACACAATGCATCCTGACTCCAATAAGTTTTCAATTGTTGAACCAAATGCAGGTTAGCAAAAGCCGCACGCACCACCTGCAACACCTGTTGCTGAAAACCAAGCTCACCATCCAAGATGACTCCTAAGTCCCGAATCTCACTTTTCCTGGGTAGCTGAACATCCCCAATAGAAAAACCCCAAACACTGACTCTCATCACTAAGGTTCCCACAAGACACTACCTCAGATTTCGTAATAGTCAGGACTAAACAGTGTGAATGTAACCAAGCAGCAATATTTTCCAAATAAGAATTCACTCGCTGGCACACAGCAACCTCATCATCATCAGTCTCAATCAAAAGTTGGATATCATCAGCATATTTATTTATTTATTTAACAGTTTTTCTATACCGCCTTCTCATTAAATAAAAGCAGTTTACATTTACCTTAGGTCTCGATAACATCAGACAAGGCTTTGCACTAATCTTCATGGACATTGCCGCCGCATTCGACACCGTAGACCACGAAGTTCTCCTGCGACGCCTCAAAGAGAAGGGAGTTCACGCTTCAGCTTTGTCATGGTGCGCTTCATACCTCACTGATCGCTGGCAACATATCCGTTCTGGCCCCTCCATCTCTGATTCCTTCCCCCAAACTAAAGGTGTTCCACAGGGCTCATCTCTATCCGCCTTGCTATTCAATATCTATATGCAACCCATTTGTGATCTCATCCAATCATTTAATATCAACTGCCTAGTCTATGCTGATGACGTCTTGATGTACATGCCAATTTCGACAGAACATCTTGACCTATCCCCACTTATCAGGTGCTTTGACGCTGTCACAGACTGGCTAAATGCACAAATGCTTAAGTTAAATTTCAAAAAGACAGAAGCCCTCTTCATTACCAGGAATCCAGCTTTTACTCCACCCCTGTCTATCAAGGTTCACGACGCAGAGATCATATGCAAGACTACAGTAAGATACCTAGGTGTAACGCTTGATCAGCAACTTAATATGAAGGCTCATATCAAAAACATAACAAAGTCAGTCTACCATAAAATCCGGACCCTCTGCAATCTGCGTCAACTATTAGAGCCTGAGGACTTCCGTACTGTCTTTCAGGCCCTAATAATGCCTCACTTTGACTATGCCAATGCGATCTTGTATGGTCTACCTAAATGCACGACTAACCCCCTACAACTTGCAATGAATTCAGCTGCAAGAATCCTTCATGGAGCCTCAAGACGTTCTCATATTACCCCAATACTAAAACAATTGCACTGGCTACCCATACAAGCCAGGATCTCATTCAAGATCCTAATTATGACCCATAAAGCCATCAAGAAATACCCTGCTACTACCATTACTGACCTAATTTCAATCACACCTCCCAATTGAGCAAGGAGATCGAATGCCGCAAATACTCTCATATTACCTAAGGCAAGCACGAAGTGTTCTCAATTCACTAGATCCAGAGCCTTCTCCTTCTTTGCCCCATCCTGCTGGAACGCACTACCAGCAACTATCAGAACCATCAGTGAACTCCCCCAATTTAGGAAGGCACTGAAACATCACCTCTTTCTTCAGCACTATGATGTTGCAGTCTCTCCCCCACACCCACCCACTCTCACATCTCAATGCAGCACCTCAAACTCATGCACTTCACATTCCCAGACTGATCACTCGCAATCACACCTTCCCCTTCACCCACCATGAGAAATTTATGCAGTGCCGCATAACTCATTATATTGTTGTATATAGTAGACTGTATTTATTCATAGTGTCTCCCTGTTAAGGGACTGGTTAATTTGTACCCTATTTGTTTTACCTGTTATACCTGTTTATTGCATACCCAAATTTAATTTTCTTGTTTAATGTATACTCAAGTTATTATACCTGTTCACTGTAAGCACAAATCACGAAATTGAGATGTGCAACTCTTATGTTCATTGTAAACCGCACTGATATCGAATAGCGCGGTATAAAAGAGACTGCAAATAAAATAAAATAAAATAAATAAATTATAACACACATTTACAAGGAACTATTGCAACACACATTTATAAACTTCTTATGAGGCTGGGGGGGGGGGTGGAGGGGTGACATGCGAGAGGTGCACTGAAGCATAACTTATTTACAGAGAACATATATACAAAAGTATTTGGTGGAAGGTCAACTGTTCAAGAGTTAGATGGGATCATTGAATTGATCAGCAAATAGGAAGGTCTTTAGTTGTTTTCTGAAGTCCTTCATGTCAGTGGTGGACCTCAATTTAGAAAACCCATAAGCCCATGATCCTACAAATAGCACCCAGTGGACTCAAATAGATATTAAATAATATGGCATTAGCATCTCCTTTTCCCTGTTGGCTATGCCTCTCCCTATGTATCCATAGGACGTTTTGGATTTAGCTCATGCTTTTTCAATAGTAGTTCATGGTAAATTACATTTAGATACAGGAGTATTTCCCTGTCCCCAGAAGGCTTACAATCCAAATTTGTATTTGAGGCAATGGCGAGTTAAAGGTTTGCCTAAGATCACAAGCAGCATCTATGAGAATGGTAAAACAGCCCACTGTTTTAACCATTAGGCTACTCCTCCACTACACCCAAGCATCCTTTAGCATTTGCCGCTGCCTTTTCTATCTGCTTGGCCACTTTAACATTCTCCCATGCGATCACAGTAAAAACACCCTTTCTCTCCCCGTACAGATTTTAGAAGAAAGGAGAGGAAGCGCTGAGTAATGAGAAGCTGCTAGCTCCACCGTTGGCAGCGCCTACTGATGACGCCATCCCCAAAGCAGCGCGAGCGCGGAAGACGGACGATAATAGAGTCGAGCCGCCGTCTGACAACCGCAAGATGGCTGTCGCCGGGGCCTCTCAGAGTCGGCAGTGGAAGACAGAGGTCGGAGGTGAGAAGTTAGGCAGTATCATGGCACCACGGAGGCGGGCAGCAGTAGAGAAAGAGGACCTGCGGCCTGGGGACAGCTCGGAGGAGGACGAGGAGGCCCCTGAGGAGCTCAGCTTTGGAAAGGCCAAGGAGGATGCGGCGGAGAAGAGGAGGCTGTTGACGGAATCTGTGCAGAGGTAACGGAGAGAAACTGTGGACACCCTCTCCCCTGGCCTAGCCGATATCCAGAACCACGATGCACTGTTCTATATGTCGCCCCAGTCCCATGCTTATTGCCCTGTTGGGATGAATAGTTCTAGTCCACCTCGACTGCAGCCGCCTAGGGATTGGATAGCTCAGGGCCCCATAATCCTTGGACCTAGTTTCCATTTGCATCTAGGGAGCTGCAGACCTGATTGCAGTAAGGGGAGTATCCTGAAAATAGTATTTCCTTTACACAGTATTGTCCGCTGGCTCCAAATTTGCCCAGCAAGTTGACCCAGTCCTTGTTTTACCACTTTGCATGCAAGTACTTGTAGTTCTGATTTTCCTGTTGCATCCCCCAAGAAAACAAGACTACAGGTATATGTGTGCAATGGGGTAATCACCAGAATGGATCAATTTTTTTGGCAAATTTGGAGCCACTTGGCAACGCTGCACACTTTGTATGTGCTTCGCTATGTTTTTCTCATATGGTATTATTTCTTTTGGGGCAGTTTCTCCAGATGGGTTAGTTTTGCGCATTCCATGGCAGTCACGAACCTCACTTCTAAGTCAGGTCTGTGGAAAAACCTTGATGAGCCAGATTCTTTAATGCAGAGGTACTCAAACCAGTCAGGTTTTTGGGATATCCCTAATGAATATGTATATGAGAGATTCAAATACAATGGAGGCAGTGCATGCAAATATATCTCATGCATATTCATTAGGGATATCCCGAAAACCTGACTGGTTTTCGGCCCTCCAGGACTGGATTTGAGTACCTCTGCTTTAATGTATATGGCAACATGTGCAAAATTATCATGTCAGTGAGCTTTATTGAGTTTGAGCCTTCTGGCCATAAAGCAGTATAAATATAAAGTGCTTTGATCTTTTCTGGGCATTGGATAAATAATCACTTTATATTATTTATGCTCAGGAAATAAACTACTAATCATTTGTATAGCACTACAAGATGTACAGAGACATGCAAGAGATGGTCCCTGCTCATCAGAGTTTATAATCTAGTCAAGACAGACAACACAACAGCTGAGGGAGTAGGATATGTAAAGACACAAAGTTGTCCTGCATTTTGTTAAAGCTTATCTTGTGCACTATAGATAGGGCAATCAGTAGTTGTCCTCCCAATAAGGCAGCTCCATTACCTTGAGATCCGCTGTGCTGCACAGCATTATGAATTCTGCTACGTGTATGGAAACGTGCCACCACCAGGGCAGTGCCCAAGAACACTTAATCCACTTTGCCCAACAGCAGAGGCCTGAACATATCCAAAATCAAACTAATCGCTCTGTCCTCCAAGTGGATGAACCCCCAGGAGGCATTCTGAGGGAGCCAGCATCCCTAAGCCAACTGGTACAGGCATTGTATTCTCTGTTGTTCATTCTGGCATCCAAAATGACAAGTACTTCATCCAGTGCTTCCAAGGGCACCCTGGCCATCATCAGATGGTGGAACTGCAATCTCCACCTTAAACGCTTCTTGATCTTGCAGGGGAGAGGAAGGGCCTTGTCGAACGATGGATGAAGGTGAAAGGCGAAGAGAAATCAGGATTGCAAATGAGGTGCTGTTTTTGCTCTGCAGTGTCTGCTCCAATCCCACCCATCCCTTCCTATTCTTGAATGACAGGAGGGAAGAAGCTTTATTTGCTTCAAGCCTGTATCCTCCCCTCCTGCTCCTATATGCCAGTGGTTCTCATACCTTTCTGGGGGGATGAGGGGGGGAGACCACCAGCAAGTCAGGTTTTCAGGATTTCCACAATAAATTTGAGAGACTGAGATCATACTCCACAGGCTTAGGAGTGAGGTTCATAATTGTCATAGTATGCTCAAAACTAACCCATTTGTAGAAATTGCATGGGAAATATTCTTGAGAGAGATCTGCATATAATGGAGAGAGCAGACATATGCAAATCTCTTATACGCATATTCATTGTGGGTATCCTAAAATTGGCAGTGTTCACAAGTTTCAGAAGATCACTAAAAGAATACCAGATAAAGGAGAAAGAGGCAAAGAGAAATTGGGATGGCAAAAGCACATGCTGAAGAAAAACTGTCTACAAATGTGAAGCGAGGTGACAAGACTTTTTTCATGTATACCAGGGAGAGGAGGAAGGCCAGAGGTGTAACCGCAAGACTCAAAGATACTGAGGACCAATCTGAGGAAAGTGATAAGGAAAAAGCAGAATTGCTAAACAGATACTTCTCCGTGATTTTTTTTTGTGAATACAGAACAGAAGGGTCACACATGGCTGATAAAGGTAATAAGGGGTATGAAGTAGATATATAATTCATGGAAGATGTTTATGAATATCTTGTAAAACAAAGTGGACAAGGCCACGGGACTGGATCAAATATACCAGGGAGGAACCACAGGATTGAAGAAGGGCTGATGTGGTCACTCTTTACAAATGTGGCAACAGAGAGGTGGCAAGCTATAGATCAGTAAGCCTTACCTCAGTGGAGACGCTGCTGAAAGAAAGAATAGTGATTTTTACAAGATCCAAGGCAACAGGGCTTTACTAAGGGAAGATTGTGCCAAACAAATCTGATTGATTTGACTGGGTGACTGGAGAACTAGATCAAGGACAAGAAATGGATGTGGTCTGCTTCGATTTCAGCAAAGCCTTTAATACTGTTCCTCATAGGAGGCTTGTAAATTTTCTGAGCAATCTGGGGATGGATCCCAAGGTAGTGAACTGGCTTAGCAACTGGTTGACTACTACAGAAGGTAGTAGTCAATGGAATTCACTTTGAAGAAAGGAGGGCGAGTAGTGGATCGGTCCTGCCGGCACTGTTCAAAGTCTTTGTGAGTAATATTGCCGAAGGGTTAAAAGGAAAAGTTTGCCTTTTTACTTAGGCCATATGGTCTTTTTCTGCCATCATGTTTCTATCTATGTCCACTATTCCGTGTCAACTATTATAGTCCTTTTGCTTTCCTTTAGAGATCATCTGTGTTTGTCCCATGCTTTCTTGAATTCAGATATTGTCCTCGTCTCTACTACTTCCACTGGGAGACTATTCCATGCATCTACAACTCTTTTCTGTAAATAATTATTTCTGCATATTACTCCTGAGTCTATTCCCTTTCACCCTCATCCTATGTTCCCTCTTTGCAGAGCTTTCTTTCATTTGAAAGAGGCTCTCCTCCTGTGCATTTATGCAATGGAGGTATTTAAACATCCCTATCATATCTCTCTCTCACTTGGTTTGCAGCTTGTCGTGCCGTGAGGGCTTGCGTGCATCAGTGATGCTCAGAGCTAAACTATCGGTAGTTTAACTACTGGCAGGGTCTCCCAAGATGGACAGGTCTCAGCTGAGGTGCCAGACCAAGACAAACCACCCATCTGGGCAGCAGCAGAATGGGACAGTGTTGACGGCGGAGGATCACATTTTTGTGACAACGGCAACAACACCAAACTTAAACTGCGCGGAAGAAAGACCCGGCAATCTACTTCTGTATCTTGCCATGAAAACCCAATGGATAGTTACAACAAAACAAATTGTGCTATGGTGCTGGAAGATGAGACCCCCATGCGCATGAAATGAGAGTCAGAAGCTGTAAAGATGTCTTACACATTGGAACATGGAACGTACGAAGCATGAACCAAGGGAAGTTGGAGGTGGTCAAGAATGAAATGGAACGTGTACAACTTGATCTGTTGGGTGTCAGCGAACTGAAATGGACTGGCATGGGACACTTTGCATCAGATGATCACATGGTCTACTATGCTGGAAATGAAAGACAAAGAAGAAATGGTGTTGCATTTATAATAAAGAAGAAACTTGCAAGAACTGTAATGAAATACAATGCAGTCAGCGAACGCTTAATCTCTATTCGTCTACGAGGATTGCCTATCAACACAACTATAATTCAAGTATATGCCCCAACAACAGCTGCAGAAGAGAATGAAATTGAAGAGTTCTATGAACAAGTACAAGCTGAAATTGACAGAACATGCAAACAGGGTATCCTGATAGTCATGGGTGACTGGAACGCAAATGTTGGCAACAAAGAAGAAGGCAAAGTAGTTGGAAAATATGGACTTGGCAACAGAAATGAAGCTGGAGAAAGACTGATAGAATTCTGCAAGACCAATGATCTATTCATCTCAAACACCTTCTTCCAGCAACACAAGCGGCGACTGTACACATGGACTTCACCCAATGGATTGTATAAAAATCAAATTGACTACATCTGTGGAAGTCAACGATGGAAAAGCTCTGTAACATCAACAAAGACAAAACCTGGAACTGACTGTGGTACAGATCATCAACTACTAGTATGCAAACTCAAGCTAAAGTTGAAAAAGAGCAAACCACTCATGAATGCAGCAAAATATGACCTTGAGAATATACCACTGGAATTTAAAGACTGCCTGCAAAATCGATTTGCTGCTTTAGATACAAATGACAGAACTCCGGAAGAGTTATGGAATGACATCAAGAAGGTTGTGTTGGAAGAAAGCGAGAAGTCTCTACAAAAGGTGAAAAAGCAAAAATGGCTAAAATGGATGACGGAAGAAACTCTGAAAATTGCCCAGAAACGCAGAGAAGCTAAACCAGAGGAGAAAGAAAGACAATCGCAGAACTCAACAGAGATTTCCAATGTGCAGCAAGACAGGACAAGGAAAAGTACTACAATGACACTTGCAAGGAAATAGAAGCAGAAACTATTAGAGGAAGAACAAGATCGGCTTTCCTAAAGCTACGAGAGTTAAAGAAAAAGTTCCAGCCTCGAATTGGAATGTTACAAGATGCTCAAGGTTCTATGTTGAATGATGCTGAGAAGATCAAGAAAAGGTGGAAGGAATATACAGAGTTTTTATATGATAAAGATCAAGTGGACCAACAGCCGTTTCAACCTGTACCTTATGATTGGGAACCATTGGTGATGAAAGAAGAAGTTGAAGCAGCATTGAAAGCCTTATCAAAGAACAAAGCACCAGGCATTGATAGCATTCCCATAGAAGTATTGCAGCAATCTTATGTAGCTGTTTCCATACTCACAAGGCTCTGCCAAGAAATATGGAAGACAACATCATGGCCAACTGACTGGAAAAGATCTGTGTTTATACCAATACTAAAGAAAGGTGATCCAACTGACTGTGGAAATTATCGCACAATCGCTCTGATCCCACATGCCAGCAAGATTCTACTGAAGATTATTCAAAAGAGACTACAATCATACCTGGAACAAGAACTACCTGAAGTGCAAGCAGGGTTCAGGAAAGGGCGAGGAACGAGAGACATCATTGCGGATGTGAGATGGATCCTTGAAAAGACTAAAGAATACCAAAAGGATATCTATTTGTGCTTTATCGACTCTAGCAAGGCTTTTGACTGTGTAAACCATGAGAAACTCTTTGCCACATTAAGAAGCATGGGTATACCAGAACACCTGATCGTTCTCTTGTGCAATCTATACATTGATCAAGAAGCAACAGTTCGAACGGAACAAGGAGAAACAGAATGGTTTAAAATAAGCAAAGGTGTAAGACAAGGCTGCATACTTTCCCCCTACCTGTTTAATTTATATGCAGAACAAATCATCAGAGGAGCAGGATTGTATGAAGACAACAGAGGTGTGAAGATTGGTGGAAGACTCATCAACAACCTTCGCTATGCTGATGATACCACATTACTGGCTGAAAGTGAAGATGATCTGAAACATTTGCTTCTCACAATCAAAGAACATAGTCTCAAAATGGGCCTGCACCTTATGTAAAGAAGACAAAGATCATGACAACTGGCATAATCAACAGGTTCATCGTTGAAGGAGAAGAAATTGAAATTGTGAACAACTTTAACCTACTTGGATCAACTATCAATAAAGAAGCAACAAGCAGTCAAGAAATCAGACGATGAATTGCTCTTGGCAGAATGGCTATGAAAGACCTAGATAAGATTTTCAAGAGCAGAGATGTCTCTCTCCATACAAAGATTTGACTTGTTCAAGCCATGGTATTTTCAATAACATCATATGGATGTGAAAGCTGGACAGTGAAAAAGACAGGAAGAAAATTGATGCCTTTGAATTATGGTGCTGGCGGCGAATACTGTGTATACCATGGACTGCCCGAAGAACAAACCAGTCGGTACTAGAGGAGATCAAACCTAAGCTTTCTTTAGAAGCTCAGATGACAAGACTTCGACTTTCATACTTTGGACACATCATGCGAAGAGAGAGATCATTAGAGAAAGACATTATGCTTGGCAAGATAGAAGGTCAACGCAAAAGAGGAAGACCAGCAATGAGATGGATCGATACAATAACAGCAGCTATGGGTACCAGTCTGTCAACAATGAGCCGCCTGACTGAAGACCGAACACAATTTAGGATAGCTATCCAGAGGGTCGCCATGAGTCGATTCCGACTCGACGGCACTTAACAACACACACTTAACAACATCATATCTCTTCTATCTTGCATATTCTTCATGTTATTTTTGCAGATTGCACCAAGATTTGCAATAACGTGAACACCTCAGAGGGTATAGACAATGTGATGAGCTACAAAAATGAGAAGAACGGTCTAATGATCTGTGTACAGTTGTTAAAATGTTCCCTGTAAACCGCCCTTGATCGCTGGAAGGGGCGGTATAGAAATATATACATAAATAAATAAAATAAATAAATAAATAAATGATTGGCAATTGATAATGAATGCAGAGTGATGCACTTGGGGTGCAGAAACCTAAAGGAGCAGTATGTGATAGGGGGTGAGGCTGGTGCGTACAGACGAGAAGAGGGACCTTGGAGTTATGCTGTAGTGTCTGAGGATCTCGAGGTGGTGAAGCAGTGTGAAAAGGCAGTGGCCGAAGTCAGAAGGATGTGAGGCTACATAAGAAGGTATTAGTGTCCCTATATAGGTCATTGGCGAGGCCTCACTTGGAGTATTGTGTTCACCTTTGGAGAACATACCTTGCAAAGGATATAAAAAGACTTGAAATGGTTCAAAGGAAGGTGACCAAAATGATATGGGGTCTGCACCAAAATGCGTATGAAAAGAGACTTGAAGACCTAAACATGTATACCCTAGAGGAGAGGAAGGACAAGGAGGATATAATACAGACGTTTAATTGGTATGACAGTAGTCTCCGGCTCCATCATCTCAAAACAGCTTTAGTAAAGTCATCTTGGTTCAGCTCCTGTTAAGCCAGTACCACTTTGGTAACTAGTAACCAGAATTATTTTGCTGCAATTTGGTTTTGATTCAAAATGAACAGAGGGATTGAAAACAATGAAAATTCTTCTGCCTAATTATACAAAACAAAAAGTCGTTTCCTAATGCTTCTTCCAAAAGTAAGTGGTGGACAGATACGCCTCAGTGGCCCTCTCCTTTGCAGCTGCACAGCATTAGCAATAGCAGCCCCAGCTGACAGAGGCTCCACACCACCACTAAGCTGGTTCCCTCTCTTCTTAATATACAGTCAAATTTTTCCAATGAACTATCTTCTGAACTAATATTTTGTTCCACTTTCACATATCAACAGCTATATTCAAATATTGGCTCAGTGTAAGTTCCAGTTCAGAAAAAAATAACCGTTAATTCTGGCATTGAGTTTAAGGTATATATAACAGGATTTTGAAAATCTACTCACTTGAGGAGAGTGGGTTTTGACAGTTGGTGAGCAAGGTTGGACAGCCATTTTGGGAGGGGAGACTTTCTTGTCCTTCCACATTTTAAGAAAGTTTGTATGCTTGAAGTCCGAAGTCTGCCCTCTTTGCCTTTAGTCATATTAAATGACACCTTTTGATCACTGGGAACTCACCTCTAGAAGCACTTTCCTTATCTACAAGTACCAGGTCCAGTATTGCCCTTTCCTTGCAGTGTTCTCCCCTGAAGGTTTTGCCAGCGGGGTGGCATGAAGGAGTACCAGGTGGGCCACATTATAACGGCAGCTGACACTGTCTAACTAGTCATCTTTCTGGAAGTTTTATTTATTTATTCAGAATTTGGTATACTGTCATTCAAAAAGAAACATGGCGGTTTACAAGGTAGAAAGGGGGGACAACCCCATGGGGTTCCCTATAGGATGCGTTTGTCACGGTTTGAAATTCATGTTAATTCATTCATATTATATTTACATGTACCGTTTCCTTTTTTTCATTATTAATTACAAAATCACTTAAATCAGTTTTCCATTCCTGCTCATTATTTTGTCATGTCAGTTCATCAGATTAAGTTAGTTGGGCAGTCTATGAAATCAGCCGGTGGCCTGCCTGTTCAAAAGGTCCTAGGGAGAACACTGCCTTGTGAGTTCTGTTATCATTTGTCTGAGGAATACCTCTTGAAGGGAGTCCGGGATTATCTCTACCAGTGATTCTGCAGACAGGATGTACCTGTCTACATTTGACACATTAAAATCTTCATCATCAACATCTTCCCCTGCACATGCATATCTTTCAGTCAGCCTCCATTTGCCACCCCCCCCCACCCCCTCATCTAGTTTTCCAGGCAATGTATGTTCTTAATTGTGCACTTAGGATCTTAGTTTCCCTTTCAGACAGATGCAGATCATCACAACAGTAAATCCTTTTATGTTTCTACATATGACCAGTCTCCAAAATATGCATTGTCTATGCATTGAAGGGCCTGGACTGCCATAGCCTGTTCCTCTTCGTCTCTCCGGGCCAGTCCAGGAACCTTAGGGTTGTCAACCTCCTCCAGCAGCTGAGGACTGAATTCTGAAAATCTTGCTGACAGCCTATCCCACTCCCCCTGGTGTCAGAGACTCAGTCTTTCAGTCCTCAGCAGCTGAACAGGAGTGTGGCTGACAGGCTCCCTGGAGAAACAGAGAGGAATAGCATAGTTAGGCAGGATTGCAAAGGAGTGTTTGCCCTAGCTGGGTTCTCACTCCGAAGGAGACACATTTTATTTAAAAAAAAAATCAAGATATATATATATAGCATATGTATATAAATTATGGGAGACGGTTCTGAGCTGCCATAACTTGTAACAGCGGCTGAAAATTGAGGCAGGCTCTGCCCTTGACAGGATCCGTCATTCAAGGAGGGGGGAAAGGAACTGGGAGCCCCAGAATCCACCCTTATACCTCCGGCGCAGAGATCTCAAACTCCCGCTAGCAGCGGGGATTCGGCGATTCGCTGGGCTGGGCTGTGCTGTGCTGTGCTGCAGGTAGGCTTATCTGCACATTCCGATCAGAGCGGATCATCAAAGGTTTTTGCGCTTTGCCGTCCCCATGGGACATTTTCAGTTCTGGGCGTTGCCGTTCGGGCTAGCGACGGCTCCACGTACGTTCACAAAGGTGTTGGTAGTAGTGGCGGTGGCGCTCCGAAAGGAAGGGATTCAGGTGCATCCCTACCTAGACGATTGGTTGATCAGGGCAGGATCTCTAGCGGAGTCGGTTGCGGCGACCTCATGGGTAGTGCAGTTCCTGGAACAGCTCGGCTGGGTCATCAACCAAGCAAAGAGTCGGTTACAGCCTGTGAGGTGTCTGACCTACCTCGGGGCATTGTTCGACACAGAGGTAGGGTCAGTTTTTCTGCCCGAAGACAGGGTACAAAAGATTTTGACTCGGGTACAAGCGTTCTTGCAGTTGCAGGCTCCGTCGGCGTGGAGGTATTTGCAGCTGTTGGGGTCCATGGCGGCAGCCTTGGACCTAGTTCTGTGGGCCAGGGCTCATATGCGTCCTCTTCAGAGAGCGTTGCTATCCAGATGGTCTCCGCAACATCATCCTCCCTCTCTCGCAGGTTGATCTACCCAGAGGAAGTGTGCAGCAGTCTGCTGTGGTGGTTGGACCCAATTCATCTTCAGGCAGGTGTGCCTTTGGAACACCCGGAATGGGTGTTGGTCACCACAGACGCCAGCCTGCTGGCTGGGGGGCTCATTGCCAAGCTCAAGTGACGCAGGGGAGCTGTTCCACAGAGGAGAGCAGTTGGTTGATCAATCGGTTAGAGCTCAGAGTGGTGCATTGGACGCTACAAGGTTTCCGAAGTTTGATCGAGGGGAGAGCGGTTCGTGTCTTCTCCGACAATCTCGTGATGGTATCCTTTATCAACAGACAGGGAGGCACGGGCAGTGCTCTCTTGCTGGAAGAGAGTCAGGAATTGATGCAGTGGGCGGAAGTTCATCTCGTGGCTCTCTCGGCGGCACTTGTAGCAGGGAAGGACAACGTGCAGGCCGACTATCTCAGTCGCAATGTTCTCGATCCAGGAGAATGGGAGCTGAATGCGGCTGTCTTTCACGACATTACGGTGAGGTGGGGACAGCCAGTCATGGATCTGATGGCTACTTTCAGCAATTCCAAGGCGTCTCGGTTTTACAGCAGGCGCAAGGAGCACATGTCAGAGGGGCTTGACGGTTTGGTACAGCCCTGGCCTTCGGGCAAGCTCCTTTATGTGTTTCCTCCTTGGCCAATGATTGGACGGGTCATTCGGCGGATAGCTGGGCACGACGGGATGGTGATTCTCATGGCCCAGGAGGCCCTGGTATGCGGATCTGATGCGGCTTCTAGTGGAATCCCCTTGGAGACTGCCTGATCGAATCAATCTGTTGAGTCAGGGACCTGTTCTGATGCCGCAGGTGGATCGGTTCTTGTTTACGGCTTGGCTCTTGAAAGGGAATGGTTGCGATGTCGGAGGCACTCTGCATCAGTGATAAATACTATGTTAAAGTCCAAGAGAAGATCAACTTCCTTGGCTTATGTTCGAGTTTGGCGTATTTTTGAGGCGTGGTGTGAGGAACGTAGCGTTAGGCCGTTTGCGGCAGCTTTACCAGAGATCTTATCGTTCCTTCAGGGGGGACTAGAAAAAGGTCTAGCCCTTAGCACTCTCAGAGTGCACCTGGTTGCCCTAGCTTGCTATAGGGGAGCGGTGCAAGGGAGAGTTTTGTCATCACATCCGGATGTTCAACGCTTCTTTCGAGCAGCTAGGAATATCAGACCTCCAGTGAGACCAGTAGTGCCAGCTTGGGATTTGAACTTAGTGCTGGAGGCGTTGACGCAGCCTCCTTTTGAGTCAGGGTCGTCAGTGAGTTTGAGAGAACTGTCTTGGAAAACTGCTTTCCTCGTAGATTTGTGTTCCGCGAGAAGGGTTTCAGACCTGAAAGCTCTCTCTTGTAGGGAGCCATACATTCAATTTTCAGCGGAAAAAGTAATGTTATGACCAGTACCGTCCTTTCTGCTCAAGATAGTTTTGGGGTTTCACTTGAATCAGTCGGTATCTCTTCCGACTTTTCCAGGTAGAGAAAAAAGTGTAATGGATCGATCGCTGCGGAAGTTAGATCTCTGGCGAGTGCTACGGAACTATCTCAGTAGAACGGAGCTGTTTCGGAGATCGGATAGGTTGTTCGTGCTTTTCAGTGAGCCACGCAAAGGGAAGACGGCTACCAAAGCCTCAGTTGCCTGGTGGGTGAGACACGCTATTGGAGCAGCGTAAGGGGGAAGTCGCCTCCCGTAGGTTTCAGAGCTCATTCTACTAGAGGCCAAGCGGTGTCTTGGGCGGAATTTGCTTTGGTGCCTCCAGTGGATATCTGCCGAGCGGCAACATGGTCATCGTTGCATACTTTCACGAGGCATTATAGGTTGGATGTTCAAGCAAGGGGAGACGCTAAAGTGGGGGCCTCAGCCTTTATGGCGGGGCTCGCAGGACCCTCCTGAGTTTAGGTACTGCCCTAAGGTTCCTGGACTGGCCTGGAGAGACGAAGAGGAAGGAGAAATTAGTCCTAACCTGCTAATTGTCTTTCCTTGAGTTCTCTCCGGGCCAGTCCAGGGCCCACCCAGTTAGTCTGCGAGTGTTCAGAGAGATCTAGGATATTGGCCGTGAAGTCAGTAGTAGGCAGATATGATGTTGCAGTTGATTGAATATTAGAGAGAGATGAGGTCGCTGTTGGATGACGGTGGAGAGTTTGATTCTGGCTAGCATGGATTTTGGGGCTCCCTCGGGGATAAAGAGGGGGTTCGCTCGGTAGCAGCTACAAATATGAGGAATACATAACTGCATGATCAAATGAGGAAAAGTCACATCAAATAAGTAAAAAAAAAAAAAGAAAAGAAAAGGAAAAGAAAGATAAATAACAGAGATTCAGGAAGTACACGTTATTGGTTTATTGTGTTTCATAGGTTGTAGTTAAGTTAGATTGCTTTGACAAAAGAAGACTGAGTCTCTGACACCAGGGGGAGCGGGATAGGCTGTCAGCAAGATTTTCAGAATTCAGTCCTTAGCTGCTGGAGGAGGTTGACAACCCTAAGGTTCCTGGACTGGCCCGGAGAGAACTACAAGGAAAGAATTAGCAGGTAAGGACTAATTTCTCCTTCTTTGTATTACTGTGTGCTGGTGATACCTTAGAAAACACCGCGGTCCTTGCCCATTGTCTTGACTTCTTGAACTCCTCCTTTGCTATACTGAGTATGTTCCCGAGTCATTGGTCCCCAGGTCAACTATTAAATCGGTTTCTCCTTATGTCCTTTCTACTCCAGAAATGTTAAGAATGTGGTTTGTATCTCAGTCAGCTGATGATCCTGGTAAACATTTGATCACCTTATCTCCCTCCAATCCTGCCGTGCCACCCCCAAGTCAATTCTTCTGATGGTCAAGTCACCCAGCAGAAGTTTATGTTGAACAGTGCTGCATCCACTGGTGCTGCTGTTCTTGTTATTAAGAAAGGCACCGGGAGGACCTTGAAGAGCCCTCTTTGACTTCTTGGACAGGTTGTATAATGCCAATTCCATATTGTCCTACTAAATGGACCAGACAAGTGGGTTGTGTTCCACTACCAGCAGATTGGTGGAGACAAGAACCAATGAAAGCCCAGGTTTCAATGACATCACTCCTATGCCTCTACTCGCCTCAGCCACCAGAGGTCCCTTCAATATTTCTTTGTCTCCAGCAGATGTTGGATTGATTTTTCTCCTCTCTGAACAAAAAAAAGATCTGAAGATTGAATGGAAAAGATTAATTAAACGCTCATGAACGATCCCTTTGAGGGCGAATCTCACTTGAACACAAAGTGGGAGGCTCCACTAGACTACGATCTTTTCAGTAGCCATAGGAGGAGAGTAAAATTGGCTCAGCTCCACGCTCTTACCCTGGATAAGAGCCTGATGAGCAGCCAGAAAATTGGAAGGATCTAGAGTTCAACAGCCTCACAAAACCTCAATGCCTCCTTCCTCCTCCTCTGTTCCCCCTGCTCTCTCCCGAAGATTGCAGAAGATTCTCAGAGGGATCTACCTGTCAGCTACCCTAAACGCAGTGCTACAAAGCCAATAAAACAGTTTCAGGGGAATAGAGCTGAGCCCGGCATGGGTTCTCTGCCTGGGGCTCTCAGAGGGTGAGTACCAAGGCTTGATCTCATCATTGTCCTTGTTGGGCACTCCCAATTTTGTCTTCCTGGGACTCAATTCAAGGTGGACTGGTGATGAATGTTGACCCAGTGTGGGGGTTTCCTGCTGTTTTCTGCAAGCATTAGTAGCATTTTTACCTCTAATGCACTTGGTGGTCACGCATTCTAAGCGTGCATTCCACCAAAGTGGTTCCAACATCTGTAATGCGTGTTGCAATAGAAGTACAGTTAACCCATGCCTTTTGGCCGCCGCAGCCCTAGCACACGCTGTTATGATACTTGCCTTAACTCCTCTGTCTTCCAGGAAATGTTTGACCTGTGGCAAGCAAGGTGCCTCATCTCTGGATTCAGGATTGCTCTTCTTGCATGGCAACTTCTGAGTCATCCCTGGAGGGCCTGCTTCCCCTCTCTCAGCCATGGGAAGCAGTTAGTCTTACCTGCCTCAGGGCAGGATGGTGCAATTCAGCCCGGTCAGAGGATCCTAGTGACTGTGCTGTGAGCCACTCATCGTCCTCTAGGAGGTCTGTTGCAGCTGTGTGCCCTGGTGTGGGGGGGGGGGGGCATTTCTGAGAGGAGAGCTTCTGGACTTGGGTTTGTCCTCTCTGGAATACTTTTTTTTTTTTTTTGCAGCAGGCCTGGTCTTTCTGGTGGGGAAATTCAGACCCTCTGGCCTCTGGAAGCCCCCCTGCGCAGTCTTTTGTGTAAGGCAGGCTGAGAATGGAAGCCCTGTTTGATTACCCTTGGCTAAGCATCTCTGGCAAGGGGCACCCCCTAGAGATGGGGAACAGCTGGGAGCTGTCTGAGATTTTGACTGTGACTCGGATTCAAATAGTTCGGTATAGGGCTCTGACGTGGATGAAGAAGTACTCTCGCCTTCAGAGGATTGTGAAGAGGACAGAGTGATCTGCCTATTTCGGAAGGTGGAGCTGGCATCGTCGATTACCATGATCTCATCTGCCTTGAACTTGATGTTTGCTTCCGGCACGGAGCAGGAGCTGAAGCTCCACCCGCTCCTTCAAGTGGTGCAGAAATCCACTACTGTCTTCTCATTCCCAGATGTGATCAAGGATATGATCCAGTCGGAATGGGGTTCTCTCAACTCCCTGCCTAAGGGGTTAAGGGTGTGTAAAAAAGATCTGTGCTCTCTCAGAGGAGGAGTGTGTCGAGTGGTTTGGCATTCCCAAGGTGGATGCGCAGATCACAGGGGTTACCAGATGGACCAGCAATCCTGTGGAAGATGGATTGTCCTTAAAGGATTTTCTGGATCGCAAGGTGGATTTGCTGTTGAGGAGCCAGTCCACTGCTGTGACTGTTATCCTTCAGCTGGTGGTATGTACCAGCCTGCTGTCTCAAGCCCTGCTCCAGTGGATTCATTCTCTTCTGCTGGTTGATACTAACCCTCTTTTGGAGTTGGCTACGGCCTTCCTTTCCATTACCATGTATGACCTAGTATCTTTGGTGGCCAGCGATGGTGCCCTGACTATGGTTTCACAGCATTGGATTTGGCTCCGGAACTGGGCAGTGAGCACATTTTCCAAAGCCCGATTGGCCCAACTGGCTTTTAAGGGGAGCTTCTGTTTGGAGCTGATTTGGAGACGCTGGTGAAAGATGTGGGAGAGGCAAAATCTTATTGCCTTCTGGAGGACAGGTCCAAGGGGCCTGTGAAGTGGACTGGTGCCCCTTTCTCTTCGGCCTCTGCCCGTCCACTGAGGGCATGCTGGCTGGATTCCCGGGGGTCTCAGGACTCTTGTCATTACCTACCTGGAAGACCTTTCTTCCCCTCTGCTTCTGGGCTTTGGGCTCGTTCTCAATCCTTTCATGGAGCACGTGGGCCCAGGGACTCTGTCCCTTTCAGAGGAGGACCCTCCCGGGCTGCACAATGAAGGTTTGGGGGCCCATTCCCTGCTTCCTCTAGTTGGAGGTAGGCTTCGCCTTTTCTTTCAGGAATCGGCCTGGGTTACCAAGGATCGCTGGCTGCTAGACACCATTCATTTCGGCTATGTCCTGTAGTGCAAAGAACCGATTCTGGATGCCTTTGTCGTCTCCTTTGTGGATCTGCGATCAAAAGGTGCCACTGTGCAGGCCACCTTAGATAAGTTGCTCTGCCTAAAGGCAGTGCTGCCTGTCCTGCTAGACAAGCGGGCAAGGGCAGATACTTCATCTATTTCCTGGTGCCCTAAAAGGATGCGCACTTGCGCGTCCTGTGCTTCCGGATGAAAATCTTGTGCTCTGTGATTCAAACAGTGCGTCGAGGGGAGTTCTTGGCTTCGCTGGATCTGGCTGAGGTGTATTTTCATATTCTGATCCCGGCAGATCCACAGAGCTATCTGCGTTTTGCCATCTTGCTTTCAGTTTACCGCCCTCCCTTTTGATCTATACACCGCCCTGAGGATGTTCTCCAAGGTCATTGTGGTAGTGGTGGTAGTGTTCATCCATATCTGGATGACTGGCTCATCCGAGTCCGTTGCCTTTCTGAGGCATCTCTGGTGGCATCACAAGTGGTATCCTTTTTGGAGAGTTTCAACTGGATAATTAGTTGGGGAAAGAGACAGCTGTTGCCTTCCCAGTCCCTGGAGTTTTTGGGAGCATGTTTTGACACTCAAGTGGGCAGAGGTTTCCTGCTGGAGAAGAAAGTCAAAAGATTGTTGGATTGTCTGGTGCTGTTCTTTGCACAGCAGGCTCCGAGAGTCTGGGATTATCTTCAGCTCCTCGGATTGATAGCAGCCACTACAGAAATTGTGCTGTGGGCGCATGCTCACATGTGACTGCTCCAGTGGTCGCTGCTGACTTGGTGGTCCCCGAGTTCCCAGGAATTCAAGCGCAGGCTCCCACTCCCATTGATAGTGAGGGGCAGCCTGGTCATTTGAGGAAGTGTGTGCCACTGGATGATTTCTTCTGGATCCTCCTGACAACGGATGCCAGTCTCTTGGGCTGGGGAGCCCATAGCCATTGGAACCACAGAGAAGAGGTGTGCGCCATCAACTGCCTCGAGGCAAGGGCCATCAGGTTGGCTCTTCTGCGTTTCTGGCCCCTGGTTGAGAGCCAGGTGGTTTGAGCATTTTCAGACAACGCCATGGTGGTGGTTTATGTCAATCGGCAAGTCGGCACAAGGAGTTCTGAGGTAGCTCTGGAGATGGCTCTCTTATTTTGCCGAGCGGAGAAGAACCACCTAGCCTTGTCAGCTCAGCACATTGCCAGGGTGGACAGTGTGGAAGTGGACTTCCTCAGCGGGCACTCTCTGGATCCTGGAGAGTAGGAGTTGTCGGGAGGCATTTTCAGTAGATTCTGCACTACTAGGGTCGTCCCAAAATGGATCTGATTTTGACTCACTGCCATACCAAAGTTGGCCGCTTCTTCAGTCGCCGCATGGAGATGGGATCTGAGGGCATCGATGGCCCTAACCCAGCCTTGTCCAAGTCAGCATCTGCTGTGCAGGTTTCCTCCATGGCCCCTGGTGGGGGACATGTGTTTCGGCGTATAGAATGCCACCCAGGTAGGATTGTTCTGGTTGCACCAGATTGTCCGAGGAGAGCGTGGTTCAGAGATCTATGCGGCTCCTTCAGGTATCTCCTCGATGGTTGCCTTCGTCTCGGGGCTTGTTCCAGTGATCTTGGAGGACCTGGTTCCCTTCTCGCTTGCAATTTGGCTGTTGAGAAGAGATGGCTAGCTCTTAAGGTTACTCTCCAATGGTGGTCTCTACTTGGCTTGAAGTCTGGAGGAGGTCTACCAAGCTGGCATATGTGCGGATCTGGTCACTTTGTGAGTGATGGGGCGGCACTCCAGCATTTAGCTCCTGAGGCGGCTAAGGTGCAGTTTCTGTTGGCCTTTCTACAGGAAGGGCCTTTCCCTTAGCTCCCTGAAAGTTCAGGTGGCAGCTTTGTCCTGTTTCTGAGAACCAGTGGCTGGTTAGTCTCTGGCCTTCCACCCGGATGTCTCGCGTTTTCTCCAGAGAGTTCAGCATCTGCATCCTCCCCTTTGGTCTGTGATCCCTTCCTGGGATCTGTATCTGGCCTGATGGCGGTGCCCTTTGAGCCATTGAAGAGTGCTACTTAGAAGATCGCCTGGAGCATCAAATCCTTTAATTTATTCCGCAAGATGTATTTCCCAGCTGGAAGCTCTGTCTTGCCGTGATCCTTATCTGTCTTTTTCAAAGAAGGCTGTTTCCATTCGGTCTGTGCCTTTCTCCCTTTCACATGAACCATGTGGTCTACCTTCTCTTCTTCTCGAAGGAACATTGTTGGGGGAAGGATAAGGATCTTCGCCTTGTGGATGTCCAAAGGGTGCTTTTCCGGTACTTGGAGCTTATGAATTCCTTTTGTAAGTCTGACCATCTTTTTGTGTTGTTTGCAAGTCCACGCAAGGGTGACGTGGCGGTCAAGTCGACTTTGGGGCACTGGAGTAAGGAGGCCATTTCCTCAGTATATCTGTTGTGGAACTGTCCGGTTCCAGAGGGTTTGCGCACCCATTCTACCTGAACACAAGTATCCTCGTGGATAGTGTGGAATTTGGTAGCCCCTGCAGACATCTATTGGGCAGCAACGTGGGCACCACTTTCCACTTTTGTCAAGCATTACTGCTTGTATGTCCACGTGCAGGCGGACACAGCCTTTGGCACAAGGGTTTTGCGAGCTGCTGGGTCTTCTTCCCGCCCATTGGAGATGTAGTTTTGGTACATCCCTCTTGTCTGAACTAGTCTAGCAGGACGATATGGAAGGTGACATTTTACTTACTAGTTCATGTCCTTTCCTTGAGTCCTGCTAGACCTGTCCAGGACCCTTTCCTAAAACTGTATTTGCTCTGTTCTTCTGCTGTGGTACCATTTAATCCTCTATGATTTTTTACACTTGGCTCTGTAGGTTCATGTTTATGCTTTCCTGTATTTAGTTCGCTTTAGTTGTTTACTCATTGTTGCCCATGTTGAGGTTGTGTGAGGCTTGCCATGTTTCTCTCATTTGCTTTGGGACAAATACTGAAGGGACCTCTGGTGGCTGAGGCAGATAGAGGCAAAGGAGTAATGTCACTAAAACCTAGACTTTTCATTGTTTTGTTTTTGTCTCCACCAATTTGCTGGTAGGGGAACACAACCTATTTGTCTGGACTGGTCTAGCAGGACTTAAGGAAAGGACATGAACTGGTAAGTAAAATGTCACCTTTTTCATGTAGAATGCTTTTTGCAGGATTACCTGTGTGACAATTGTGAGAATTAAAGGAGGATTTTTTTTTGACATGCAATAAGCTTTCCAGAAGTGCTTCAGTAATGAAATTATTATATTTTTATCTTTTTTTTTTTTTAAAGGGAGAAAGCTTTGTTGAAAGAGAAGAGACGGCGTCGAGAGGAACTTTTCAAAGAGCAGAAGGTAAAGGAAGGAAGGAGGGATTATTTGGAAAGCAATGGAGACTATCATATTGTCTCTGTATCGATTCTAGGGTGCAACCTTACCTTAAGTATTGTGTGCAGTTCTGGTCGTCCCATCTCAAAAGATATGGTAAAACAGGTACAGAGAAAAGCAGCCAGACTAATAAAGGGAATGGGGAAAAAGACTGAACAGGTTAGGTCTCCTCAGCTTGGAGAAGAAGTGGCTGAGGAGGGTATATGATAAGAGATCTATAAAATCATGAGTGAGATGGAAGAGGTAAATAAGGGATGGTTATTTCCCATTTCAAATAGTATTAAGCTAGGAGATATTCCATTAAAGTAGCAGGCAACGGATTTAAAACACATTGGAGAAAGTGGTTGAAAGTTTTTAAGCAGTGGAATTTATTACAGTAGTATGTGGTCAAGGAGTCTAGCTTAGCTGGGTTTAAAAGAAAGATCACATGTGTGGGGAAAGGGAATTGGATTTAGCTCGCGCCTTTTCTCAGGAGTTCACGGTGAGTTACATCCAGGTTCAGTAGGTATTTTCCTGTCCCCAGAGGGCTTACAATCTAAGTTTGTACCTGAGGCAGTGGAGGGTTAAGTGACTTGCCCAACGCTACAGGGAGTGCCAGCGGGATTTGAACCCTAGTTCTAGCCCGCTGTTCAAACCATTGGGCTACTTTTATCTTTCTCTTTCTTTATCTTTATTGGAATGCTTAATATACTGCTCCTTCGGGGGCCATCAGGGTGGTGTACAATAATAACCAAAAGGTGGCCACAGGCCAGGAAATAGGAAAGGAACTACAGTTTTGGACAGGAAAGCTCACATTCATACCAGAGTGAGGGAAGGAAGAGGAAGAGAAGAGGGCTTAAGCCAAAGAGGGGAAAGGTCATAGGCAGTACTAAAGAGGTGAGTTTTTAGGAGTGACTTGAAACTAAGGTAGGACTGCTCCTGGCGGAGTGGGGAGGGGAGAGAATTCCAGAGGGAAGGGGCCAGGAAAAAGAAGGCTGAGTGACTAGTTTGCTCAAGGTGAGCATGGGCAGGAGAGGGAAGGGCAAGGTGATTGACTTGTATGGATCGGGGGGCTATGGGGTGCTGGGCAGAACTGTAGGGAGTCGGACAGGTACTGAGGAGTGTGTGTATAAAGGGCTCTGTGAGTCAGAATCAGTAGTTTGAAAATGATACATTGGCTGCCTGTCTCTCATCGTAACTGAATAAGGTGAGGTGTGATATGGCTGGAACGGGAGGTATGGGAGAGGATCTGGGCAGCATTATTTTGAATCATTTGGAGGCGATGTATGTTCTACTGACAAGAGGAAGAACTGCCAATGTCTTGAATGCCCTTGATCTCACTTCAACATTGTTCCCTTAGAAAAGAAAGTTATTACCAAATGATGTTTTGGAAGAGATCACCTGCACAGCTCAGCCGAGGTAAATATAGCATTCTGCTGATGGGAGACATGATGATCATTTCTGGTATATTTCTCATTTTTTGTTATTTTGTTGGGGTTTTTTTTCCTTCCACATTGGTGATGTCTCCTCCAGGAAACTATGCAAAGGACAGAAGTGTGGCAGCTCCTGTCTCTGTTGAGGTGTTCCAGGGGTGCAGGCTGAGTTTGAGTTCGGTATTGCCATGTATGAAATATTGTAGATTTTAACAGGCATGCTGCTGTGCTGTCTTGCTCTCAGAATGTAAGCAGGAGGGCAGTCTGACCAGCTCCTGGATAAGAGTTTGTTTTAGAGACTGCTGAATGCTGCAGGAAAGAGCACCCTATCCACTCCTGTGAGCCTCTGTCTCAGCATAATGTGAGCAAGTACAATGCTGTGAAACGTCCAAGCTCCTTTCCTCTCTGTCATGGTAAAGATCACATGGCACATTTCCTAGTAATCAGAATGTCAAGCTCAGTCTCCCGGTAAAATTCTGACGCTGATGGTGCACTCTGACTATCTGAATTTGCTCCTCCGTAGTTGGACTAAGAGAACCTTATGCTTACCTTTGTCTAGTGTAAAGTGTTCCTTTATCAGAGGTGTTCATTTAGTGCAGAAAAATAAGGCTGCATAGTTGAAATGTTTACAATGCTTAAATTAGAAACCTTATCTAATACTAAACAAAACCTTTTCTCTCAACAGGGCAGATGAAGCACCTGTCACACAAGAACAAGGTAAAGTACAGATTTAAGTAAGTTAGTTAAACTCTCTTCTTTTCTTGCAGTATGGCAGAAATAAGAACAAGATATGCCATACTGGGTCAGACCAAGGTCCATCAAGCACAGTATCCTGTTTCCAACAGTGGCCAATCTAGGTCACAAGTACCTAGCAATTTCCCCAGAAGACACATAGGTTCCACAATGCTTGTATTGGGGCAAGCAGCAGATTTCCCGGGTCCCCCTTAATAATGGTTTATGATCCTGATCCACAACAGTACACTGCCTCCTATCCTGTGACTTTTTAATTTTGCCAAGAGTCTCTCATTTGACCTTGTCAAATGCTTTTTAAAAACCCAGTATACTAAATCAACTGACTTACCTTTGTCTACCTGTTTATTCACACCTTCAAAAGAATATTAGTAAGACAAGACCTTCCTTGGCTAAAGCTATGTTGGTTGTCTCCCATTAAGCCATGACTATCTACATGTTCAGTGATTTTGTTCTTTATAATGGTTTCTACCATTTTTCCCGGTACTGACGTCTATAGTTTCCTGGATCACCCCTGGAGCCCTTTTTAAAAATTGGCATTACATTGGCCATCCTCTAATCTTCAGGTATTACAGATGATTTTAATGATACTTCACAGATTACTAATAGTAAGGTCTGCAATCTCATATTTCAGTTCTTTCAACACCCTCGGATATATACCATCCAGTCCAGGTGATTTGCTACTCTTCAGTTTATCAAATAGTTGTAATATATCTTCCCAATTTATCGATATTTCTTTCAGTTCTTCAATGCATCACCTTTAAGTAGCTGTGTGTGTGTGTGTGTGTGTGCGTGCGCATCCATACACGTGTATTTGGGAGAAGGGATAGGGTGATGGGCTGGGTGTGTGTATGCGTGTGCTGCATGAGAGAATGTGTGTTAGAGTTTGGCAGGGTGAGTGCCCTTAAGGAGATTGGGGCTAGGGGCTCTGTGTATGTGTTCATGAGAGGGTCTGGGGTGGGGCTAGTCCGTGTATGTATGCATGAGAAGGTCACTCAGCAAGTAATCAAACTCTGGAATTTGCTACCAGAGGATGCAGTAAAAGCTGTTAGTGTAGCTGGGTTTAAAAAGGTTTGGGACAAGTTCCATTATTAAAGAGGACCAGGGAAATCCACTGTTTTATCCCGGGATAAGCAACGTGGAATCTCTGTACTTTTTTGGGAACCTGATAGGTTCTTGTGACCTGGATTCACCGCTGTTGGAAACAAGATACTGGGCTTGATGGACTTTGGTCTGACCCAGTATGGCACATCTTATGTTCTTACAGGGTGAGGGGCTATGTGTGTATGTGCATGTAGGGAGTAGGATGAGAGGTTCTGCATGCATGTGGAGGGGAGTGAGCGGTTGTGCTTGTGTGTGCATTTTTGGGGGGATTTGTATATATATTTGTTTCCTTATTTTTATTTATTTATTTAATGTTTGTTTTATACCGCGCTATTTAACATCAGTGCAGTTTACAGGTAACACATTTGTGCAGGCAGGTCTGCACTGGACTTACAATAAAACGAGGTTCTTTATACAGGGCTAACAGGGAAACTATGTACAATTTGGCTGTCACAGGCTATATGGGCAGCTCAGCATTATTTACAGGTCTAGGTGTATGTGTGGTAATGGGTAGGATGTGGAGGTGGATAGGGATGGATGTGTATGTGCATGTGAGGGGAGTGGAACTTAATGTATATGTGCACATACATGTGAGAAGTGGGATGAAGAGCTGTGTGTATCACAGCATGTGGGGTGGAGTAGGGAGAGGGGCTGTGTGTGTTTATGAGAGGGTTGGATTGTGTGATGTGTGGATGAGGGGCTGTGTGTGTGTGCGCGCGTGTGCATGTGAGAGAGGGAGGGTGGATAGAGGGTCTCTGTGTGGGTGAGTGAGAAGGTGGAGGTGAAGTGGGGTGGGGGCTGTGTGTTTGGGAGGTTGAGAAATGGAGTGAGGGGCTGTGTGTGTGTGTGCACACGTGCATGCAAGGGTGAGTGGGTGTGTGCAAATGTATGAGAGGGTAGGGTGGGGTAGTTGATGGGATCTGAGTGCGCATGCATCAGAGGGTGGGGGGTAGGGTAAGGGGCTACAAGTGTGTGTACATTTATGAGAGGTGGGGTGGGATGAGGGGCAGTGTGTGTGTGTGTGTGCGCATTTAAACCCATGGCAGGTTGGGTGGGGTGAGGGAGTATGTGTGCACATACATAAGGTTATCTGTGGGGGTACTGTGGCATGAGTGGCTGTGTGCATACTGGAGAGTGTAGAGGGTGGGGGTGAGTGGCTGTGCATGTATGCATGAGGGTGGGGAGTGGTGCTGGGTGGGGATGGGGGTGGGGGTGGGGGTGGGTGCATGCATGGGAGATGAAGAACTGGATGGGTGTGTGTTTGTGTTGTCTGTGCATGCTTGGGGCGAGGGGCTGGGAATGTGTGTGGGTGCACATGTGGGGAGGTGAGGGGCTGAGTATGGGTGCATGTGTGGGGAGGTGAGGGGCTCCACCTCGCACACATGCATGCACCCACCCACCAATATTTACATCCCGAGTCCCTCACCCTCCATGCATGCACCCACGCATATCCAGTTCCTCACATGTGCACCCACACACACATCCCCAGCCCCTCACCCCCCAGGCATACACCTACATCCATGCACATCCCCAGTCCCTCACTTTCATGCACGCATGCACCCACATCCAGCCTCTCATCTCCCCACACACACATCCCCAGCCCTTCAGCCCGCTCCAACTTGTTAACTCCCATGCATGCACACACACCCAACCCCTCCCATGGGGGCAGTGAGTGGGGCTGTGTGTGTGTATGCGTGGGAGCGGAGGAGTTCACACTTATGCTAACTCCTAAATTGATAGTGATGTTTGTTATCGTGCAGTCTAACCACTGTCTCTGTCCCAACCGTGCATGCTGCTGTCTGACTTAAGATGCATGCTGTGTCACTCATGTTTTGCTAACAGTACTCCTGCCAATAAGCAGAGGCAGCCTGTCCAGAAATTCCTCTTCAGAAAGGGGATTCCCGAGTTTGGAATTGTGGTGTTGTCTCTGTTGGTTATTTATTCAGACTGGGTGGATTAACTGTTGCTGTTACCTGTATATGATATACTTTAACTTGTACCTATCTCCTCCTCCTAGGTGAAGGCATAGGAAGTGAGGCTGGAAGCTCTGAGGAGAGTGCAGAGGCTGTGGTTGGCAGGTACAGAGACTGGCATGTGGCAATGAAGGGTTGTCTTCACTTGGGCATGAGGATATGACGAGACTGGCGAGTGTTTTCACTGTGTGTGATGGGGCTCAGGGTGAAGCCACCTTACTGCTGCATTTTGTGGTATTGGATCTTTTTCTCCCTGTCTCATTCATTGGTGACGATACAGGCTTTCCCTTTAGCCTTCAAAGAGCTGTGCTTAGCATAGATTGAGAAATACAAACAAATGTGCTTTGCTTTCCCCTGACCCCCACCACACACTTTGTAGGTGGAGTTTTGACTCTAAATCTTAATCTCAAATGTTTATATTTATGCTGCTAGTGTTTTCTGCCATTTTTTAGTAAATGAAATAAAAGATTGGGGTGGGGGAAATACATTAATGTTCCACTGCTTGCAGATCTGCCTTATCTTGCCCTTGGTACGCTTAACTGCTAAATATTCTTCAGGTTTACAATCCTTCCATAAATGTGTTCTCTGAATTTCAGTCCCTCAGAAGTTGCCTATGATGCTGTCATCACCAACAAAATTATCCCAAAGGGAAAAAAGCCTGGCCCTTAAAATAACGTCCTAAAAAAGACCAATTCCCACTAAGGTGCTCACTGTTCAAAAAATGTATTTTTGTCGAACAATTGGTTGTGTGAGGATTTAACCCCTACGACAGATAGTGTCCATTTTAATCAATTTGTGCAGTAATAAAAGTATGCTCAACCAAGCTGAAGAAAACTTCGTGATCTGACCACAATACCACGGCTCTTCAGGTCTCTGGTCCATCAAGCAGTGAGAGACAGGCAGAGAGCAATACAGAACACAATCACACACACAAGTGTTACGTTTTTTGAGCTCAGAGGGAAGACAGTAAACGGGTCTATGAGCATGCATAATTCCACGCTTATTGAATTCAAAGTCCTCCTCCTAAAAAGCTCCTTTTTATTAGAGAAAAAGAGGAAGTAACAGTCATTTATTATAACCATGAAATAACACAAGGTGTCGCCAAAGTTCTTTTTACAGAGTAAGATCTGATTACAGTATATTAGATGAAATTTATAATTGCAAAAGTTGCAAAAATTATGTTTTGTCAGCAGTGACTGTACAATGAACTATGGTTGCACAGTTCATAGCCTTTATGCTTAGTTAACACTGTTCCATCTATTTTAAAGACGGTTACACAGAACTCATGATCATGACATCCTATTCTATTTAAAAGGAAGTAGGTGAGAAGTCAAACTTCTAAACACATTTTGTATCAAGAAATTCATCCATCTTCAATTACATATTGGAGATTCTAGTATCCCTTTATCTGTCCATGTCTACACAAGCAAAAGCCAAGACTTAACTTATAGGCTGTCCATTGAAGAAGCAGACACGTCTTCCATTTGTCATGAAGAGAAAACTGGGTAGGACACAGCACTGCGTTTCGGGTCCATCTACATTCCTGCAGACCCTGCGTCAGGCAAACATCCCCAACCAAATGGAAAGAACGTGAAAGGATAAACCCAAACAACGAAACCTTCTTTTTAAGCTGGCGTCTTGACGTCACAGCATACTGTTGGTTACTGCAAGAGCCAATGGGAAGGCAAAAGCAACAATGCAAATGCCTAACCACTACAGCTTCATTCACAAAAGACTGTGCCAGTCCAGTTCTAAGTTTAACCCCCCCGGGCATACAGTGCTGTGTCATACCCAGTTTTCTCTTCATGACAAATGGAAGACATGTCTGCTTCTTCAATGGACGGCCTATAAGTTAAGTCTTGGCTTTTGCTGGATTGAGCATACTTTTACTGCACAAATTGATTAAAATGGATGCGGTTTGTCATAGGGGTTAAATCCTCACACAGCCAATTTTCCGACAAAAATAAGTTTTTTGAACAGTGAGCATCTTAGTGGGAATTGGTCTTTTTAGGATGATGCTGTCATTGCAGAGGTTCAGGTATTGATGCCTTCCATGAAAGGAAGGGTTCTGCTGCTAGTCCAACATTTAGTCCCTTTTACACTCAAAGTAAATCTTTCACGTTGCAGCAACAGCAAAATAATCTTTTCAGCTGGGAAGAGGAAATAAAACCTGACTAGGATCTCGCCATTTCTTTTGATGTGTGCTTGATTCCTGATGAGCTCTCCATGTGTAAAGTATTGGCAGGCTTTTCTTAGTGTGGCTCTAAGTGACCCCATGCTACTCAGCTGACTCTCCTCAGACATCACTAGGGCACTAATGACTGAAGAGGAGACACAGGAGAGGATTTCAAAGGTGGAGGCAATCTAATAGGTGCAAATCATGCAAAAACAAAAGGCATAACTTATATTAGGGCAAAAAAGTAAGGAGACTTGGGAATGAGACCCAGAAAGGTGGCAGCAGCAGTAGTAGCAAAAAAAGTAGGCAGGGTGAGATTGTTTTTTGTGGCATTGAGAAGCTAGTATTGCAGCTTAAGAGAGTTAAGCACTTGGAAACCTTTTCTGTACAACTTTTGAAATGAATGAAAAAAAATCAGCAGATAACTGGCAGCACCTTCTTCCAGTACTGTCTGTGTGGATGTGGTATCTCTGAAATGCAGTAATGCAGAGCCTTAGGTGCCACGCTGGCCATGAATATCCCTCAACCTCTGGTGAACAGGAAAGTGTTTGTGTCTGCTGGCATTTCCTCAAACTCCAGCACTCCTGGATCCAAAACCTCCTTAATCTTTGGTTAATCTCTTCTATCTTTGCTTCTGTGTGGTAGTTCTTTATCGTTCTGATCCCCGCGCCTTTTGCTGAGTTCCTGAATTGAGATTGCGGAGATGCTGCTGAATATATTTGAACTTGTCTCTTCCAGACTCCTCTTTCTCATTTTCTCCTTGTTGAGGCCTGGCTTTGTCTGTGAGCTGTTGCAAGTTCTGCACTGCATATTGGCAAAATCCTGAGAGGCCTGGGCACTGGCAGCTTCCTTTTAGATAGGGAGATTTTATTTGAGTACAAATGTTTCTTAAATATTTGCCCTTTAATGAACATAACAAGTGTAGCCCATTACAGTTTATGCACCTGATGCATCTAGTACTACTACTTATCACTTTACTGGGGTTACTAAATGTAAGCACAGATGCACATAATCAAGTCACTGCTTCATGGAACGTGCAGTCTAGTCAAGGAAAATGTATAGGGCAAAAGACTTCAGGAATTTCATTTTTTTAAGAACATGGTTAAAACCAGCAGGTCCTTCTCTCAGATTTGAAGAAGAAAAACGAGTTTCCCCTCTCTGCTTCCACATCATGATGTTTTAGTGATACCAGATTTACTGTAATTGCAAAGGTATTAGCAATATTATAATTTTTTAAAACATTTTTTAAAACTTTTATTTTTCTATGTCTCTCATACACAAAATACAATCAACACTGCGCTCAGAGATTAAGTAATCAGCAAAGGTTACAGTGGAAAGCATCCATAACAATTCCAAGCTGCAAGCTTCAGGGACTCCACCCACCCATACAAACATTCAAGCATTAGCCGCTTAAACACTCACTCTCCCCCCTCTTCCGCACCCGCATTGGGAAGTTCAGCTGAAATTGTCGCTAGAGCCATTTATACCTGGATCAGGAAGAGTTGCGGTAAAGGTACCCCTCAGCTTGCCTGAGTACGTGCAAGTTTACCCACTGTTGAAAAGACAGTGGTTGATTTTTCCCCCCCCCCCCCTCCCAATTTTGTAAAATGACCTTCTTTATGCACCATAGCCCTAACAGGACAAATTTACTGTCTGCATTGCAGACTTTCTGGTCCTGCAGTGGCCCCACATCACCCAACATTAACAACCCGTAGGACCACTCAATGGGCTTACCAGTAAGACCACCCAGGCTTTCCAAGGCCTTCCCCCAGTCAGCTTGGGGCATTCCTGGAAGGAATGTATGAAGTGTCCTCTCCCATCTGATGCTTCTCACAACTCTCCCATCCTGGTCCCCCTCTCCTGGGTGAGGTAGCTCTTATGCAGGATCTGTTATTGCATTTCCTGGAAGTGGGGGTTGCAGGCCACCATCAGGGTGTTCTGAAAGTAATGCTCCATTTGAGATTCCTCCACAACGTCCATAGTATCATCAGCCCACTGCTGCGCTAGCCGTTCAAGGTATCAAGCAGGCAGCATATTCTGGAGCATGTGGCACCAGTTGGACAACATATTCCAATGGGGGGCCCAGCTTACTTTTGTCCTCGTCCCATACCGTGCATGCTAGCACCCCGGGGGTAAGTAATGTTCAACTGGTGCCAATAATGCTGCGCCTGATAATACTCTAAAAAGTGCGAGGCCGGCAGACCAAGTTTCCCCCTCAAGAGGTCAAAAGTGGGGAATGCCCCCCTCCCCCAAGTCCATGGGCAAATATAGCTGCCACTTCACAAACCTAGTCTGTCCCACTCCCAGCTCAAAGTCCAGGTTACCACACAACCGTAGGAACAGGGTGACTCTTCAGCTGATCTGCCTCCTCGCAGCCCACTGCCTCCAAATCTGGCATAGCAGGTCAAACAGTGCTCCAAAAGCTGCCTCCCGCAAAGACACCCTGGGGCAATGCAGTGCATTCAGTAGCTGATAAGATTGGCTCCAACACTTGAGCAGACCCGTTGCCGTTGCGGTATACTCTTCATGCACCCATCTCATCAGCGCCGCAAGATTATGTACCTGCAAATCCAGCAGACTGGCTCCCCTCCCCCATGTGGTGCCAATATCAGCTTCGCATAGCTAACACATGAAACATGCTCTTAAGCTGGGTTTCCTTCACCTGGCGCACATACGCCGGCAGTATTTGGAGTTGATGCAAGATTTTGGGGAATATCATCATACAAACCAATGCCACTCTACCATACAAGGACAAAAGAAGGTTCCTCCAGCACTCGCACGGATGTTTCAGCTGCTGAATTTTTTACCAGATGTTCCTCTGATAAACCACCATTATGGAACTAGATGCCCAAGTACTTAAGTGGATCCGTGGACCAATGGAACAGTAGTTCCACCCCACCCTCAGGTTGTCTCTCGCTGAGAAACCATTCCTCCAACTAGCCGGCATTGATCTGTAGCCCAGAAAAGCTGCCAAATCACCGCAGCAGATACACTAACCTATCTAGGCCCGGGTGGGAGTAAAGCATACTAATCAGCAAATCATTGGCGAACATACAAATTTTTCACATCTGGGCACCCATGCGCACCTCCGGCAGCTCAGGGGTTGCTCACAATTTTATTGCAAAAGGTTTCAGGGATAAAAGAAATAGCAAAGGGGAAAGAGGGCAGCCCTGAAGGGTCCCCCGATGTAGTTCAGAGGCCTCAGTGAGGCAGCCATTTACCAAGATTTGTGCATGAGGTTGGCAATACAACACTAGCCTGCTCCAGGAAGATGGTACCAATGCCAAAAACATGGCAGGACCCAGAATAGGTAGTCCCAGGCCACATGGTTGAAGGCCTTGTCTGCATTGAGACTCGCCACCACTGCTCCCTGTCCCAAGGGCCTATGCTGACGAAACATCGTAAGGGCCTGTAAGATATGGCTTACTGCACTCCATCCCTTCACAAAGCTCATTTGGTTGGAATGGATCAGGGTGGGCACCACCGTCCCAAGTCTCTAGGCCAAGACTCCAGCTAAGAGTTTAAGGTCTTGATTGAGTAAAGATAAGGGCCTGTACGCATCCACTATCTCCATGTCCTTGCCTGGCTTGGGGTGTAACACCACCAGCATCCTGTTTCTCTGTGGTCAAAGCTGCTCCACTGTCTCGTGGCATCCCCTATGTCCTGTGTATAGTGGGCACCACCTCCGCACCCAGTATTTTATAAAACTCTGGGCCCTAACCCGTCTTCGCAGAGAGGCTGGGGGCTGTCAAGTTTTGAAAGAATTCATCCCACATCTGCCCATCCAAGGGGGTCTGCCTGATAGAGTCTGAAGAAAGGAAATAAATTTAGCTGCGATCTCCCGGATGCTCACTACTAGGGAATCATCCACATTGCGAAGCTGTACAATGGTACGTTTGGCTTTGGATGTCTTAACTAAATTAGCCAACAACTTGCAGGTTCTATCCCCACAGTGGTGGAGCTTGTATTTGTATATGGAGCACCTGGCGTTGCAACAGTGCATTGACTTTGTTGCGCTGCATCTGCACTGTTCCAGCCCATCCCGTGTAACGAGGTAACGCTTGTGGCACTGCTGCAACTCCTGAAGCTCAACCTGGAGTTGCTGGCACTGCTGTTTCTTCTTGTATCGCATAAAGCCCAAAATTTGCCCCCAAAGTAGAGCCTTAGCTGCTTTTCAGTAGACCACTGGGCTGACCTCAGCCACCACAATTTCTTTTCTATATTCCTGCCAGCACTTGTGAAGAAACTGGCAGAAGTCTGCATCCTGACTCCACACTGGATTCATCTGCCAGATCCAATCCTCCTGTTCAGAGGATGTCACCATTGTCACCTGCTTTGCTGCAAGTTCAGAGACCACCTGCAGGTGGATGTCGCCCCCCCCTCCCCGCCATCTTCCCAAAAAGGCGTTCCGATAGCAGAAGGTAGTCAGTGCAGGAGTGGGACTTGTGGGGGGCCCGAGTAATGCGTGTAATCTAATTTGGTAGGGTGTAGAGTCCTCCACCCATCGATTAAACTTTCTCTATAAAGAGCTAGAACTTATTCCTCGTGTAGCCACGCTCCTCCCCCCACCTAGGGGGCTAACAATCTATGGTGGAGTCCGCCACAGTGTTAAAGTCCCCACCCAAAATGAGGGAATAATCAGTCTGGTCTGCTAGTCATGCTACCAAGTCCACAAAGAAAGAATGTCTGTATAGATTCGGGGCATTTATGCTGCCAAGAATTACCCTCCTGCCCTGGAGAATTCCCCACACAAAAACATAACGACCCTCTTTGTCCTGGAGCATTTTGTGTAACTCTAAGTGACCCGCTTCCCAATCAAGACAGCCAACCCCCGTTGGCATGAGCTATAAGCAGAGAAGTGCACCTCGCAAACCCATCCCCTCCTGAGTTTGGCATGTTCCTTGTCCACTAGGTGGGTTTCTTGCAGCAGAGCTACATCCGTGCCAAACTTGTGGAGATAATTTAGCGGGAGTTTTTTTCCCTCTTTATTGGGGAGTTAAAGCCACCAACATTCAGAGTGGTAGTCATAAGCTCAGCCAATACGTATGTACACTATGGTCTTTAACATTAAGAGTCTTGATCTTGTTAGCCCCACGGAGCCTCCCAACTGAGCTCCAGAGAGCCCATTGTTTTCCCCTGGGGAAACAAAAAGGTGATCTCGTTCACCCTGGTCCAGCATCTCCCAAGAACTCCCTCCCATGCCCCCATTTTCCCCACTCACATCTTCGCACCCCCTGGTCCTCCACTCCCTTCCCTACCTTTATCCATCATGCACTTTCCCCTCGCATGCCTCGCATACCATTCTAGCCACACCATGCATACTCCTCTATCACACCCCCACCTAATCTCCTATTTCCCCAGCTCCCACACACCCTCCATCTGTAGCCCGGGCCCCTCCATTGCCATATGCCTGCCCAGTGCAAGGGCACCCTCCGCCCCCCTATAGTCCCGGTCTCAACTCCACACAACAATACCAGGCACCCGGTAACAGTGCAACAATTAGCATCAACTATACAAAAACAAACTATGGAAGCTCAGTCGCTGCTGCAGTCTTTATAGACCTTCATCAGCTCAGGGGTTGTTCTTGGTTACTTGCCTCCCCCAGCAGGCCCCCCGCTTTCTTCATCTCCCCCAGGCAAGTTGCTGGAGGTTATGCCATCCACCATCTGGCGGGTGCAGGGCCCCTTCCAAGTTGAACACCTACTCCCGGCCGTGCCATTTGTAGGGAGTTTTGTCCCATTGCTGCACGGGGGACTCCTCACTCTCTATCACTGTAACCGTCCCAAACTAGGCCAGCAGTGTTAGACAGGATTTGTCCTGGTGCCCCTGTTCCCAAGTCACAGTTCCAAATAGTAACAAAGTTCCAGAACTAAATTAACAGTTGCAAACCTGCCAGTCCTGTGTGCCGCTTCCCATGACTTCACAGTGCCCTGCTCACCGGTCAGAATCCCGTTCAGTGCCCCCATTGTGCTTCAAGAATTTCTTGCCTCCTTCTGCACTGTTGAAATAAAGGGTGGTGCCCCCATGTGTTACCTTTAGCTTGTGCGGATATAGGAGTGCAAAGCAAAGCTCTGTTGGTGTAACGTAGTGCAGAGCAGGGCGAAATCCTGCCAGTTCAGCGCTACTCTTGTTGAAGCGCAGGAGCCTCCAATTGTTGTGCTCTAAGGTCCTGCGCTGCTGAAACTCTCACATGATGATCTCCTTTTCTGTCCATACCAGGTAGCGAGTAATGGTGGTGTGGGGTTTTGATGTGTCATTGTGCTGCAGCCCCACTCTGTGCGCCCTCTTGCTCCTCCACATAGCTCCCTCCTGCTTCAGTAGGGCATCTGGCAGCCAGCGCTCAAAAAAATCATAGAGCTGAATATCTGAGATGGTTTCACTGAGACCCACCACTCGAAGGTTATTGCGCCTTGACTGGTTTTCATGCTTCTCCATCTGGTCGAGAATCTGCCACTGAACCGCAGTGATCTGGGAAACTTGTGTCATCAGCTGCTTTGACATGGTTTCCTGAGCCGCTATGCAGTGCTCCACCTCTGTCAATCTCTGCTGCTGTGCCTCAAAATGCACGCGGATGTCTTTGACAGTCACCTGGAGCCAGTGTAGATGATCTTCCAATGCAGCGGAGACCACCTTGGAAAAAACAGCCATGAGCTCTCTGGTGGAAGGCAAGCTAGCGCAGAGACCCAGCCGCCATACTGGACAGAGGTTGGGTCGCTTTTACTGTGGAAGCCTGCAGTTGTTTCCCAGGCATGCCCTACTGACTCCTGCCTGGCTCTGTCGGTACACTCCGGGCTCTGGTATGTGCCATTAGGGGACACGGAATCTGGGACTGCTACAAGCAGGGCTTTAAACTAGATTTGTTCGGGATGGATGAAGAAAGCCCCCAGGTAACTGAAACATTAAATATCTTTATGGAAATGGGTAAAAGGGCAACATATGGAAAATGGTGTGTATAAATGCCCGTAGCATGGGAAATAAGATCCCAGATGTTGAGGCTTTAATGGAAGAGACTGACTTGGATTTAGTGGCTGTAACGGAGACATTGGTTCACGGACAACCATGACTGGGATGTAACTATACCAGACTATACTTCATTCAGAAAGGACAGTGTAGGAAGAAGGGGAGGAGGAGTGGCACTATGTGTAAAAAATACTATTAAAACTATGGAAATACAGGGCTTAAAAGGGAGAGAGGAGGCACTATGGGTTAACGGGAAAGAGGAATCAGTTTGCATTGGTGTGATATACAGACCTCCCTCACAGAGAGAAATGGTGGATGGAGAGTTAATAGAAGACATATGCAGCATTGCCAAGAAAGGGGAAGTGCTACTGATAGGGGATTTCAGTATGCTAGATGTTGATTGGCACATCCCTGTGCAGTATCTTCTATAAGCAAGGGAGGAATGGTCTAGTGGTTGGGGCAAGTTACCTCAGGCTGGAAGGTCAGGGGTTCAAATCCCGCTAGAGGACAGCAACCTTGGGCCGGAAGGACTGAGGTTTCTAGTCCTACAAGTGCTCTTTGTGGCACTGGTTAAGCCACTTAACCCTCTGTTGCCTCAGATACAAAAAAAACATAGATTGTGAGCCCTTTGGGGACAAGGGCAATATATATACAGTACCTGAATGTACACTGCTTAGACTGGTAGAAAAGCGGTATATAAGTTTAGTTAAATAAAATAAATAAATAAATCTTCTACAGGGAGAACTATTCAGGCAACTGGTAACAGAACCCACACGTGAAGGGGCCATAGTGGACTTAGTGCTTACCAATGGTGAAAGTGTTTCTGATGTTATAGTGGGAGATCATCTCACATCCAGTGATCACCAGTTCAGTATTAGGACTAGGGCTGATAAAATCCATTCAGAAGCAAGGGTCTTAGACTTTAGGAAAGTAACTTTGCCAAGATGGGCCAATACCGCAGGGCGTTGTTAGTGGGATGGGAACAGCTGGGGTATGTAGAAAAACGGTGCGCAAAATGAAAGGAGATATTTTAAGGGCAACCAACCTTGTTTAGAATGGTAAGGAAAAGGAGGCCGCTATGTTTCTCAAAAGAAGTAGCTGAAAAAGTGAAGAAAAAGAGGGAGGCCTTCATGAAATACAAGAGATCACAGAGAGAGGAAGACAGGCACCTATATCTGGAAAATCTTAGAGAGGCTGGCAAAGTAGTTAAGCACAGATTCAAAAAGAGGAGGAAAGCCAATGTAATAAAATGGCGGGGGGGGGGGGGATAAGATATTTTTCAGATATGTTAGTAAGAGGAGAAAGGGCAAAAGTGGTATTGTCAGTCTCAAGGGTGAAGGGTAGGAATATGTAGAAGCTGATGAGGATAAAGCGGAATTGCTTAATAAATATTTCTGTTCTGTATTCACAGATGAAGAACTAGGAGCAGGACCTCAGAAAACATCCACAAACAAGAACAGAAGTGAGGGGCATCTTGAACAATTTTCAGAAGACAAAGCTAAACTAAAAGTAGACAAAGCGATGGGACCGGATGGGATACATCTGAGAATACTGAGGGAACGTGGGGACGTTCTAGCAGCTCCACTGACTGACCTTTTCAGTGCCTCTTTGGAGTCTAGAGTGGTGCCAGAGGACTGGAGAGAGGCTCATGTGGTCTCTTTGCACAAAAGCGGAAGTAAAGGTGTGGTTGAAAATTACAGGCCAGTTAGTTTAACCTCAGTGGTGAGTAAATTATTGGAAATGATGCTGAAAGAGCAAATAGGTTTCTGGAGTCCAGTGGCTTGCAGGATCAGAGGCAGCATGGATTCACCAGTGGCAGGTCTTGTCAGACAAATCTGATTTCTTTGACTGGGTGACCTGGGAGTTGGATCGAGGGAGAGCCCTAGATGTGTTGTATTTAGATTTCAGTAAAGCCTTTGACACCGTTCTGCACAGGCAACTTATAAACAAACAGCACCCTAGGGATGGACCCTAAAGTTACTGCTTGGATTAGAAATTGGTTGAGTGTGAGGTAAATGGAGCTCACTCTGAGGAGAAGTAGGTTATCAATGGTGTGCCGCAGGGATATGCCCCTGGTCTGGTTTTTTTTTTTTTAACATCTTTGTTAGTGATATTGCAAAAGGGCTGTCGGTTAAGGTTTGCCTCTTTGCAGATGATACCAAAATCTGCAATAGAGTAGACACCCAGGAAGGTGTAGATAACATGAGGAAGGATCTAGTTAAGCTTGAAGAATGGTTTAGAATTTGGCAGCTGAGATTTAATGTTAAAAAATGCATTGGGGCTTCAGCAATGCAAGGGAGCAATACATTATAGGGGGTGAAGTACTTCTGTCCACAAAAGAAGAGCAGGACCTGGGCATGATTGTGTTTGATGATCTTAAAGTAGCTAAATGGGTAGAAAAGATGACTGCGAAAGCTAGAAGGATGCTTGGGTGCATAGGGAGAGGAATAGCCAGCCGAAGAAAGGAGGTGATAGTGCCTCTGTATAAATTTTTGGTGCGACCTCATTTTTGAGTATTGTTTGCAATTCTGGAGACCACACTTACAAAAAAATATAAACAGGTTGGAGTCAGTGCAGAGGGTGGCTACTAAAATGGTACAGACTTAAGGATCTTAATTTATATACTTTAGAGGAAAGAGGGGATAGAGGTGATATGATTGAGATGTTTAAATACCTCTGTGGCATAAATGCACAGGAGGAGAGCCTCTTTCGAATGAAAGCAAGCTCTGCTATGAGGGGACATAGGTTGAGGGTGAAAGGGGAGAGACTCGGGAGTAATATGTGGAAATATTTCTTTACGGAAAGAGTGGTAGATGTGTGGAATAGTCTCCCAGTAGAGGTGGTAGAGATGAGGACAGTATCTGAATTCAAAAAAGCATGGGACAAACAGAGGATCTCTAAAGGAAAAAAAGGGGACCGTTGTAATGGTTGATATGGAAGGGCAGACTAGATAAGCCATGTGGTCTTTTTCTGCTGTCATGTTTTTATTCTTCTAAAGAGATCTATTAGCTGATTTCCAGGGCCCAAATCGGGAGCTTCCTCAGATCACGTCTGCCAGTGCTACAGGCGTCATGTGATCCCTTTTTATTATAATCTTATGATAATTTTGCTATTGGGATTGTGTCTGGGCTATTAAATATTCCATAGAGTATGAGACTCCAGGACAAAGTGATCTGTGACTAAATCAGTACCGAGGAAGGCATGGTTGAGAGGCAGCCTCCCTCTGTCCTCTCAATTAGGATCCTGTTGACTAAGCTTTTTTCCTGTAGACACAATATGTGAGAAAACCTTTATTACATAGGCCCCTTATGTTGCATTGTTTGTTATACTGAAGGTTACCAGATGTCCCCAATTTTGAAAATAGAGTCCCCGAGTCATTGGACTATAACCACCTCCTTCCCTGATTTTAGTGAGGACAGAGGCAAAGGACATTGCTTCATCTATTATCCCTCTACAGCAGTCTTCTCGATCCTGGTAGGAGAAGATGTAAAACTAACTTTTTTTTCTGAAAAAAAGTGTGAATTTTAGAAATGTATAGAATATTTATATGTATAAAATCAAATTTAAGCATATATGTATGTATGTGTGCATTTAATGCATGAAGGGTTGCTACTGTCTTATTTTAGACTTTCGAACTTACTGAATGCTACCTAGACTGGTCATTTTGTAATGTATGGGGAAAAGAGGATGCCTACCCAGGTGTCCCAGATTTGCTCTCTAACATCTGGTAACCCTAATTATACATGAAGCAACATATAGCATTAAAATGTGTAGAAGTATACCAAAACAATGTGTAATATTGCAGAAAGTATAAAAACAGGGGTTGATACAATAGCATGAAAAGAGAGCATGTGAAAATAAAAAGCAAAGAAAGTCGTCTTCTATTTCAGCAATGGCACAGACCTGGTTTTGCAATGACATGGGGCCTGCACTGGTTTTCTGATTGACAGCTGATGTGAAATAGTCCTGTGGGTTCCTTCAGCTGGTGAAGGAGATGTGTCCTGTAATTTGGGAGGCTTCAACTGTTTGAGAGAAAGTTCCTCTGTTAGGAAAAGCAAAGAAGCAGAAGAGAGGGAAGGCAGAGAGCATTTTTGGTTTGGTTTCTGGTTTTTTTTTTTGGTTTTTTTTAAGTGTCATCAAGTCAATGCTGTCTCCTGGCAACCCAGCAGCCCCTGGGTTTTCTTGGCAAGGTATGACCGGAAGTAGATTGCCAGGTATCTTCTTTCAAGGTAATAGAGGGTAAAGTGACTTGCCCAAGATTACAAGGAGCGCCAGTGGGAATCAAACCCTGATATCTTGGGTACTAGACTGTTGCTCTAACTACTAGGCTGCTACTCCTCTGTTTCTTTTAGCTACACTTATTTTATTTGTATTGTGGTTATGCTGTTTAGATTACTTGTGGTGGTTTCATTTTAATGTATGTAAATGACTTAGATTTAATTGTTTAGGGCACTGTATCAGGTAATTCAGTAAACTGTTTACCCCATTGGCATTACAAAAATACCTTACTGATTTAAAATACTTACATACCTTCCATCTAAAATGCTGTGGAAACTCTATTTTATGTTGGGTCTTTCGAGTTTTCAGGCTGAGAAGTGGGTCACAAAAGGCAAAAAAGAGATTCAGAAGCAGATGTGTAAGAGATTCCTGAGATTTTGTAGACAGTGAAAACCAGCTAGCATTCTGTGCTGCAGAGAGAGGCAAACCTTGCATTGTGCTGATACGATTTGCTTTGCTTTGGTCACCAGACTGCAGGAAAGCTACAGGGCTGTGCAGTTGAAAGCCCAAGACCAGATCAACCCGCAGCAAGAGGCAGCCAAAGATTTCATACAAAGTCGCCTGTATGGACCCTGCAGTAATAGGACAACAGGTACTGGGAATGATCTGAGCGGTGGTTTGCAATGAGTTTTTACCCACCAATCTGAGTGTCCAGGCTAACGTGTAAGGTCTCTTTCTTTTTCTTTTCTAGCCAACCAGTTCTTCTCACTTGTCAACAAGAAGGGCTCCGTCAGAAAGCCTGCTGTGCAGTTTGTGAATAACACTTGGGGTATGTGACTATACATACATGTTATTAGAATATTAAACTCTGCAATAGTACATGAAAGTTCCAGCAACTTTTAATGACATCCTATACAGACTGAATTGGCTAGCAGGTCTCAGATTAATTCGGGCAATAATGTGACCATGTAGTTGCGGTCAACTTGCCCACCACACATCAATGACCTTCTTACAGCCACAGTCTAAAAACGAAAAAAAAATTTTTCTTCTCTGATTTATTTTTTCTTTTTTTCTTTTTTTCGTTTTATATTTTTGTCTTATATATTTAAATATATTATTTATAAAAATTGAACTTAGCTTCAAACATCCAATTTCTGCAGATGAACAGTACCGCTGGTAACGGAATTAAACCCAACGTCGAATGTGCGCTACATAGATGCGTTTCACCATATGTGGCTTCCTCAGGGGATGGCAGAAACACTGAAGCTTCTTGATTCACACTAAAAACACAAGATGTTTAATTAGTGCACACTTTCAAAAAATGATAAAAGTACTACCAGAAGAACATCTTAAATGACTCTTAGTAAAAATGAGATAAAATAGAATTAGAACCAAAGTAGAAATAGGACAAAACCTGAAGCTTCTCTAAGATACACTCCGAGCTTGTTACCACGCATTTCTCTTTTCAAACCGCTGTCAAACGCCGCGCATGCGAGTTGAACAAAATAGATTTTAAAATCTTACGTCAGTGCATACGTCATGACTACATGCAGGCTTCCCATTCTATGCGGGCATTCAATCCTGCTGGCTCTACGGAGTTAAGTTTATGAATCCATTGTTGTTCTCGATAAAGTAATGCGTTCTCACGAGATCTTCCATATGCTGATGTTAATAGTTGATCAATGCAGAAACATCTCAAATCTTCATATTTATGTTGTAATGCTATGCAATGTTCTACTATTGGTGCCTCTCGTCGACCACAAGACAATCTGTTCTTGTGTTCAGTCATACGGACTCTGAATTGCCGAATAGTTTTGCCAACATATATGAGACCACACGGGCATTTAATACAGTATACAACGTGCGTCGAGGAACAAGTCGTGAAACTCTGAAGCTTATATTGTGAACCATGATAAAAAAACTCAGATGTTTCTAAGGTGATTGCACATATATTGCATGTTCCACATTTAAAGTGTCCTATCTGAGAGGAATTTGTGTCCAAACGTGGGGATCTTAAAACTGCTGGACTTAATAATTCTTTAAAATTTTGTTGTCTCTTCCAAACACACCGGGTGGAGACTCTTTCCAAACCTGGTATTGTGTGTAGTACATTCTGATGGCGCTGCAGACTCTTTTTCAATAAATGACTGTATGGAGAGAAGGTGGTTACTAAATTAATCTGTTGGTCCTCGTTCTCCACGTCAGATCGTATAGGAGGATGGAGCAACAAATCCCTATTCACAAATAAAGCTCTGTTATAGGCACGATGAATAACTGATGAAGGGTACCCCCGGGCCGCAAAATCATTCTTCAGGGTTTTAGAGTGTACTTTAAATTCGTTGATATGGGTGCAGTTACGACGAAAGCGAATGAATTGGGAAATTGGCAAACTATCTTTTAGTTGTACAGGATGTGCACTAGTGTAGTGTAAATACGTGTTCCTATCTGTTGGTTTACGGAACACTGAAGTAACCCATCCGTTAGAGATTTTTTTGACCATCACGTCAAGAAAAGTGATCTGGTGAGTATGGTAATTCATAGTGAACTTTACATTGGTGTTGATATTGTTGAGCCACTTGAAAAAATCTTGCAGTTCTTGTTCAGTTCCTTGCCATAAAAGAAAAACATCATCGATGTACCGACGCCATAGGCGTATATGTTCACGAAAAGGGGAAATTACTACACTCTCATTCTCGAATTTTTGCATGAATAAATTGGCAATGGAGGGGGCACACGTGGCCCCCATTGCCACCCCAGAAATTTGCTGAAAGATTTTTTTCTCAAATTCGAAAAAGTTGTTTTGCAACACTAGCAGTGCTACTTCAGATAAAAACTCCAAATGTTGTTGGGAAAGATCATCTCTATTCTGAAGTGCTGTTAAGGTAACTGAGTGCGCTTGCACCTGTGGAATGATCGTATATAACGATGTCACGTCTAGCGTTACTAGAAGTAAATTTGAGACTTCAGCCAATTGTGTGTTTTCTTCCAATATATTCAGAAAATGAGAGGTATCTTTCACGTATGAAGGGATAGAACTCATGAGAGGACGCAAATACGAATCTAAATAAACTGATAGTGGCTCAAGTAGTGAACCGCGACTAAAAACTATGGGCCGCCCAGGTGGACAGTGAAGATTTTTATGAATCTTCGGAATCAAGTAAAGTTTGGCCACATTTGGATCTATTGCATTCAGAAAATATTTTTCTTTGCGTGAAATGATCTTCTCATCTAAAGCTTTTGTAGTGAGACCTTTGACACGTTCTTGCAGGTTGCATACATGTGACAGAACACCAGAATCAGGAGAACACATGGCTTCAAACCTTGTTCTTCCACTGACTCCCTGTGTCACATCTTCTTGTGCCTTGGTTTAACATAGTATATGACGACACATAAAGACCTGTAAAGCAGTTGTACCCGCCGCTCCGTGCAGGTCACTCCCCTCTATTTGTTGAAGTATAAAATATATTTAAGCTTATTTTGATTTTATCCTGTTGCTATAAAGGAAGCTACCCATGCCGTTTTGAATTCCATCACTGTATTTGCCCCCACCACCTACATAGGGAGGGCATTCCAAGCATCCACTACCCTTTCAGTGAAAAAGTATTTCTTGACATTGCTTTTAAGTTTACCTCCTTGCAGCTTCATTTTATGCCCTCTAGTTTTACAGCTTCCCCTTCTTTGAAAAAGAAGTGTATTGTGGAAAAGGGAGAAAACACATCTGCTCTTGCAATTAAGAGTTAGGCCTAGACCAGGAGAGGATATAGTCCTTTGTTGGTGCTACTGCCAGCTGCTGGGCAGCCTCACTGCATGGTACATGGGAACAAAACCATCAAATTGCATTTATATTGTATTTCTAAGGATCAATGCAAAGTTCTAAAGAGAATGCTTGAACACAAATGAATCACGTTATAACATGCATTTCCCTTCTCATTCTTGAAGGCATACTTTGTTTTCTGGATTGCCACAATGGACATTACTATGACTATTTATTATTTGTATTGCACTACAAGGCATGCACAGCGCTGTACAGAGACATGTAAGAGACGGTCCCTGCTCATCAGAGCCTACAGTCCAGTAAAGACAGACAACACAACAGCTTAGGATATGTCTAAGGGAATAGTAGGAAATACATAGTTGGAGATCAGGAGACTACGTGGATCGGGATCCAAAAGCAGCCTCAAAGAGGCAAGTTCCCAGCCTGGATTTGAAAAGGGCCAGAGATGAAGCCCAACACATTGACTCAGGTAGTTTGTTCCAGGCATAAGGAGCAGCAGGGTAGAAAGATTGAAGTCTGGAGTTGGCAGTGGAAGAGAAGGGCACAGACAAAAGCGATCTGCCATAAGAGCGGAGTTGCCGAGGAGGGGTGTAGGGAAAGGAAAGATAGGAGCAGCAGAATGAAGGCACTTCTAGTTCAGCAGGAGAAGTTCGAACTGGATACGGAAACGGATAGGGAGCCAATGAAATGACTTGAAACGAGGGATTATATGAGCATAAGGAGACTGGCGGAAGATTAGCCGCGCTGCTAAATTTTGAACAGATTGAAGGGGAGATAAATGATTCATTGGGAGGACAGCAAGGAAGAGGTTGCAATAGTCTAGACAGGATGTGACTAAAGAATGAATGTGTGTCTTAGTAGTGTATTCAGAAAGGAAGGGGCGAATTTTGCTGATGTTATAGAGAAAAACAACAGGTTTTAACTGAGTAGAAAAGGAGAGAGAGAAGTTAAAATGACCCCAAGGTTGCGAGCCGAGGAAACGGGGAAGAGGAGAGTGTTATTCACAGAAACAGAAAAAGGAGGAAGGGGAGAGGTGGGTTTAGGGGGAAAGGTAAGAAGCTCAATTTTGACGATGTTCATTTTCAAATGGTGGCGAGACATCCAGGCAGCAATGTTAGATAGGCAGGCAGAGATACGGACCTGGATTCCCGGAGAGATTTCGGGTGTATAGAGGTAGATCTGAGAGTCATCAGCATAAAGATGGTACTGAAAACCATGGGAGGAGATCAGTGCACCAAGGGATGGGTATAGAGAAAGATAAGGAGTGGTCCCAAGACAGACCCGTGGGGTAAACCAATGGAGAGCGGGATAGCAGTAGAAGAGAATCCACCATAACTGAGATTGGCAATGCAGTATATGCAAATCTGTCAGTACATCAGGCTCCATCTCTGGCCCCACCCAAATCCAAGCCAAAAAAACACTTCAAGGCTGCCCCCGGATCCTGATCACCCCTTTCTTCCGCTCACCACCTATGTGTATCTATCATTGCCCTAGATATACCCCTTGATATTTTTTTTGTTTTTATTAAATGCCTTCAAGTCAATGCTGACTCCTGGCGACCCAGCAGCTCCTGGGTTTTATTGGCACAGTATGACCGGAAGTAGATTGCTAGGCCTTTTCTTCCAGTGCAATGGAGGGTAAAGTGACTTACCCAAGGCCTTTAAGGAGTGCTAGTGGGAATCAAACCCAGATCTCTTCGGTTTTAGGCCGTTGATCTAAGCACTAGGCTACTCCTCCGCTCTGTATGCTTTGTAGCGCTGTATAAATAAGTAGTAGCAGCATATTTATTGAAGATATTTAAAACAAATAGACAGGTGTGCCTTCACGATATGCCTGAGAGTTACTACTCTATGTAACAGATCTAACATGATATAGTTGTTGCTTTTCTGGCAAGCAGTGTAGGCGATATAGAAGAAATTGTTTATATTTTATATAGAGAGGGCACAAATAAATCAAGTGACAGCTTCCAGAAGGGACAGGGAAAAGGAAAGATAATACTATTTCTATTACTCACCTGGATTAAAAAAAAAAAAAGCTCTAGGGCTATACATCTGTCCAGTGGGAAAAGGACTGTCTATTAGCTCATTTCACATGGTGCTGACCTGAGCTGAATTTGAACCAGTGATTGAAGTAAAAAGCTTTTGTAACCATGCAAATCAGTCATTCAGTCCCCAAGGAAACGGATGTTTTTAATCTGTGTAGGAATAATCATGGTATTGCAGCAGTGGAAGGTGGCTCCTAATCTTATTGCAATTTTATGTTTTGCAAGGCAATACCAACAAAACTAAGCAAACTTCTATTTATAGCCCATTGTGCTTTAGTCTCTGTTGGTTCCTGAAGGTGATGCAGGTTCTGAGTTTCCATTAACACCCCCCCCCCACCCCTCAATACGTTTGCCACTTCCTACAGCTGCTGAAATGCCCCATTGCCTTTCTTTCTCATGAGGACAGAGAAGCGCAACAATTCAGCTGGCATCGTAGAGCACTCATGGTGCCAGCATTTCCTAAAGTTCAGACCACAGAGGGGAGGAGCACAGATAAGCACATGTTTGTTTATCCAAATTTCAAAATATATATCTCATAGATACATACTAGGAGACAGCAAATTTCAAGGCAATTACAACCACAACGCAAAGGAACTTTACATGATAGACCACTATTCAGGGGGGAGTGACTAAAAAGATAAAAGGCAAAGAACTAAGGCCTCCTATAATAGAGGTGCCTGAGTAAAGTAGAAGCAACTGAACGCACATTAGTGTGGAGCCTCTACAGGGCCCTGAATATCCTTTCTAGCAGTAACAAAATCACTTACCTGATTAGGGTAAAAGAAAACAAACATTTTATCCTCCACAGATAGCATACATTTTCAAGGAAAATTTAAAGTAAACCCAACCCCAAGAGCCATCACTCTCAGCCGCAAGGCCAAGAAAGCCCTTCTACTGGCTTGGGTAGACCGTGACAAATCAGGAAATACACGTATAACAGACCCCAGAAAGTAGGTATACATATTACGGAAATATAATTTTAAAACGGAGTCTCTGTCTGATTCATACGCAAAAGTAGTCAGAAGAGTGGTGGATTCGGTGACTACTTGTAGGGAGGATTCAAGGAAGGAGGTCAAATTTAGCTGGCTGGTATCTTGTCCTCCCAGAAGAAAAGGCTTCCCACTCCCGGGAAAAGAGATGTAATATGCTTTAACCAGGGATGGGCAGTTATCAGATGGAAAATGCAAATACTTCCTGACCATGTCCAGAGGGGCAATCAATGGACACTTAAGGAAGTTTAAGAAACCTAAGTTTTCCTGGATCGATTTTCAAGAAAGTCAGTCCTCCGACTTAGAATTTCCTTCTCCTTAATCCATGCTAGCAATAGGTTTTTCTGCCCCATACTCTGTTTCAACTCCTCCACTTTCTCTCCCACCTGGGTCAAGCATTGAGCCCTTGGCAGGGAACTTGAGCAATACAGTCTGTACGTTAGTTTTTAAAGAAGACACTGAAACAATTATCAAGGACTCCAAACTTTTCAAGGCTTCCGACAGCGTCTCCAACAACACATGAGCAGACTTCACCACCACAGCCATGCAATTACCAGGATCTCCCATCACTCACCCCATAATCAGGTCTACTGATGAGGACATTGTTCCAAAGGCCCGCAGCTCGCACTCTGGCACTCTGTACAGCAGAGACAGCACTCCCGAAGAATTCGCTTCTGGGATGCTCTCTCCTCTGGGCTTAATGAAGCCCCTTCGGTGCTCCAGTCCACTGCCAGAGGCACTGAGCTGGTCAAGGCATCTGCTGAATTCAAACGAGAAAAACCCAAGCAATTCTCCAGCTTGGTGTGCCCCTTCTCAGGATCACTGCCGGCGTCGGGAACCCATTTCGGCTTTCCTTTCCTTTCTTCTTACCCGGCATACTAAACACTGGAAAGGGAACTGGCAGCACAGAAGGAGAAACCGCCGTGAACTCTCACCAATGCCTCTAGCAAGGGTGCTGTTAAGAATCCTCCTCCCTCTAAGCACATGTTTGCAAGCTCCTCTTTTTTTTTTTTTTAAATCAAAGGTTTCAGGAGGAAGTGATGTGAAGATTTCCAGGAGAGGAGAAACTGAAATAGTAGGTAGTGTTTTTTTAAATTAGACCATAACAGGAATTGTCCAAAGATCCTGAGGTGAGGTTGTATCTTTGCCTTCAGATATGATGCTAACGACCAGGTCTCAAAGGGGGTAGCCATCTTAGTCTGTTATAGCAAAAATGTCACAGAGACTGGAGGCACCTTTTATAAACAAACACATTTCTTAATAAAAATCTGCCATATGAAGGGCTTTTTTCTAGATTAGCACACTATAAGTTTTCATGAAATAAAGGACAAGAATTAATGTTATTGTGCATTTGACAACCTGAGCTCTTGTTTTTCAAGGCTCATGCCTCAAATCTATTAGCTTTGATGCCAGATTTACACTCACATTTAGAAATAATGATTGACAAACAAGTTATAGTTCGTCTTATTTTATTGGGCTAACTTTAATATATTTTGGAGGCGATTTTAGAACATTTATACAGGTAACAAGTTGAAAACTGCACATTTATACTGTTACAAAATGGCACATTTCCCCTTCCTCCATTTGCAAACTTTATCATGTCTCTTCACAATCTCCCCCCACAGACATATATAAGAATGTCTCCTAGAAAAGCAGGAGCTGAGAGGCTATATGAGGCATCTTTATAACTTGTGTTATGTATATTGTCACGCCCTTGCCCCTGGCCTCTGGCTTAGAGGGGCAAGGTAACGGAGAACTTCTCTTGGTGAGCTCAAATAAACTAGCTTTTCCTCAGGTGGATTCTGGGACATGTAGTTTGGCTCTTAAAAAGAAGTGTAGTCATGGTCCGATGTTTAAGGCAAATGACAGAATTTATTTTAAAGTTCAAGTAAACTGTACACAGGAATTTTGTCCATTCAGGATTGTTTGCAACAGAGCCTTTAGATCAGTATAACTGCTTCACAGTCTTTTAAACACATGCAGCTGGTTAACAACGTTGCTCAGTCTTAGAGAAACACCTCTGCTCAGCAAGGTAAAAATACTTCTTTTTAACCTTGTGTTTGTGAAGCACTTAACAGTAAAAGAATAACTCAGTTCCTCTGGAACAACCTCTTCTTTCCCTCCTTCCTTTCAGGATAGGTTTTAAACTCAAAATAAGAAAACAAGTAACAAACATTCACAAGCTTTCTCTTCAATGTGACTCAGCACTTTCCTGAGAAATGCAAACACGTGGAGTTTTCTTCAAACCCAATTCCTGGCTCAATTCCAGTTACCTGCTTCTAGGAGACTTTCTCATTCAATGTTAGCCTTTAGCAGAATGATTCCATGCTTGTAGCTTGACACAGGGTACAGTCCATGGGGATATCTAGATCTTGCAATTCCTCCCCTGCCAACTCAATCTGCATATCCTCTGGTGTTATTAGGACAGTGTCCTGTTCTGAGCTCTGGACACAGTGCTCAGAATACAGCCTCCCTGGGGGTTCTAATGTCTCTCCTGAGCTTAACTCTCCCCGATAAAGACAGTCAGTACCTGAAGCACTGGGCAGTTCTCCCTGGTTGTGCTCGCTATGGTTCCTTGTCTCCTTCCAGCCTCTCTGGAACAGCTCTCTGGGTTCTCTCCTGGAGATCTGCAGGTGCTCCTGGTTCCACTCCTGATTCCCCTGAATCCTCTGTGTCTTCCGAACCTCCTGAGACCTCTGAGCCTCTCCTTTCCTCTGAGCTTCCCTTTTCCTCTGCTTTAGCAGGTGTTTATATTTCCCTCTCCAGGGCTCCAACCCTTCCTCCACTCCTCCCAGGTGATTGTAATCACCTCTCAAGCCTGCAGTTACGTCATAGGAGTTAGGGTGTGGCTGCCTGAACTTTCTCTCCCTCAGGTTTCTTTCTCTGTGAGGGGCCTGAAATCCATGCCCTGCAGGGATTTCTCCTTTCTCTAAGTTAAAGTCACTGGCCTTTTCTTTGCTCATAGGCTCAAAACAGGCTTCATTGTCACAATATATTTGTGATTTTTCTCCAAGAACAAGCTGGAAGTCAGTCATCACATATGGGTGGCGTCGATGGAGCCCGTGCGGTAATCTCTCCCCAGCTTTCAAAGAAAGCCTTTGCTTTCCTGCCTAAGGGACCATCTTGCCTCTAGTCTCCTTTTTTTGCAGAGCCCATTGGACGTGTGTCTGTTCCCCTTGGGGAAAACGTTGATAGTTTTTGTCTTAAAGTTTGCTTTTCTCTGGTTGTGTACTGATCCCTTCTCGCACCTGAATCCGCTTGCATCGGTGTCGCATTTTCTCAGGTTCTTTTTCTTTTTATTCTAATTTTTGTTCGGCACAGTTCGTGCCTTTTTCCTGGCCGGACCAAGTGAGTTTGACCTCGTGGGGGTCATCTTCCCTGCCATGGCCTCAGTCAGTGGCTTCAAGCCGTGCGACTGCTGCGAACACAGTCTGTCATGCATGGACCCGCACAACTGCTGCCTTTGATGCCTTGGGCCGGATCATGATCCCTTGTTCTGCAGTCTTTGTAAGCAGATGACTCCCAAGGCCCTTAAGAGCCATCAGCAGCAGTGAGAGTCCATCTTCCACAAAGTTGACTCGGCCCCATAGTCCATCTTCCACAAAATTGACTCAGCCTCCAAATCCTCCTCTGGACCTCGGATCCTTGTGAGGATCGAGCGGCCTCAGAGCCTGAAGACCATGGAGCTTCCTGCCGGAGCTCCACTGATGAGGACCGCCTGAAGAGCTGGAAACCCTTGAAGACCATGTCAGGAGATGAGTTAGGGCCGTGAGGAAATCCCACGGACCCAGGATTCATATCCCTCGATGACAGGCCAAGAGCGATGGCCAGGAGAAGCCTTCTAAGTTGCCCCGACTGGAGCCTTTGACATTGAGGGATCGACCTCGGACCCCCGAGGCCATCCTCATCAAGGACTCCCCCCTCGACGGAGCCGGCGTTAGGCCCAAAGTCCTTGGTGCCTGTGCTGAAGGCTGCGGAGCCATCTGGTCTTGAGGCCAGGATGGGGGCTTTGGAGCACAGTTTGTCTGCCTTCTTGACCCAGCAGCAGGCTCTGATGCCCAGTTCCTCTGGATCATCACTCCCAACCACAGGGCCCTCCACGTCGAGGGACTCCCCGGAGATCAAGCCAAACCTTGAGTGCTACCAGTGTTGAGAGATCCCTCTGCATCAGTCACGATCCCAGTCCCGTTCTTTGGGGCCGTGTCTTCCCTGCTCATTGTCCTCGGCGTTGAGTGGCTGGTGGCTGGGGTGCCATAGCCATTGGGGCTGAGGCACAACCCCGAGACCCAGGGAACCCTCGACTCCACCGCCTTTGAATTGGATTGGGAGACTGAGGACGATGAGTCCTCAGACACCCGCTGCCACTGGCATGTACCATTGGACCTGTCTCCCCCGGAGACACAGCGCCGGTACCCTCCCGAGGACATAGCCTTCCTCAACTTCATGAGGGATATGGCGAAGGCCCTAGCCTTCACCACAGAATCGGAGGAGGATCCTCGTATGAAGGACCTTGAGATCCTCCAGTACGAGGCCCTGCTAAGGGAGGCACTCAGGGTGCCTGTTCGTCCCCTCCCTATCCTGGAATGGCTGCTTCTCTGCATATGGGAGACACCATCCTCAGCGCCTATTGTAAGCAGACGGCTGGACTCGATGTGCCTGGTCTGCTGGAGCCCTGGCTTCCAAAAAGCCCAACTGCCTCATAACTCCATGGTTGTGGAGTCGGCCATGTGTAGGCTTAAGAGCCAGAAGACGCACTCCTCGGCCCCTGGGTAGGGAGGCCCATGCCATGGATGCTATAGGCAGAAAGTACTTCCAGGTCTCAATGCTTGTCAGTCAGATCCAGGCCTACCAGCTGTACATGGGCATGTACCTGCGGGACCTGGTGAAGGAGCTCGCCAGATTCTCGGCTGGGCTCTTGGAGGAACCCCTCCAGAGGTTCTGGACCCTGTCCTTTGCAGTCAGTGTCCTCCAAGTTTATTACTCGGGCAGCCTATGACGGCTTTGAGTTGGCGGCTAAAGTGACTGTGGCAGGCATTAGTGCCTGACACCAGGCCTGGCTACAGTTGCCTGACTTGGAGCAATGGGTACAGGACAGGCTAGTTGATGTCCTCTGCCAGGGAGAGAACCTCTTTGGCAAATCCCTTTGACAAGGCCACCGAGTTGGAGTCCAAGTGCCTGACGGGGACCAGGCTCTCCAAGAAGACCGCTGACCCTTCCCAAAGGAAGGCTTCGGGCAGAACGTCCTCATTCCCAAAGAAAAAGAAGGCTTACAGAAACTACCCCCAGTACCTGGCCTTCCCAGCTCCCCAACAGGACCAGCAAGCCAAGGGACAGGGGCATGGCCCACATAAGCCTAAAGCCCCCAAGCCCCAGACCATGCCATCGGCGCAACCAAGAGAGGGTTTTTGACCCATTGGGCATAGCTGCTCTTCCCCCAGGAGGCACAGCCCTGCAGTACATGGGGGGTTGTCTGGTACATTACGCCCACAGGTAGCCCTCCATTACCACTGACACATGGGCCCTTTGAGTGGTGAGGGAGGGTTACCTTCTATAGACGCCCCCACCATTCTTCCTGTGAGATTCCCCCAGGACCTCCTTTCATCGGGTCCTGCATAGCAGGAACTCACAGGCCTTCTAACAAGCAAGGCAGTGGAACCCGTCCCCGTCCACCTCAGTGGTAGGGAGATTATATTCTGGTCCCCAAAAGGACTGGAGGGCTTCGTTCCACTCTAGACCTGAGGGACTTCAACGGGTTTCTGTTGAGGGAGACGTTCAAGATGCTCTCCCTTGGAACATTGCTGCCATACCTCCAGCAGGGAGACTGGCTATGCTCCTTGGACTTAAAGGATGCATACACGCTCATCCTTATCCACTTCCTCCACAGGCAGTACCTTCACTTCATGGTGAGCGGAGGTCATTACCAATACAGCATGCTCCCCTTCGGGCTGGCTGCCGCCCCCATGGGTATTCACCAAGTGCCTGGCAGTTGCTGCAGCCCACCTCAGGCTCCATGGGGTTTTCGTCGTCTTCTATCTGGACAACTGGTTGGTAAAGGGCAGCACTACCACCGAAGTACAACAGGCGACGGGCTGCATAATCCTTGTCCTAGAGCACTTGGGGTTTGTAGTCAACTACCCAAAGTCTCATCTACAACCAACTGAAAACCTGGAATTCATAGGGGCGCAGCTGGACACGGTCGATGCCAGGGCTTTTCTTCCAAGGAACAGGGTCCTGCGCCGCCAGGTGCTCGTAGGGGCACCCAGCACCACCACTCGGTGTCTGCCTGACACATGCTCTGCCTACTGGAACATATGGCATCCATGGTGCACATCACCCCGGATGCCCGCTTGTGGATGCGGCAGCCTAGTGGGCACTACGCTCTCAGTGGTTGCAGGCCACGGGGCACCTGCGGAACAGGGTGACCGTCTCCAGTCCCCTAACTGACTCCCTGCTGGCAGGGATGCCTTTCCAGACCCCCACATCTCAGAGGATCCTCACGACCGATGCTTCAAAATTGGGGTGGGGAGAACATAAGATATGCCATACTGGGTCAGACCAAGGTCCATCAAGCCCAGTATCCTGTTTCCAACAGTGGCCAATCTAGGTCATACGTACCTAGAAGTTTCCCCAAAAGACATAGGTTGCACAATGCTTGTACTGGGTCAAGCATTGATATCCTGTGTCCCTTCTTAATAATGGTTTATGGACCTTTCCTCCAGGAACTTGTCCAAACCTTTTTTAAACCCAGCTACACTAACAGCCTTTACTACATCCTCCGGTAACAAATTCCAGAGTTTGATTACACGTTGAGTGAAAAAATATTTTCTTTTATTAATCTTAAATAGTTTACCTTGTAGCTTCATTGCATGTCCCCTAGTCTTTCTATATTCTGATAACGTAATAAGAACACTGCAGCGACCTTTGCACTCGGGGCAGTTCGTCACTGGCTGAGAGCCTCCAGCAAATCAACCTCCTGGAGCTCCAGGCTGTTGCCTTAGCCCTCTAGGCTTTTCGCCACCACCTGCAGGACCAACTGGTACTGGTCCAGACCGACAATCAGGTGATGATGTTCTACATAAACATGCAAGGGGGCACGGGGTCGTCCCTCCTTTGCCAGGAAGCACTGGGCATCTGCAGTTATGTTAGTGACTTGCGGGCAGTATACCTCAAGGGCCAGGACAATGTTCTGGCTGACGGACTCAGCCGGGTCCTCCAGCCACACAAGTGGAGGCTGGACCCCAGAGTTACCCACCGGTTATTCTGGCACTGGGGGCTCTCAGAAATGGATGTTTTTGCCAACCCAGCCAATGCCCAGCTGCCCTGTTTCTGTTCTCGGTAGCCACATCTTGCCAAGGTGGTGGCTGATGCCTTCCTGATCTCATGGGTGGAGGATCTCCTTTATGCCGTCCTTCCCATGCCCCTGATTGCCAAGACCCTCTTCAAGGTCCATTGCGAGAGGGCCATGGTGATCCTGATAGCTCCACAATGGGCCAGGCAGCCCATCCTTTCCTTTACTTCTCTGCCTGTTCACGGTGCCCCCATTTCCCCTGGGGTGTGACCCAGGCCTACTGATTCAGAAAGAGGGCTCTCTCTTGCACCCCAACCTGGGGTTCTTGATGCTCGCATCCTGGCTGCTGAACGGGTAGCCCTGGCGCCTTTCAGCGTCTTTACAGAGGTGGAGGAGGTGCCCCTGGCCTCTCGTAAGACCTCCACCCACCGAGCGTACACCTTCAAGTGGCAGAGGTTCTCCTTCTGATGCGCAGAGAGGCAGATCAACCCCTTCTCCTGCTCCGTCCAGCTGGTGCTGCAGTATCTGCTTCACTTGTCTCAGACAGATTTGAAGACCAACTCAGTTAGGGTGCACCTCAGCGCACTGGCAGCACACCACCATCTAATCAAAAGCAAACCTGTCTCCGTTTAGCCATTAGTGGCTTGCTTTCTGAGAGGTCTCCTCCTCTCGAAGCCTCCCATCCATCCCCTGGCGGCAGAGTGGGCCTTGAACATGGTACTCTCAAAGCTTACCACACCACTATTTGAGCCTCTTGGCTCCTGTCACCTTAAGTATCTTACTTGGAAGGTGGTGTTCCTCGTGGTGCTCACGTCTGCTCACTGAGTCAGCAAGCTCCAAACTTTGATGGTGGACCCACCGTACACTAGGTTCTATAGGAACAGGGTCGTGCTTTGCACACATCCCAAGTTCCTGCCCAAGATGGTGCCCCTGTTCCACCTTAATCAGCAGGTGGTGCTACCCACCTTTTTTCCATGGCCCCACACCAGCAGGGAGGAGACTGTCCGCCTTCATACACTGGATTGTAAGCAGGCGCTTTTGTTCTACTTGCAGCACACCCAGGGCCACTGCCGAGCTTTTCCTTTGACCTAAGTCGGTTGGGGATGGCAGTCTCTAAATGCACCCTGTCCACCTGGATAGCGGACTGCATCACCTTTGTCTAAGAAGATGCTGGTCTCTCACTGGAGCACCGTGTCACAGCGCACAGTGTCCAAGCCATGACGTCCTCATTGGCAAATCTGCGTACCGTTCCCTTGTTGGAAATCTGCTGGGCCGCCACCTGGTCCTCAGTCCTTACTTTTGCAGCTCATTTACTGTCTGGAGAGGGAGTCCCATTGGGACAGTGCCTTCGGTCAGGCTGTACTCCGTTATTTGTTCGGGGTGTAGGCAACTTCTGCTCTTCTGCCCTCCAGCCCTTGCTGTGTTCGGGCTACCGGTGAACTGGTTCCTCACTGGACACTTGGGTCGCTCATGGTCTGTTGTCTTCTGACTCGGTTGCTGCAGCTCACAGCTCACCTTTTCTGGTCATCTGTGGCTTTTTACAGGGTTTTTTTGGTAGCCTGTAGTTGGGGAGGTCCCATATGTGAGCACTGACTTTCTGCTTCTTCCCGGAGAAAGCATAGTTACTCAACTGTAACAGGTGTTCTCCGGGGACAGCAGGGATTAGTCCTCACAACCCTTCCTCCTTCCCGTAGAGTTGCTTCTTACTGTTTTTTGTCATCTTCTGCTATGATATCATACTGAGGCAAGATGGCACCCTTGGGCGGGAAGGGGACCAAGCATGCGTGGTGTATCTCCCAAAGGTTTTCTTTGAAAGCTAGGGCGAGATTACCGCATGGGCTCTGTTGGTGCTGATGTCACCCATATGTGAGGACTGATTCCTGCTGTCCCCGGAGAACACCTGTTACAGGTGAGTAACTACGCTATCTTGAAACTGTGTGTGTGTGTGTGTGTGTGTGTGTGTGTAGCAGGGTTTGGTTGGATATAGTGCAGGTATACGGTGGTTGAAGGTGTGATATAGACACGTGCTGGCCTCTTGCCTCCATACATTCAGCTCCACAGCTTTCAACTCCTCCCCCCCACCCCCCCATCTAGTGCCTCTCCTGTTGCTCCACCCACTCTCTGTTCTGCTTCCTCCTTGCACTCTCGGCACTGCCCTCCTGAGGTTTCCTATCCTTTTTCCAAACCCACGGCTCCTTTCAAATGTCTCCTGCTTCTTTGTCTTATACCCCCTCCCCCCACCTAAACGTTTTCCAGGCCTATATGTAGGCCCCAGGACTGTGCAAGGTTCTTTCTTCCTCTAATGGTGAGAGATGGGGTCCATGCAGGCAGACAGCAGCAATCTTCATTCTTTGCTGGCAGAGGATGATTCCCCACTACTATGAGAGTAAATTCCTGCCTGCCTGTCTTAATCCACATCCATAGGTGCACAGAGAAACTCCGAGTACAGATGGATGAATAGCCAACTAGATGGGAGCCTCCCTAGTAGGTGCTACCGTTTATGTGAAACATGCCTAAAAAAGCCATTTTAGATGTGTATGTTGATTTACATATGTAAGAAGCGATTTAAATCAAGCACTACTTATATGTATATGACTAAAACAGATTTAAAGGGGGTATGGATTGGGCAGACCTTAAAATTCTACATGCATGTCATGTTTTGTAATGGAAATTATACATTATACTGCAAGATGTTTTCCCATTAGCATTCATGTGTGCTCCAAAGCATGCAAAATTGTTAGGTAACTGCTTGTTTGGACCATGGTTTGGAGGAGTGATTTAGGGGGGAAATGTGTTTACATATCTAGTGTTTAAAACCATCTCAGACAGCAAAAAAATGAGTTTTAGAGCTTGGCTTCTTAATTGGTTCCCCTTGCATGTGCAGTTTTACCAACTCCGCCACTTACATTTGCCGATAGCAAATTCCAGCACTTGAGCATACAAAGGGTAACTTTATAAACAGGGTGGCCTAGGTTCATAGGACAGGAAAGTGCCTGTTTTAAAAGGATAAGTAAGCTCCTATTTTGTCTTCATAAAATGCTAGCACAAATCATGTCTTACTTGCAGGCACAGATATTATGCCTGCTCAAGAGCAGCTGCAAATGTCAGGGCATCCTTTACGCAGGTACCTTGTGACTCTGCCCCTGTGCAAGCCCTACTCCGTGTATTTTTATGTCTAACCTAATTCTCTAAAAACCCAATATGTGCTTAAAATAGGCACAAAATGGCAGATGAAATTGCCCCCACAAAGCTTTTTGTATGTGTTTCTTTGTAAAATGTCTCTTCCCTTTACACCTGCTCCCAAATCCATGTAATTTCCTGCAGCTTTGTATGTTTTGTTTTGTTTTTTTTAAACCAAAGACGCTGTGTTTAGGGGATGTAGGATAAGCTTGTTAAAATCCTGAGTATTTTTTTTCTGAGTACTTTAGTTTATTTTTCTATATTGTACTAGACTACTATTATATTTGGAGGAGCAATACAAATAATAGCAAAAATAACCTGGAAGCCAAACAGGCCACTTCAGACTTATCTTTATTATGTTAGACCAAATTATTTATTTGTAACAGATGTTGTGAGGACATACTTCATATTGTCTATGGAGGAACATCAGGTGATGTTACAGATGGAGCTCGGTGCAGGAAACAGCTTCCCAGCTTAGGATTTTTCCTGAAGCTTTTGAAAGGCTTCACCTTGCATGTGCACCATTCTCACCTGCTGCTGTAATGCGGGACCACCTCATTTTTAAAGCTGAGAGTAGAAAACAACTCCTTGGGAAGGTATGTAAAGATCTGTATCCTGCTGTCCAGGGAAAACACTTGCTACAGGCAAGTAACTTGGTTTTCTCTGAGGATAAGCAGGTTAGCAAGACCTTATAACATGGGATTCTCTAGCTACAGGCCACCTTCAATGGAAAAAAAAAAAGGGAAATAGTGAACATGCAGAGCACTGCATCAGTAGACACCAACAATGGTTTTGGTGGCAATTTAATTTTTACCTTTTTTATTTTTTTTTTGTAGGCAGCTTGGAAATGAAAAAAGAAAATGGGTCTAGGGGGATGGAGTCGGGCTCTGTTCATCAAACAGATTCTGGAGGATGTTCTGGTTTATCCTACTGACTTCCAAAACAAATCACACAAAGGGGATAAACTTCCTCAGTAGTCGAACAACACACAAGAGTGAAAAACAGACTGGGCCTTGTCAGCACAAAACACTTTATTCCGAAAAGCTCGACTTGGCCAAGTTTAAGCAGTTAGGCCTTCATCAGGGGTCAGACTCAAAATGAAGGATATGAACACTCCTTCATTTTGAGAGTCTGTTTTTCCTCTCCTGTGTGTTGTCTGGCTAAACCTACTGATACACTGGGAGTCCCTTTCTAAACAGTAGTATGATGTGAATGTATGCACAGAAGTCCATGTTGCAGGCTTACAACGTTCAGCCATACAGGCTGATCCCAACTGGGCTACTAACACAGCCATAGCTTTGACATGAACTGTGACATGACCCTTTAGAATCAAGCTTGCCTGAGCATAAGTGAAGAACATATAGTCTGTTTGGAAATTGCAGTCAACAAAAGTGCTTTATCCAATTGTCTGTTTGTTCAGATCAAAAGAAACAAAACATTGGGTGGACTTTCTAAGACCTTCATATAGAAGTGAGGCTCTCTTGTAGTCCAGCCTGGGTGATGTACTTTCTCCAGGAACAAGCAGGAAGTCGGTCCTCATATATGGGTGACGCAACAGAGCCCCCGCATAAGCATCTCCCCAGCTTTCAAAGAAAGCCTTTAGGAGATGCCACCACACATGCGTGGTCCGCTTCCCACCCAAGGGTGCCATCTTACTCAGTCTTCCTTTTTCCACAGAGCCCAACAGATGTCAGTCTTCTTTCCCCAGAAAAAAGTTGATATTTTTGTGCATAAAACTGCCCTTCTTTCTCCGTTTAGCACCGATCCCTTTCCCACCTCCGAGCCCCATTGCCCTGGCATCGAGTCTCAGAACCATTTTTAGATTTTCTTCCAATGTGGTTTCGTGCCTTTTTTCTAACCGCTGGCCGCGTCGAGAGTCTTCGACCTCGTAGGGGGTCCTTTTTGCCCCAATGGCCAGTGGGTTTAAAAAGTGTGATCGGTGCACAAAGAACATGTCCCTAACCAACAAACACGACTGCTGCCTCTGGTGTCTAGGTGCCGACCATGACCCAGAGGTTTGCACACTGTGTAAAAAGATATTCATGAAGGCCATCCAGAGTCGTTAGCAGAAGCAAGACGATATCTTCCACAAGTCAGATTCTGCCCCGGTGTCCCCAGTAGCCTCGCGCTCTAAGGCCCCGCATGGATCCCTGGAGTCGTGTAAAGCCCCCACGGCGCCTGATCGGGTCTGTAGATACTCTTGACAAGGGTTCTCTGGATTATGAGTGCAAGAAGAAGAGGAAATCTTTGAGGATCTCATCCTGGGAATCAGACACACGCAGCAAGTCCCATGCCAGGTCCCACAGTCCCTGGAAGGTGTCGGAGGAGTCGGGGCAGGAGCAGCTGGCGAAGGTGCCCAAATCAGATGCAGAGGCCTCCAGTGATGGGTCATGGACCCCCAAGGCCTGTCCCATCGAAGACTCCCTCTCTTCACTGACGCCGGACCCAGGCACCCCGGTGTCCACGTCAAAGGCTGCAACTCCTGAGTTGGAAGCCAGGATGATGGCATTGGAACGCAGTGTCACTGCCTTCCTTGCCTCGCAGCAAGCATCGATGCCCGGCCCCGCCATTGCTCATGCTGAAACCATAGGGACCTCGAAATCAAGGACTCCCTGGGCCGCAGAACCAATCCTCAAGAGCCTTGAGCCAATCCTCGACAAGGATCTCGGTCTCGCTCCCACTCCCGTTCCTCGGGAGCAAGATCCTCCCTGGCAAGCACTTGTGGCTCCAGCTAAGCAGCCGCCATGGGTCACCAAAGACCTGACCTGAGCCCGATGCCTCAGGCACCATCTGGCGAGTCCTCAACTGACTACTCAGACTGAGAGTCTGAGGATGAGGCTTTCCCGGGGATGCGTAAACACCGCGATCTCCCCTCGGATCAGTCTCCCCCGGCATAGCAGTGCTGGTCCCCACCCGAGGACACATCCTTCCTCGAATTTGCCCGGGACATGGTGAAAACCTTATGTCTCACCATAGAGTCGGAGGAGGACCCTCGCACGGAGGAGTTGGAAATCCTCCACTATGAGGCTCCACCTAAGGAGGCCCTGACGGTCACCATCCCCGCCATCCTCAGGCAACTTCTTCAGATGTGAGAGACACCAGTATCAGTGCCAGTAGTTAGCCGATGCCTCGACACCATGTACTGGGTCCAGCGGGGTCCCGGCTTTTCGAAGGCACAACTTCCTCACACCTCTGTGGTGATGGAGTCAACCATACGCCGGCAGAAAAGCCTGAAGACTTCAGTACCCCCGGGCAGGGAGTCCCATGCCCTTGACGCCCTTGGATGCAAATGCTACCAGGGCTCGATGCTGGGTTGCCGAATCCAAGCCTACCAGCTGTATATCGGCATGTATCTCCAAGACCTAGCAAAAGACCTCACAGGTTTCTTAGCGTGTCTCAGTAGAGATCACCTCCAGCGATTCCAAACCCTTAGGAAGTGCATCGGGGAGTGCTCAAAGTACATGTCTCGCACTGCCTATGATGACTTCGAGTCTAATGGGAGGGTGGCTGCCACAGGCATCAGTGCCCAATGCCAGGCCTAGCTCCAGGCATCGGACCTCAAGCAGTGGGTACAGGAGAATCTCCTCGACCTCCCATGTCTCGGTGAAAACCTCTTCGGAAAACCGATGGAGGATAAGGCAGCGAGATCGAGACCGAGTATGTCACGAGGACTCTGCTCTTCAGGAAGACCTCCACCCTTCCCAAGAAGAAACCATTGGGGAAGAGGCCCCATTTTCACATAAAAGGCCAGCCTTACCGAGGCTATCCCCAATACCAGGCCTCCCAGACCCTGCAACAGGGTCACCAGGGCAAAGGAGAGTGGGCCAAGGCCAATGCAAACCTAAGGACTGTAAGCCCCAAACACTGGCTCCTGCCAGGCTGGATCGGGGTTTTGACTCCCTGAGCATAGCTTTTCCTCCTGGGAGGGAGCAGCTGCCAACAGGGGGCCGCCTGATCCACTTTGCCCATCGGTGGCCGGCCAACACAGACACCTGGGCCCTCCACGTGGTCAGAGAAGGCTACTTCCTTCACATGGACTGGGCGCCTTCCCCTTTCTTTCAAGGAGAGCCCTCTCGGACTCCCCTGCACCAGGCCCTGCAGGAACTCACAGGCCTCATCAGGGACAGAGCCGTGGAACCAGTACCCCTCCACCTCAAGGGCAAGGGGTTCTACTCCCATTACTTTCTGGTCCCAAAAAGAACAGGGGGCTTAAGGCCCATTTTGGACTTGCGAAACCTGAGCAAGTTCCTGGTGTGGGAGAAGTTCATGATGCTCTCCCTTGGAACATTGCTGCCCTACCTCTAGCAGGGAGATTGGCTGTGCTCCTTGGACCTAAAGGATACTTACACCCACATCCTTATTCATCCCGGTCACAGGCAGTACTTAAGGTTCATGGTCGGGGGTGACCACTGTGAGTGCAGGGTACTACCCTCCGGCTTAGCCTCTGCACCAAGAGTCTTCACTAAATGCCTGGCAGTGGTGGCTGACTTCCTCCATCTCCAAGGGGCCTTCATCTTCCCATACCTGGACGACTGGCTCGTAAAGGGAGACATGGCCACTGAGGTGCAACAAAACACAGCCCGCACCATCAAGGTCCTGCAGCATTTGGGGTTTGTGTTAAACCACCCCAAGTCTCACCTCACTCCATGCAGGACTTGGGGTTCATAGGGGCTTGACTGGACACGCTCCAGGCCAGGGCCTTTCTTCCCCTTCACAGGGCAGATGCCCACTGTGAGGAACTGCGCACGCAGGGCAACTGGTCCCTAATGGAGAGCCAGCAACAGATCAACCTGCTGGAGCTCGAGGCCATTTTTTCTGGCATCAAGGCCTTCCACTACCGCCTGTGGAACCAGTCTGTGCTAGTCCAAACGGACAACCAGATCGCAATGTTCTACCTGAACAAGCAGGGGGGCACAGGATCTCGGCCCCTCTCAGGAGGTAGTAGTCATCTGCTCGTACACAGTTGGTCAGGGAATGCTCCTCAGGGCGGTATATCTTCTGGTCCAAGACAATGCCCTAGTGGACAGACTGAGCAGGGTTCTCCAGCCACACGAATGGCGACCAAACCCCAGGGTAGCACAGCGGCTCTTCAAACTCTGGGGAACCCTAAGTCTGGACCTCTTCGCCAGCCCGACCAGTGCTCAGCTGCCCTTTCTGCTGTCCCCAACAGCATCCATCCCGGGTTGCAATGGACGCCTTCCTCATCTTGTGGTTGGAGGGCCTTCTGTATGCCTTCCCGCCCATGCCACTAATTGCCTGAACCCTCTTCAAGGTCCTGCAGGACAAGGCCTCTATGATCCTGGTGGCCCTGGCAGCCTTGGTTTCCCCTGTTGCTCTGCCTCTTGATAGAGCACCCTGTCCCTCTGGGGCATGCCCTGGGGGAGCTACAGACCCAGGAGGAGGGCCCCATTCTTCATCCCAACTTGGGGTGGTCGTTAACAACATGGCTGCTGAACGGGTAGCCTTAGCACCCTTCAACCTCCCAAAGGAGGTGGAGGCAGTCCTGGCCTCTCGTAAGAACTCCATGAGAAGGGCTTACACCTTCAAGTGGTGCAGATTCTCAGTATGGTGTGTGGAGCAATGGGTTGACCTGTTCTCTTGTCAGGTGTATACAGTGCTGCAGTACTTGCTCCACCTTTTGCAAATCAGATTGAAGTCCAACTCTGTCAGAGTGCACCTAAGCGAGCTCATGGAGCACTATCATTCCATAGAGGGCAAACCTCTTTCTGCACAGCCCCTCATTACCTGATTTTATGTGGGGCCTTCTGCTCTCTAAGCCTCCCATTTGCCTGCCCCCAGTGGAATGGGACCTCATTGTGGTTCTGACACAGCTCACCAAGCCACCTTTTGAACCTCTGGCTGCCATTTGTGGTATCTCTCCGGGGAGGTTGTCTTCCTGTTGGTGCTCACCTCTGCCTGCAGAGTCAGCGAACTTCAAGTCTTGGTGGTCGAGCCATCTTACACCAGGTTCTTCAAGAATAGGGTAGAGGCACAGGAGTGATGTCATTGAACTTGGGCTTTTCATTGGTTCTTTGTCTCCACCAATCTACTGTTAGGGGGACTGGTCTAGCAGGACTTAAGGAAAGGACATTATCTGGTAAGTAAAATGTCACCTTGCTTACAATTAGTTTCAAAAGAAGTTCATGCAGCAAATCAGTGAGAATTACACTGGCATATATCAAATCTAACAAAAAGTTGAAATTAGAATGCCTTCAACTGCTTTTGAAAAACGTTAGTGCAATCCGTCAATCTAAGTGACACTAGCAGCTTATTCCATTCAGATGGACCTGCCATTGAAAACATTCTGTTCCTGTGTTCATAGTGCAAAGGAAGTACATCTAACCATTGAGTGTCTGCTGATCTTAAAACCCAAAGTTCATATATCCACAGCACAGAATTAAAATACATGGGGGGCTGAACCTTCTAAAGCTATGTGTATCAAAGTTTCAGACCTCAAATTTTATTCTCCTTGGCATTGGAAGCCAATGTAAATTACATAAAATTGGAGAAAAATGATCTGAACGAGAATTACCAGAGAGAATTTGAGCTGCCAAGTTCTGAAGTTTTTATAGTGCTCTAATAATGCTATCAGCAAGACCCAGATAAAGAGAGTCACAATATTTTATTTTTGACAGTACCAAAGCCTGAAATATAATCATAAAAATCATCAGTTGGCAACAACGTTTGCAATTTACTTAACATTCTTTAACTTAAAATGTGAAGACTTTACCACTTCATTAATCTGAGGTATTATTGACAATGCCGAATCCAATAAAACACCTAAACAAGTAACTTTGGATACTGTAGAGATTGTAGAAGACCCAATTTTTAGAGTATACATTTGATCACTCACCAACCTTTTAAATCATTACTTCAGTTTTATTTATATTTTCTGGAGACTTGGAGCCTGATACTTCTGATACTGCTGGCAATAGACCAGACTTATCAGTGCCAAACATTTGTTTGTGCTGCTTTTCACAACACTTGAACTCTCTCTTTGACACTGTGATCAAAAATTACAATGAGAAGGATTGTGACCAGACACTATAAGCAACAATTATGAATATCCACTATGGGTATGGTCTTGCCATACTGGGGAGTTTTTTTTCTGGGATATGTTGTCAAAAGAGACAGCTGCAGTGAAATTAAATGAATTGATTTCTAAAAATATACTCAAAGCCTTTACCGGTGCACAAAACGTAAACTTTAAAAAAACTCCTGAAAACCTTTCCAAGTCACTAATGGGAATCTGTACTGCATGCACTGTTCCCTCTAAGCTGTGCAAGTGTGCGCGCGCACACACCTCGCCGAGTGAGCGCACATACTTTAGAACAGAGCGCACAAAAATTACGGTTCTGATTCTGATAGAAAACAACACAGACGTCTTAAAATTTAAAAGTTGTTGTGTATTTACGGTTTTCACAAGTTCTACAATATTTTCTAGTGCAATCAATGTGGTGTACATACTGTACTCTGACGTGTAGTCAAATTTTAAAGTATATAACTTCGAGTGTCGTTATGTGGCACACAAAAATTTAACCTTCCTTCAAAAGCTGCACAGCTGATATTTTATGCGCACATAGCCTACAGAAAATTAGAGGGAACATTGACTGCATGACAGTTATAGATTTATGAGAGAACCTGTGAAAAATTAAAAAAACAAAACAAAAAAACAACCAACAAATAAAGGCCTTCTCTTGACATGAGTTATGGTGGCGCAAACTCTTGGCTCCATGAAAAGACAAAGACTAAGATGATCCTGCAGCGCAAAGACATATGGGAAGTGATGCAAATGTGTGATGAAGCCTTTCAAAAACTTCAGGAAAAATCCTAAGCTGGGAAGCTGTTTCCTGCATTGGTCTCCATCAGTGACAATCCACCATTTATTTTTTTATTTATCATTTTTTTTAATGTATATTGCCTTTGGTCCAAGGCGGTTTATATTTAACAACAATATACAATCCCAAGAAATTTGTTTTACATAGAACAAGGGCAAGTAAACTTGGCATTAAATACGGGGGTATCAACGCTGAGTGGGTGGTTATGGTATATAAATTTAGGTAATGTCATTAGGACCAAAGCGTTCTATGAAAATATGTGTTTTTAATAGTTTCTTCATATCTTGTGGAGTTTACGCTGATCTAATGGCTTCAAGTAGTGAGTTCCAAATCGTTTGGGCAAATAGAGAGAAGGCTCTATTGCTTGTCTGCTGCGTACATTTGATCTTGAAGGGAGGGATGGCCAGAAGATTCTGATTTGCTGATCTTCTGGGTCTTATTGTAGAAACTCTTGAGATTTGATCCTTAAGACGGAGCTGATTAGAATATGAAGGATTTTATAGATGGTGGTTATGGTCTTGTGCTTAATCCTTTGTGCAATTGGAAGCCAGTGTGAATGACCTGATACGCCTGTTAGGATTCTAGCAGCAGTGTTCTGCACTAGTTGGAGTGAGTATAATGTTTGTTTTGGCAGACCCTGATACAGAATGTTGCCGTAATTGAGATGGGGTGGTATGATGGCCTAGAAAACTGATCTGAAATCGTCTTGTAGAAGAGGGCATAGAGGTTTAACGATCTTAAATTTCAGGTATGCTGTGTTGGCTGCCTTCTTGATGTGTGAAAGCATGTTGAGGTTGCTGTCGAGGGTTATGCTGAGGTATTTTACTTCCCTTTTTATGTCAATTTCAGTGTGGTGGTGTATGATTTTTTTTCAGGAGGATTGAAAGCTGGGTCTCTGAAGATTAGTAGACCTTCTGGTTTTTTTCTTTTTATTCACCGTAAGATTTAGTTTGGCAAGAAGGTTTGTGACAGTTGTGAAGACGTCTGATATGATTGAAAAGTCCGGGGTGAGTGTGTTGAATGGCACGTAGAACATGATGTTGTCTGCATATAGGTCAAAGTGCATGTTCCATTTTCTTAGTAGGTTACATATGGGCTGTATGTAGATTCCTGTGGTATGCCATGTTTTAGGTTAAGTGGTTTGGAATTGCTGGATTCAACTTTTCTCCAGGAACAAGCAGGATGTCAGTCTTCACATATGGGTGATGTCAACGCTGATGGAGCCCTCGCGGAAGCATCTCCCCAACTTCCAAAGAGAGCCTTTGGGAGATGCCACCACGCATGCGTGGTCTGCTTCCCGCCCAAGGGTGCCATCTTGGTCAATCTCCCTTTTTCTACAGAGCCCTACAGATGTAAGTCTTGTCCCCCCAGAAAAAATTTAATTTTTTTTTGTACACTATTGTACACCTTTCCAGCCTTCACTGGTCTCTTTCCCGCCTTCGAGGCTCGCTGCCCTGGTGTTGGGTCTCGCAACTTATTTTTATTTTTTGTTGGGTTCCTCCAGTGCTTTCGCGCTGGTCTTCGACCATGTGGGGGTCCTTTTTGCCTCAATGGCCACCAGTTTCAAGAAATGTGATCGGTATTCCAAAAACATGTTACTCACTGACTCTCACAATTGTTGCCTCCGGTGTCTAGGTGCCGACCATGACCCAGAGGAATGCTCCCTGTGCAAACAAATGTCCACCAAGGCCATTCAGAGCTGCTGGCAAAAGCAAGAGGACATCTTCCACAAGGCAGACTCGACCACAGTTTCACTGGTAGCATTGTGTTCAAAGGCCCTGCACGGATCCTCGGACTCGCGTAAGGCCCCCGCGGTTCCCAAGCGGGCTCACAGACATTCCGAGCAGGGTCCCTGGAGCGAGAGCATAAGAAGAAAAAGAAAACTTCGAGGATCTCGTCCTGGGAGACGGACAAGCAGGGGAAATCCAGTGTATGGTCTCTCAGCCCCCAATGGGCCTCTGAGGAGTTGGAGCGGGAGCGGACCCAAAGGTGCCCAGGACAGAAGTCGAGGCTTCCGGCGACGGACCTCGGTCTCCCGAAGGCCATCCCGCCAAGGACCCCCCTCTCCTCGACACCAGACCCGGTAACCATGGCGTTGGTGTCTCTGACGGCCATCCCCGAGTGGGAAACTTGTATGTTGGAGCTTGAACGCAGCATTTCTGCGTTCCTCGCATCCCAACAGGCATTGAGACCCTGCCCTGCCAGTGCTCATGCTGAGACTTTGATACCAAGGACTCCCCGGGATGCCGAAGTAATCCTCGAGAGCCAGACACCTCGGGTAGATCCTTGGCAAGGGTCTCGATCTTGCTCTCGCTCCTCAGGGGCGAGGTCTTCGCAGGTGAGTGCCTCTGGCTCTGGCCATGCCTCAGCCTCGAAGCATTGAAGACCGGAGCCAACGATGTCCTTGGAGCCATTGGACCTCAAATCTTCTTCAGACTACTTGGCTTGGGAGTTCAACGCCGAGATGTCTTCAGAGTCCCAGGCCCACCGGGACCTCCCTTCAGATCCGTCCCTGCCAGCAGCTAGACGCCGATCCCCACCCGAGGACACCTCCATTCCTTGAGTCTATCCGGGACATTGCACGAGTCCTCTCCCTCACTGTGGAGTCAGAGGGGACCCTCGTTCGAAGGAACTCGACATCCTCCAGTATGAGGCATTACCTAAAGAGACCTTGATGATCCGGGTCCCCTCCATTCTTAACAGGCTCCTTCTCTGGATGTGGGAGACCCCGGCCTTGGTGCCAATTGTCAGCCACCGCCTGGATACTATGTACTGGGTCCAGCATGGCCCAGGTTTCTGGAAAATCCAACTCCCTCACAGCTCCATGGTTGTGGAGTCAGTCATGCGCAGACAGAAGAGCCCGAAGGCGCACTCTTCGGTGCCCCCAGGCAGGGAGTTCCGTGCCCTCAATTCCCTGGGGCGAAAATGCTACCAGGGCTTGATGCTTGCCTGCCGCATTCAGCTGTACCAACTTTACATTGGTATGTTTCTCTGAGACCTGTCGAAGGAACTAGGAGGCTTCCCATCGAGGCCAGCCGCGATCACCTTCAGTGCTTCTAGACACTTACGAAGTCCGTTGGGGAGTGTTCTAAGTATCTCTCCCAGGCTGCCTACGACAGCTTCGAGTCCAGTGCGTGGACATTGGCGCCTGACACCAGGTTTGGCTCCAGACATCCGATCTCGAGCAATGGGTGCAGGAGAAGCTCCTTGACATCCCATGCCTTGGGGAGAAGCTTTTCAGCAAGCTTGACAAGGCTGCTGAGATTGAGTAGGAGTATGTGACTTGGACTCGACTTTCAAGAAGACTTCCATTCTTCCCAGGAAGAAGCCTCCAGGAAAGAAGCCCCCTTTCCATAGAAAGGGCTAACCCTATCGAGGCTACCTTCCATCGCCCAGTTCCCTCAGCAGGGCCACCAGGGCAAAGGAGCGGGTCAAGGTCCACGCAAGCCCAAGGGCCCCCAGCCCAAGACTCCAGCCCCAGCCCAGCCTGGATCATGGTTTTGATGCCCCAGCATAGCCTCTCTCCCTTTGGAGGATCAACTACCCATGGGAGGCGTCTAGTCCACTTCGCCCACAGGTGGCCTTTCATCACCACCGACTCATGGGCATTTCAGGTAGTCAGGGAGGGTTACCTCCTCCACCTTGACCAGCTACCTCCACCCTTCTTTCCAGGGGAGCCTCCTCGGTCTCCCCTGCACCAGGCTCTGCTTATGCAAGAACTCGCAGGCCTTCTCTGGGACAGGGCTGTGGAGCCTGTACCACACCACCTGAAAGGAAAGGGGTTTTACTCCAGATACTTTCTGGTCCCAAAAAGAACAGGTGGACTAAGGCTCATCCTGGATCTGAGAAACCTAAACAAATTCCTGGTGCAGGAGAAGTTCAAGATGCTCTCCCTTAGAATATTGCTGCCCTACCTCCGGCAGGGAGATTGGTTATGCTCGTTGGACCTAAAGGATGCTTATTCACACATTCTTATCCATCCCAGTCACAGACAGTACCCAAGATTCATGATCGGAGGTGACCATTACCAGTGCAGGGTACTTCCCTTCGGCCTGGCCTCCAGGTCTTCACCAAATGGCCTGGCTGTGGTGGCGGCCTCTCTCCGTCTCCAAGGGGCCTTCATCTTCCCTTACTTGGACGACTGGCTTGTAAAAGGGGACATAGCCTCAGAGACGCTGCAGGCCGCACCATCAGGGTCCTACAACACCTGGGTTTTGTAAAAAATCACCCAAAATCCCATCTCACTCCAACTCAGGACTTGGAGTTCATAGGGGTGCGGCTTCCGTCCCCCAAGATAGGGCAGATCGCCTCACGGTCCTGGAGACCGAGGTGCAGCACCATGTCAGTGTGGTCAATGCTTTGCCTCCTCGGCCACATGGCCTCCACGGTCCATGTTGTCCCTGACACCCGTCTCCACATGTGGGCAGCTCAGTGGTGTCTCACAGGCAGGCTCCGGGACAGGGTCTTGCTGTCCCGTCAGCTGGCGGAGTACCTCAGTTGGTGGCAGGTTCTGCAAAACCTGCAGAGGGGCATCCCCTTCCAACTCCCGAGCCCCCAGAGGGGCATCACGACAGATGCTTCCCTACTGGGCTGGGGTGCCCATTGCAAGGAATTGCGTACCTAGGGCATCTGGTCCTTCAAGGAGAGCCAGCAGCAAATCAACCTGCTGGAGCTCATGACTGTTTGTTTTCCTTGCGCTCAAGGCTTTCCAGCATCAGTCAGTGCTTGTTCAAATGGACAACCAGGTCATGATGTTCTACCTGAGCAAGCAGGGGGCATGGGCTCCTACCTCCTTTGCCAGGAGGCAGTAGCCCTCTGTTCGTATGCGACCAGACAGGGTATGCTCCTCTAGGCAGTGTACCACCCGGGCCAGGACAATGTCCTGGCGAATAGGCTGAGCAGGGTCCTCCAACCACAAGAGTGGCACCTGGACCACAGGAGGCACAGCAGCTCTTCAGATTTTGTGGCACCCCAAGTCTCTACCTTTTTGCCAGCCTGACCAATGCTCAGCTGCCGCATTTCTGCTGCCCACATCCGCACCCAACCCGGGTGGCACCGGATGCCTTCCTCACCTCGTGGTCGGAGGGTCTGTTGTATGCCTTCCTTCCCATACCTCTGATAGCGTGGATCAAGGCCCAGCAGGACAAGGCTTCCCTGATTCTGGTGGCCCTGAGATGGCCCAGGCAGCCTTGGTTCCCTCTTCTGCTTCGTCTTGTGACAAAATCCCTGGGGCTTCTCACTCAGGAGGAGGGCTCAATCCTCCACCCCAACTTGGGATCCTTGTCCCTCACTGCATGGCTGCTGAATGGGTCGCCCTAGCGCCCCCCACTCTTCCCAAGGAGGTGGAGGGAGATCCTCCTCGCCTCTCGCAAGGACTCCACAAGGCGGGCCTACACCTTCAAGTGGCACTGGTTCTCCTTATGGTGCACGGAGCAACAGGTGAACCCATTTTCCTGCCATTACCTGCTCCACCTTTCTCAGTCCAGGCTCAATTCAACTCCGTGAGAGTGCACCTGAGCACACTCTCTGCGAACCACCACTCCATAGAGGGCAAGCCTCTTTCCGTGCAGCCCCTCATCACTAGATTCATGAGGGGCTTACTGCTCTTGAAACCTCCCATCTGGCCATCCCTGGCGGAATGGGATCTCAATGTGGTCCTGGCGCAGCTTGCTAAGCCACCCTTCGAGCCCTTGGCTACTTGCCACCTCCAATACCTATCCTGGAAGGTGGCTTTCTTGGTGGCATTCACCTCAGCATGTCGAGTCAGTGAGCTCCAGGCCCTGGTGGCAGAGCCACTCTACACCAGGTTTTACAAGAACAGGGTCGTGCTCCGCACCCACCCAAAGTGGTACCGGATTTCCACCTCAATCAGGAAGTGGTACTCCCTACTTTCTTTCCATGGCCCTACACCGACAAGGTGTCGGCCATTCTCCATACATTGGACTGCAAAAGGGCCCTGTCCTTTATCTACAGCACACTCGGAGCCATTGAAAAGCCTCACAGCTTTTTGTCTCATACGACCCCAGTCGTCTGGGGGAGGCTGTCACCAAGCTGACCCTGTCCATCTGGGTGGTGGACTGCAACACCTTTGCCCACAACTGGGCTGGGCTTGCGCTGGAGCGCCTTGTCTTGGTGCATAATGTCAGAGCTATGGCAATCTCTGTTGCCAGACTCCTCTCTGTTCCCATGGCAAACATCTGCCGGGCCGCCCCCTGCTCTTCGGTCCACACTTTTGCAGCTCACTACTGCCTGAGAAGAAGTCCTGACAGGACAGTGCCTTCGGCCAGGCTGTACTCCGTAATCTGTTTGGGGTTTAGGCAACTCCTGCCCTCCGACACTTCTTGTTCAGGCTACCGGAGCCATGGTTCTCCTGGACACTGGGGTCCTCTGAGTCTGTCCTTAGATGCACTTGTGGCTGCTCAAGGCTAGGCCATGTTTTTTTCTACTGGTCCTCAGTAACCTGGAGCTAGAGAGTCCCATATGTGAGGACTGATTTCCTGCTTGTTCCTGGAGAAAGTGTAGTTACTCACCTGTAACAGGTGTTCTCCAGGGACAGTAGGAATCAGTCCTCACAACCTTCCCTCCTCTCCTTGGAGTTGCTCTTCATTTTGACCATCTTTCTTTATTGACTCTAGCTATGTCATCTGACTGACCAAGATGGCGCCCTTGGGCGGGAAGGGGACCACGCATGTGAGGTGGCATCTCCCAAAGGCTTTCTTTGGAAGCTGGGGAGATGCTTCCATGAGAGCTCCGTCAGCATCAATGTCACCCGTATGTAAGGACTGATTCCTGCTGTCCCTGGAGAACACCTGTTACAGATGAGTAACTACGCTTTACTTGCAGAATTCTGTCTGAGAGGTAGGATGTGAACCAGTTTAATGTGTTGTTGATCAGGCCTGTTTCTGAGTCTGGCTAACATAGCACTGATGTCCAGGATGATCATAACTAATCCATGGCTGGGATTGTCTAGGCCTCTGATGAGCTTGTCGAAGAGAGCAGTGAAGAGTGTGTCAACGTCATGCCGTGGGTGGAAGCCATGCTGTTGAGGGTCCAATGGAGCATGGGAATCAACATGGTCTTGGAGCTGGTGCTGTATAGTTTTTTTTTCCAATTATTTTAGACAGGAATGGGATGCTGGTGATCGGTCGATATGAACTGGGGTCTGTTAGGTGTTATGAGGATTTCTTCAGTATAGGGCATATGGAAGCCTGTTTCAGGGATGAGGGTAGGTATCCTTGAGAGAGGGAGGTGTGAACTATCTTTAGAATAGTCAGGGTGAACCCAGAACGAAGGGATTTTATCCATGTAACTGGGCATGGATCCAGAGGGGAGGTTGTGTTATTGATGCTACTGATGATGTCTGAGAGTTCTGTTTTTGGTAAAAGACTGAAAGTGTGCCATAAGTGGTTTTGAGATGTTATCCTGTTGATGTAGTGGATCATTGTTCCGGGGAGTTGTTGGGCACTGCCTGTTGCAGAGGAAGTTAGCCATGATCTGTGGGTCAAGTTCCTCTTTTGAGATTGTGGAATTATGTTAAAGTGGGGTCACTGGTCAGGGAGGACACAACTGAGAATAGTTCCCTGGGACGGTTGAGAGTTTTAATGAGGATGTTTGCATAGTATTTTTTTGGCAACTGTTGCATAGGTTGTTGTATTCTAGTTGCTTGCTAAGAAATTGTTGCTTAATGGTTGCGTCATGTGATCATTTCCATCTTATTTCTAATAGCCTGAACTTTTGTCTGAGATAGTAGAGATTACTGGAGAACCAGGGAGGGTGAATAGATTTGGGGTGAGTCAAAGATCATCATTCTGTGAATACTGCTGCATCATTAATTACAGAGTTCCAAGAGTAGATGAAACTGTCTAAGTCGGGTATGTCCATTTCTATAAGCGAGACATTTTCGAGGAAAGATTGTGGGTTAAGTGCTTTGAATCGCTGTCTGTGGTGGTGGTGTTGGGGGAGGTTTGACAGGTGGATATTGTTTGGAAGTATGAGTGAGATCATAGCATGGTCTGACCAAAGCACTTGGTCAATTTGGATGTTTAGATCAGCTCTTTGTAGTATGTTAGGTGCAAATATGAGGTCTAGGAGTGTTCCTTTAGAGTGAGTGGGTACGTCAATTATCTGGCTTTGTTGAAGTGTTTCCATGGCGTTGATGAACGTGCTGGCTTGCTTCATTGATGTGGATGGGAGGTTAAAGTCACCCATGAGGAAGAAGTGTTTGTTGGATGATGTATGTGTGCATACCTCATCTAGTAGAAATGAGAGTTCATCGGTGTTGGAGACAGGTTTTCTGTATGTTAAACATATAGTGTATTCACAATTGAAGATGATGAGGAAGTCTAATGTTTGTTTGTAGGGATTGTGAATTGACCATGTTGTGAGGACTTGCTATCCTGCCTGTCCTTGGAGAACCATAAATACAAATTATAGTGACTTGTACTTACTACAGAAAATACGTTTACATTTAGCGAATTATTCTTTTTGCTTGTACTAGGTATGTCCACAGATTATGCAAGTAGAAAGCATAACTTGTCCAGTTACCTCACAAAGAATGCTAACTCTCGCCCTCCAGGAACCTCTCAGATGGCCAACAAAAAAAATCTGTGATAAGGCACTTTATTTTATTTATTTATTTTATTTAACATTTCTTATATACCGCCTTTCATGATATCAAGGCGGTTTACATTGAACAAACTGAAATTACATTGAACAGGGCATTATAACTTGGAGATAACTATTTTACAGGGAACATGGAGAATCATCTGTTTTATCTTTGCCCAGGAAATTGCAAGATGTCTCTGCAGTTCTTTTGTCCTGTATCATAATTATACTATTTGCTCTTAGTATGCTTGTTCATCACAGTTAACATGGAAAACTAGATACAACAATTTGTGTCTTCCAAGCACCATGGCCCTGCAACTTTGTATGGGTGGGCAATTCTCCCAAGGATGGGCTATATTTAGTCTCATGAATTCATGAAACTCAGCAGCTTCTCTCAGCTTCCATCTTTGTTAGCATAAGTGTGGCCCATATGTATCTGGAGCCTGAGTAGTTCTAAGCATTAAGTAAAGTACAATACAGAAAACTAAGCTAACTTGGTAATCTCACAAGTGCCACCCCAGCACTGGAATAGCAGAGCCCAGAACAGTATTCCATATTTTTCTAACAATGACTAGAATTATGAAGAGAGAGAAACAGGAAAACTGAAAGGCAAATTTAATCTGCTCACTTTCCGTACTCACTGCATTTTGCACAGACCTTGATCCTATGAGGCTTTACATTTAGCTTTTCTATAGCTCAAAATCCTCTGTGCTTCTCCCAGTCTTCCTTGAATTCTGATACTGTTTTTTTATTCTCCATAACTTTCACTGAGAGGCTGTTCCATGCATACCTCATCCTTTAAAGTCAAATGCTACTACAAATAGTTTTAATATTTGCCCTCTGGTAAGATGCCAGATTTGACTGAATTATTTCATTTCATTTTATTTACATACCTATGATGGGGTCTATAGAATGTTACCTGTCCCTCTGCAAAAGGAGTATAAACAGTCCCCTTTAAGAGACTCTGCAGCTCAGCGTTCAGGACTGGGTGGGCGTGGCTCACAGGGAGAGATTAAGAACCCAGGAGGATGCAGAAAGGAGAGAGGCCTGTAGAGCTGGGTCCTTCCAAGGCAAGTTATGCAAAGGAGTTTTGAGGTAGAAACTTTAACTGGGTTGGAGGAAAGTCTGGGAGAACCAGCTTATGGAGGTTTAATAAGCTGGGACAGACTAAAGCTGCTTTTGTTTTCCCTGAACTGCTGTCCTGGGTTTTGCTTTGTGGAGGTTTAACAGGTTAGGACAGAATAAAAGGTGGCATTTTACTTACCAGTTAATGTCCTTTTCTTGAGTCCTGCTAGATCAGTTCAGACAAGGGGGTTGTGTTCCCCTACCAGCAGGTTGGTGGAGACAAAGAACCAATGAAAGCCCAGGTTTCAGTGACATCACTACCATGCCTCCATTTGGCTCAGCCACCAGAGGTCCCTTCAGTATTCATCCCAGAGTATATGGGAGAAACATGGCAAGCCTCATATAACATCAGCCATGGTGATCAACAGTAGAGAACTATGTACAGGAAATCATAAAGATAAGGCTGTCAGTAGCTAATGAATCTGCAGAGCCAAGTATAAAAATCATAGTGGACCAAAGGGAACCGCAGCAGAGAACAATGCAAATATAATTTCTCCAGGAACAAGCAGGAAGTTGGTCCTCAGATATGGGTGACGGCAATGACGGAGCCCGCATGGAAGCATCTCCCCAGCTTTCAAAGAAAGCCTTTGGGAGATGCACCACACATGCATGGTCCCCTTCTCGCTCAAGGGTGCCATCTTGTCTCCATCTCCTTTTCCTGCAGAGTCCTTCAGACGTTGTCCAGTTTCTCCCGGAAAAAGCATGATTTCTGTTAAGTTTTTGTCCAGGTGCATACTGGTTCCTTCCTGCCCCCGAGCCAACTTGCCTTGGCGTCGCTCCTCGAGTTCATGCACTCATTTTTCTCATTTTCATCACGGTGTCCCTTGAACCGACATTCATGCCCTTTTCTAGCTGAAGGCCTTGGACCCCTGCCAAATGGCGTGGACCCCCTTTTTCTGATGGCCTCCAGTGGCTTCAAGAAGTGCAACCGGTGTGGCAAAATGATGTGTCTCACCGACCTGCACGACTGCTGCCTCTGATGCCTTGGCCTGGAGCATAACGACTCCAACTGTGAACTCTGCAGAACCATGACCTCAAAGGCCCTAAAGAGCCATTAGCAGCAGCAGGAAAAGGTTTTCTAGAAGTCTGACTCCGCGCCGGAGTCTCTGACGACACCAAGCTCCAGGGCCCCCTCCGATACCTCTCTGTTCCATGAAGCCTGAGCCTCTTCAGAGTCCTGCAGCTGCGGTTCCTCGAAGTGGAAATCCCCGGAGGTGGAGCACAAGAAGAAGAAACCTTCAAAGACTGCCTCGGAGGGTGGGTCCAGGAAGAAGGGGAAATCCCACCCCAGACCCCACAATCCCACACGTAAGTCCAAGGAGTCAGAGCGAGAGTGGCCTTCCAAGCTGCTCTGCAAGGAGTCATTGGCACCCGCCAACTGGCCTCTGCTCTCCGAGGCCATCTTCACTGAGGATTCTCCCTCGACAGTACCAATGCCGGGCCTGAAGCCATCGGTGCCTGTTTTGAAGGCTGCGGAGCCAACTGTTATGGAGACCAGGATGTCTGCTTTGGAGCGCAGTATATCTACCCTCGTGGCCATGCAGCGAGCATTTATGTCCAACTCGTCCGGTTCATCCGCCCTGATGACAGGACCCTCAACATTGAGTGCTTCCCCAGACATCGAGCCAGTCCTCGAGCGCCACCGGCCTCGAGAGAGCCCCCAGTACCGGACGAGGTTCCAGTCCCATTCCTAGGGGCACCGGTTCTCCCCAGCAAGTGCCTGCGGCTCAGACTGCAGATCCTCTGGAGGTTGCGGACCATCCAAAGTGAACCTCGACCAAGGTGATTGCATGGCATCATACTCATACTTGGACTTCGAGTCTGAATGGGATACCAAGGATGAAGACTCCCTGGACATGAGGCGCACCGAGATGTGTCCTCGGATCCATCTCCTCCAATACCCTGACGCTGTTCCCTGCCCAAGGACGTCGCCTTCCTCAACTTTGTATGGGACATGAGCAAGGCTCTCACAATCGAGTCTGAGGCTGAGGAGGACCTGCGCACTGAGGAATCAGAGATACACCAATACGAGGCACACTCTAAGGAGACCCTTATGGTACCGGCGCCCCCGATCCTTGACCGCCTACTACTCAGGATGTGGGAAACACTAGTGTCTGTACCAATTGTCAGTAGGCGCCTCGACGCCATGTACCAGGTATGCCGAAACCCTGGGTTCCAAGAAACCCAGCTTCCTCACAATTCGATGGTTGTAGAATTGGCCATGCGCCGCCTCAAAAGCAAAAAACTCATTCGTCAGTGCTACCTGTCGGGGGGCCCGAAATCTCAGTCCCTTCGCTGAAAGGCCTTTCAAGGCTAGACGCTAACTTGCCAGATCCAGTCCTACCAGCTCTATATCAGCATGTACCTGAAGGAGCTGTCAAAGGAACTCGGGGGATTTTTGGCAGGCCTCGATGGGGGTACTCTTACAGAGGTTTAAGACCTTGACCTCAGCAGTAAAAGTGCTCAAAGGTTTTGTCCTGAGCAGCCTACGATGGCTTAGAGTCTTTGGGCTAGGGTGGCTGCCGCAGGCATCTGGGCACGATGCCAAGCATGGCTGCAGTCATCTGACCTGGAGCAATGGGTGTAGGACAAACTAATTGATGTCCCCTGCATAGGTGAAAACCTATTCGGGAAACCCATAGCAGACAAGGCTACTGAGATAGAAGCCGAGTTCCTGACGAGAACCAGGCTCTCAAAAAAGACCTCGGTGCAGCCCTGGGAGAACCCTGGGGAAGACGCCCTTCTTCCTGAGGAAGAAGGGGGAGCTTTGGCGGTACACCGCATTTCCAGGCCTTCTCGGCCCTTCAACAGGGCCAGCAGCAAAAAGGCCAGGGACATGGTCCCTGAAAGCAAAAGGCCCTAAAGTCCCAGGCCCTGGCCCCGGCCCAGCCTGGGAAGAGCTTTTGACTGGCTGGGCATGACAACCCCCCCCCCCCAAGGGGTCCTCTGCAGCCCCACAGGGGGGCTCCTAGCCCTGTTTGCCCACAGATGGACAGCCATAACCATCGATACCTGGGTGCTACAGGTAGTCAGGAAGGGCTACCTTCTCCACCTACAACGGGCGCCACCCTCGTGCTTCCTAGGAGAGCTCACCAGACCTCTCCTTCCCTAGACCCTGCGTCTCAATGAGCTAGCAGTCCCAAAAGATCTCTGGGACACAGGCTTCTACTTCAGGTATTTCCTCGTCATCAAGAGGACAGGGGGCTTCAGGCCCATCCTGGACCTGCGAGAGCTGAACAGGTTTCTGGTCAGGGAGAAGTTCAAGATGCTCTCCCTTGGGACATTGCTGTCATTCCTTCAGCAGGGGGATTGGCTCTGCTCCTTAAACCTAAAGGATGCCTCTACACACATCCTAATCTATCCCAACCACAGAAAATACCTCCAGTTCATGGTGTGGGGACAGCATTACCAATACAGGGTTCTGCCCTTTGGTCTGGCCTTGTCACCAAGGGTGTTCACAAAGTGCCTCGTGGTGGTCGCAGCCACCTACGGCTTCAAGGGGCCTTTGTCTTCCTTTATCTGGACAACTGGCTCATCAAGGGCGACACAGCTACAGAGGCACAATGCACCATCCCTGCAGCATCTGGGGTTCATCATAAACTACCCTAAGTCCCATCTCACTCAGACCCAGTGCCTAGAGTTCATAGGGGCACAACTAGATACCCTCCAGGCGAGAGCCTTCCTCCCTCAAGAGAGGTCAGAACACCTTAGGGAGTTGGCCACAGAGGTGCACCGACGCTGGACACTACCTACCTGGCTTCTGCTCCGCCTGTTGGGGACCATGCATGTGTGGTGCATTTCCCAAAGGCTTTCTTTGCAAGCTGGGGAGATGCTTCCGTGCAGGCTCCGTCAGCGCCGATGTCACCCATATGTGAGGACTGATTCCTGTTGTCCCTGGAGAACACCTGTTACAAGTGAGTAACTATGCCTTCAGGGGCAGGCTCTGGATTGGTCTAGCAGGACTCAAGGAAAGGACATTAACTGGTAAGTAAAATGTCACATTCCATATTGTCCTGCCTGACCAGTCCAGACAAGTGGGATGTACCAAAGCTCTACAATTCCACTGGGTGGGAAGAAGACACAGCAGCTCGCAAAACCCCAGATTGAAAGGCCGTTTCTGCTCGCGCATGGACATCCAAACAGTAATGCTCGACAAAAGTGGAACGTGATGCCCACGTCACTGCCGACAAATATCCACAGGGGCTACTGAGCTCCGCTTCACCCATGAGGATGCTTGTGCTCAGGTAGAATGGGTGTGCAAATCCTCCAGAGCTGGCCAGGTCCATAACAGAAATGTAGAGGCAAATGCCTCCTTAATCCAGTGCTCCAAAATTGACTTAGCTGCCATGTCACCCGTGCTCAGGACAGGAAACAGCATCAAAACAGGATGGTTGAACTTATTAAAGGAAGTTGAAACCTCCCAAGTACCGGAGAAGGACCGTCCGGACATCCACAAGGCGAAGATCCTTATCCTTCCCCTGACACAACTCCTTAGAGAAGGATGGCAGGCATACCACCTGGAACAAATTGGGACCAAAAAGACAGTGTTGAGCATAAATTACTTAAAGTATTATGCTTTGATGGCTAAAGGGTGCTGTCATCGGGCCCTGACCACCAGATTCAGATCCCAAGAAAGGATCACAGACCGGTTGGGAGGACACAGATGCCAAACCCCTTTGAAGAAAGCAAGAGGCGTCCAGGGGCAAGGCTAGAGACTTACCAGCCACCAGACCTTGGAAACAAGCCAAAGCTGCTGCCTAAACTTTCAGGGAGCTAAGAGAAAGGCCCTTCTCCAGGCCATTCTGTGGAAAGGTCAATGGAAATGGCAACTTGGCCGCCTCATGGGCCCACTGCTGAGCGCTGCACCATCGCTCAAAAGAGGCATCAGATTTGCACGTCTGCCAGCTTGGTAGACCTCCTCTGGGCTCCAAGCACAGTGGAGGCCACCGCTGGAGAGTAACCCTTAGATGCTAGCTGTCTCCTTTCAAGAACCAAGCTGTAAGCGAGCAGGGAACCGGGTTCTCCAGGAAAATCTGTCCCTACTGCAATGGGCCCCGAGATGGAGGAAATTGAAGAGAAGATGCCTGCAGGAGCTGCATCAGGTCTCTGCTTGGCCAGTCCAACACCACCAGAACAATCCTGCCCAGATGTTATTCTATACGCCGAATCACATACCCCACTAGAGACCACAGAGGAAACATATACAGCTAGTGCTGACTTGGTCAAGGCTGGGTCAGGGCATCGATGCCCTCCAACCCAGTCTTCGTGTGGCAACTGAAGAAGCAGCAAACTTCAGCATTGGAGCGAGTTGCCATCAGATCCATTTCAGGGTGACCTCAGCGGCACAGAATCAACTGACACGCTTCCTGACTCAACTCTCACTCAGGATGCAGATGCTGGCTGAGGAAGCCCATTCCCACATTGTCCACCCTGGCAGTGTGCTGAGCTGGCAAGGCTAGGAGGTGGTTCTTCACCATGGCAAACAGGAGAGCCATCTCCAGAGCTACCTCGGCACTCCTTGTGCTGCCTAGCCAGTTGACATAAGTGACTACTGTGGCGCTGTCTGAAAACACTGGACCCATGCAGCCCATGATCAGAGGCTGGCAATGTAGAAGAGCCAACCTGATGGACCTTGCCACTTTTATTTATTTATTTATTTAGCTGTGCTTATATACCGCTTTTCACCAGGTCAAAGTGGTTTACAGATATATGCTAACAGGCACTTTTTATTCCCTTGTCCTCGAAGGGCTCACAATCTAAGCATACCTGAGGCAATGGAGGGTTAAGTGGCTTGCCCAAGGCCACAGGGAGTAGCCATGGGACTAGAGACCCCAGTCCGTCTGGCCTGAGGTTACTTGTCCCTACATGGGAATTGAACCCCTGGCCCTCCAGCCTGAGGTAACCTGTCCCAACCACTGAGCCACTCCTCCCTGCTGTTCCAGTGGCCCTCAGGCTGTATGGCCGTGGCAACAGACTCCCCAGCCCAATAGACTGGCATCCGTCGACAGAAGGATCCAGGAGAAATCATCCATTGGCATGCCCTTCCTCAGATGACTGGGCAGCTGCCACTCCCGCAGGCTGGACTTCACCATCAATGGGAGTTTGGAGCCTGCACGCGAACTCCTGAGACCTCGGGGATCACAGAGTCAACAAGAACCACTGGAGTGGTCGCATGTGAACATGTGCCCACGGCACCATCTCTATGGGCACCACTATCAATTCAAGGAGCTGAAGAGCATCCCAGACTCTGGGAACCTGCTGCGCACAGAACAGCATCAGACAATCTAACAGACATTGATGTTCTTCTCTGGCAGGGAAACTCTGCCCACTCAAGAGTTGAAATGTGCTCCCAGAAATTCCAGGGACTGGGAAGGCCACAGCTGGCTCTTCCCCGATTTATCACCCAGCCGAAGCTTTCTAAGGACTCAGATTCCTTGGCAACGCAGTGCCACAGCCGCCACCACCATGACCTGGGTGAACATCTTTGGGGCGGTGGAAAGCTCAAAAGGGAAGGTAGCAAACTGATAGTAAGAGCCAGGCATGGCAACATGCATATACTTTGCTGATCTGCCTGGATCGGAATATGAAATATGCCTCAGCCAGATCCAGAGAAACCAAGAACTTGAATCCCAAAGTGCAAGGTTTTCCATCCAGAAGCACAAGTGCTCGTTGACCACCTTGAGATCCAGAATGGGCTGGAAGGAACCATCCTTTTGGGCACCACAAATAGATGGAGTATCTGCCTTTAGCTCCACTCGTCTGATGTGAAGGGCATCACCACCTGTAAGCACAGCAACTTGTCCAAGGAGATCAATACAGTGGCACTTTTGATCTCAGACCCACAAAGGGAGATGATGAAGGCATCCAAAATCAGCTCTTTGCATCCCAGGACATAGCTGAACTGAATGGTGTCTAGCACCCTGCAATCCTTGGTAACCCGGCCCATTCCTGAAAGAAAAGGCAAAGCCTGCCTCCAACTGAAGGAACCAGGGAATAGGCCCCCAAACCTTCATTGCCTATGCGCTCCATGAAAGGAGTGAAAATGAGCCCGAAGCCCAGAAGCAGAGTGGAAGAGAGGTTTTCCAGGTTGGTAATGACGAGAGTCCCACGACCCTCTGGAATCTGAACAGCTAGCATACATACAGATATGGTGCCTCTTTGAGCGCTGGTGCGGTGCGCGGCACCTTGCTCCTGAGGCAGCTAAGGTGACCTCCCTGTTGGCCTTTCTGCAGGATGACCCTAGAGAAGGGCTTCTCACTTACTGTAGCTCCCTGAAGGTTCAAGTGGCAGCTTTAGCCTGTTCTGTGGCCCGGAGGCAGGTAAGACCTTGGCCTTGAAGCCAGACGTCTCTCGTTTTCTTCAAGCGGTTCGATGTCTGCATCCTCCTCTTTGATCTGTGCTCCCTTCTGGTATTTGTCTCTGGTGCTGAGAGCCCTGACAGCGGTCCCCTTTGAGGCATTGAAGTGCGCTATCTTGAAGGATTTGATGCTGAAGACTATCCTCTTGGTCACAATTTGTTCTGCAAGGCAGATCTCCGAGCTCCAGGCCATTTCCATTTGTCCTATACCTTCCCTCTTGCCTGAAATTCTGTCTCCCTTTCACATGAACCAAGTGGTTTGCCTGCCTGCCTTCCTTCTTTAAGGAGCAGTATCAGGGGAAGGATAAGGATCTTCATCTTGTGGATGTCTGGAGGGTGCTTCTCTGGAACTTGGAGGTTACAAATTCCTTTCATAAGTCGGACTATCTTTTTGTGCTGTTTGAGGTTGTGTGAAGCTTGCTCTGTATCTCACATTTGCTTTGGGATGAATACTGAAGGGACTTGTGGTGGCTGAGGCGAATAGAGGCACAGGAATGATGTCATTGAAATCTGGGCTTTTCATTGGTTCTTTGTCTCCACCAATTTGCTAGTAGGGGAACACAATCCACTTGTCTGGACTGGTCTAGCAAGACGATATGGAAACTGCTTTTGTTTTCCCTGAATTACTATCTGGCTTGTGTTTTAAAGAAAACCCCTTCCCACTGCACGCCACACTACCACAATAATGTAAACCAGAAAACATCAATGCGTGTCAGTAAAACATACATAATCAATGATGCCAAATAGCTTCACTATTAATTACCTCTTGCATTAGGTCCTGTGAGTTCTGCTGAGAACTAGATCTAAAGTAGCTCCCCCCTCTTGGCAGTTCCAGGACCAGTTCATTTATGTGAGAACATTTCTTACCCACCAATCCAGGAAAAACACATGGCTACAGATAAGAGCTTACATATGCATGTTACAAAGATTTAAGCATATTAATCAGCATATTCACCATATTTCTCTTTCTTACCGTTATTAAAAACAAGTGATTATCCACATTGAAAACGTTACCTTCATGGCTACTTTATGTCTCCCATTAGTATATTTCTAATCTTAGTAATCTGTTGAATCTCTAAGGTTTTCACATTCTGTTTGTTTATTTTGGTCAGGAAGATGATAATATATCCTAGTGCCATATTCTTCCCTCCCACATGCAGTTTCTATCCATAGAAATTCCAGCGTGCACTTTTTCTAGACCTTCTCCTTAACTATATGCCACTCTATCACCAGTTTGCTGCAGTTTGTCATTTCATGTATTTTGTGCATTTTATAGCATGCTTTTCATCTCTGTCCTGCAAGCACACCTTGCCAGTCAGGTTTTTAGGATCACCACAGTGTACAGGCATAAGATATATTTGCATATAACAGAGGCCTATATGTAAATAGGTCTCATATCTATTCGTTGTGGTGATCCTGAAAACCAGATTGGCTAGGGGATAAGTCCAGGAATGGCTTGAGAAATACTGCCCTGTTAGCCTCTTATTATCTCTAGATCTTCATTTGGTGCCATACACTACCTTGCCAGTCTTATTTTTTAGGTACGGTATTTAGTTACTGCATAAATGCCAGAAGTCTAACTTGCTTTATTGGCAGCAAATAAAGTTGTGTACTTTTGGAATCGCTCATTTGTCACTGTCTTCAGCTTTTTTTTGTACATCCTCTTTTATCAGGATGCTCTAACGTTTCAATTTTAAACAGTATCCTTTGCAAATATCTTACTTCAAACTTTGTATGCCTGAGTGGATTTTGGCTTTCCTCCAAAATGTTTTTCGCTTCTTCTGGTCATTGGAATTAGCAGTCATGGGAACAGCTCTGAATAATGCACTTTTATTTCTCTCTTCCAGGAACAAAAATAAAGCTGAAAGCCAAGAAATTTAAGTTGCAATGGATTCACAAACAGATGGCATCTTGATGACCATACTGAAGACCTGCACCAGGGCCATGAGAGCACAATGTCTAAAGAAGATTACCTAAATTTGGCATATAAAGGACTGCCCCCAGCTGCTTTAGGTCTAAACATGCTGAAAAGTGAACAGGGTTGGGTAGACAAAACTGTGAGCTTGAAGAGAAGTCTGTCATGGTCTAACACTTCCCATTTTCTCCTTAGCACACCATGTCTAATCCCGTCACAGCTCTTCAAAACATCTTGTTTAAGTTTTTTTGTAAAGTTTAGGTTGTCTGAGTCAAATATTATCTCCAGGAACAAGCAGGAATGTAGTCTTCATATATGGTAACGTCGGTACCGACAAAGCCTGAACGGGAACGCTCCCCAGCATCCAATTGGAAAGCTTTTGGGAGCACTCCACTGCGTCTATGCGACTGCCTTCCCAACTCCCTCTTTTCAGTTCTTAGTTTTCCACGGAGCCAGCAGGAAGCAAATCCTGTCACCACAGAAAAACTTTATTTTTGTGGATAGCGCCTCTGCCTTCCCATCGACACCGTCTTCATCAAAGACATTGCTGGTTCCCTTATTTCTTTATCTTTCTTTAAAAAAAAAAAACGTGGGCATCGATGCCCTTTTTAGGCCTTAAGCCTTCACATCCTCAAAGGCTTGGAGAACACCAACTAGTGGTTTCAAGAAATGTTCTAATTGTGCCTGCACCATCTCGGCGATTGACACACATGACTGGTGTTTAAAATGCCTCAACCCAGACCACCAGCTAAAAGACTGTCCCCTCTATAAGAAAATGACACGGAGAGGCCTACAAAACCGGGCTTCTAAATTTGGAGCACTCTTTGCCTCTGACGCGGTATCGATGGCATCCACTTTGTTGAAAGCCTCATCATCCTCCCACAGATCTCAGGTATCTTCGAAGTCCAAGCACAAGGCTGCACTGAAGTCTGACAATACCTCCAGGGGAAGATCTCACTCAAAGCATCGAGACCCCCCGGGTGTTGCCTCAGATGTGGATCGGCCTGCTAAACAGCTCTGGCGGGAGGCTCTGTCCTCCAAAGCCACCAAGGGGCCCCACAATGCTCCCGAGGCCTCGACCTTCAAAGAGCTACTGGTGCCATGCTCTGGGTCGGTAGCACAAATACCCATCACTGACACCCAAACATTGGCAACCTCAATAGTCCAGCGCATACTGGCCATTGAGTGGAGCTTGGCAGCCCTCCTTGCAGCCTCGGTACCTATAAAACACTTGGCTACAAGCACTGCCCCGTCGATACCGGTTACAGTGCCGACATCGACACCAATTCCGGACACCACATCAGGGCTGCTGCAGATGACATTGACATCGCTCCCACCCATGCCCTCCCTTGAAACTCTCACCAATACCGGTACCAAACCCAAGCAGCTCACCGATACCTTGGAGCATCGGTACCAGTATTTAGCTTTGGGCAAACACCGTGCCCATCGATAATTCAAGTCCTCAGATTCCGATTCTCCCGTTTCAGATGTGGGGTCACTCGATTCCCGGGGGCCCCAGGACCTTCCTTCAGACCATTTCGGACCCTTCCCTACCTCAACAACGATGCATGTCTCCTCCGGAAGACATGTGCTTCCGAGAATTCATTCAAGACCTAGCCAAGGGTCTCTATCACGGTAACATCGGAGAAGGAGCCAAGGGCTAAGGAATTAGAGATCCTCCAATACCCAACAGCACCCAAAGAGGTAGCCACTTTAGCGGTGCACCGCATCCTTCATGACCTTATGCTCCATATGTGGGAGATGCCTTTCACATTCTCATGATACCATGTATTGGGTACCAGAGTGTTCTGACTTCCAAAAGCTGCAGCTTCCCCACCACTCCATGGTGGTTGAATCAGCAATGCGCTGAATCCAAAAGCTTGAAGACTCACTCCTCTAATCCTCCAGGTAAAGAATCGAGAACTCTCAATGACTTTGGGCATCCATGCTTCCAAGCATCCATGTTCTTGATTAGGATCAACTCCTATATCCTCTACATGGGAATGTTCCTCAAAGAGGTCTCCAGGGATCTCGAGGTCTTCTCCCAGATGACAAGAAGGCAGATTATCTTGCCCTAGTTAAGCATAGCCAAAATGTTTTGAAGTTTGTCAATAGGGCTACTTTTGATGCTTTTGAATGCACAAGCAGGGCCTCAGCAATATGCATTGGTGCACGTAGCATGCCTTCAAGCCTCGGATCTTGAACATTGGTTCAAGATAAGCTGGGCAACATACCTTGCACAGGGGAAAACCTCTTTGGCAAAGACTGGCAAGATAAGGCCTCTCAATTAGAGTCAGAAAGTACTACTCTAAAGCGATTGTCCAGAGTAATAGCTGACCCTGCTAAGAAAAAGACACCTGCAAAAAAAGTCTTTCTACAGTAAGAAGAGATTCTTCTCTACTTATCCTCCTGCTTCCCAGTACTAGGGTCAGACCACACAGAGGAGGCAGCAGCCTCCTAAGCAACAAAAGAAGCCAAAGATGGCTAAATCTCAACCAGCTCTGCAGCCACAGTCTGCGCTTGGTTTTTGACTCTTTTCTAGAGAACACTGCCACCCTGCCTCTGGAGGACCCCCATCCTCTCCACATAGCAGACAGATTGTGTCACTACGCCACAGATGTCACCTTAGAGCAGTGGACACTCACCATAGTCCAGGAAGGGTACAGACTTCATCTTCAAACTCTGCCCCCCTCCACTTTCATGGGGGAATATCAAACGTAACCCCCACTCACTGCTGTCCTAAAGGACGAGGTGTCTTCTCTTCTGTCGTATGGCGCCATAAAGGATGTCCCAAAATACCAACAGGGTATGGGCTTTTACACTTTGTACTTTAATCATTCCAAAGAAAACCAAAGGATACAGGCTCATTTTGGACCTTAGAAACTTCAACAAGTTTCTAGTCCACAAAAAGGTTCAAGATGATCTGTCTCGGTACTCTTCTTCTGCACTTCCAGAGTCAGGACTGGCTCTGTTCTCTAGATCTAAAAGAAGCATACACACATATCCTCGTCCATCCAGGACATAGGAAATATCTACGCTTCACCTTTCAAGGAAAACATTATCAATATAGAGTCCTTCCCTTCAGACTCGCCTCTGCCCCAAGAGTCTTCACAAAGTGCATGGCGGTCATAGCCACATATCTCTTACTTAGACGATTGGCTAATAAAAGCAGACACCTCCCACCTCAGTGCCATTGCAGCCTCTCACTACCTACTGGATGGACAGCCCATCTCCACGCAACTGCTAGTAGTGCGTTTCATGAGAGGTCTCCTACTGTCCAAACCACCCATTAAGCCACCTCCAGTAGCTTGGGACCTTAATGTCGTTCTAGCACAGCTTCTCAAGCCATCTTATGAACTGTTAGCCATGACCTCGCTGAAGTTCCTCTCTTGGAAGGTAATCTTCCTAATTACCGTCACTTCAGTTAGACGTATTAGTGAGCTTCAGGCTTTGGTAGTAGATCCACTGTATACCTGCTTCCATCATGACAAAATAGTCCTTCGGACTCACCCATGCTTTATGCCAAAGGTGGTGTCTCCCTTCCATTTAAACCAGTCAACTGGAAGATAAATTTTCTTTCCTAAACCGCATGCATCTCAAGTGGAAGCAACTCTGCACACTCTTGACTGCAAACGTGCATTGACTTTCTATCTCTAAAGGACTCAAGATCATTGTAAAGCCTCACAGTTGTTAATCCCAGATGACTAGAGTCAAATGAGAGAACCTGTTTCTAAGCGTATTCTCTCCAGATGGATAGCAGACTGCATTTCATTTGCCTATGACAAAGCAGGACTCTCCCTGGAAGGGCATGTTACTGCTCACAAAGTTCACATCATGGTCACCTTGATGGCAAATCTACGCTCAGTTGCCATTGATAAAATTTGCAAAGCAACAACTTGGTCTTCCGTCCATACCTTTGCTGCCCATTATTGTCTGGACAAGGACTGCCATTGGGATGGCAGGTTCGGGCACATCTTTTGGACTTAGATGTAACTCCTACCCTCTGTCCTGGACTTTGACGATACAAGAAACCCATGTGGGATCCATGACCATTTCATACCTACTCCGAGGCGAACCTCTACCGATTTTGAGGTCACATTATCTGGGAGCTAGGGAGTCCCATATGTGAAGACTACATTCCTGCTTGTTCCTGGAGATAGCATAGTTACTCACCTGTAACAGGTGATCTCTGGGAACAGCAGAAATTTAGTCTTCACAACTTGCCCTCCTCCCCTAGGAGTTTTAGGGTTTCATTTACTCTCTTATCTCAGCTACAATCTCAACTGAAGAGAGGGAGTTGGGAAGGCAGTTGCGCAGACGCAGTGAAGTGCTCCCAAAAGCTTTCGAATTGGACGCCTGGGAGTGTTCCCGCGCTAGCTCAGTCAGTACTGACATCACCATATGTAAAGATTAAATTCCTGCTGTTCCCAGAGATCACCTGTTACAGGTGAGTAACTATATTTTACCCCTTTTTTTTGGGGGGGGGGGGGGGACAAAAGCAGAAATTCAGCTGCCTTTATACTAATAACTGTATTTGGGGTGAGGAGACTTTTTAGACTCAACATTGCATTGATGTCACAATATTTTTCCCTGTTATCAAACCTCCTACCTAGAATTATTTGTATTTAGTGATGTTGCTTGCTGGAAATTTTCAAAATGATACTATAAAAAGAACAGGCAATAGAGAAACTCTTTTTTACCTTCCAGCTTTAAGTTTTACTTTAAGTTGTTGTTCCTTGTTAAGAAACATATGAGCATGTTTAAAAGATATCCTGTTTACTAGTTCATGCAACCCAGGTTGCACTAGCAGAATACAATTTTTCTTTACATTTTATTTTCTTTCAAGTTGGTCTGTTTGCTGGAGTTTTATTTGCAAGGATGCTTATTTCTAGGAGTACTGCAGTAACATGATTTCCATCTCCTTGGGAAATAGGCTTATGGATTATTTAAAAGGTCAGCATGTCACACCTAAGTATTTCAGCACTAGGCTGCCCTGGTAGTTCAGAATATTGTCATGCAGATAACATGGATCCTATTTCAGGGGGCAGGACTGTAGAGGCAATCTCTTATAGCCCCTGTGTGAAGGAAACTGGCCATTCTTCAACAAACGTTGGAGAATGAGTAGAGGTATTTAAGTTTAAAGATCAATTCTAATTTGATACATCATTTCTGAAAACCAAATCCGAGCCATTTATAATAAAAATAATAAAGCAATTTAATAATAAAAGAAAAAAACACAAAACATTACCACCCCAACTTAAACAATTCTATGGTGCAATATCACAGTGAATAACTACTGCTATTTCCTTTGGTTTGATAAACATCATTTGCATATTGCCCTGCTAGGCCAGCCCAGACAAGTGGGTTGTGTTCCTCTACCAACAGAAGTGGAGACAGAAAACAATCCAGAGGTTTCTGATGACCTAATTCTGTACTATATCTAGAGCAGTTAGAGAACATATTACCTCAGTATTTCTCTGTCTCCAGCAGAATATGGATACATTGGAGCAGCTCTGAAACTTTGAGAAAGATTGATTTAGCTTGTGCATAACTGCTCTTAAGGGTGACTTCCTCACTTAAGCTCAACATGGGAGGTACCCGTTTGGTCACCCTTAAAACTGGTATCCTGGGTTTACCAGTGAGAAGGGATGTTCAATTCTATATCCTTATCCTGTTAAGGAGTGGTTGAAGAGCCAGAATTGTTGGATCAGGACCTGAGCCTAGCACAGCCTGATTGCCACTCTTCCCCTGGCTCTCCCCTGAAGATGGCATGAAGATTCAAGAGGTATGTGGCTGCCAGCCTTGGCAGCAGGGGAGTAGCATTGATCCTAGCATCGTTCCTACTTGGGATTCCTAGGGGAGATACCAGATTTAGGTTTCTGTGCCAAATTTACTCTTCTCCTTTAATATTGTCTGTGGGGGCTACCAACTTCCACTGTTTAGTTGGGCAAATGTCATGTCAAGGATTGGAACCATTGGTACTTGCTTCCCACCTTGCCATTTCCTGCCTTGTACTGGTGCTTGGCTGTGCTCTAACACGTGTTCTTTGCTGCACCCATTGGTATGCACGGTATCTGTGCACTACATTGGGTGCTGTGAGTGTGTGCTTTCATCATGTGCTATGAGCACGTGCTTCAGAATACTATCTCTGCAATGTGTGGTAGCTCCGCACTATAAGTGCAGCATACCTCAGCATGCCTTGTTTGGTCAGAAGGGTCCGCTTCAGGAAGCAGCTCTGCTTGGTATAGGTGCCTATCTTTTGGGAGGAGATGCTGCCTTTCTGCACTCCTTCTGCAACTTGGCACAGAGGCTTCTGCTCACCTCTTGCAGGTATCATCTTTTTTTTTTAAATTTATGTATTTATCAATTTTTACAAATATTATTCAAGATATACTTGTATAGAAAAGGAAAATCCATCTAGGAAAAATACTATACGTAAGCAAAATTATAATACTGAGAACATTATAGATGAAAACCCCTAAAGTCACAGTTAAAGGGGGAGTGGAATGATCAGCTGAGGGGTAGAGCATAAACCCACAGTAAAATGATAAAGTAAAAAACAAACAACCACGAGTTAAAAGGCTGTAAAAGTGATAGGCTGACAACATACCACAAGCAGTCAAGTATCCTCTCCCTGGTCAGCCAAAGAAGTTAGAATGGAGACTCTGGTATTGATAAAGGCTAACAAATCATTTGGCTGAAAAAATATAAACCTTTGCATTTTATACACCTCCAAACATTTGCATGGAACATAAGATATGCCATACTGGGTCAGACCAAGGTCCATCAAGCCCAGTATCCTGTTTCCAACAGTGGCCAATCTAGGTCATACGTACCTAGCAGTTTTCCCAAAAGACACAGGTTCTGCAATGCTTGTACTAGGTCAAGCATTGATATCCTGGGTCCCTTCTTAATAATGGTTTATGGACATTCGTCCAGGAACTTGTCCAAACCTTTTTTAAACCCAGCGACACTAACAGCCTTTACTACACCCTCCAGAGTTTGATTACACGTTGAGTGAAAAAATATTTTCTTTAATAGTCTTAAATAGTTTACCCTGTAGCTTCATTGCATGTCCCCTAGTCTTCCTATAGTCTGATAACGTAAACAGTCGATCTACGTTTACCAGTTCCACTCCATTCATTAATTTGTAGACTTCTATCATATCTCCCCTCAGCCGTCTCTTTTCCAGGTTAAAGAGCCCTAATCGTTTTAGCCTTTCTTCATAGGAGTATCCTTCCATCCCCTTTACCATTTTGGCAGCTCTTCTCTGAACCTTTTCTAATAACGCTATATCCTTTTTAAGATACGGCGACCAGAATTACACACAATATTCAAGGTGCGGTCTCACCATGGAACGGTATAGAGGAATTATAATATCTTTTGTTTTATTTTCCATTCCTTTCCTTATGATACCTAGCATTCTATTTGCTCTCTTGGCTGCCGCTGCACACTGGGCCGAGGGTTTTAACATGTTATCCACAATGACGCCTAAATCTTTTTCCTTGGTGGTGGTTCCTAATGTGGAATCTTGCATCGTGTAACCATAGTTTGGGTTGATCTTCCCTAAGTGCATAACTTTGCACTTGTCCACATTAAATTTCATCTGCCATTTTGATGCCCAGTCTTCCAATTTATCAAGATCCTCTTGCAATTTTCCACAATCCTCTTGGGTTTTAACAACTTTAAATAGTTTTGTGTCATCTGAAAATTTGATAACCTCACTCGTTATTCCACTTTCCAGGTCATTTATGAATATGTCAAAAAGCAGCGGACCCAGCACAGATCCCTGGGGTACACCACTATTCACCTTTCTCCATTAGGAAAATTGGCCATTTAGCCCAACCCTCTGCTTTCTATCTTTTAACCAGTTCCTGATCCACATAGTACACTGCCTCCTATCCCATGACTCTTTAGTTTTGCCAAAAGTCTCTGATGAGGGACCTTGTCAAAGGCTTTCTGAAAGTCCAGATACACTATATCAACTGACTCACCGTTGTCCACCTGTTTATTCACACTTTCAAAAAAACATAACAGATTAGTAAGACAAGATCTTCCTTGTCTAAAGCCATGTTGGCTGTCTCCCATTAGGCCATGACTATCTACATGCTGAGTAATTTTATTCTTTATGATGGTTTATACCATTTTTCCCGGTACTGACGTGAGACTCACCGGTCTGTAGTTTCCCGGATCACCCCTCAAACCCTTTTTAAAAATTGGTGTTACATTGGCGATTCGCCAATCTTCAGGTATTAGAGATGATTTTTAATGATAGTTCACAGATTACTAATAGCAGGTCTGCAATCTTATATTTCAGTTCTTTCAACACCCTTGGATGTATACCATCCGGCCCAGGTGATTTGCTACTCTTCAGTTTATCTAATAGTTGTAATACATCTTCCCGATGTATTGAGATTTCCTTCAATTCTTCCGCACCTTTAAATACCACTTCAGTCATGGGTAACATCCCTACATCTTCCTCAGTAAAGACCGAAGCAAAGAATTCATTCAGTCTCTCCGCTATCGCCTTGTCGCCTCTTAGTGCTCCTTTAACTCCTCTATCATCTAATGGTCCAACTGATTCTCTCACAGGTTTTTTGCTACGAATGTACTTGAAAAAAATCTTTATTTCGCGTTTTTGCTTCCGCAGCAAGCTTCTTCTCAAATTCTCTCTTTGCCTTCTTTATCAATGCCTTGCATTTGACCTGCCAGTGCTTGTGCTGTTTCCAGGTTTCATTGTTTGGCTCTTTTTTCCATTTCCTGAAAGATGCTTTCTTGGCAACAACAGCCTCTCTGACCTCACCTTTAAACCATGCTGGCAGTTTTTTGGACTTCTTCCACTTTTCTTAAAGTGTGGAATACCGCTGGTCTGGGCTTCCAAGATAGTATTTTTCAACAACACCCAAGCTTGATGTAAGTCTTTAACCTTTGCAACTGCTCCTTTTAGTTTTTTCTTAACTATTTTCCGCATTTTATCATAGTCTCCCTTTCGAAAGTTAAAAGGTAGTACTGTGGATTTCCTTACTATCCCTCCTCCACTAATTAAATCAAAGGCGATCATGCTATGATCACTATTGCCAGGTGGCCCCAACATCCTTATCTCTTGCACTAGATCTGGTGTTCCACTAAGGACTAGGTCTAATATGGCTTCCCCTCTCGTCGGTTCATGGACCAGCTGCTCCAAGAAGCAGTCATTTATGTCATCTAGGAACATTATCTCCCTAGCATGTACTGCCGTGACACTGACCCAGTCGATACTGGGGTAATTGAAATCGCCCATTATTATTATTACCGCGCTGTAATGTTTGTTAGCTTCCTTGATTTCTTTGAGCATTTCATCATCCATTTGTTCATTCTGGCCAGGCGGTCGATAGTACACCCCCACCGCCATCTTCTTCCCCTTTTTATATGGAATTTCAATCCATAGAGATTCTACAGCAAATTTTGTTTCCTGCAAAACATTAATCCTTTCTGACTCAATGCCCTCTCTGACATAGAGCGCAACCCCTCCACCAATTTGATCAGCTCTATCATTACGATATAGTTTGTACCCAGGTATCACAGTGTCCCACTGGTTGTCCTCCTTCCACCATGTCTCTGATAGTCCAATCACATCTAACCTCTCATTTAGTGCTATATATTCTAACTCTCCCATCTTATTTTTTAGACTTCTAGCATTTGCATACAAGCATTTTAGAGACTGTATTTTATTCATATTAATTTGGCTATTGGTAGACATAGGTAATTTGGGATCTTTAAGCTCTGTCTGCTCCATACTCGAGGGCATTTGGGCTACTTTACTCTTTTTTGGAACCTCTCTGCTTTTGGTAGTATCCTTCAAGGATACATTCTTCCGAACCATCTGCTCTTGGGCGACTGTCGGCTTACATCCAAGGGTGTTGAAAGAACTGAAATACGAGATTGCAGACCTGCTATTAGTAATCTGTGAACTATCATTAAAATCATCTCTAATACCTGAAGATTGGAGGATCGCCAATGTAACACCAATTTTTAAAAAGGGTTCCAGGGGTGATCCGGGAAACAACAGACCGGTGAGCCTGACATCAGTACCAGGAAAAATGGTAGAAACCATCATAAAGAATAAAATTACTCAGCATGTAGATAGTCATGACCTAATGGGAGACAGCCAACATGGCTTTTGACAAGGAAGATCTTGTCTTACTAATCTGTTATGTTTTTTTGAAGGAGTGAATAATCAGGTGGACAAAGGTGAGTCGGTTGATATTGTGTATTTGGACTTTCAGAAAGCCTTTGACAAGGTCCCTCATCAGAGACTTTTGGCAAAACTAAAGAGTCATGGGATAGGAGGCAGTGTACTATTGTGGATCAGGAACTGGTTAAAAGATAGAAAGCAGAGGGTAGGGCTAAATGGCCAATTTTCCCAATAGAGAAAGGTGAATAGTGGTGTACCCCAGGGATCTGTGCTGGTTCCGCTGCTTTTTGACATATTCATAAATGACCTGGAAAGTGGAATAACGAGTGAGGTTATCAAATTTGCAGATGACACAAAACTATTTAAAGTTGTTAAAACCCAAGAGGATTGTGGAAAATTGCAAGAGGATCTTGATAAATTGGAAGACTGGGCATCAAAATGGCAGATGAAATTTAATGTGGACAAGTGCAAGGTTATACACCTAGGGAAGAACAACCCAAACTATGGTTACACGATGAAAGGTTCCACATTAGGAACCACCACCCAGGAAAAAGATTTAGGCGTCATTGGTGGATACCATGTTAAAACCCTCGGCCCAGTGTGCAGCAGCGGCCAAGAGAGCAAATAGAATGCTAGGTATGATAAGGAAAGGAATGGAAAATAAAACAAAAGATATTATAATGCCTCTATATCGTTCCATGGTGAGACCCGCACCTTGAATATTGTGTGCAATTCTGGTCGCCGTATCTTAAAAAGGATATAGCGATTTTAGAAAAGGTTCAGAGAAGAGCCACCAAAATGGTAAAGGGGATGGAAGGATACTCCTATGAAGAAAGGCTAAAAAGGTTGGGGCTCTTTAACCTGGAAAAGAGACGGCTGAGGGGAGATATGATAGAAGTCTATAAATTAATGAACGGAGTGGAACGGGTAAACGTAGATCGATTGTTTACCTTATCAGAATATAGAAAGACTAGGGGACATGCAATGAAGCTACAGGGTAAACTATTCAAGACTAATAAAAGAAAATATTTTTTCACTCAACGTGTAATCAAATTCTGGAATTTGTTACCGGAGGATGCAGTAAAGGCTGTTAGTGTAGCTGGGTTTAAAAAAGGTTTGGACAAGTTCGTGGAGGAAAGGTCCATAAACCATTATTAAGAAGGGACCCAGGATATCAATACTTGAACCAATACAAGCATTGTGGAACCTGTGTCCCTTGGGGAAACTGCTAGGTACGTATGACCTAGATTGGCCACTGTTGGAAACAGAATACTGGGCTTGATGGACCTTGGTCTGACCCAGTATGGCATATCTTATGTTCTTATCTAGTTTAAAAGCTGCTCTATCTCCTTTTTAAAGGTTAATGCCAGCAGCCTAGTTCCATCCCGGTGAAGGTGAAGCCCATCCCTTTGGAAGAGCCCCTCCTTTCCCCAGAATGTACCCCAGTTCCTAACAAATCCAAACCCCTCATCTCTGCACCATTGTCTCATCCACGCATTGAGACTCCGGAGCTCTGCCTGCCTTTTGGGTCCTGCATGTGGAACGGGAAGCATTTCGGAGAACGCTACCCTGGAAGTTCTGGATTTCAACTTCCTACCTAAAAGCCTAAATTTAGCCTCCAGAACCTCCCTACCACATTTTCCTATGTCATTGGTACCGACATGTACCAAGACAGCAGACTCCGCCCCAGCACTATCTAAGACCTTATCTAGGTGGCGCGTGAGGTCCGCTACCTTCGCACCAGGCAGGCATGTTACCAGGCGATCCTCACGTCCACCAGCCACCCAGCTATCTACATGCCTAATGATCAAATCACCAACTATAACGGCTGTCCTAACCCTTCCCTCATGGGCACATGGCCCTGGAGAAACTTCCTCGGTGCGAGAGGGTTTTACATCACCTGGAGGACAGGTCCTAGTTACAGGATCACTTCCTGCCACACCAGGGTGATGCTCTCCTGTTACGTGACCTCTCTCCTCCATGCCAACAGGGATGCTGCCAGACTGGAGGTGGGACTTCAGGACTACATCCCTGTAGGTCTCGTCTATGTACCTCTCTGTCTTTCTTATGTTTTCCAAGTCTGCTACTCTAGCCTCTAGAGAATGGACTCGTTCCCTGAGAGCAAAGAGCTCCTTGCACCTAGTGCACACATAAGACCTCTCACCAACTGGGAGAAAATCATACATGTGACACTCAATGCAAAAGACTGGAAAGCCCCCATCCCGCTGCTGGACTGCTGTCTGCATCTTAGTTTTAAGTTTTTGTTCAGATCTTTAAGTTATTTACTTACTAAGGGTTGCTATGGATATTTATACCAATAAAACTGTACCTAATACGTTTAATATACCTTGTTCACCTGAAGCTTAATTAATCTCAGGTCCTTAGTGTATGTCTGATTTGGGTAACAAGCTTCACCTGAGAGCACCTCCTGTCTTTTAAGATGTGTAAGTACCTATAAAGCTACGATTATCCCAGGGGTGGGTGGGTAAATGTAAGTAAAATGATGCACCCAGCTAAATTACCCCAGGTTTTAAAAGTAAAAATGGTCTCTGCTACTTCTGTGTCTCCCGGGCAACATCTGGGAACATAACAATTCTAGTACCCATCAACAGGAGGGAACGCTTTTTATAATACTTTTTGAGAACTCAATCTCTATCAGATGGCAAAGCACAAGAAACTAATAGTGTGGAAACCTGCACCCCAGAATCCAAAGTGGGTGATGTTAATAAATCAGATACATTTAGAATATCCATGTTAGACTCTAAACCAGCCACTCCTGGCTCCTTTTTGCCTTGAGGCAAATAAAATGCCTTAGATATAGGTGGAATCAAGTCATTAGGTACAATGAGAGCTTCAGTCAAATAGTGTTTAAACAAATTTACTAGGAAAGTTCCAACAAGTTTAGGAAAATTCAGTACCTTCAAGTTTAAAGCATGGGCAGAATTCTCCAGCGTTTCAATCTTCAGCTCGAAGAGCTGCATTATCTTTAGTTAAAGCTACAGTCAAATCAAACATGGAAACCAACCGTTGAGCATGCTCCTCCACTTTGGACTTTAATGTATCGGTAACTGACACATAAGAATCCAATTTCACAGTATTCTGCTCCACTTCAGACGGACGAAATCACTGTTGTCTGCTGAGAAATGGCAGCAGCCAAACTAGTAATCGCTGTCCAGATACGGTCCAAGGTAATTCAAGGTGGATGGAAAAGCTGATAGGAAACTGGAGACTAAACAGCCGATGTGGCCTGCAGAGTCTTACCCATACCAGGACCATTGGCCTGGGGTACTTCACCCACATCCTCCACTCCAAGAGAGAGATCCCCACTGCCGTCAGCCCCCCCCCCCCCCCTGCTCCAGGACCTCTGAGCTGCTGACTTTTGATGCTCGTGGCATCTGAAGAGACGTGCAGGAAGCAGCCCCTCCGGAAGGCTGTAGCGGTCGCTGCTCCTCTTCTAAAGACAAGGTGGTATCAGGATCCAAAGCGCGCGGAACCCCCTCCTCAGAATCTGCCACCAAACCTGCACAAATCTTCCTTCTCACAGCCTCCAGGATGACCACAAATCGATCCATAGGACTGCGGATGGCAGGCAAAGGTTCTGCAGGGTAAGCCCTCCCCTTACCTCTTCTCTTCGGCAGAGCAGGAAACGCATCCCAACACTCAGGCAGCCATCTTAATTAAACCACACCTCCTCCTTTCCACTCGCAGGTATCATCTTTATAGTTGGACACAGACATCTCTTTTGCCTCTTCAATTCTGCAGGTGGTGGTGGGATTGGCTGGAGAGAGACACTGCCCCCGGCTCAGGATTCCTCTGCCCATTCTTTGGAGCTCATCTTGCCAGAACCTTCCCAGTGGGATTCCCCATTGACTGGCCTGCCTCCTACTATCGAGTCGGCCAAGGTGGCAGGACAGTTGTTAGCCTCTGGCCTATCTGGAACAGGTGGGAGGTGACTTAGCCCATCGAGCGGTTGGGGGTGAGGGCCATTTGCTTGGCTCTCCTGCATCTCCAGAACATAGGCCGAATCAAGGTAGTGTGGATCTTCTCAGACAACATCATGGCGGTAGCCTATGTCAACGGGCAAGGATGCACGAAACGTTCTGGGGTCTCCCTTGAAATGACCCACCTGCTCTATTGGGTGGAGTAGAATCTCCTGGCCCTCTCAGCGCAGCATATTGCGGGGGTTGGCAACCTGGAAGCAGACTATTTAATTCTGCACCCTGCTGATCTCGGGGAGTGGGAATTGAGCTGATTGGCGTTCCAGAGGATCCTGGACAGATGGGGTCACCCTGAGATGGATTTGATGGTGACCTGGGCCAATGCCAAGGTGCACAGGTTCTTTAGTCACCACAAAGAGGTGAGCTCTGAGGGTTTGGTCACCCAACTCAACCTTGGCCAAGGCACTTTCTGCTGTACATATTTCCTCCGTGGCCTCTTGTGGGGCAAATACTTCATCATGTGGAGTGCCATCTGGGTCCAGTGGTGCTGGTGGCTTGCTGAGGAGGCCATGATATGCAGATCTGATGTGCCTCCAGCAGGGTGCCCACCTGTATCTTCCATTGGCATGGGGACTGTGAGGTAGAGGCTGGTCCGTCTCCCCTCTTGCTTACGGCCTGACCTTTGAGAAGCGATACTTAGTGTGTAAGGGCTATTCTGCTGCTCTAATTTCCATGGTAGTTTTAAAGGACTACCAAAAGGGACTGCTACGGCTGGAAAGAATTCTGTACTTGTAAGTATTTACTTCTGGGAAATTATCTAAATCTTGGGGAAAAGGGAATTCTTTGGATTAAAGTTGATAAATCTTTGTATTTTAGAATCCAGTGTATTCGTTAACTCAGTCAGGGCCTAGTATCAGCAGAGAGCTTTTAGTTTAAATCAAATCAGAGGGGGAGAGAGGTGGTTGGAAGTGTGAGTCCTTGCTGCTGTGTCCCTACCTGTTTCCCGTTGCTCCGGTGTGTTGCAGAGGGGAGGTGAGTGCCCAGTGATCTCAGCAACAGGTGACCACAGACACTATAAAACAGCGTGCAACTTCTCCGCAGCTGAGAGAGAAGTGTTTGGGAGTGTGAGTCCTTGCTGCTGTGTCCCTACTTGCTTCCCGTTGTTCCGGTTTGTTGCAGAGGGAGTTGTGCCCACTGATCTCAGCAACACGCGATCCCAAACACTATAAAATATTGTGCAGCTTCTCTGCAGAAGCATGTGGTGCCCCTTCAATGCCAATTCAGGGCAGAGGGGCCCCATGTAGCCGCTGCAGATACCACATGGATCATGGAAATGTAAAAGCAGGTCGAAGGTGAGGACTTTGGGAGATACGAAGGCAGCGTCTACACCGAAGACCTTTGTTGGGCCTATGGACAAACATGTTCAATTGTTGTCTGCATCTGCTATGAGATCAGAAGACTTACCCCCTTCGGATCTGTTGGGGGTCTCATTAAGCCTTATAGCTAGAACTCTATCCCCGAATCTGGGTGAAAGGCTGGCTGTGATGGTTGGGGGTAATTCTCCTTTAACAGGCCCTGGCAAGGCCATTGGCAGTGCCTCTGCTGTAGACCTGCCACAGGTGCCTGTTGTGTCAACAGTTCAAGTCAAGGCTGTTCAGAGACCCAACATTCCTCCTCCTTCTTTGGGAGCTCCGGTGGCGGATGTCTCATTGCTGGTTATTTGGACTCAGGTATCAAAGAGAAATTTGTTACTACATGGGTTTATGGATCAAATAGTTTCCTTTTCTGAGCAAATGGTTGAGAAATTTAGTGTAGTGGATGAATCCTTATTGCCTGTTGCCCAGCAACGGGATAAGCTGGAGGGCCAGGTGGTGTACTTACAGTCTTCTGGGGTTACTGGGCTTAAAGATAGTTTTATACTTTATCAGTGAATTGAGTTATTAGAGAATCTCTTAAGAGTTAAGCATTTGAGGTTTCTTAATTTTCCTCAACATCGATTGTCTGCTTCTGTTTTATTTCAGAAATATTTTAAAGAGATTTTATGGATTCCTGAACCTGAAAAAAACAGTAGTCTTCAGGCTCTACTAATGTTCTGCCTTCTCTTGGTGTTTCTCGAGAAGGTGAGGAATAGGTTGGGGAGTCTGCAGGCTCTGAAAATGTAACTGATTTCTTGTAATCTTCAGCAGATGTGATTTCTATACGTTCTACCTTAATTGTTTCATTTGGCACGGAAATCGATAAAGCATCTATTTTGCAGTTGTATTTTCATAAGAAAGATGTGCTTTTCTGTGGCCAGAAGATAACAATAGTTCTGGATGTGTCTCATTAGACACAGATGAGGAGGAGGTCCTTCCTGCAATTGAAGCCTCGGGTTTTGGTTGCAGGGAGGACCTTCTTTTTGCGCTTCCTATGTAAATGTTTTGTTTCTGTTAATAATGTGAGGTATGTCTACATGGATCCACTGCAGCTAATTAGTTTTTTAAGACCCGATTAGTTGGCAACTTGTCTTTTTTCCTTCTTATTGTTAGGTGGTTGTGTTTCTAAACTGTACATATTATATTTTTAGGTTCTATACTCCAAGATGCCTTACTCTCCATAATGTGGGCTGTAAAAAATGATTGTTTCTTTTGATTGTTCATTTATAATGATTCTCAGGGGTGGCTCTACCATGAGGCCACCTGAGGGGGCACTCGGGACAGCGGCGGCACTCCGGCTCTGTTTTAATTTTAGATTTTGCCGCCTCTGGCCTACCTTCCCCGCACGGGAAGGCAGAGGCAGGCCAGAGGGGGCAAAATCTAAAATTAAAACAGAGCCGGAGTGCCATCGCCGGACAAATCAGCCTGATTGCTTACCGGAACCCTGCACGTGATCAGACTGATTTGCCTGGTGGTGGCACTCCGGCTCTGGCAGCTGAATCAGCCTGATCAGGATGTCCCTGCAAGCAATCTGACTGATTCATCTGCCAGAGGCACTTCGGCTGTTTTCATTATAGATTTTGCTGCTTCTGGTCTGCCTCTGTCTTCCTGCCGCTTTTGTTTTCTCACTCGAGCATTCTTGAGAAAAAAAAAGCGTTGGTAAGGCAGTGGCAGGCCAGAGGTGGCAAAATCTAAAATAAAAACAGCCGGAGTGCCGTCGCCAGACTAATCAACCTGAAGGCTTGCAGGAACATCCTAGCAGCTGTGCAGGAAGAGAGGTGCAGGTGGAGGGAGAGGGGACAGGAGGACAAGTGCTGGACAATGGGGGGAGACAGGGACAAATGCTGGACAACAGAGGAGCGGGGGCAGGAAGACATGTTGGATGGGGGGAAAGTAGGGAGACATGCTGGACAATGGGGGGGGGGGTGGAGACAGGAGGACAAATGTAGGACAACGGGGGGGGGGGGACAGGAGGACTAATGCTGGAGGGAGGGAATCAGGGAGACAAATGCTGGTTGGGGGGGGAAGCAAGAAGACAAATTATGGACTAGGGCCAGTACTACCCAGTAAGTTGGGTATGCGTCGCAAGGGGCGCCAATGTCACGAGGGTGCCGTCACTAGCTACCCACTCCCCATTCAGTGTGGCCTGCAGAGCGCCGGTGGCCTAGTGGAGAGCCTGCCCACAGGACACGCTGCTCCTGCAAGCAGAAGGCTGTGACTAGCAATTGTGGTCTCTCACAGCCTTCTGCCCACAGAAGCAGCATGTCCTGTGGGCAGGCTCTCCATTAGACCGCCAGCACTCCGCAGGTCATCCTGAATGGGGAGTGGGGGCGGGCAACCAGACAAAGTTCCCTCCTAATGTCGTAATAACGAGAGAAGGAAATGCAGGACATGGGGGTAATAGGGACAGAGAGGAAAGACTGAGAGATGCTGGACATGTGAGTAATAGGGAGGGGGTGGCATGATATGGAGATGGGGTAGATGCTGGTTGCAGGGGGGATAGGAAAGGAGATGGCAGATATGGAAAGAAAGAGAGAGAGGAGGTACTGGATGGGGGGGAAAGAGAAAGCCAGAGAGAGAGAACCTGGATGGGTGATGAGAGATGTTAGACATGAAGAATGAACAAAAGACTGGGGAATAATGGACCAGGGAAGAAGAGCCGGGGAATGGAAGGACTTGGGTGAAGGTTGAAAAGCGGTAGGTAGATAGCATAAAAAAGAGAATGAGCACTGGATGGTAAGTAGTGAAATCTGGGTGGCCAGAGAGAGAAATAAATGGAAGAAAGGTGGAAAGAAAAAAATCAATATCCAAGATGGAAGGAAGTGAAGAAAACAAAAGGAGAGACAAGAAATGGCAGTTGGAGTAAGACGATAGAAAGAGACCTAAGAGAAGACAGAAGAAAGCAGAAGCCTCAGATTGAGACCAGCATGATCAAAGTATAAAATGGTCAGACAACAAAGGTAGAAAAAATAATTTTATTTTCAAATGAGTGATTGGACTTTGCATTATTTTTATATTTTACACAGTACAGGGAAATTAGTCTTTTATTTCTCTGGTATTACATTGCATGCTGAGTCTGTCATCTTGGGCTTTCAGTTTAATTTTTATCTAAATATTTTTATTTTCACTTTAGGTTATCCTCACTCATTCTGTATTTGGTGAGGGTCTGTGTTCTGAGTTTGTGACTGAGGTCAGAAATTCTGTTAACATGGAGTTTGTATGAAGGGGCCTGTACTGTAGTGATTTGACTTATTTACCTTTTCAATAGGTGTATGGATGTTCTAGGGCCCGCTACAGTATTTATAGTGCTGCTTTTATCTGGGAAGGCCCCTTGTATGAATTTTGAAAATTTATGCTGATATCATATGGTTGATTTGGTCTTGTAGTGATCATCAGTGACTTTTGTAGGGTTTTGTATTAGTTCACAATATGCTGGGTACTGGAGAATGTTTGTTAGTAAAATGATCAGAATCAGAATGTTTTTTAATATATTGAATTCTGTGGGTGAATGTCCTACTTCTGCTCTGCACCCATTGTCCAGGGAGAGGTTTCTGTGGATGCAGAATAATATATTCAAAAAGAAAGAGAACTACAATGCAGTTTATAACAAAATAAAATGAGTTATAATTTTATAATTTGGTATTGTAAACTGTGCTGTGATTCTCACTTTTTCTTTTAGTTCCTTGGCATATGAGAATCTTGCATTTCCTGTCTCCCCCCCCCCCCCAGAGGGTGGGAAGTGCTGTGTAGGGGCACCAAGTCACTTATGTTATGTGGAAGTGGGAGGTGCTGCATGGTGCTGTTGAGTCCCTCTTTATTTGGCATATTTAGCAATATGTTTCCTAAGCTTTGTGCTGGTAACATAAGAAATGTCATAGTGGATCAGACCAAGGTCCATCAAAGCCCAGTATCCTATTTCTAACCGTGCTCAATCCAGGTCATAAGTACCTGGTCGGTTCCCAAAAAGGTACACAGGTTCCACAATGCCTCTCTTGGGACAAGCAGTGGATTTCCTGGGTCCTCTTTAATAATAGTTTATGCACCTTTCTTCCAGCAACTTGTCCAAACCTTTTATAAAACACAGCTACACTAACAGCTTTTACTATGATCCTCCGGTAACTAATTCCAGAGTTTGATTACGCGGGGCCATAGACTAACTGTAGGGAAGCAGTTTTCCTTGCCTATCTTTTGTGCTAACTGGGCAGCATCCAATTTCACTGCTGCTTAGTTAGTGCCATTCTTTGCCCCGGAACGCCCCCAACATACCCTGATGCTAACCGGATAGCATTGGGGCACGGAGGGGATATCAAACAACACTAACCACGTAAGTGCTATTGAATATCCCCAACTAAAGCATCTCACAGTTTACTGGGCTGTAAATCATCTAGATGCCTTTCAAAAATCGTGCCCTTGGTTCCTAAACCAGTGCCCTAACCATTAGGTTATTCCTCCACTCCTATTAGTTCACAATATGCCTGGTACAGGAGAATGTTAGTGAGATGGCCAGAATCAGATTTTTTTTTTTTATTATTGATGCTGAGTTTTGTGGGTGGATGTCTTAGTTCTACTCTGCATCTGTTGTGGAGGGAGGGGGTTCTGTGAATGCAAAATACAGTCAAACCTCGGTTTTCATGATTAATCCGTTCGAAAAAGTCTGACTAAAACCGAAACGTATGAAAACTGAAGCAATATTTCCCATAAGAAATAATGTAAATCCAATTAATCCGTTCCAGACACCCAAAAATATTCACAAAAAATACATTTTATAGAGAATAACTATATTTTTACATACAGAAAACAATGAGAAATAAATATAAATGACTAATGAAATGGATAAATGAACATTTAACATCACTGAAAGCAAGCTAAGTACAGTACTGTACAGTACAGTATGTTAACATCTGGCCTTAGCCACCCCTGACAAGCTGCTGTGCCCAGCTCTCTTCGGAATCACATTGAATTCAGTCCATTAAAATACCTTTACATTATCTGCTCAATGCTTCAGAATGGCAGAAAATCTTAATGATATAGCTTCAGACGTACCCTGCAAGAGAAAGAACTGCCTCCCACATTCATGCAACATCTCCTGCTTACGTTGACAGCTTTTCTTCCCTGCTACCGGGACAAAATCTCAGTCAAAAGACGTTGAAAACCGAAGCAATGCATGAAAACCGGGACAAAATCTCAGTCAGAAAAGACGTTGAAAACCGAAGCGTATGAAAACCGGGGCAAATGAAAACCGAGGTTTGACTGTATATGCAAAAAGAAAAAGCAACATTCATAACATAGTTTATAACAAAATAAAAATGAGTTATAATTTAGTATTGTAAACTGTGCAGTGGTTCTCACTCTCTCTTTTAGGTCCGTAGTGTGCGAACAACTTTTTATTCTCCAGGACCAAGCAGGAAGTCAGTCCTCACATATGGGTGTCATCGGCGCCGATGAAGCCCCAGCGGAGCATTTCCCCAGCTTTCCATGAAAGCCTTTGGGAATGCTGGCACGCATGCGCGGTTCCCTTCCCGCCTAAAGGTGCCATCTTACCTCAGTCTCTTTTTTTCCGAGAAGCCCACCGGACGTGTGTCCTGTTCTCCTGGATAAAAGTGATTTTTTCTTTGGCAATTTTTTGCTATTTTTCTCCGGTTTGACGCCGGTTCCCCTCCCTCCGGGTTCGGTACACCGGTATCGAGCCCACTTATTTCTTTTTCGTTTTTTGCCCTTCGTGGCTGGCGTTCGTGCCCCTTTTTCATTTTTCCCTGGAAGGCCATTTTTTTGACCTCGCAGGGGCTCTTTTTTCCCCAATGGCTTCCAGTGGTTTCAAAAAGTGTGATTGGTGTAAGAAACTTATGTCTCTCACCGACACACACGACTGCTGCCTTCGGTGCCTCGGCCCTGACCACGCCCCCAAGTCGTGTGTGCCATGTGGGAAGATGTCTTCCAAGGCACTCAAAAGTCGACAGCATCAGAAGGAAAGGTTTTTCTCAGACTCTGCCTCCGGCCGGGCCCGGACCTCGTCTGAGGCCTCGACATCTCGAGATTCCGATCCCGAGCGCCGTCGAAGCTCCTCGGACAGGGGGTCCCCCGACTGGGAACGCAAGAGGAAGAAGCGGCTCGCGAGGGCGGCGTCGGAGGAGGTCCCTGGTCCCTCGAGGTCCAGGTCTAAGACCCCTGACCGCCATCTCGGGCCTGTGGACCAATAGAAGCCTGCCAAAGTTCCTCGCGTGGAGCCGGAGTCTGCTGGACACGTAAGCCCTGTAGTCTTCGTGGACTCTCCTCCCAGAGAGCCGACGTCGGGCCTGGGGCCCGAGTCGGTGGCTGCTGTGTCTCCCGAGCTGAGTCTCAGGATGACAGCCTTGGAGTGCAGATTGTCTGCCTTCATGGAGCAGCAGCGGGCACTGATGGCCAGCCTGTCTGGTGCATCTGCCCCGACCACCGGGACGTCGACTTCGAAGTCAACCCCGTAGACCAAGCCGATACTCGAGACCCTCGTGGCTCAAAGTTGTCCTCGGTCGAGGTCTCCCTCGACCTCCCGTTCGTGACCGAGGGTGTCGACGCCGGTGCCCCTGGCGTCGGGGCGGATGCCTCGGGGCCCCGTGGGGTCGGACCCTGACTCCTCCTCGGATGAGTCCGCCTGGGAGACGGAGGACGAGGAGTCTCCTGATACTTTTAAGACTCGGTGCGTCCCGTCGGACTCACCGCAGTCTGAGCCCCGGAGTAGATCCCCTCCGGAGGACACTAGGTTCTCGGAGTTCATCCGGGATATGGCCGCTGCCTTGGCTATCCCTGCCGATCCCGAGGAAGAGCCTCGAGCCGAGGAGCTTGATGCTCTACAGTATGACTCTCTTCCGAAGGAGACCTTTACTGTCCCGGTTCCTCCAATGCTGGAACGGCTCCTCTTCCGGATGTGGGAGGCACCGGCCTCGGCGCCGGTTCTGAGCAAGCGAGTCGATTCCATCTATCGACTCCGCAAAAGCCCTGGTTTCCTGAAAGCACAGCTACCACACCATTCCATGGTTGTGGAATCGGCCATGCATTGTCTGAAGAGCCAGAAGGTGTACTCTGCGGTGCCCCCCGGCAGGGAGGCCCGCAACCTTGATGGTGTCGGTAGAAAGTGCTTCCAGGGGTCTATGCTTGCTTGCCGTGTCCAGTCTTACCAGCTGTACATGGGCATGTACTTGCGCGACCTGGCCAAGGAATTGGCCGGATTCTCTGCTGGTCTCTCCGGGGAACCCTTGCAGAGATTTAAGACCTTGTCCTCGGGGATTCGGGAATGCTCAAAGTTCATTTCCCGAGCCGCCTACGATGGCTTCGAGGCTTCGGCCCGAGTTGCGGCTGCCGGCATCGCGACTCGACGCCAGGCGTGGCTGCAGTCATCAGACCTCGAGCCATGGGTTCAGGACAAGTTGGTCGATGTCCCCTGCCGAGGTGAGAACCTTTTTGGCAAACCCGTGACCGAGAAGGCCGCTCAGCTCGAGGCCGAGCACCTTACCCGGACAAAGCTGTCGAGGAAAACCTCTGCCCCTTCACATAAAAAGAAGAGCTCGGGTAAAAAGTCCTTTTACCCGAGGAAGGGCACTGCCTACAAACAGTACCCTCAGTATCAGGCTGCCCAAGCTGCCCCCCAGGGTCAGCAAGCCAAGGGCTAGGGTAATGGGCCCCGTAGGCAGAGGACCCCCAAGCCTTCTGCCTCTGCTTCCACTCAGCAGGGTGGGGGTTTTTGACTCCTTGAGCGTAGCCACTCCGTCCCTGCTTTCCCAGCCCTGCACAGGCGGTCGCCTTGTACTCTTTGCTCACCAGTGGCCTCTCATTACCACCGACAGTTGGGTGCTGGACATAGTCCAAAAGGGCTATGCCCTGCATGTTCATCAACTGCCTCCCCCTTACTTCCCAGGGGAGCCCTTGAGGCCTCTCCTGCACACAGACCTTCTCCTTCGAGAGCTCCAAGGTCTGTTGGTGGACAGGGCGGTGGAGCCTGTGCCTCCCCACTTGCAAGGTCACGGATTCTACTCCAGATATTTCCTGGTACCCAAAAGGACCGGTGGCCTTCGACCCATTCTGGACCTCAGGAACTTCAACAAGTTCCTAGAAAAAGAAAAGTTCAAGATGCTTACTCTTGGAACACTTCTGCCCTACCTCCAGCAGGGAGATTGGCTATGCTCCTTAGATCTAAAGGATGCGTACACTCACATCCTCATTCATCCAGACCACAGAAAGTACCTCAGGTTCATTGTGGGAGGAAACCATTATCAGTACAGAGTACTACCTTTTGGCCTGACCTCCGCTCCCAGGGTCTTTACCAAGTGCCTGGCAGTGGTTGCGGCCTACCTGAGAAATCAAGGCATCTTTGTCTTTCCCTATCTGCATGACTGGCTCATCAGGGGTCAGATGTCCCTGGAGGCCAGACAAGCCACCCTCAGAACCATTGCTCTGCTTCAAAACGTGGGCTTTGTCATAAACTTCGCAAAGTCCACTTTGCTCCCCTCCCAGAACTTGGAGTTCATAGGGGCAAGGTTGGATTCTCAACTGGCAAAGGCATTCTTGCCAGAAGACAGGGCTCAAAGACTGATGGACGTGGCCAAACAGTTTCTAAACAGGTCCCTGGTCTCCGCCAGACTCTGCCTCAGACTTCTGGGCCACATGGCTTCGACAGTGCATGTGACTCCCAATGCCAGGCTCCATATGAGGCCTGCACAGTGGTGCCTTCGGACTCAGTGGTCTCAGGCCACAGGCCACCTAAGAGACAGGATAAGGGTGTCCAGACCCCTTTTGGCCTCCCTCAGTTGGTGGCTACATCCACCCAATCTGCTGAAAGGGATGCCCTTCCAAATGCCACAATACTCTGTGGTCCTCACCACCGACGCCTCTCTGCGGGGCTGGGGTGCTCATTGTCTGGACAAGTGCACTCAAGGCCTCTGGTCTCCCTGGGAGGCAGCCCAACAGATCAATCTCCTAGAACTTCGAGCTATCCGCTTAGCTCTCAAGGCTTTTTCTCCGGCCCTAGCTCACCGCTCAGTCTTGATTCAAACAGACAACCAGGTAGCCATGTTTTATGTGAACAAACAGGGCGGGACTGGGTCAAAGCTCCTTTGTCGGGAGACTCAAGACCTTTTGTTCCTTTTCCCTAAAGCACAACATGCTTCTCAAGGCGGTGTACCTTCCAGGCCAGGAGAACTGCCTGGCCGACCGATTGAGCAGAATTCTGCAGCCCCACGAGTGGCAGCTGCATTCCTTGGTCATTCAGAAGATCTTCCTGAAGTGCGGTCTCCCTTGGATAGATCTCTTTGCCAGTCCGCTGAACAAGCAACTGCCCAAGTTCTGCTCCAGGCAACCGCATCCTTTGAGGATAGCACCAGATGCTTTTCTGATGTCCTGGTCTCAGGGCCTCCTGTATGTGTTTCCTCCCACGCCCTTGGTGGCCAGAACTCTTTTCAAGACTCTTCAGGACAAGGCCTTGGTCCTGCTGGTAGCTCCCAGGTGGCCGAGGCAGCCTTGGTTTCCGCTTCTGCTTCAGCTGGCAGTGGATTCCCCACTACCTCTGGGGTTGCAGCCCGACCTTCTCTCACAGGAGCAGGGTTCCCTTCTGCACCCCAACCTCAAAGCTCTCAATTTGATGGCTTGGAGGCTGCAAGGGTAGTTTTGGCTCCCTGGGGCCTACCTCAGGAAGTTGAGGAGGTTGTCCTAGCATCTAGGAAACAATCCACTAGGAAAACCTATGCCCTCAAATGGAAGAGGTTTTCTTTGTGGTGTCAGCTACGTACAGAGAATTCTTTCTCCTGTATTGTGCCAGTAGTGCTTCAGTACTTACTGCACTTATCAAATCAGGGACTTAAGTCCAATTCTGTTCGGGTCCACCTCTCAGCTCTAGCAGCTCACCACTCACTGGTGGAGGGACATTCTCTGTCAGCTCACCCCTTGGTGTCCTGCTTTCTCAGGGGCTTGCTTTTGCTCAAGCCCCCCCATCCGTCCTCCTGCTCCTGAGTGGGAGCTGAATGTGGTCTTGCAGCAACTGACTCGCCCACCCTTTGAGCCGATGGCTACTTGCCCTCTACGCTTCCTTTCCTGGAAGACTCTCTTCCTGATAGCACTCACCTCGGCTAGGTGAGTGAGTGAGCTTCAGGCCCTGGTCTGTGATAGACCTTACACCAGGATTTATAGGAACAGGGTAGTCCTTAGGACTCATCCAAAGTTCCTCCACAAGGTTGTCTCCTCTTTCCACCTCAACCAGGAGGTGGTTCTTCCAACATTCTTCCCTAGGCCTCATTCTAGCCAGGCTGAAGCAGTCCTGCATACCCTGGACTGTAGGAGGGCCTTATCCTTCTACCTTGACCGTACGCAGGGACATAGAAGGGCTACTCAGCTCTTCGTCTCCTTTGACCCCAATAAGTTGGGGTTGGCTGTGTCCAAGCGTACCTTGTCCATCTGGGTGGCTGACTGTATCACCTGGGCTTACAAGGCGGCTGACCTTCCTTTGCAGGGTAGGGTCACGGCCCATCGTGTCAGGGCAATGGCTGCCTCAGTGGCTCATCTCCGCTCTGTGCCCTTGGTAGACATCTGCAGGGCTGCAACTTGGTCTTCAAGCCAGACTTTTGCGGCCCATTACTGTCTGGAGAGGGAGTCCCGTAGGGACAGTGCTTTTGGCCAAGCAGTACTCCGGAATCTCTTTGAGGTTTAGGCAACTCCTGCCTTCCTGCCCTCTGTTGGGCTACCGGTGGAGGTTGTGTCCTTGAAAAGCCTTTCTTTGCTGCTGTGACTAGAGGGAGTTCTCTTGTTCAGCCTGGGTTCCTGGTAGCCCAGAGCTAGGGAGTCACCCATATGTGAGGACTGACTTCCTGCTTGGTCCTGGAGAAAGAGTAGTTACTCACCTGTAACAGGTGTTCTCCAGGAGCAGCAGGAATCAGTCCTCACAACCCTCCCTCCTCCCCTTGGAGTTGCAGTTGTACATAGTTTGTTTTACATTTTTGTGTGCTGTTCTTAGCTATGTCATTTGACTGAGGTAAGATGGCACCTTTAGGCGGGAAGGGAACCGCGCATGCGTGCCAGCATTCCCAAAGGCTTTCATGGAAAGCTGGGGAAATGCTCCGCTGGGGCTTCATTGGCGCCGATGACACCAATATGTGAGGACTGATTCCTGCTGCTCCTGGAGAACACCTGTTAAAGGTGAGTACCTACTCTTTTTCTCCACATTATCTAATTGACTTTTTGATTTGGTTCAGTCCCTGACTGCAGTTTTGAGAAAGCCTCCCCATGCCCCGGGCTCGGTGAGGAGGGGGTGGCTCCGGCGCAAACTCATCCTTGACCTCAGGCAGCAGATTGCCTTGAGCCACCCCTGATGATTCTGAGTCTAGTTCAATTGTGATTTCCTTATCATCCCTACAGTCCAGTCCCGCACCTCTAGTTAGTGCCCCTCTTCCAGCTGCTTTGGAGACTGAGTATGTCATCTTTTGATGACACCTAGTATATATACAGCTGGCACCGCCTACCAGCCCCCAGCTGGAGGAGGTGGTGAGCCAGGGTGCTGTGCTGGGCTCACTGCAGGAACAAATAAGGAGTGTAGATAGTTGCAGGTTTTTGTTTTGGGGGGTTGGCTTACAGGGTTAGAATTTGTTTTTTAAAGTTTAAAAAAAAAAAAAAAAAAGAGGAGCCGTGAGTCTGGGTTGGAAGGGAACTCCCTCCCTCTCCCAGAAGGACGGAACTGGGGAAGTGCAGGAGAGATGGTTGATTCTCTGGCAGCTTCTGATCCCAGTGGTGGGTGAGGTACCGCCAAAGCCAGGCTGCTGCGTCTTCGGAGAGAGGTCGGCTGTGCAGCGGGGTTAGCTTCCCCCAGCGCCGAAGCCCTGTATGTGCGGCTGAGCATGGGGAGGACAGAGACGGAGGGAAGTAGCAGACAGGTTTGGTATGCGGCTGGCTGGGAGTGGGCTGTTCAGACTTGAACCAGACAGCACTCAACACGCCGCGGCAGGGCGGCCTAGCCACATGGCGGTTGGCCCCGCCGGCGTGCAGTGCAGCCCGCGGCTGCCCTTCCCGCTCTGTCAGAGAGCGTGCGGCTCCTGGGCTTTATAAGTGGAGTGGGTTTGCCGTGCAGGGATGAGAGGACAAGTTTGATTTTATTTTCTTTTGCTTTGCCTTCCTTTGGGTTTTTATTTGGTTTATTGATGTTTGAGTTCTTAGTCTTTATTTGGAGGTTCTAGGATGATTGGGGCTTGCCTCTAAAGGCAAGGGAAAAAAAGGCAGAATTAACTTAATAGTGGTGCATTAGCCTGACATGCCGGCAAGACCGCAATGCCTGGTTTGCAGGACCTGTCGGGGGGTGGTCTGGAGTGTGTGTTGGTTGCACACAGGAGGCTGCCTCTTTGGAACAGAGCCTGCAGGGCGGTACGAATCTGGTAACTCCCTCCCTGACACTGGGAGGTCAGGAGGATGAGAGCTCGGGGTTACCGCTGCCTGGTGGGGACCACAGTCCGTCGGCCACGCCAGGGCCCTCTACTTCTGTTCCCCAGGAAATGACAGGGCTTCCGGGGGAGTTTTCGCCGGAGTTCGTGTTGTTATTGCATAGGGCGTTTTGTTTGCGCTAGCAAGGTCTGGCGGGTAGCCTTTCCTCTCTGCCATCGACACTTGGGTCAAAGAGACTGACAAGCGTGACGGAGGGCGAGTCGGGAACCCTGGCTAAGAGGGCCAGAGGAGTGGCAGCCTTCACTAGAGTTGGAAGGTCCAAATGGAGATGACGTGGACCCGGATCTGGATCTTCAGGAAGAATTGGAAGAAGGCGAGATTCCCGAGAGGGAGGATCAGGCCAGGCTGGTAAAGGTGTTCTGTCGGGAGGAGCTCCTGGCGCTTATCGCGGAGTCCTTAAAGACCCTAAATATGCCCGTGAACCTCCCGGGGGAGGATGACACGGAGGATCCTCTGCTTCAAGCGGTTCGTAAGTTGCAGGCAGTGTTTCCAGTGCACAGAGTGGTTAGGCAGATGATCCAGGAGGAATGGGATCGGCCAGAGGCTGGCCTTAGGGGTGGGCGAACCTTGGCATGCCTTTACCTCCAGCAGGAGCAGGAGCTTCTGCGGCCTTCAAAGGTGGACACAGCAGTGTCTACGGTTACCAAAAAGACGATCCCTGTAGAAGGGAGTGCGGCTCTCAAAGATGGACAGAATAGGAAATTGGATACTCTGTTGAAGCAGGCATTTGATATTTCTGCCTTGTCCGTGCAAGCTTCTATTTGCGGGGCTTGGGTGGCGAGGGCTTGCCTCCGTTGGTCTCAAAGGCTTCAGGGCTTGGGGGCCCGGAGCCGGTCGTGTCTGGTGAAGCGGCAAAGTTGGAATGCAGGGCGACCTATCTAGTGGACACCCATTATGATCTTATCAGGGGTCTGTCGAAGAGCATGGCTTCAATGGTGGCGGCCCACTGGTATTTGTGGCTGCGGAATTAGGCTGCAGACAGTTCCTCTAAGTCTCGGCTTAGTAAGCTGCCCTTTAAAGGGAAGCTCCTCTTCGGAGAGGACTTGGAGAAGTTGGTTAAGGACTTGGGGGAGTCCAAAGGGGGATGCTTGCCAGAGAATAAACAAAAGCAGAGTCAGGGCACCTTCTCGTCTCGTAGCCAGCCGAGGGAGTTCAGGCGTTTTTGTACCCCTCGCTTCAGTCAGCCCCAAAGGGGTAGATTCCTGGCCAGAGGGCAAGTGTTTCATGGCTTCCGAGCTGCCACTACCTTGGGACCCAAGAAAGGACAATGAGGCAAGGGGGGCTCAGGCAGAGGTGTTGCCCGTGGGAGGTCGGCTGCGGGAGTTTTACTCTGCCTGGGTCCAGATCACATCTGACCGATGGGTTCTGGAGGTGGTCAGAGAAGGATACGTTCTGGAATTGATCCGACCGATAAGAACATTTTTCGTCCAGTCTCCCTGCAAGACTCTGGGCAAGGTGATGGCGGTAAAGGAGACCTTGGCACATTTTCTGCAACTGCAGGCCGTAGAAAAGTGCCTCCAGACCACTACGGGTGCGGTCTATACTCCATTTATTTCGTGGTACTCAAGAAAGAATGCTCTTTTCGCCCGATCCTCAACCTCAAGGGGGTCAATCCTCCCTGCGGGTACTGCATTTTCATATGGAAACATTGCGGTCAGTGATAGTGGCAGTGCGAAGTGGAGAGTTTTTGACGTCGCTGGATCTCACAGAAGCATATCTTCATATTTATTTATTTATTTGTTGGTTTTTATATACCGCACTATTAAAGATCAGTGCGGTTTACATGAGACATAGGAATGTGTGTTACAAAATAACACTTACAGGTAACATAATGATTACCACATAATCACTAGCTAACATGGTGATTATGTAGTTTACAAGGTTTACATCTGACATGGTTTACATCTGACAAGGTTTACATCTGGGGTAAAACTGGTGACATATTTACATTATATATTTACATTGCAGGAGCATATTCACAGTGAGTTAGCATATTTACATTACAGGAGCATATTCGCGGTGGTGGGCTGTCTGCTGGTCTATTTATATATATATTGCAGGAGCATTTTTGCAGTGATGGGTTGGTTGCTGATCCACACATTTCACTGCTGACGCACATTGCTAGCACATATTTAAAGTAGTGTGCCGTCAGCTGTTTCTTTTTGTTTGGCTGGTCTAGGGTGGGTGGTTGTACGTTAGTTGGAAGAGAAGGGTCTTCAATGCCTTCCTATAAGTTGTAAGGTCCGGGATAGCATGTATCGATGAGGGTAGGGCATTCCATTGGGTTGGCACAAATAGGGAAAAGGCGTGGTTCTTGGTTGACTGGGTACAGGTCCTTACTGTTGAAGGGGTTATGAGAGAGTTTATCATACACATTCTCCTGGTCCTGGACTCCGGCGTCCTTTGTATCAGTTCTGAGAGCAAAGATGCCGACATTGTGTGAAGGGCCTTAAAAGTGAGTAGCATTGCTTTGTAGGTCAGGCGGCTTACTATGGGGAGCCAATGAAGCTGAATTAGAATGGGAGTGATGTAGTCGTGTCTGGATGCAGATAGGATTGTGCGGGCAGCTGTGTTCATGGCAAGTTGTAGTGGCTGGAGGGTATGCTTCGCATACCATGAAGGATGATGTTGGAATAGTCTAGATGAGGGAGGATGAGAGCTTAAGCCACGGAGTGGAAGTCTGAGGTTTTGAGGAGAGGGCGTAAGTGTCGGAGGGTTCTTAGTTTATGGTAGATTGTGTTGGAGATATTTTGAGTGTGGGTCTCCCATGACAGGTGTTGGTCGATGGGTACTCCCAGATAGTGGACCTCTTGCTTGGTTATGAGGTCGAAGTCTTTCCCATAAGGTGTCACAAGTGGTTTCTCTGTTTTGCGCTGCCTATGGGGCACTTCCAGTTCCGGGCGTTGCCTTTCGGGCTGGCTACAGCGCCACGAACCTTCACCAAGGTTGTCATGGTGGTGGCAGCGGCACTGCGCAAGGAAGGAATTCTCGTGCATCTGTACCTCGACGACTGGCTGGTTCGGGCCAAGACAAGAGAAGAAAGTGAAAGAGCATCAAAGAGAGTGGTGGAATTTCTTCAAGGGCTTGGTTGGTTAGTCAATCTGGCCAAGAGTCATCTGAACCCGTCTCAGGTTTTGGAGTCTCTGGGGGCACGCTTCGACACCCAAGTGGGCAGAGTCTTTCTGCCAGAGTCACGAGTGTGTGGGCTACAAGCCTTGATTTGGTGCTTCCTGGAATGCCCAAGCCTGCCGGCATGGCATTACTTGCAAGTTCTGGGAACGATGGTGGCTACGATCGAGTTGGTGCTGTATACGTCTAAGGGCGGATATACGTCTGTTGCAGAGGGCATTGCAACGTTGGTGGTCCCACCAGAGCCAGCCCCTGACGCGGGTTCTCCCTTGCCCAGCAGACACCAGGAAGTCTCTAAGGTGGTGGCTGTGCCCGGGAAACCTGGAGAGGGGCATGCTGCTCGAGGCTCCTGGGTGCATCTTGGTAATCACAGATGCCAGTTTTACCGGCTGGGGGGCTCACTGCGAGGGGCACTTTGCTCAGGGTCAGTGGGACCCTCTGGAGGCTCGGTGGTCAATCAACAGGCTCGAGATGCGGGCGGTGGCTCTGGCCATGTGCAACTTCGCAGAGTATTTGCAGGGGAAAGTGGTATGGGTGTTCTCGGTCGTGTACATAAACCGGCAGGGAGGCACGGGCAGTCCGTCCCTGGAAGAGGAGGCCGAGAGGCTGTTGGACTTGGGCGGAGACCCAGTTGGAATCAGTGTCGGCAGCGCACGTAGCGGGAGTAAGCAATGTGGAGGCAGACTATCTCAGCCAGGTTTGGGTGGATCCTGGAGAGTGATGCCTAAACTAGGAAGTGTTTGGGCAGCTGGTGCAGTGCTGGGACGAGCCAATCATGGACTTGATGGCAACTTTCAAGTTGGCAAAATTAGGAAGATTCTTCAGCAGGAGAAGAGAACGGATGTTGGAGGGCCTCTATACCTTGGTTCAGAACTGGCCCGAGGGATGACTTCTCTATGTGTTTCTCCCGTGGGCGCTCATAGGCAGGGTGCTGCAAAGGATAGAGGCACAACGGGGGTTAGTGGTTCTGATAGCCCCCGACTGGCCTCGGCGTCCTTGATATGCCGACCTGGTTCGACTCCTGGTGGCTCAGCCTTGGCCACTTCCGGCACGCAAGGACCTGCTGGTGCAGGGGCCGATATGCATGCCTCAGGTAGATCTATTCTCGCTTATGGCCTGGCTCTTGATTAGGTGTTAGCAGTTTCCAAAACTGAGGAGGTTACTAGAGTTCAGCAACCTACTGTGCTCAAGGAAAGTTCCACTAAAGCACCAAAAAGAAAGTAACCTTGCTTTAAATATACAAAAAACCCTTTTAAGAGCTCCCAGTCAGAGAGCTAGCAATTTAATATAATAAAATAAACCCTCAAATCCTTACAGTTGGTTGATCTGTAGAGCCCTTGTTAGGAAAGCCTGGGTGCGCATCCCAACGTGCTTCGGTTTTTAAGGGCAGTGACACATCTCCGACCTCCGTGGAGAGTGATGGTGCCTTCCTGGGATCTAAACCTTGTACTTAACGCACTTGCAGGGGAGCCTTTTGAGTGAGTTTCCCTAAAGGACCTGACGCTCAAGACTGTGTTCTTGGTGGCGATTTGTTCAGCGCGCAGGATTTCGGAGCTTCAGGCATTACCCTGCCGGGAGCCATTCCTGTCCTTTTCCAAGGAAAAGGTCGTTTTGCGACCGGTTCGTTCCTTTTTACTTAAGGTAGTGTTGGTCTTTCATTTGAACCAGGAAGTCTCTTTGCTGGCATTCTCTGTGGAGAAGGAGGGGTCGGCCACGCGGCAGTGGTGCGGTTTGGATGTGCGAAGAGTCCTCAGGAAGTATTTGAGAAGGACTGAGTCTTTTCGGAAGACGGATCGGTTGTTTCTTCTTCATCGGGGGCTGCACAGAGGTGAAGCGGCAGTGAAGGCCTCCATTTCAAGGTGGATCAGAGAGGCTATTGTGTCAGCGCTTATCCTGAAAGGTAAGCCGGTGCCCTCAGGCTTGAGGGCACAGGCAGCATCTTGGGCGGAGCATAGTTTAGTTCCGCCAGTGGATATTTGTAGGGCGGCTACTTGGTCGTCACTTCATACCTTCACTAAGCATTATCGCTTGGATCTCCAGACAGCGGGGGATGCTCGTTGAGGATCGGCAGTGCTTCAAGCCGGTGCGGCAGGTCCCTCCCATTTCTAGACTGCTCTGTTACATCCCAGAGGTGCGGGACTGGACTGGAGGTACGATAAGGAAAGAGAAATTAGACTTACCCGCTAATTGTCGTTCCTTGAGGAACTCCAGTCCAGTTCCGAATCCCTTCCTTTTTGCCAGGCTGTGTGGGTGCGGTGCTTCCGGGCCTGAAGTTGATTTCCTGCGGATGAGGAGCTAGCCGGAGGGAGGGGCTGGGGTGAGTAGTTAGTTGCTACCCCCGGGGGTGGGTGGTAGTTCAATTAGAAAGCAGTGCCATCTCCCTTCCTGTTTGGGAGGGTCCAGGGAACCCTTTCTTGGGGCGGGGGTAATCGAGCAAGCTTAGTTTTGTTGTTTGATAGTTGAATTTTTTGCTGCCTAATTGTTGCTCCTGTGAGTCTGCTTTGTCAATAGGTTACCGGGGGCTGGTAGGCGGTGCCAGCTGTATATATACTAGGTGTCATCAAAAGATGACATGCTCAGTCTCCAAAGCTGCTGGAAGAAGGGCACTACCTAGAGGTGCGGGACTGGACTGGAGTTCCTCAAGGAACAACAATTAGCAGGTAAGTCTAATTTCTCTTTACTGTACATTTTGATATTTTTTGTATTTAATTATAAATCAAATCAGAGTATAGCTTAGCATAGAAGGAAGAACAGGGTAAATATTCTTTGAGTAGAAAGAAATACACTCCGTGTAGAGACCTTTACAAAGAGGTCTTCCAGTTAGGAGGCAAGAGATTGGTGAGTTTGTTTTAAATAGGTGTTAAAGCCAAGTGACAGATCAAAGGAGTAATTTGAAAAGCTCCCTCTATTAAACCAAGGGCTATGTGAATCACCCAGGAAAATAATGTTAGAAGCACAGGCATAAATATGTCAACCACAGCTCTGTGATTCTCAGTCTTGGAGGACTACCAAAAAGGGATTGCTACTGCTGGAAAGAAATCTGCACTTGTATTTACTTCTTGGAAATTCTCTAAATCATGGAGAAAAGGGAATTCTTTGGGTTAAAGCTGATAAATTTGTATATTTTAGAATCTAGTGTTTCTCCGGGAACAAGCAGGAAGTCAGTCCTCACATATGGGTGACGTCGGTGCTGATGGAGCCCACGCAGTAACCTCTCTGCAGCTTTCAAAGAAAGCCTTTGGGAGATGTACCATGCATGCGTAGTCCCCTTCCTACCCAAGGGTGCTATCTTGCCTCAGTCTCCTTTTTTCTGCGGAGTCCATCAGACATATGTCTGTACCCCTGGAAAAATTGGTGATTTTTTGTCATCTTTTTTGCTTCTCTGATAGTGTACTGCTGCCTTTTCCCACCCCCAAGCCGACTTGCCTTGGCATCATGTCCTCTGGTTCTTTTCTTTTTTCTGTTCTTCCTATTTTTTGCACCTTTTGCCTGGCTGGGCCTGGTGAATTTGACCTCTTAGGGATTGTCTTCCCCGTCATGACCTTGGCTTCAAGCTGTGCAACCGCTGCACTCATAATATGTCATGCATGGATCCACACGACTACTGCCTTCGATGCCTTGGTCTGCAGTCTCTATAAGCAGATAACCCCTAAGGCCCTCAGGAAACAGCAGCAGCAGGAGTCGATTGTCCAGAAGACCGACTTGGCCCCAGAGTCCTCCGCAAGAGCCTGCTCCGAGGAGCACACCAAGAAGGACCGGAAGACCTCGAGGACCCTGTCAGGGGATGAGTCAGGAAAGTGGGGAAATATCATGGGCCCTGGTCCCATAGCCCTTGGCAGGAGGTGACGGAAAGGAGCAGCTGTTCAAGTTGCCTCTATGGGAGCCGTCCATGCCCTAGGACTGGTCTCAGACCCCCGAGGCTATCCTGATCAAGGACTCCCCCCTCAGTGGGACTGGGACTGGTGCTGAGGCCTGAAGTCCTCTGTGCCCACGCTGAAGGCTGTGGAGCTATCTGGTCTCAAGGCCAGGATGGTGGCCTTGGAGTTTGTCTGCCTTCATGGCCCAGTAACGGGCTCTAATGCGCGGTTCTTCCAGGTCATCACGCCCAACCACCAGACCCTCCACCACAAGGGACTCCCCGGACGTTGCGCAGGTCCTCGAGTACCACCAGCCTTGAGAGACGCTTTTACCGTGGCCCTGGTCCTCGGGACTGTGGTCCTCACCGCTCAGTGTCCTTGACTCCGAGCTGCCGCAGCCCTGAGGTCCTCAGGGTCTGGCCAGCACTCCGAGTTCCAGGAGGACCCAGACTTCTCCTCTTCCTCCAAGCTGGACTCTGATTGGGAGACCAAGGATGATGAGTCCCCAGATACCCACCGGCACCATGACGTGCCCTCGGACCCATCTCCTCTGGAGTCGAGGTGCCGATCCTCACCCGAGGACATGGCCAAGGCTCTTGCTTTCGCTACCGAGTCAGATGAGGACCCTCACATGGGGGGATCTCGAGATCCTCCAGTACGAGGCCCCTCCAAAGGAGGCACTCACAGTACTTGTTCCCCCTCCCCCTCTGCATGTGGGAGACTCCCGCATCGATTCCCATAGTTAGCAGGCGGCTGGATTTGATGTACTGAGTCCGCTGGAACCCTGACTTCCAAAAAGCCCAACTGCCTCAAAACTCCATGGTGGTGGAGTCGGCAATGCGGAGGCTTAAGAACCAGAAGACACACTCCTTGGTGCCCCCAGGTGTGGAGACCCACACGATGAGCAGAAAGTGCTTCCAGGGCTCGATGCTTGTCGGCTGGATCCAGGCTTATCATTTGTACATGGGCATGTACCTTCGAGATCTGGCAAAGGAGCTTGCCGAATCCTCGGCTGGTCTCTCGGAGGAACTTCTCCAGCGGTTCTGCACCCTAGCCTCGGCAGTCAGGGAGTGCTGCAAGTTCATCACTCAAGTCAGCGGCTAGATTAGCTGCGGTAGGCATTAGTGCCTGGTGCCAGACTTGGCTACAGTCCTCCGACCTGCAGCAATGGGGTCCAGGACAAATTGGTCGATGTCCCTTGCTGTGGAGAGAACCTCTTTGGCAAACCCATGACAGACAAGGCCGCCGAGCTGGATTCCGAGTTCCTGACTAGGACCAAGCTCTCCAAGAAGACTGATGATCCTTCCTGGAGGAAGGCTTTGGGTAGAAAGTCCTCATACCTGACGAAGAAGAAGGCTTACAGAAACTACCCTCCAATAACAGGCCTTCCCAGCTCCCCAACAGGGCCACCAGGCCAAGGGGCCTGCGTAAGCAGAAGACCCCCCCCAAACCCCATCCCCTGCAGCAACCTGGAGGGTTTTTTTTGACTCCAGGGGCATAACCTCTCTTCCGCCAGGAGGCACAGCCCAGCAGCACACATGGGGGTCCTCCATTACCACCGACACATGTGCCCTTCGGGTGGTGAGAGAGGGTTACCTCCCCCACCAGACACCCCCACTATTCTTCACGGGAGAGCCCCCCAGAACTCCCTGCTATTGGGACCTGCTCCAGCAGGAACTCGCAGGTCTTCTGGAGGACCAGATGCTAGAACCCATCCCAGACCACCGCAGGGGCACAGGGTTCTACTCCTGCTACTTCCTGGTACTGAAAAGAACTAGAGGGTTCTGCCCCATCCTCGACCTGCGGGACCTCAACAGATTTCCGGTGAGGGAAAAGTTCAAAATGCTCTCTCTTGGAACATTGCTGCCATACCTGCAACAGGGAGACTGGCTATGCTCCTTGGACCTAAAGGATGTGTACACGCACATCCTCATCATCCACCTATACAGGCAGTACGTCTGCTTTGTGGTCCGGGGAGAACATTATCAGTACAAAGTGCTACCCTTTGGCCTGGTAGTGGTCGCAGCCCATCTCAGACTCTGGGGGTATTCATCTTCCCCTATCTGGATGACTGGCTTGTAAAGGGCAACACGGCTGTCAAGGCCCGTCAGGTGACGGCACATATCATCCTCATGCTGAGGTGCCTTGGCTTCTTCATAAATTACCTGAAGTCTCATCTCCAGCCAACCCAAGACCTGGAGTTCATAAGGGCTTGGCTGGACACCATCCAAGCCAGGGCCTTTCTCCCTCCAGATATGGCCCTATACTTCTAAGCGCTTGCCGCAAGCACACAGCACAGTCGCTTGGTTTTGGTCTGCCTCATGCTCCGCCTGCTGGGGCACATGGCATCCATGGTGCATGTCACTCCAGGTGCTCGCCTGTGGCTGTGGGCAATCCAATGGGCCCTCTGTTCACAGTGTTCCCAGGCCTCAGGATGCTTGCAGGACAGGGTGCTCATCACCTGTCCCCTGGCGCTCTCTCTCTCTCAACTGGTGGCAAAACCTCCAATGTCTGCTGGCTGGGATGCCCTTCCAGGCCCCCACCCAAAAGCATCCTCATGACAGATGCCTCCAAACTGAGATGGTGAGCACATTGCGATGACCTCTGCACTCAGGGCAACTGGTCGCTGCAGAGAGTCTCCAGCAAATCAACCTCCTGGAGCTCCAAGCTGTAGCCTTAGCCCTCTGGGCTTTTCACCACCACCTGCAGCACCAGACTGGCAATGTTCTACATAAACAAACAGGGAGGCATAGTTCAGCCCTGCTCTGCCAGGAAGCAGTGAGCCTCTGCTCATATGCAAGTAGCAACGAGATTCTCCTGTGGGCTATTTACCTCCCCGGCCAGGACAAAACTCTGGCAGACCAGCTCAGTGAGATCCTCCAGCCACATGAGTGGAGGCTGGATCCCAGGGTGACTGGCCAGCTCTTCCAGCGCTGGGGGCTTCTGAGGTTGGAGCTCTTTGCCAGTCCGGCCAATGCACAATTGCCCCGCTTCTGTACCTGGCAGCCACACCCCTCCTGGGTAGTGGTGGATGCATTTCTGATCTCTTGGACAGAGGGCCTCCTTTATGCCTTCATGCCCACACCAAGGTCAGTCGTGACAAGGCTAAGTGATCCTGGTGGCCCCATGATGGGCCAGGAAGCCATGGTTTCCCCTGCTCCTCTGCCAGCCCTACTGATGCAGAAGGCAGGCTCTCTCTTGCACTCCAACCTGGGTGTCCGACACTCACAGCCTAGCTGCTGAAAGGGTAAGCTCTGGCTCCTTTCAATCTCTGTTGAAATGGAGGAGGTCCTCTTTCTCCAGGACCAAGCAGGAAGTCAGTCCTCACATATGGGTGACGTTGGCGCCGATGGAGCCCCCGTGCGGAGCATTTCCCCAGCTTTCAAAGAAAGCCTTTGGGAATGCAGCACGCATGCGCGGTCCCCTTCCCGCCCAAGGGTGCCATCTTGCTCAGTCCTCTGAACCGTCAACTTCCAAGGTTCTGTTCCAGACAACCACATCCTCTGAGTGGCAGCGGATGCGTTTCTCATTCCTTGGTCCACAGGCCTCCTATATGCGTTTCCTCCCACGCCTCTAGTGCCCAAGACACTATTCAAAGTGCTCAGGTACAGGGCCTCAATGATCCTGGCCCCCAGATGGCCGAGGCAACCGTGGTTCCCACTTCTTTTGCAACTAGCGGTGGACACTCCTCTTCCTCTGGGGATGCAACCCGATCTCCTGTCTCAGGAGTGCGGATCTCTCTTACACCCCAATCTCCAGTCCCTACTATTTATTTATTTATTTATTTATTTACATTCTCTTATATACCGCGCTATTCTGCATCAGTGCGGTTTACATTGAACAAACTGAAATTACATTGAACAGGACATTATAACTTGGAGATAACTATTTTACAGGGAACATGGGCTATGGAGGGTTAAGTGGCTTGCCCAAGACCACAAGGAGCACCTGTGGGACTAGAAATCCCAGTCCTTCCGGCCCAAGGTTGCTGTCCTCTAGTGGGATTTGAACCCCCCGACCTTCCGGCCTGAAGTACCTTGCCCCAACCACTAGGCCACTCCTCCACTCCAATTGATGGCCTGGCTGCTGAAAGGGTAGTTCTAGCACCATTACTGCTGCCTAGGGAAGTGGAGGACGTGTTCTTGGCCTCTAGGAGGCAGTCCACCCGAAAGTCTTATGCCCTAATGTGGCGTAGGTTCTCTGTCTGGTGTATTCAGCACAACGAGGATCCTTTCTCATGCCTGCTACCAGTGGTGCTGCAATATTTGCTTCACCTGTCCAACCTAGGCCTTAAGTCCAATTCTGTGAGAGTGCACCTTAGTGCTCTTTCAGCACACCACTCCCCAGTGGAAGGTAGGTCTCTTTCCAGCCATCCTTTGGTGGCTCGCTTCCTCAGAGGCCTGCTTTTGCTTAAATCTCCACTGCATCCTCCTGCCCCGGACTGGGACTTGAATGTGGTCTTGCAACAGCTTGCTTGTCCACCATTTGAACCTATGGATACCTGCCCTCTATGTTTTCTCTCCTGGAAAGCGTTGTTCCTGGTAGCCCTTACCTCAGCGAGACGAGTAAGTGAGCTTCAGGCCCTAGTATCAGATGCTCCTTATACTAGGTTCTATAGGAACAGAGTAGTCTTACGGACTCACCCTAAGTTCCTTCCTAAGATTGTCTCCTCCTTCCACCTCAATCAAGAGGTGGTTCTTCCGACTTTCTTTCCCAGGCCGCATGCCAGCCGGGCTGAGATGGTCTTGCATACCCTGGACTGTAGGAGGGCATTGTCCTTCTACCTTGACCATACGCGGGAGCACCGGAGGGCTGCTCAGCTCTTCGTCTCTTTTGACCCCAATAAGTTGGGGTTGGCTGTCTCCAAGCGTACTTTGTCCATATGGGTAGCTGACTGTATCGCCTGGGCTTACAGGGCAGCCGGCCTCTCGTTGCAGGGTCGAGTTACAGCTCATCGTGTCAGGGCGAAGGCTGCGTCAGTGGCTCATCTCCGCTCTGTTCCATTGGCAGACATCTGCCGGGCCGCTACTTGGTCTTCAAGCCAGACTTTTGCGGCCCACTACTGCCTTGAGAGGGAGTCCCGCAGGGACAGTGCTTTCGGGCAGGCGATACTCCATAATCTCTTTGGGGTTTAGGCAACTCCTACCCTCCGGCCCTGGTGTTGGGCTACCGTTCGGGGGCGTTATCAGAGAAGATTCTGTTCTTGCATGCTGAGGCTCTAGCGGGAGCTCATTGTTTGTTTGGGGTCTCTGGTAGCCCTAAGCTGGGGAGTCCCATATGTGAGGACAGACTTCCTGCTTGGTCCTGGAGAAAGAGTAGTTACTCACCTGTAACAGGTGTTCTCCAGGAGCAGCAGGAATCAGTCCTCACAACCGTCCCTCCTCCCCTTGGAGTTGCAGTCATATGATTTATTTTTGCTATTTTTGCTGTCTATGTCATCAGACTGAGCAAGATGGCACCCTTGGGCGGGAAGGGGACCACGCATGCATGCTGCATTCCCAAAGGCTTTCTTTGAAAGCTGGGGAAATGCTCCGCACGGGGGCTCCGTCGGCGCCGACGTCACCCATATGTGAGGACTGATTCCTGCTGCTCCTGGAGAACATCTGTTACAGGTGAGTAACTACTCTTTGTTTCCCGCAAAACCTCTACCCATCGGGCATACTCCTTCAAGTGGCGGAGGTTCTCGGTCTGGTGCGCGGAGCGTCGGGTCAGCCGCTTTTCTGTCCAGTTAGTGCTGCAGTACATCTACTTCACCTGTCTCAGGCAGGGCTGACGTCTAACTGGCTAAGAGTGCACCTCAGCACTCTCATGGCGCACCACCATCTCATTGAGGGTAAACCCCTCTCTGCTCAAACCCTCGTGTCTTGCTTCCGAGGGGACTGCTTCTGTCGAAGCTGCCCATTTGCTTGCCGGTGATGGAGTGGGACCTTAATGTCGTGCCCTCCAAGCTCACAATGTCACCTTTTGAGCCTCTCGGCTCCTGCCACCTCAAGTATTTCTCCTGGAAGGTAGTGGTCCTTGTGGCGCTCACCTCTGCCCACAGGGTCAGCAAGCTTCAGGCGTTGGTGACAGAACTGCCATACACTAGGTTCTATAAGAACAGGCTCGTGCTCCACACCCACCCCAAGTTTCTTCTTAAGAATGGTATCTCCATTCCACCTCAACTAGCAGGTGGTGCTCCCCACCACCTTCCTGTGGCCTCATGCCAGCAGGCCGGAGGCAGTTCTCCACACTCTGGACTGTAAGTGGGTGCTTGCCTTTTTATCTAAGGCGCACCCAGGAGCACCACTGAACTTCTCAGCTCTGTTTCCTATGATCCAAGTCGTTTGGGAGCTGTGGTCTTGACTGCATTGCCTTCGCATATGAGCAGGCTGGTCTCTTGCTGGAGCACTGTGTCATGGCACACAGTGTCTGTGCTATGGCAGCTTCTGTAGCAAACTTGTGCTCCATTCCCTTGTCGAAAATCTGCCAGGCTGAGTTCACTTAGTAACTGGGAGCCCCAGTCGGCTGGGGTCATAGGATATGAAAAGCTGTTGTGCTTTTCAGTGGCCCTGGGTCCATTGCAGGCAGAAGGACAGGGCTCTCTTGCAATCCAGAATTTGGAGAACAGTCTGCCCTACCGGCAGGAGACTTCGGAAAGAAGGTGGAGAATACCACCTCCTGGTTGAGGTGGAAAGGGGACACCACCTTTGGCAGAAACTTGGGGTGTGTGCGGAGCATCACCCTGTTCTTGTAGAACCTTGTGTAGGGTGGCTCTGCCATCAGAGTCTGGAGCTCGCTGACTCTGTGAGCCGATGTGAGTGCTACCAGGAAGGCGACCTTCCAGGAAAGGTATTGCAGGTGGCAAGTGACCAAAGGCTCAAACGGATGGTTAGTGAGATGCGAGCGCACCACATTAAGATCCCACTCCATTGCGGGGGGTGGACTGGGAGTTTGGACAATATGAGGTCCTATAGGAACCGAGACACAAGGGGCTGAGCTGAGATGGATTTTCCCTTGATGGAGTGGTGATGCGCTGTGATGGTGCACAGGTGTACTCTGACTGAGGGACTTCAGTCCCACTTGCGAGAGGTGGAGCAGGTATTGGAGTACCCCCTATACAGAGCAAGAGAAGGTATTCACCCACTTTCATGTGCACCATACCAAGAACCGGTGCCACTTGAAGGCATACACCCTTCTTGTGGAGTCCTTACTTGAGGCCAGGAGAATCTCTTCCACGTCTTGCGGGATATTGAAGGGGGCTAGAGCTACCCTTTTAGCAGCCAAGCCGTGAGCAAGAGGGACCCCAGATTGAGGTGTAGGAGAGATCCCTGTTTCTGTGAGAGTAGCCCTGGGGCTTGGCCCAGGGAATCAGTGGTACTATCGGTAGAGGAGAAGTGGGAACCAGGACTGATTGGGCCACCGAGGGGCTTTCAGCACCAGCAACGATCTGTCATGCTGAGCCTTGAATAAGGTCTTGGGTGTCAGGGGGAAGGCATACAGGAGGACTTCTGTCCATGGGATGAGGAATGTATCCGCCGCTACTCGTGAGGGATGCGGTCTGCAGGAGCAGAAACAGGGTAACTGTGTGTTGTCAGGGCTGGCAAACAGGTCCATCACGGGGACACCTCAGAGGCGAAAGAGTCACAAAGCTACCGCACGGTCAAAGCACCACTTGTGTGGCTGGAGAACTCTGCTCAATTTGTCTGCCAGGACATTATCCTGCCTTAGGAGGTAGACTGCCCTTAAGAGCATCCCTCTGTATATGGTATAGGAGCAGAGGGCTACCTCTTCCTGGCAGAGGGGGTACAAGCCTGCCCCCCTCCCCCGTTTGTTCAAGTAGAACATCGTGACCTGTTTGTCAGTCTGGATCAGCACCGTGTGGTGCTGTAGGTTGTGGCGGAAGGCTCGAAGAGCTAGAAATATCGCCCTGAGTTCCAGCAGGTAGATCTGTATCTCTGCGTCCAGCAGCCTTGTGTCTAGAGGCTCTTGCGTCTAGAGGCTCTTGCAATGTGCTCTCCAGCCCATCAGTGAGGAGTCCATGGGGAGGACCTTCTGAGGGGTGGGTGCTTGAAAGGGCATCCCAGCTTGAAGGTGATCTAGGTTCTGCCACCATCTGAGGGAGCCTGCCTGCTGGCGGGGCACTCTGTCCCTGAGTCTGCCTGTGGCTTGGGTCCACTGAGAACGGAGGCACCACTGGGCTGCTCTCATATGCAGGCGGGCATTTGAGATCACGTGGAAGCCATTTGCCCTAGGAGGCGGAGGAGAAGCCGGGTGGGAAGCGTCCTGTGCCACTGCGGCTAATTCCCTGAGGTGCTCTGACCACTCTTAAGGGAGGAAGGCTCTTGTCTGGAGGGTATCCAACTGTGCCCCTATAAACTCTAGGCATTGTGCCAGAGTGAGGTGGGACTTGGGGTAGTTTGACAAACCCCAGGTGCTGCAGGGTGTTTAAGGTGTGCCTGGTTGCGCATTATGTCTCTGTAACCGTGTCCCCTTTATGAGTTAGTCGTCCAGATAGGGAAGGACAAAGGCCCCTTGAAGCGGGCTGCAACAACCGCAAGGCACTTTTTGTGAAGACCTTTGGTGATAAGGCCAGCCTGAAAGGCCAGTATCCCATATTGGTAATGCTGCCCCCTCCCTCCACAAACTGGAGGTATTTTCTGTGGCTGGGGTGGATTAGAATGTAAGTGTAGGCGTCCTTTAGGTCCAAGAAGCAGAGTCAGTCTCCCTGCTGGAGGAATAGCAGTGGTGTTCCAAGGGAAAGCGTCTTGAACTTCTCCCTGACCTGTTGAGCTCTCGCAGGTCCAGGAGGGGCCTGAGGCCCCCAGTCCTCTTGGGGATGAAGTAGTACCTGGAGTAGAAGCTGGTGCCCAGAGGTGTTTTGGCACTGGTTCCACTGCTTTGTCCTGAAGTAGTCCTGCTAGCTCGGTGAGGAGCAGGATCTGGTGAAGGAGAGGTCTGGTAGGCTCTCCTGGGAAGAACGGGGGTGGTGCATGATATAGGTGGAGGAGGTAACCCACCTGGACCACCTGTAATACGCAGATATTGGTGGTGATGGCTGTTTACCTGTGGGCAGAAAAGGACCCCTTGGGGGTATGGGGATCACGCCCACGCAGTCAAAAGCATCCCTGGGGATGGGCCTGGGCCTGGGCCTGGGCCTGGGCCTGGGCCTGGGCCTGGGCCTCTTTGCTTTTTGGGACCGTGTCCCTGGCCCTTTTGTTGCTGGGCCTGCTGAGGGCCCGAGAAGGCTTGGAAGTGCGGAGTACTACGGAAGCCCCCTTTCTTCTTCAAGAAAAAGGGCTTTTTGCCAAGGGGTTTTCTTTTGGTTTTGTACTGAGGTTTTCTTCGAGAACCTGGTTCTCATCACATTCTCTGTCTCTATCTCCACTGCTTTGTTCGCCATGGGTTTACTGAACAGGTTTTTACCTGTGCAAGGGACATCGAACAGTTTATCCTGCACCCATTTTTCCAGGTTATACGACTGCAGCCATATTTGGCATCGTGCCCCAATGCCTGCGGTGGCCACCCTAGCCGATGACTGAAAGCCATCATAGGCTGCTTGGGATAGGAACTTTGAACATTCCTTTACCGCCGAGGTAAGGGTTTTGAACCTCTGTAGGGGTTTTTCCATTGAGCTCCCTCGATAGTTCCTTCAGATACATGCCAATGTAAAGCTGGTATGAGTGGATTCAGTATGCTAGCATCCAGTCAAGGGCGTCGAGGGTTCGGGCCTCCCTGTGGGTTGGTACTGAAGAGTGTGTTTTTTAGCTCTTGAGCCGGCACATGGCTGACTCCACAACTATTGAGTTGTGGGGGAGATGGGACTTTTGGAACACAGGGCTCTGGCATACCCAGTATATGGCATCGAAGCATCTGCTGACAATTGGTATTGATGCCAGTGTTTCCCACATCCGGAGGAGGAGACGGTTGAGGATTGTAGGCACTAGAACTGTAAGAGTGCCTCATATTGGAGTATCTCCAATTCCTTGGTTTGCAGGTCCCCCTCCATCTTAATGGTGAGAGCCTTGGCCATATCCCTCACAAAATCGAGGAAGGCAACATCCTCGGGTGGGGAGTGGTGTCTGGTTGCTGGGGAAGATTGGTCCAGGGGCACGTCATGGTGTTGCCTTGTGTCAGGGGACTCTTCGTCCTCAGTCTCAAAGTCTGAGTGTGAGTCCAATGCTGCACGATCACATTCGTTGAGGACCGCTCTCCACAATGCAGGACCTCTGGAGGATCGTCAGTCCGAGCCGCAGGTGCTTGTCAGTACTGTCGAAGGAGAGTCTTCGATGAGGATGGCCTCAGACTCTCGAGGCTGGAGCTGACAACTCCTTGTGGGTCAACTTGGAGGGCTGCTCCTGTCCTGACTCCTTGGACTCATGCCTGGGACTGTGGGACTTGGGGTGGGATTTCACCTTTTTCCCAGATCTGTCTTCCGAGGAAGCCTTCAAGGATTTCTTCTTATGTTCCACCTCCGGGAACTTCTGTTTGAAAAAACCGTGGCTGCAGGATTCTGAGGAGGCTCCGAGGTATCGGAAAGGGCCCTGGAGCATGGTTTTACCGGAGACTCCGGACAGAGTTGGATTTCTGAAAAGATTTTTCCTGCTGCTGATGGGGTCATTGTTCTGCAGAGCTCACCGTCTTTAGTCATTGTGCTCCGGGCCAAGGCATCGGAGGCAGCAGTAGTGTAGGTTGGTAAGTGATGTAACTTTGCCACTTTTTGAAGACACTTGAGGCCATCAGAAAAAGGGGGCGGGGTCCAAGGCCTTCAGCTGAAAAAGGTGCGAATGTCGGTCAAATGAACCTCGATGAAAAAAGTGAAAAATGGATAGATGAACCCGAGAAACAATGCTGAGGAGAGCCGATACACAAACTTGACAAACTTTAAGTATAAAAATCTGATTTTTTTTCCAGGGAAAAAAGGACAACATCAATAGGGCTCCGTGGAAAAAAGGAGACTGAGGCAAGATGGCACCTTTGGGTGGGAAGTGGACCACGCATGCATGGTACATCTCCCAAGGGCTTTCTTTGAAAGCTGAGGAGATGCTTCCACGTGGGCTCCATCGGTGCCAACATTATCCATGTGTGAGGACTGACTTCCTGCTTGTTTCCAGAAAAGAGGGAAGTTAAGGGCATCTGGGTTACTTTTATCTTTATTGGAATGCCCTAAGTACACAGCTAAAAAATTACAAACTACTCCTATCAACTGATAACCAGATTAATATGAATGAAATACAACCTCTAAAATGCCTATATGCAAATGCTAGACATCTAAAAAGTAAGAAGGGAGAGCTAGAATACATAGCATTAAATTAAAGGTTAGATATGACTGGCATCTCAGAGACCTGGTGGAAGGAGGACAACCACTGGGACAGTGTGATACCTGGGTACAAACTATATTGCAATAATAGGGTTGATTAAATTGGTGGAGGGGTTGCACTCTATGTTAGAGAGGGCATTGCGTCACATAGGATTAAAGTTTTTCAGAAAACAAAATACACTGTAGAATCTCTGTGGATAGAAATCTCATGTAAAAGGGGAAGTACTACCGACCATCTGGCCAGCATGAACAGATGGATGATGAAATGCTGAAAGAAATAAGGGAAGCTAACAAAAGTTACAACACAGTCAAAGGGTGATTTCAATTACCCCGGTATCAACTGGGCCAATACCACAGCAGGACATGCTAGAAAGCTAAAGTTTCTAGATGAAATAAATGACTGCTCCTTGGAGCAGCTGGTTCATGAACCAACAAGAAGGGAAGCTATTTTGGACCTAGTTCTTAATGGAATGCAGGATCTGGTGCAAGAGATAAGGGTGTTGGGGCCACTTGGCAATAGTGATCCTAGCATGATCACATTTGATTTAAGAAATGGAAGGAGGACAACAAGGAAATCTACAGTACTACCTTTTAATTTTCAAAAGGGAGACTATGATAAAATAATGAAAATAGTTAAGAAAAAACTAAGAGGAGCAGCTGCAAAGATTAAAGATGTGCATCAAGCATGGGTGTTATTTAAAAGTACCTTCTTGGAAGCCTTGATCAGATGTATTCCACGCTTTAAGAAAAGTGTAAAGAAGGCCAAAAACCTGCTAGCATGGTTTAAAGGGTGAAGTAAGAGAGGCTATTGTAGCCAAAAAAGCTTCTTTCAGGACATGGAAAAAGGAACTAAATGACAAAAACAGCAAGCAACATACGCAACGGCAAGTTAGATGCAAGGCATTGATAAGGCAGGCAAAGAGAAAATTTGAAAAAAAGCTTACCATGGAAGCACATACACATAATAAAAATGTTTTCAAGTACATTTGTAGCAAGAAACCTGGCAGGATATCTCTAATATGCATTAGAGATATCCTGCCAACCTGACTGGTTTGTGGCCCTCCAGGGCTGGATTTGGAGACCCCTGCCTTACACCCACTAGATGATAGAGGGGTGAAAGGGGTACTAAATGAGGACAAGGCCATAGTGGAGAGACTGGATGAATTCTTTGCTTCGGTTTTTACTGAAGAAAATGTAGGAAAGTTACCCATGCCTGAAATGGTATATAAAAGTGATATAGCGGAAGAATTGAAAGAAATATCAATAAACCAGGAAGATGTATTACAATTATATGATAAACTGAAGAGTAGTAAATCACCTGGACTGGATGGTATACGTCCAAGGGTATTAAAAGAACTAAAATACGAGATTGCAAACCTGCTATTAGTAATCTGTGAACTAGCATTAAAACATCTGTAGTACCGGAAGACTGGAGAATGGCCAATGTAATGCCAATTTTTAAAAAGGGTTCCAGGGGTGAACTGGGAAACTACAAACCGGTGAGCCTGATGTCAGTACTAGGCAAAATGGTAGAAACCATTATAAAGAATAAAATTACTGAACATGTGGATAGTCATGGTTTAATGGGAGAAAGCCAATATGGATTTTGCCAAGGAAAGTCTCCTCTTACTAATTTGCTATATTTTTTTTGAAGGTGTGAATAAACAGGTAGACAAAGGTGAGTCAGCTGATATAGGGTATCTGCATTTTCAGAAAGCCTTTGACAAGGTCCCTCATGAGAGACTCTTGGCGAAATGAAAAAGTCATGGGATTGGAGGCAGTGTAGTATTGTGGATCGGGGACTGGTTAAAAAATAGAAAGCAGAGAGTAGAGCTAAATGGCCAATTTTCTCAATGGAGAAAGGTGAATAGTGGAATACCACTGGAATCTGTGCTGGGCCTGCTGCTTTTTAACATCTTCATAAATGATCTGGAAATAGGAACAACGAGTGAGGTGATCAAATATGCAGATGACACAAAATTATTCAAAGTTGTTAAAATGCAAGAGGATTGCAAAACATTGTTAGAGGATCTTGATAAATTGGAAGATTGGACATCCAAATGGCAGAAGAAAATTAATGTGGACAACTGCAAAGTTATGCACCTAAGAAAGAACAACCCAAACTATGCTTACATGATACAAAGTACCACCTTAGAAACCACCACCCAGGGAAAAGATTTAAGCGTCATTGTGGATAAAGCGGTTACTTACCTGTAGCAGGTGTTCTCTGTAAACAGCAGGAATAAGTCCTCACATATGGGGTGACATCACCAACGCACAGAATGCTCCCCAGCTTCCAAAGGAAGCTTTTGGGAGATACACCGTGCATGCGCGCCTGACTTCCCCGCCTACCGCGGTGTCATATTCTCCAGTATGACAACATAGCAGGAGCCAAAAAAGCAATTCCCCAGGGTAGTGGGAGGGTTGTGATGACTTATGTCTGCTGTTCACAGAGAACACCTGCTACAGGTGAGTAACTATGCATTCTCCGTGAACAAGCAGGAAATGAGTCCTCACATATGGGACTCCCAAGCTATAGGCTTCCAGAAGCTGAGGAGAAAGAATAGCCCAAATGGGGATCGAGCACTCGAGAAGCCAGGAAGACCAGAGAAGTAGTCCCACCGAAGAACCCATCTGATGCAATATCCACAATTGACATTGACCAATGGAATTTTAGCAGGTAGCCTGGACAGACAGAAGAGCCAAAGGGCAGGAGTTTAACCCTCAAGACCCAAAGAGATGTCAGAGCACGGCCTAGCCAAAATTGATATCCCATCAGGAATCCCCATTCAGACAGTAGTGGGCTGCAAAGGTATGGACCAAAGATCATGTTGCAGCCTTGCAGATGTCCTATGCAGAGACAGAACAGAGGTTGGCTACCGATGTAGCCATTGCAGGGACATTGTGAGCTGTGACATGACCATCGAGGCTCAGACCAGCCAAGGAATATGCATGGGCGATGCAATCTGCAAGCCAGGGGATAGCGTACGCTTTGAAATGGCGACACTCAGCCATTGGGTCGAAGGAGATGAATAGCTGGGAAGATTGATGGTGCGCCTTTGTGTGCTCCACGTAGAAGGCCAACGCACGCTTGCAATCCAGCATGTGCAACACCGCCTCACTGCAATTGGTGTAAGGCCGGGGAAAGAACGTTGGATGGACAATGGACTGGTTGAGGTGAAAAGCTGAGACCACCTTTATTTATTTATTTATTTTATTTATTTAATATCTCTTATATACCGCGCTATTAAAATCAGCGCGGTGTACATCGAACAAAATATACTGCAATGTGTACAGGTAACATCGAGTTTACAGAGAACAAGGGAATATAAAACATGGAATAACAGGGATAACTATGTACAATCAACATTATACTATATATATGCTTTAATTATGTACCATATTTAAACTCAAGTGAAATTGAACATGTATTCATGGGTAGCATGAGTCTATAGTAGTAAGGTGGATTTTCGTGGGGACTAACCGTTTTCTAGTTGGATTAAAGTGCTAGGGTGTTTGGTGTGAGTGGGAGGCCTGTTGGCTGTGTGAGTGTCCATGGACACTTCCGGGTAGTATATTGTGAATAAGTGATGCTTTACGGCTTTGCGGAATTGTAATAGACTTTTGATGCCGCGGATTTCATGGGGAAGTTTATTCCAATTCCTGGGTGCGAACAGTGAAAAAGCTCTGTTTGATGTAGCTTTAGTACATGATGTCATCATCTTGGGAACTATTAAGGTGTTCATAGTTGTAGTCCTTCTGTTTCTATTTTCAGGGGTGTTATGGATTAGTTTTCTGATTGGTGTTGGTGGGTAGATATTCATGGCTTTGAAGGTCAAAACTAGTGACTTGTATGAGAGTCTAGCTTGTAGTGGTAGCCAGTGTAGGTCTTTCATGATAGGCGTTATATGAGCAGACCTTGGTGACCCAGAGAGGACTCTAGCAGCTGTATTCATAGCCAGACGTAGTGGATTTAAGGTTGATTGAGGGAGCCCGTGGAGGATGATGTTTGCAAAATCTAGATGTGGAAGGACTAGTGCCTGGAAGGTTGACCGGTAATCAGTATAGTCCAGTAGTGGACGGAGGTGGCGTAGTGTTCTGATCTTATGGTATATATTCTTTGTCACATTCTTCACGTGCATTGTCATGTCCAGGTGTTGATCTAATGTTATGCCGAGGTATCGGATCGTGGGTTTGGACGTCAGTTCTATGTTGTTGACCAGCAGTGACGGCGGAGGTACAAACTTAAGATTCCTTGTAACAAATAGGACATCAGTTTTGCTATGATTTATTCTTAGGTTTTGAGTCAGCAACCATTCAGCTACTGCTCCGAAACAGTTGGTTATTGGAGTAAACACTGGTTGGTCAGTTTTGAACGGCATGTATATGAGGATGTCATCAGCGTATGCCAAGCATTGCACGTTGAAGGATCTGATCAATTCACAAATCGGCTGCATATAAATATTGAACATTAACGCCGATAGTGAAGATCCTTGTGGTACGCCTTGAGACTGTAGGAACGGCTCTGAGGATTTCTGGCCTGTTTTAACTTGTTGCCACCTGTTGGAAAGGTAGGATCTACACCATTCCAGTGCTGTGCTTCGAATCCCCTTCTCTCTCAGACGTTGAATTAGTATATCGTGGTTTACAGAATCGAAGGCAGCAGAAATGTCTAAAAAGATGAGAACAAATCCTTGTTTGATGTTGTTTATTCCTGTGATCAGATCGTTGAATAGGGTTGTAAGGATTGTGTCGACTCCATGTGCTTCTCTGAATCCATGTTGTGATTTGTCTAGAGGTGCTTCTGTGTCAATGTGATGCTGGAGTTGTTGGGCAGCTTTCTCAATGATTTTTGCAAGCTGGGGGATGCTTGAGATTGGCCTAAATGATTCAACTTTGGATGGATCAAGCTTACTGTTTTTTAGTAGGGGCTTGATAGAGGTGTGTTTATGACTCTGGGGGAATGAGCCTGTTAGGAAGGATTGGTTCAGAATTTTGCATAGGCAGAAAACAGGTGTGCATACGGAGCACCACACATTTCTGGTGAAACCTGGTATACGGAGGGCTTGCGACCAAAGACTGGAGCTCACTAACATGTTAGGCTGACATGATGGCCACCAGAAAGAGGACCTTCCAGGTCAAGAATTTCATCGGGCATACGTCCAGCTGCTCAAAAGGAGCCCGCATGAGCTGGCTGAGGTCCACGTTTAGGTCCCAAGCGACCATAGGGGGCTTGACTGGAGGCTTCGACAGAAGCAAACCCTGCATGAATTGGCCTACCAGAAGTTGAGCCAACATGGGCTTCCCCCCGCAGCTACAATGGAACGCTCCTATCGCGCTGAAGTGAACATGCACCAAATTGGACTTGAGCCCAGAATTGGGGAGGTGCAAGAGATACTCCCACCAGTTCATGCACAGGGCAGATAAAGGGATCCAGCACTCCACCAGCGCACCAAATGGCAAACCGCTTCTACTTGAGTGTGTAAGCCAGAGCTACTCAAATCCAGTCCTAGAGGTCCGCAACCCTGCAGGTTTTCGGGATATCCCTAATGAATCTGCATGAGATATATATGCATTAGAGATATCCTGCCAACCTGACTGGTTTGTGGCCCTCCAGGGCTGGATTTGGAGACCCCTGCCTTACACCTCTGTCATTTAAGATTGTGAGTGGGCAAGGTGCAGATGTCCTAGACATCAAAAGGTTAGATAGAATATGTCACATTCCTCCTCGCTTCTCACCACCACCAAAATATTTATTAGTTCTTGCAGGATGCCAGCAGGATCTTGTTAAGGCCCTCAAGAAGGGTGAGTTCTTTGAGGGCTACCTGCTCAGCATCCACACCATGAGCACTAAGGAGTGGACGTTGGGATGCAACAAGGAGCCGTTCTCCTGCGAGATGAGGTCTAGGCTGGAGGCCAGGCAGAGAGGCTCCCTCTGCGAGAGCTGCAGCAGTAGTGAGAATCATGGTTGTTGAAGCCAGTAGGGAGCGATGAGAATCATGGATCCCCCCCCCCCCCCTTGGGCTGGCAGTTCAGGAGCATCTTCACGATGAGCGTTATTGGTAGAGCAGGAAGGCATCCAGTGCCAGATGATTGCTGGCCGGCCTCCGCAAGCAGAACTGAGCTACCTAGGTATTCTGTGCTGTAGAAAAGCATGGAATACATCTGAGGTCCATTTTGGAGGTGCCCCACTCCCAAAAGATCCTGTTTATCACCTCCCTCTTGAGGGTCTGCTTGTATGGCTGAAGCACCCTGCTGAGGCGATCTGCCAGGCCATTGAACTTGCCGGGCAGATACTCACTCTGAAATCCATGCCGTGTAGTAGGGCAAACTTCCAGAGGCAAACAGCTTCTCAGCACAGGTGGTACGAGCCCGTGCCCCCCAGCTTGTTCACATAGAACATGGCCACCTGGTTGTCCCTCTGGATCAGGACCATCTGATTCCCCAGGTGTGCCCAAAAGGCACAGAGAACACGTGCAATAGCCTGGAGCTTGAGGCAGTTGATCTGATGAAGGCTCTTGCTCTCTGACCACAGACCCTGGGGTGTGGAGAGCGTCCAGATGCGTGCCCCAGCTAAGCTTGGAGGCATCCATCTTGTGCAGCTTGCAGGGCACCGCTGGTTGGAACGGGAGACCCCGATGAAGATTTCTGCAGAAGTCTGACCTGTTTGCACTTTAATGCCTAATGCAACTTCACACTGATTCACTGTTCAATTGTAATTAAGTTGCATGGTGTGTTTTCAGTTTTACTAGTTTCCAATTGATACTTTTCAATTCGTTCTTCTTTTGGAATATTTATGGCCATCCATCTCAATAATATGGGCCTTATGATATTATTTCATGTCCAAGTTATGCATCTATTTTTTCCCATTGTTATGTTTGTTTCTTTTTTAATTGAACTTCATTATTTTCAATTCTTACAGCAGGTCTTAGGTTGCTTTGACATACACTTTCAGCACATTAGAAACCTTGTACTACACAGGTACACTACCAAAAAACTGCCTCCAGTTTTGCAAATGATTCCTATAGATTTTGGGGTGCTGAATCCAGGAAAAATAGCCAAAATGTTCCATCACGTCACGTTTTCTTGCAAAATTAGATTTCTTACCCATATAAGGAATGTTCACATAATTTCTTTTTAGCCGACTGCAGTTTATTTTCTTGGCCCAAAATAGAGGTTGTAATGGTTAACTAACTAGAAACACTCCCTCATGATATTTTAGAGTGTTTTGTATTCATTTTATACATTAACAGGACAATTGGGAGGCGGGGGGCTAAATCCAGTACTCGCGCTGGCGCATGTTCTTTCCGGTTTGCCTCGCCTCGTTCGCTCGCTCAAACACGGTGGTTGCGACATGAACGTTCCTGTCAAATTTCAGTTTCTTGCAAGTTCATTATTACCTTTTGTTTGCTCAGTCGTAATCCAGCTTTATTCCGAAGTGGTTCACTACAGTTGTAGTTTGCAGTGCTGTGTATTTGTGATGGCTCACAGAGCCAGAGGTTGCGTCAACTCTCCGGACAGTTTTTGTTTTATTTGTGGGGAATATACCGTGAAAAAGCGGCAGAGGAACATTTCTGCATTTATTAAAAAAGTATATTTCGCCTATTTCGGTTTGAAGTTAGGCGATCAAGACAAACCGTGGGCTCCTCACAAAGTGTGCAAGACATGTGAGGAAGATCTACGCTTATGGATGAAAGGTAAAAAACAAGCATTTCGTTTCGGAATACCTATGATGTGGCGTGAACAAAGAGACCACAGCAGTGACTGCTATTTTTGCTCTTGCATTGTGAAGGGATACAACTTAAAAAATAAGAACGTAATAAGTTACCCCAACCTTCCCTCAGCAATTAGGCCTATGCCTCATAGCAACGAAGTACCTGTGCCTGAACCACCAAAATCTTTGGATCATATTTGTGTGGACGGTTCTGATCATGATGAGAATCATCGGATGGCTTTTCCCGATGAGTCCAGTACTTCCGAGTTTGAAACTGAACCAGATCCGAAACCTGAACTTTTCTCTCAAGCTGAATTGAATGATTTAGTCCGGGATTTAGGACTCCCAAAAGATGCTGCCCAACTGCTAGGTTCTCGGCTTAAACAGAAAAATCTATTGTCACCAGGAACAACTTTTTATTGGTACCGCAACCGCGAGACACAATTTTTGAAGTATTTCAGCAAAGAGGAAGATTTGGTATTTTGCAACGATATATACGGAGTGATGGAAAAGTTTAAACTCAAGTATGATCCTGCTGAATGGCGGCTGTTCATTGATTCGTCAAAAGACAGCATAAAAGGTGTTCTTCTTCATAATGGCAACACATTCGCTTCAGTTCCTATTGCTCACTCTGTTATTCTCCAAGAAAAATACGAGAATTTGGCCCTGATTCTTCAGAAGATTCGTTATGATGAGCATAAGTGGATGATTTGTGGAGACTTTAAAATTCTATCCATGCTATTAGGGCAGCAATCCGGTTTCACCAAATATCCCTGCTTCCTTTGCTTGTGGGATAGCCGGGCCCGCGACCTACACTGGGGGAAAAAAGACTGGCCAATTCGGGAGTATTTGAGACCCGGTGAGAAAAATGTTCTTCATGAGAGCTTCGTACCTCGTGATAAAATTCTATTACCACCTCTCCACATTAAGTTGGGTCTCATTAAGCAATTCATCAAGTCCCTTCCAAAAGATGGTGAGTGCTTTCGGTACCTTTGCTCAAAGTTCCCCCGACTTTCTGAAGCAAAGCTAAAGGAAGGAGTGTTTGTTGGCCCTGATATAAGGAAACTCATTTCAGATGGAGCATTCGCTGAAACGATGTCTGAGAAGGAAAAAGAAGCCTGGGATTCCTTCAAGGATGTTGTTCTCAAATTCTTGGGGAACAGGCGGGATAAGAACTATAAGGATATTGTTGCCAGGATGCTCAATGCCTTCAAAGAACAAGGCTGTAACATGAGCCTGAAAGTCCATTTCTTGCACTCCCATGTGAACTACTTTCCCAAAAACTTGGGGGCATACAGTGAAGAACAAGGTGAAAGGTTTCACCAGGACATCAAGAACGCAGAGAGAAGGTACCAAGGAAGATGGAACACCACTATGATGGCTGATTTCTGCTGGTTGCTGCTGCGGGAAACCCCAGATGAAAAATACGCCAAGCAGCGCACCAAGAGAAGCATTCGGGGGAAGAAGAAACGGGCCCACCAGGAGATTGATTGACCCAAGAATGACTTTAAAATCTAAACTGTGTTGACAAATATCGTGTTTTTACTAAACTTTGAAATAAAAATTTGCTAGTTATTAACACAGTGTCGGATCTCATTTATTAGAATTTTATTTTCACACCATCGGGTGTTTGTCTTCATGTATTGCAATGGTGCGGTTTGCGTTTTCTATTCTTACATACATACCTGTACAACATTTTTTGCACATTTCTTTGCTTTGCTTTGTGTCTAACCTCGCTCTTATATGCTCAATGTTTGTGCACATGTATATGGCTGTTTTAAGTGCAGACAATTTTGCTACCATCACAGTGTGTTTTGTTGACATTACTCTATTCTTATGTGCTGCCTTGTTACAATTTTTCTTTATTCTTATTTGAATAACTACTAAACAATTAGTATAAAGAATTCATCCAAGAAACTTTTATCTCGATCGCACTCAATCTGAAACGTTCACCTCAAACTGCTAACCCAATGTAGCAAACAATCTGTACGTGATGGAGCAAATTGGTTACCAGATTTGGATTCAGCGCACCAAAAAACGTAAAAATCAATCGAAACATTAGAGGCAGTTTAAAAAAAAATTTTTTAGTGTACCTGTGCTATTAGTTCTCCAGGACCAAGCAGGAAGTCAGTCCTCACATATGGGTGACATCGGCGCAGACGGAGCCCTCGTGCGGAGCATTTCCCAGGCTTTCAAAGAAAGCCTTTGTGAATTGCAGCGCGCATGCGCAGTCCCCTTCCCGCCCAAGGGTGCCATTTTGCTCAGTCTTCTTTTTTCCACGGAGCCCGACGGACATAGTTCATTTTTTGCCGAGGAAAAAGTTGATTTCCCTGTTTTTTGTACTTCTCCTTCGGTTTGACACCGGATCCTTTTCCCACCTGGGCCCGATACGCCGGTATTGAGCCCACTCTCCCTTTTTCGGTTTTTGTCCTTCGTGACTAGCGTTCGCGCCATTTTTCTTTTTTCACTGGCAGCCCTGTCTTTTGACCTCGCAGGGGCCCTTTTTCCCCCGATGGCTGCCAGCGGGTTTAAAAAGTGTGATCGGAGTAAGAAACTTATGTCTCTTACCAACACACATGACTGCTGCCTCCGCTGCCTCGGACCCGATCATGACCCGATGATATGTGGTCCGCGTGGCAAAATGTCCGCGAAGGCGTTGAGGAGTCGGCAGTACCAGAAGGATAGGATCTTCTCTGACTCCGCATCCGGACCTCATCAGAGGCCTCGACGTCTCGGGATTCCGGCCCCGAACAGCGTCGGGGCTCCTCTGAACGGGGGTCTCCTTCGCGGGAACACCGCAGGAAGAAGAAACCCGCGAGGGCGGCATCGGTGGACGCTCCTGGTTCCTCGAGAGCCAGGTCGCATAGCCCTGATAGCCATCCCGGGTCTTTGGAGTCGGAGAGGCCTACCAAGCAACCTTGTCTCGAGATGGAGTCTCCTGGACACGTGAGTGCTGTTGTCCTCGTGGACTCTCCTCCAAGGGAGCTGCCGTCGGGGCCCGAGTCGGGGGCTGCTGAGCTCGGACTCAGGTTGACGGCCTTGGAGAGCAGCCTCGCTGCCTTCATGGAACAGCAGTGGCAATTGATCGCCGGTCTCACCGGTGCCTTTGCCCTGACCACCGGGACATCGACGTCCAAGTCGACCCTGGAGGCCGAGCTGATCCTCGAGTCCATGTGGGCTCGAGTCTATCCTCGGCTGCGGTCTCCCTCGGCCTCCCATTCGGGACCGAGGTCGTGGACGCCGGTACCCTCGGCGTCGGGGCGGAGGGCGTCAGTGCCCGCCCGACCGGAGCCACTCGACACCTCCTCCGAGGAGTCGGGCTGGGAGACGGAGGACGAAGAATCACCTGACACCTATCGGACTCGGTGTGTCCCATCAGACTCGCCGGAGTCCGAACCTCGGAGACGATCCCCACTGGAGGATACCCGGTTCTCGGACTTCGTGCAGGATATGGCCAAGGCCTTGGCCTTCCCCGCGGATCCCGAGGAGGAGCCTCGAGCCGAGGAGCTTGAGGCCCTCCAGTATGACTCTCCCCCGAAGCAGGCCTTTACTGTACCGGTTCCTCCGATGCTGGAGCGGCTGCTCTTCCGCATGTGGGAGATCCCGGCCTCGACGCCGGTGTTAAGCAAGCAGGTCGATTCCATCTATCGAGTCCGCAAGAGCCCCGGGTTCCAAAAGGCACAATTACCGCACCACTCCATGTTTGTGGAATCGGCCATGCATCGACTGAAAAGTCAGAAGATGCACTCATCGGTGCCTCCCGGCCGGGAGGCCCGGAACCTGGATGCCCTTGGTAAGAAGTGCTTCCAGGGCTCTATGCTTGCTTGCTGTGTCCAGACATACCAGCTCTACATGGGCATGTATCTCCGAGACCTGGCAAAGGAGATTGCCGGGTTCTCTGCTGGTCTCTCCGAGGAACCTTTGCAGAGATTCCAGGCCTTGTCCACTGGTATTCGAGAGTGCTCGAAGTTTATCTCTCGAGCAGCCTACGATGGCTTTGAGGCTTCAGCCCAAGTAGCCGGGGCCGGCATCAGTGCCCGCCGACAGGCTTGGCTACAGTCATCTGACCTCGAGCCATGGGTGCAGGACAAGTTGGTCGATGTCCCCTGCCGAGGTGAAAACCTCTTTGGCAAGCCCATGGCTGAAAAGGCTGCAGAACTCGAGACTGAGACTCTGACCAGGACTAGGCTGTCCAGAAAAACCTCTGCCCCTTCTCAGAAAAAGAAGGGCTCGGGAAAAAAGACCTTTTACCCGAGGAAGTCCTCTGCCTATTAACAATACCCTCATTATCAGGCCTCTACAGCTCCCCAACAGGGTCAGCAGGCCAAGGGGCAGGGTCATGGGCCCCGTAGGCAGAAGGCCCCCAAGCCACCAACACCGGCCCCTGCTCAGCAGGGTGGGAGTTTTTGACTCAGAAAGCATAGCCTCTTCTCCTCAGCTGTCTTCTCTCAGCACAGGAGGCCGGCTGGCCCACTTTGCCCACAGGTAGTCAGCCGTCACATCAGATGCCTGGGTGCTTCATATAGTCCAAAAGGGCTATCTTCTCCATTTTCACCAGGTACCTCCCTCCTTTTTTCCAGGGGAGCCTCCAAGACTCCCTCTGCACAGGGACCTACTCCTTCAGGAGTTAGCAAGTCTGCTAAAGGAACAGGCTCTGGAACCGGTGCCCCACCACCTGAGAGGTCAAGGCTTTTATTCCAGGTACTTTCTGGTACCAAAAAGAACAGGAGGCCTCAGACCCATCCTAGACTTGCGCAACCTCAACAAGTTCCTGGAGAGGGAAAAGTTCAAGATGCTTACCCTTGGAATCCTGCTGCCCTACCTCCAGCAGGGAGATTGGCTATGCTCCTTAGATCTCAAGGATGCTTATACTCACATCCTTATTCATCCAGACCACAGACAATATCTCAGATTTGTTGTGGGAGGCAACCACTATCAGTACAGAGTACTACCTTTGGACTGACCTCCGCTCCCAGCGTGTTCACCAAGTGCCTGGCAGTGGTGGCGGCCTACCTAAGGCTTCAAGGTCTTTTTGTGTTTCCATACCTGGACGACTGGCTCATAAGGGGCCAGTTTTCCCAGGAGGCCAGTCAAGCCACCCTTCGCACTGTGGCTCTGCTTCAGCACTTGGGGTTTGTCATAAACTTCGCAAAGTCCACTTTGCTCCCGTCCCAGAACTTATAATTCATAGGAGCAAGACTGGACACTCTTCAGGCGAAGGCTTTTCTGCCAATGGACAGGGCCCACAGGCTGATGGATCTAGCCAGGCAATTTCACAGCAATTCCCTGTTCTCTGCCAGGCAATTCCTGAGACTACTCGGCCATATGGCTTCCGTGGTTCATGTAACCCCCAATGCCCACCTGCACATGCGGCCTGCTCAGTGGAGCCTTCGCACTCAGTGGCATCAGGCCACAGGGAGCCTGGCGGACTCAGTAAGAATATCCGGCCTGCTAGTCTCCTCTCTGCAATGGTGGCTTCATCTTCCGAATCTGGTACTCGGAGTGTTTTTTCAATCCCCTCCGCATTCTCAAGTGCTGACGACAGATGCTTCTCTTCTAGGTTGGGGAGCACATTGCCAAGGGACATGTACTCAGGATCTCTGGACCCCTTGGGAGGCTGCTCAACAGATAAACTTCCTGGAGCTATGGGTGATACGCCTAGCTCTGAGAGCCTTCTCCCACCTCGCCTCTCACCAGTCTGTACTAGTCCAGACAGACAATCAAGTTGCCATGTTCTACGTGAACAAACAAGAAGGCACAGGCTCCTTCCTTCTATGTCAGGAGGCACAACGGCTGTGCTCTTGGGCCATCAATCACGGGATCCTCCTCAAGGCTGTCTACCTCCCAGGTCAGGAAAATTACCTGGCGGACAGACTGAGCAGGATCCTGCAACCACACGAATGGAGATTGAATCCGTTGGTGGTTCAGCAGATCTTTCTCAGGTGGGGCCTCCCAACCATGGATCTTTTCGCCAGTCCTCTGAACCGGCAACTCCCGAGATTCTGCTCCAGACAACCGCATCCTCTCAGAGTAGCAGCGGATGCATTTCTGATCTCGTGGTCCAGTGGCCTACTGTATGCGCTTCCTCCCACGCCACTAGTGTCCAGAACACTGTTCAAAGTCCTCAAGGACGGGGCCTCATTGATCCTGATAGCCCCCAGGTGGCCACGGCAACCGTGGTTCCTGCTTCTGCTGCAACTGGCGGTGGACACTCCTCTTCCTCTGGGGTTTCAGCACGATCTCCTGTCTCAGGACCAGGGGACTCTCTTGCACCCCAACCTCCAGTCCCTTCATCTGATGGCCTGGCTGCTGAAAGGGTAGTCCTGGCTCCCCTACTACTGCCTTGAGAGGTGGAAGACGTAGTCTTAGCCTCTAGGCGGCCATCCACCAGGAAATCCTACGCTTTTAAGTGGCGTAGATTCTCCGCATGGTGTGCTCCGCACAGTGAGAATCCCTTCTCATGCTTGGTAGCAGTAGTATTGCAATATTTGCTTTACCTCTCCTATCTAGGCCTTAAGTCCAACTCTGTCAGGGTCCACCTCAGTGCTCTCTCAGCACACCACTCGCCGGTGGATGGGCGGCCTCTTTCCAATCACCCTTTGGTGACTCGTTTTCTCCGAGGCCTCCTCCTGCTTAAGCTTCCTTTACTCCCCCGGCCCCTGAGTGGGATCTGAATGTGGTCCTACAGCGGATTACTTGTGCGCCCTTTGAACCTATGGCTACCTGCCCTCTCCATTTTCTCTCCTGGAAAACCTTGTTTTTGGTAGCTCTTACCTCTGCTAGACGAGTGAGTGAACTGCAGGCACTAGTGTCTGATCCCCCTTACACTAGGTTCTACAGGAATAGGGTAGTCTTACGGACTCACCCTAAGTTTCTTCCTAAGGTTGTCTCCCCTTTTCACCTCAATCAGGAGGTGGTTCTTCCGACCTTCTTTCCCAGGCCGCATGCCAACCGGGCTGAGTTGGTCCTGCATACCCTGGGACTGTAGGAGGGCGTTGTCCTTCTACCTTGACTGTACGCAGGAGCATCGAAGGGCTGTTCAGCTCTTCGTTTCTTTTGACCCCAATAAGTTGGGGCTACCTGTCTCCAAGCGTACTTTGTCCATATGGGTCGCTGACTGTATCGCCTGGGCTTATGGGGCAGCCGGCCTCTCGTTGGAGGGTCGTGTCAGGGCGAAGGCTGCGTCAGTGGCTCATCTCCGCTCTGTTCCGTTGGCAGACATCTGCCGGGCCGCTACTTGGTCTTCAAGCCAGACTTTTGCGACCCATTACTGCCTTGAGAGGGAGTCTAGCAGGGACAGTGCTTTCGGACAGGCAGTACTTCATAATCTCTTTGGGGTTTAGGCAACTCCTACCCTCTGGCCCTGGTGTTGGGCTACCGGTTGGGGGCCTTCTCAGAGAAGATTCCTTCCTTACGTGCTGCCGAGCTAGAGGGAGCTCATTTTTTCGGCTTGAGGTCTCCAGTAGCCTTAAGCTGGGGAGTCCTATATGTGAGGACTGACTTCCTGCTTGGTCCTGGAGAAAGAGTAGTTACTCACCTGTAACAGGTGTTCTCCAGGTGCAGCAGGAATCAGTCCTCACAACCCTCCCTCCTCCCCTTGGAGTTGCAGTCATATGATTTATTTTGCTAATTTTTTGCTGTCTTTTAGCTATGTCATCAGACTGAGCAAGATGGCACCCTTGGGCGGGAAGGGGACCGCGCATGCGCGCTGCAATTCCCAAAGGCTTTCTTTGAAAGCTGGGGAAATGCTCCGCACAAGGGCTCCGTCGGCACTGACGTCACCCATATGTGAGGACTGATTCCTGCTGCTCCTGGAAAACACCTGTTACAGGTAACTACTCTTAATACTAAATGTTCCCTGTAAAATAGTTATCTCCAAGTTATAATGCCCTGTTCAATGTAATTTCAGTTTGTTCAATGTAAACCGCACTGATGCAGAATAGCGCGGTATATAAGAGAATTAAATAAATAAATAAAATAAATAAAGAAGTCCGTCATTATATATATTTTCTATTATATCTTTAATATATACCTTTATTAGCTCCTTACTTATTTATTTGAATTATAAGCTGATGGGCTCCAAATTGCAGCCTTGGACTAAGTTGCCATCTTTAACTGAGACATTCCCCTTCCACCGTGATTGTATACCATTTAGCAGTTACCAATTAGATAACACCCTTCCCTACTTGGGCACCCTCCTCCTTTCCATTAATCATTGTTTTATCGGCTTATTTTCGGAAGTCCTTATGGTTTACATGCCAACTTTGATGTTTTTATGTTACTTATGAAATCTGCATTTAACATGATATGTTGTTCTGTCCTCAGTTTTCAGCATTTTGTTATTACCCCTTGTGGGTGTAGAGTATCTGACTCGGCTTTTGTTGAGTTCATGATTTCTAATATAGTTTCTATGGTTTTCATTTTTATGTATATGTCATTTATTCTTTTTTGGTATATCAGTAGTATTTATATGTTTACAGGGAGTCGTTAGTGGGATGGGAACAGCTGGGTGATGTAGAAAAACAGTGGGCAAAACTGAAAGGGGGTATTTTAAAGGCAACCAACCTTTTTGTTAAAATGGTAAATAAAGGCAAAAGGAACAGGAGACCGCTATGGTTTTCGAAGGAAGTAGCTGAAAAAGTGAAGAAAAAGAGGGAGGCCTTCATGAAATACAAGAGATCACAGAGAGAGGAAGACAGGCATCTGTATTTGGAAAAACTTAGAGAAGCTAGCAAAGTAGTCAAGAAGGCAAAGATTCAAAAGGAGGAGGAAATAGCCAATGCAATAAAATGGGGGGATAAGACATTTTTCAGATATATTAGTGAGAAGAGGAAGGGCAAAAGTGGTATTGTCAGACTCAAGGGTGCAGGGGGGGAATATGTAGAAGCTGATAAGGATAAAGCGGAATTGCTTAACAAATATTTTTGTTCTGTGTTCACAGATGAAGAACCAGGAGCAGGACCTCAGAAAACACCCACAAATAAGAACAGAAGCGAGGGACATCCTGAACAATTTTCAGAAGACTGTGTTCGTGAGAAACTAGCTCAACTTAAAGTAGACAAAGCGATGGGACCGGATGGGATACACCCTAGAATACTGAGGGAACTTGGGGACGTTCTAGCAACTCCACTGACTGACCTTTTCAATGCCTCGTTGGAGTCGGGAGTGGTGCCAAAGGACTGGAGAGAGGCTCATGTGGTGCCTTTACACAAAAGCGGAAGTAAGGATGTGGTTGAAAACTACAGGCCGGTTAGTTTAACTTCAGTGGTGAGTAAATTATTGGAAACGCTGCTGAAAGAGAAAATAGTGAGGTTTCTGGAGTCCGGCGGATTACAGGATCCGAGGCAGCATGGATTCACCAGAGGCAGGTCTTGTCAAACAAATCTGATCGATTTCTTTGACTGGGTGACCAGGGAGTTGGACCGAGGGAGAGCTCTAGATGTGGTGTATTTAGATTTCAGTAAAGCCTTTGACACTGTTCCTCACAGGCGACTTATAAACAAACTGAGCACCCTAGGGATGGACCCTAAAGTTACTGCTTGGGTTAGAAATTGGTTGGGTGGGAGGCGACAAAGAGTACAAGTAAATGGAGCTCACTCTGAGGAGAAGGATGTTACCAGTGGTGTGCCCCAGGGATCTGTCCTTGGTCCGATTCTTTTTAACATCTTTGTTAGTGATATAGCGGAAGGGCTGTCGGGTAAGGTTTGCCTCTTTGCGGATGATACCAAAATCTGTAATAGAGTAGACACCCAGGAAGGTGTAGATAACATGAGGAGGGATCTATCTAAGCTTGAAGAATGGTCTAGAATTTGGCAGCTGGGATTTAATGTTAAAAAATGTAAGGTCATGCATTTGGGCTGCAGCAATCCAAGGGAGCAATACAGTATAGGAGGTGAAGTACTTTTGTCCACTAAAGAAGAGCGGGACCTAGGCGTGGTTGTGTCTGATGATCTTAAAGTAGCTAAACAGGTAGAAAAGGCGACGGCAAAAGCTAGAAGGATGCTTGGTTGCATACGGAGAGGAATGGCTAGCAGAAAAAAGGAGGTGATAATGCCTCTGTATAAGTCTTTGGTGCGACCTCATTTGGAGTATGGTGTGCAATTCTGGAGACCGCACCTTCAAAAGGATGTGAACAGGATGGAGTCGGTGCAGAGGGTTGCTACTAAAATGATTAATGGGCTTCATTATAAAGCATATGAGGACAGACTTAAGGATCTTAATATGTACACCTTAGAGGAAAGGCGGGATAGAGGTGATATGATTGAGATGTTTAAATACCTCCGTGGCATAAATGTTCAGGGAGAGAGCCTCTTTCAATTGAAAGCAAGTTCTGCTACGAGGGGACATGGGATGAGGGTGAAGGGAGATAGATTCAGGAGTGATATGAGGAAATATTTCTTTACGGAAAGAGTAGTGGATCCGTGGAATAGTCTCCCAGTGGAGGTGGTAGAGATGAGGACAGTAACTGAATTCAAAAAAGCATGGGACCAACACAGAGGATCTCTAAAGGTAGAAAGTGGACTGTTGTAGTTGTTGTTATGGAAGGACAGACTAGATGGGCCTTGTGGTCTTTTTCTGTCATCATGTTTCTATGTAATAATCTCAATTGAGATTTTTATCATTTGTTGTTTTATTTATCTTAATATAATTCAATAAATAAAGAATTATTTATGACTACATTTTTATGCACGCAATTTAGTTTATTTGTATTGTTACATATTAATTTTGGGTTTTAGCTTTCTCATGCCCAGTTTTTAAGAACCATATTGTCAATTACTTGTCTATTATTAGTTATTTATATTTTTTTTGGTAGTCAGTCCCCTGAAGAAGGCCCGATTGGCCGAAACACGTGTAGGTGGATCTCTTCAATAAAGCTTTTTCCTTCCAAGGGTTTCTCATTGCCTGCTTCTGTTTGCATGTTTTATTTATTGAGGCCCAGAGAATGACTACCCCATGGCTGCTTCCTTAAATGTGCAGCTCCTGCAGCAGGTTAGCAGCCTCAGTTCCCAAGTGTCACAGGTTCAATCTTTATCTGCCCCACCATTGGGGAGGGCTCTGCTGTGTCTGAGGATACATCTCTAGTCTCCATGGAACTTCGCTAGTAATTCAGCAGAGGGAAAGACCCCAGCCTGTTTGACTTTAGGTATGTACTTTTGTTGGAAATGAAAGCAGGGATCCACGTCATCGTTTCCCGTCAGTAGTGCACATTCTTTTGCAAGAGTCTGACCTATTGGGCAAGAGTGCGCAGTCACAAAAGTGTGCACACAATTATGGGATAAGACACACCATTAAGCAATGATACAAAGACAACCCCCCACCACCCAATAGCAAAACAAAAATGTTTGGCTTGCACATCCCTACTTGACTTACATATTTTTGCATAACAGGGTAGTAAAATAACTGCTGATTTTACCAGACAAGAATACAACAAGGTTCTGTTCCATGTGTACCACAGCATTGCTTTACCATTGCAAGGGGCCAATGCTCAACTTGAAAATGTTTACTAACTACTACTACTGATCATTTGTATAGCACTACAAGGCGTACGTAGCACTGTACATACACATGTAAAAGATGTTCTCTGCTCACCAGAGCTTACAATCTAATCAAGACAGACAACACAACAGCTGAGGATCAGGATACATCTAGGGGGATGGTAAGGAAACACGTAAGAAATTAAGTGGATCAGGATCCAAAAGCAGCCTCGAAGAGGTGAATTTTCAGCCTGGATTTGAAAAGTGCCCAGAGACGAAGCCTGACATACAAACTCCGTTAGTTTGTTCCAGGCATAAGGAGTCTGGAAAACCCACCCAGCTTCACTTTTAGCTGGCTCCCAACCACTGTGGGATTTGAAACCTCCTTGGAACCGGTTTGGTCGGTGGTAGGAATAAGCAAGGTCACACCGGTTTGCGAGGAGCAGTTCCTAGCATTTCCCACACTGATTCTAACAGGCTGTGTCACTGCTGCATCTGCACTGGCAGGATTCAAAACATCATACAGTATTTTGATTGCACCAAGGGCTTCTCCGGATGCCTCCCCCCCCCCCCCCCCGATGCCATCAAAATACTGTCTGGTGTTTTGAATCCCGCCAGTGCAGATGTGGCAGTGACAGGGCCTGTTGGGACCAGTTCAGCAAACCTGGGAAATGCTAGGAACCGATTCGCATGAATTGGCTGAATCCCACCACAGCTCCCAACCCTCCGCAGATCATACCTGCCCACAAGCCCAGACAAATGCACCTCCTGACAAATTGAACAGCTGTGACTTGCAACAAATGCATAATTGCCTTTTACTATCAGTCTGATAGAGCATAATTATTCATACATATGGAACACTCTCAGACTCACTAATAAATCTTTCCCAACAACAGATACAGAGCAAAAGTAGGGTGTTTAATATTACAGCTCAACATATAAAAAAAATTCTATTGGCCCTTCTGGTCTCACATCAGTAACAACCCCCACTAACTCACTCCACTGCCAGACATTGTGCATTGTAACACACAACTCTGCAAATGGACACTCAACACCAAGAATTCAAATTGCACCAAACTTGGAAAATAAGCACTGCAAATATTCTAGAACCCCAGTAACCTGCAGTTGGACAAGAAAACAAGCTGAACTATTACAGGTTCCTAGAGAGAACCTATCTCGGCTGCACATGGAAAACACGGACCAGGCCTTATAAAACACGACTTATTCTGAACAGCCCGACTTGGCCAAGCTTGGGCAGTAAAGCCTTTGTCAGGGATCAAAGAATTCATAGCAAATATACAAATATAATAAATGAATTAAATAAACTATAAAGGGAGCAATAAAATAAGTCTCTAAAAGCCATACCAGACTCATAAAATGATGAAAGAAAGTTTGTATCATAAAGTCAGCATACACTAAAAGAGGAATAAAAAAAATCATAAATAAATAAATAATGTTCAAGTATCAATAAAATCGCCACGTTAGATAATGATAAAACTCAGTAAGGGCAAATTAGCATAGTAAGAACAGACTTGGCTTAGAGGAGGCAATGCAACAACAGAAAAGGGTAAAACAAAACTAGGGAGGAGTGGCCTAGTGGTTGGGGCAAGGTACCACAGGCCGGAAGGTTGGTGGTTCAAATCCCACTAGAGGACAGCAACCTTGGGCCGGAAGGACTGGGGTTTCTAGTCCCACAGGTGCTCCTTGTGGTCTTGGGAAAGCCACTTAACCCTCCATTGCCCATGTTCCCTGTAAGTATTAGTGTATGTGTCTCATATCCCCTCGTGTTAAATGTATCCCCCAACCGCTTTGACCCAGTGAAAAGCGGGATATAAATGCAGCTAAATAAATAAAATAAATAAATAAAAATGAATAAATATGTCATGAAAACAATATTATTGTGGACAAATAACAATCAGAGCAAAAAAAATGCAACAGACTTCTAAAACTTACACACTAATTATGGCATATCCCTATTATTATAAAAGCTATATAGAGCTTGGTGGCATAACTTACAAAATCTCGATGGGGAACCAACATGTTTTGCCCAAAAGGTAATACAATTACAGAGGGGATTGCAACAAACCCCAATAATAACGATAGTTTCCATAAGGAAGTAAATGCACATCAATGCTTATAGTTTAAAATGCACACCAAAGGAACCAAGGAGAATACAGCATTAATAAAACATCCAGTACTTACAACAGCAAGTCTCTATTAGTATAAAAGCCTATATAAAGCTTGGCAACATAACCTACAAGACCCTGGTGGGGGTTAACATACTTTGTCCGAGAGAGATACACTAGAAATACAATTCAGTCTTGCAAAGAGAAGGCAGCTGATGAACTCAAAATAGAAAATACATAAAAAGATACATAATCTTAAGAGTGAAGATAAGAACTTTGAATGATTTTAGTAAGAAATTTGACAATTACAGAAAGGAGATAAAAGCTAAAAAATCAGAAAAATTTAAGAGTGATGAACTTGATTACAAAAAAGCAATATCTACTAATGGTCTAGACCAGGGGTGGGCAAACCTTTTGACTCGAGGGCCGCAATGGGTTCATATATTGGACCCGGGGGCCGGACCAAGAGTAGATGGACGGTGTGTATGTGTGAATTAATATAAATTAAATTTAAATTTGTAACATTAAATGTTTAGATTAATTTAAGGTAGAAAAGCATAAAAAGAGTTATTTTACAAAACTTTTATGCAATGTATTTCTTTCATAAAATAGTACCTTCAATTTTAGTGGCCGTAGTTTGCCCATCCCTGCACTAGACCATGCCTCCCTTCTTCCTTCTGTGGGTGGGTCTTTTGGTTTCTGAAGCGTGGTAGCCAAAGTGGGGGCTGTCCCACCCGCTTCATCCAAAAAGATGGGGTGGGCAAGATATGAGCGAGATTTAAGATTCTGAATCACCTCACATGAATCTGCAGTTATTGCGTGCCGAAGCGTCAGGAAGTGGGATATCCAGATCCTCCCAAGTGACCAGCCCATTTCCTGTCCTAGCCCCCCTATAGCCCATTATCAGTCCTAACCCCTCCATAGCCCATTACCAGTCCTAACCCCCCATCACCCCATTTCCAGACAGCCCCCATCAGCCCACAGCCCATTGCCAGTCTTAACCCCCCCATAGCCCATTACCAGTCCTAACCCCCCCATCAGCCCACAGCCCATTGCCAGTCTTAACCCCCCCCCCCAGAGCCCATTACCAGTCCTAACCCCCCATCAACCCATTTCCAGACAGCCCCCATCAGCCCACAGCCCACTGCCAGTCTTAACCCCCCCATAGCCCATTACCAGTCCTAACCCCCATCACCCCATTTCCAGACAGCCCCCATCAGCCCACAGCCAGTCTTAACCCCCCCCCCATAGCCCATTACCAGTCCTACCCCCCGATCATCAGCCCACAGCCCATTGCCAGTCCTAACCCCCCCCCCCAACGGCTCACAGCCCACTGCCAGTCCTAACCCCCCCCCCCCATCGGCTCATGGAAATTAAAATAAAAAAAAAGCTGGCCGCTGCCGCCGCGGCAGCATGGAGTGTCCCGCGGGGCCCCCTCTGCCCGGCTGAACTCTCCCGGCGCGGCTGAAGCCCTCTGCTCCAGCTTGCAGATACGCGAAAGGAGAGTCTCCCTCGCGTCTCTGTTAAGCCCGCAGGGGCTGATGGGAAGCAGGGGCTGATGGGAAATTTCCCATCTGCCCCTGCGGGCTTAACAGAGACGCGAGGGAGACACTCTCCCTTCGCGTATCTGCAAGCCAGAGCAGAGGGCTTCAGCCGCGCCGGGAGAGTTCAGCCGGGCAGAGGGGGCCGGATTAAAAGGTCTGCCGGGCCGTATACGGCCCGCGGGCCATAGTTTGCCCATCCCTGGTCTAGACCAAGGTCATCCACTGGTCCTCGTAAACAGGTTACTTTTAAGAAGAAAGAGTGAGCCCCTTCAGCTAGTGAAGACAAAAGTCTAGAAAGGAGCAAAAACGGTCACGTACTGAATTTGATGAGCTTTTTCCTCCCTGGCTTCTTCTCCTAGCCTCACCCAACCTAGCAGATCAAAAGATTTTTTATTAGAGGATATATGGGAAAAGGGTTCAGAGAAAAGGACCTGTATCAAAGGCACTATGGGGTGAAGGAATTCAGGGGAAGGAGGTCGAGGGAGAGGGAAAAGGAAAGGATGCTATTAGATGTACGTGATACTAATTCTTCCTCAAAAATTTCAGTGTTTAATTTGTCTAAGGTTTTTTTTTTCCATTTAGCTTTTATTGATTTTGTTCCTTATTCCTTATACAATACATACATAGTCATAACCCAATTTTTTACATTTCGTTTAACAATCTACCTTGTTTTATTTCCCTGGTAGCTAGTACATCATTACATCCTGTCTACTCTTGAAACTTCCCCCCCCCCCCCGTCTCTCCCTACCCTATCCCCCCTCCCATTATTCAAGCATATTATCCTACAACACGTATCTTTCAACAATTCTGTCTTTGTTATCACCTATATAACAATTGTTACTTCAAATAACTCTCTTCCCCCTTCCCCCCTTCTAGATACTTCCATTGTAAATAACAATATCACATACCACATGCTTTGTGCCCTACTCTATCACCCCCTCTAAACCACCCCCCCTTCCCCCTTCCCTCCCCCCCCTCACCCCTATAACCCTTGTACTTATCCCAATGTCATCATTGCACTCCACTCGCCCACAATTCTGGTGCTCTACCTCCCCCCTCTGAGTCCACCCTCTTCCTACCCCCTCTCCCCCTCCCCTCCAAGCCTCCAACCATCTCCAAACCCCCTGCCATTGTGCCTAACTCCTCCCGCCTTTCCCATGCCGTAGCTCCGTCAATTTATGCATCAAGCTCACCTCTGCCACCCTCTGAACAAAGCCTCCCAACTGAGGCGTGCTCTGTCCCCCCCAATACTGGGCTCACACCTAGCTGCCGCTATGCAGTGGTGCAGTACCCCCACCTCTCGTTTAGGGATGCCTTCATCGAGTTGGTGCAGCAAACATACCTCAGGTCTCCACTGAAAGCTATGCCCCGTCATACTATGAACCACCTCAAATGACCTGTACTCAATACGCCTGAATCCTGTCACACTTCCACCACATGTGCATCCAGTCCCCCCTCCCCTGACATCCCCTCCAACACAAATCATCATGTCCTTTCCCAGCTCTGTGTCTACGCACTGGCGTCCAATACCACCTATATAATACTTAATAAGCATTTTCTTTGATTTGTGTTGCTACGGATACACTTGCTTTTGTCTTGATTAGCTTATCCCAAACCTCGACGTCCCAACATACCCCCAGGTCTTCCTCCCATTTCAACATGTAGCTCAGCTTGCTTTCACCGGTCTCTAGCAGCCCTTTATAAATTCTGGACAATACCCCCTTTTTACCCATCTGGCCTGAGCACAGAGCCTCAAACCATCCTCTGTTTTCCCATAGATCTCTCCATATTCTCGGTTGTCTGATAAAGTGGCAAAGTTGCAAATACACAAAATAATCACTCTCCTTCAACCGATAAAGGTCTTTAATGCCTTCACACTTATGAGTCCCCTGGGAATGTATGACTTGGTGAATGTGCGTCAGCCCAACTCTAGCTCACCTACGTAGGATTTGCTCTCCTGGCCCCTGCCCCCTCTCGAAACAAGCCTCAAGAGTCATCCCCTGAATATAGCCTTTATTCTGGACTAGCTGTGCCTTATTTCGCTTCCAAATTCTCAAGCTATTCGCTACCATGGGATTTAGTAGATATGTGGCAGAACCTTTACTCCCCCTCCAAATCACTCTTTCTAATCCCACCTCCCCAACCTGCTCATGCTCCATTTGGACCCACTGCTTCCGCGTCCCTCTTTGTCACTCATAGATCGTTTTAAATTGGGCTGCCTCGTAGTATTTACGCAAGTTGGGTACTCACAGCCCCCCCTCTCCCTTTACCCTTTGCAGCACCCTCATCGCCACCCTTGGGCACCTTTGCACCCATATAAATCTATTGACTAACCTTTGTATCCGAGTCAATCTATTCCATGGCACTAATATCGGGAGTGTTTGAAACAAGAACAGCAGTCGGGGCACTAGCATCATTTTAACCGTCACTATTCGCCGGAACCATGAAAGGTAGCCCCTCCCCCACCCCTCCAGCCAGCTCTCGATCTGCCCCAAGACTTTCAAGTAGTTCAAATTATAACACTCTTCCGTTTTGTTGCTTATCCATATACCCGGGTACCTAATACTCTCCCGAGCCCACTTAAAGGGATATTTCTTTGCCAAAAGACTTTTTACTACCCCTCCAACCGCTAAATTTAAAATTTCCGATTTCGCCCAGTTGATTGTAAATCCCGATACCTTACCATACTCTTCCAACTCCCATATTACTATGGGGAGAATTACCCGGGGTCTAGCCAGATTTAGAATATCATCATCCGCGAACAGGGAGATTTTATAATCCCTCCTCCCCACTCTTATGCCTGATATATCCGCCCGTTCTCTTACCTGCTGTGCGAAGGGTTCTACTGCTATTGCGAATAGCAGCGGTGATAGAGGGCAGCCCTGCCTCGTTCTCCTCCCCTGGTCAAAGAAACCCGAATGGGCCCCATTCACCTTCACACACGCTTTAGGATGGGCATAGAGTGCCTTCACCCATAATAAAAACTCTTTACCCAACCCCACTTTCTCCAGCACCTGAAAGAGAAAGGGCCACGATACCTGATCAAAGGCTTTTTCCGCATCCAACGACAAGAGTATCACCTCCTCCCTGCTTTGCTCTATAGACCATATGATATTAAGAATCTTCCTAATATTATCTGCTACTTGTCTACCAGGGATAAAGCCCGCTTGGTCTTGGTGTATCAATTTCCCAATAATCCTATTCAATCTTGTGGTGAGTATCTTAGCTAACAATCTGGCATCTAAATTAAGCAAAGAAATGGGCCTGTAGGATGCGCAGTCCTGTGGGTCCTTCCCCTCTTTGTGAATTACAGTAATACCCGCCCATCCCATCGTATCCGCTAACTGCCCTCCCTTGCGTAGCTGGTTAAATAGCCTCACCAGGGGCGCGATTAGGAGATCTCCAAATCTCCTATAAAATCATGCTGATAACCCGTGAAGCCCTGGCGCCTTCTCTAATTTTAGCTGCTGAATTGCCCGCCTCACTTCATCTCCTCGTGTGGGCTGATTAATTTCCTCTTGCTCCCCCTCTTCTAGTGTAAGTAGGTCTATGGAGTCTAAGTAGCATTTTACCCTCTCATCCTGTGGGGTGTCCCTTGCTTTATACAGTTCCTGGTAATATTCTTTAAAGGCGTCCCTGATCTCCCCATCCTTATTAACCAGCTCTTCTCCCTTCCTATGCACTCATATGATATGCAAGCGCAGCTTCCGCTGTTCCAGCTTCTGCGCTAGGTACCTCCCTGCCTTATTTCCTCCCTCAAATACCTCTTGCGTTAACAGCTGCATCTTGTACTGTATCTTTTCAGCCTGCAGCTCGTTTAGCCGTGCATGCGCCGCCAGTACCTGTCCTTTATATGCCCCCGTCCGCCCTTGCCCATCCAGTTCTTCCAATTCCAGCAAGCGCTCCCTCAGAATCCGCTCCCTGCTCTCTCGTTCCCTCTTTTTTCTTGACCCCCATTTAATTAATACTCCTCTCACCACAGCCTTATATCCATCCCATATCCCTCCCCACGTGACCTCCCCATTGTCGTTAATTGTAAAGTACTCACGAATTTCTCTCTCTACTTCCTCCTGGACCCTCCCATCCTCCAAGAGTGATTCATTGAGCCTCCAAAACTGTATTCCCTTCCCTTCATCTTCCATTTGCAAACTCACCACTACCGGAGCATGATCTGACCAAGTAATGGATTCCATCTCAGCCCCCGTTATCCTCCCCCCCACCTCCTTTGAGACCCAGATAGCATCTATGCACGAATAGGACCCATGTACTGGCGAAAAGTAAGAAAATTGCCTCCTCCCCGGGTGCTGCAATCGCCAGGCATTGACTAGGCAATGCTGTTAACAAAGTTGCGATATCGCTTCTTATCCGCCCTCTTGCCTACTCTCATCCCCGTTGCATCCCTGGTTGGATTCCACGTTAAATTAAAATCCCCTCCGCATATAAGAATACCCTCCCCCATTTTCCCCACCTCCTCATCCAGTTTTGTCCATAATTCACGCTGCGCTCCTGTTGGGGCATAAACATTCACCACATTGTACCATACATTCCCCACCTTCACCTGCACTAATGCAAATCTCCCCTCTTTGTCCCTTACGATAGATTGCAGCCAGGGGCGGCTCAAGGCAGTCTGCTGCCTGAGGCGAAGAATGAGATGGCGCCGCCCCCCACCACCATAGAGGGGGCGGGGCTTTTTCAGAAATCCAATCAGAGACTGAACCAAATCAAAAAGCAGATTAGATTATATGGAGGAAATACAAGATGTTTGCACACAGGGCCGTATAAAACTGCAATTGCGCCTTGTGCGACTTGTAACTCGGATGCACGCCCCCTCTCCCCCCATATCTCTATCCAGCGCTGCCTGTTCTTTCCCTGCTGCCGCCGCCCTGTTTTTTTTTCACGGTGGCACCAGCAACAGGGAAAGAGCAGGCAGCGCTGGATGGAGGTATGGGGAGGAGGAGGGGCATGCACCCAATCTGAAAGGCGCCAGCACTCTTTATCTTTATCTTTATTTAGAGAATTTGATATACCGCCTTTACACAAGTATTAAGGCGGTGTACAATATAAACAAGGTGGGCTGCGAAGAAGAAAATGGAAAATGGAAAGGAACGCCAATTGTAGAAAGGAAAGTAAGTAGAGAAAGAAGAGTAGTAGGGACAGCAAAGGACAGCCTACAGAAATTACAGACTAGTTGAGACGGGACTCAGCCCGTGGACTAACAAGACAAGTAGTAGGCAGGTAACAAATAATAAATAGTGTACAGATAGACGAACTACATAACAGATATACAAGGAATCACATGAGGGCGGGTCGGGACAACGAGACTGCGGGGAGTGTTACAGCCCGGACAGGGATGGTGGGTGAGTAGTTGTAGCTGATTGAGTGGGAGTGAGTAGAGGAGGGGGAAGGTTGAAAGCCTGGCAGAAGAGAAAAGTTTTAAGCATGGTCTTGAATTTTGAAAAAGACAGTTCAGTGCGAAGAAGGTGTGGGAGAGAGTTCCACAGGGCGGGGCTGGCAAAAAAGAAGGCGGCGTGGCGGGTGGATTCGAGATGTGCCTGGATTGGGGAAGGGAGAAAAAGGCGGTTTCCGTGAGCGGAGCGCAATAGGCGAGGGGTGGGTTGAAGAAAGATGAGATCGGCCAAGTATTGAGGGGTATTAGTATGGAGGACCTTGTGGGTAGTGATAAGGAGTTTGTAGACAAAGCGGACTTTAATAGGGAGCCAGTGGAGGGAAACCAGGCAGGGGGTGACATGATCGCGTGGGGATGAAAAGGTGAGAAGACGGGCAGCTGTATTCTGGATTAATTGTAACCTGCGAAGTTGGTACTGGGGAAGACCGGCGAATATAGAGTTGCAATAGTCAAGACGACTAATCACCAGGGAGATAACCAGTGTAGTCAGAGCAGATCTGTCCCTCCCTGCTCTGACATCATGTCGGAGGAGGGAGGGACCAGACCTGCTTAAAGTGCTGCGAAAAGGCTTTGGGGCGCATTTTAACTGCCTGCTATTGTCCTGCCAGCGGCAGCAGGGCAACAGCAGACAGCCGAAATGCGCCCCCCAAGCCTTTGCGCCCTGTGCGGCTGCACTGCTTGCACAGGGCTAGGTACGGTTCTGTTTGCACACCAAGGAACTAAAAGACAGCAAGAATCAATAGCACAGTTTATAAAACTAAATTATAACCCATTTTTATTTTGTTATAAACTGTGTTATGGTTCTCCCTTTTTCTTTTTCAACATATATTTTGCATCCACAGTAGGTGCAGAGCAGAACCAGGACATTCACCCACAGAATTCAATATTTCAAAAAAACAAATCTGATTCTGATCATCTCACTAACAACAACAATCACTATTCTCCAGTACCAGGCATATTGTGAACTAATAAAAAAAACCTACAACAAAAATCAAACCTACCATACCATACCATACCATACCATACCAACACAAACTTTCAAAAGTCACATAAGGAGCCCATCCAAAAAAAGCGTCACTGTAAATACTACAGTGGGCCCTGGAACATCCATACACCTATTTGAAAAGCTGAACAAGTCAAATTACTACAGTATAGTATAGATCTTTATGTACAAACTGCATGTTAACAGAACACCTGACCTCAGTCACACACGCACATCGACCCTCACCAAGTACAGAATAAGCAACCACAAGCTAAAGTAAAAATAAAAATATGTAGACAAAATTTAAACTGAAACCCCAAGAAGCCAGAGTCCACATGCAGTGCAACATCAGATAAATAAGAGATGCAGTTCCCCAATATTGTGTAAAATATAAAAATAGCACAAAGTCCAATCACCAAGATTAAATAAAATTATTTTTTCTACCTTTGTTGTCTGACCATTTTATTCTCTGATCATGCTGGTCCCGATCTGAGGCTTCTGCTTTCCTGTCTTCTCTTAGCTCTCTTTCGGTGGTCTATGGTCCATGGTCCATCTGCCATTTCTTATCTCTTCTTTTGTTTTCTTCACTTCCTTCCATCAGCCCATTTCCAGTTCCAGTAACCCTCCCCATATCAGTCCCCTTTCCAGTCCTCCCCTCCCAGTACCTTCCAATGTCAACCACCTTGCATTCCCATGACTGCCACTTGTGTCCATTCCCTTCCAGTCCCCCTCCTTTCCCACGGTCCAGCCCCTTCTAGTCCAAATACCATCCCAGGTATCAGCTCAGGTTCACTCTCAGTGCCACCCCCCAGTCAGCTCCCTTCCAGTCGCCCTACCCTCTGTCCATCCCCCTTCCAGTGCCATTCACATGTCAGCTCCCTTCCAGCCTCCTCCCTATTACTCAGCTACCTACCATTCCCGTCCCCAAGTGTCAGCTCCCTTCCAGTCCCCCTTCGGTACATTCCAGGTGTCAGCTCCTTTCCAGCCCCCTCCTTCCCTTCCTGCCCCATCCTTCCCCTGGCAGACCCTCTCAGTATCCGCTCCCTTCCAGTCCTATTCTACCATCCCTCCGCATCAGCCCATTTGTAGCCCTAGCCCCTAGTTTTCTTCCAGGGCCAGCAGCACTCTCCTCCCCTCCCCCATTAGCCCATTTCCTGTCCCAGCCCATTTCTAGTCCTATCCCCTTTATCAGCCCACCCCAGTCCTAGACCCCCAATCAGCCCATTACCAGTTGTAACCCTCCAATAAGTCCATTTTCAGTCCTAGCACCCCAATCAGCCCATTTCCTGTCCTAGTCTCCCCCCATAGCCCATTACCAGTCCTAACCCCCCATCAGCCCATTTCCAGTTCTAAACCCCCATCAGTCCATTTCCAGTCCTAGCCCTCCCCCGATAGCCCATTACCAGTCCTAGCCCCCCCGATCAGCCCATTTCTAGTCCTAGCCCCCCCGATCAGCCCATTTCTAGTCCTAACCCCCCCATCAGCCCATTTCCAGTTCTAACCCCCCATAGCCCATTACCAGTCCTAGCTCCCCTCACGATCAGCCCATTTCTAGTACTAACCCCCCATCAGCCCATTTCCAGTTCTAACCCCCCCATAACCCATTACCAGTCCTAACCCCCCCCATCAGCCCATTTCCAGTTCTAACCCCCCCATAGCCCATTACCAGTCCTAGCCCCCTCCTGATCAGTCCATTTCCAGTCCTAAACCCCCATCAGTTGATTTCCACTCCTAACCCCCCCATCAGCCCAGTTCCATTTCTTACCCCCCTCCCATAACCCACTACCAGTCGTAACCCCCCTCTCAGCCCATTTCCAATTCTAACCACCCCCCATAGCCCATTACCAGTCCTAACCCCCTCATCAGCCCATTTCCAGTTCTAAACCCCCCATCAGCCCAATTCCAGTCCTAGACCCCTCCCCCCCAACCCAACCCAGGGAAATTGAACAAAAACCCCCACTCTGGGCCCGGTGAAAGAAGCAGCTGCTGGCCTGCTGCTGCCGCTCCAGCGGCAGCAGAATGAGGAGCCCGGCGGCTGCCCACCCGCCCGCCCCCCCCTGGAGGACCTCCTGGTTTCCCCGGCTCAGCTCTGCAAAGCCGCAGCGAAGGGACAGCGTTTCCTTTTCGCGTGGCTCTGTTAAAGCTGAGCCCGAGGTGCTGATGGGAAAATGGATTTCCTGTTTCCCATCAGTGCCTTGGGCTCAGCTTTAAGAGAGCCGCGGTTAAGGGAAACACTGTCCCTTTGCCACGGCTCTGCAAAGCTGAGCCAGAGGCTCTCCGGGGGGGGGAGGGGGGGCGGGTGGGCAGCCGTGGGGCTCTTCATTCTGCCGCCGCTGGAGCAGCAGCAGCAGGCCAGCAGCTGCTTCTTTCACCGGGCCCGGAGTGGGTTTTTTTTTTTTGTTTTGAAGGCCGAGTGAGGCGGTGACTGCGGTCTTTCTGGGGGCAATTTTGCCGCCCCCAAAAAGCCCAAAAAGCGGCCGCCTGAGGCCACCGCCTCATTATAGAGCCGCCTATGATTGCAGCTGCATCTTTAACCTAGTATCGAACAGAATAGCAACTCCTCCCTTCTTCCTTTCTACCATATTTGATGCATGAATACACACCCCATATCCCCTGGGCTTAACCAGGTGCTCAGTTGCTCGTCAGGTGTGTTTCCTGGATCATCACAATTGCCGCCCTCTGGCGGGCTAGCTCTGTTGATAATTTTCGTCGTTTAAATGGTGAGTTAAGTCCCTTTACATTTAATGTGACTATTCTTAAATCACCCATTCTTCTGTTCCCTCCCCCCTTCCTTAGCCCTACCCATTAGGTCCCTCCCCCCTCCCCTTCTTCTCCCTCCCGTCCTCCCCACTTCCCCTACCCTTCCCCCCTCTCATAAAGAGAGATTCGTCTTCCATGATGTTGACCGGTAATCGGGCCATGCCTGTCTCTGTCCTTCCCTTCCACCTCCCCCCGTCAACAACTCCCCTCAGCATCACAGTTCCCACACTCCCTCCCGTCTCTCACTTCTCACCCCTCCCCTTCCCTATCCCAACTCCCATCTCCTACTCCCCTCACCTCCCTGCTCACCCCCCTTCTATCCTCCGCTTACCCCTAATCAAGGACCTCCTCATTCCACCCCCCCCCCCCGTCTACATGCTATTGTTATATCAGAGAAAACGTAACAGCACAACATTGAACTCAGAGTCCACGTTTTCAGCCTTCTAGTTCTGCCTCCTGCACTCCTGGCAATCTCGCTGTTCGTCTGCCTGACAATGGAACTCTGTGCCACCTCTGTACGCCCCTCTTTGGATTGGTAGGCATTGTAGTATTTGCAGATGTTGCCACCTGAGGTCTCTCCCTCTCCGGTATGTTAGGGAGACCCAATTCTTCAAGCATACTCCAAGCTTCCTCTCTGGTCTGCATCCGTTTTGATTTCCCTTTAGCTGTGATCAGTAGACCAAATGGGAACAGCCACTTGTATCTTATGTCCTCTCTCCTCAAATAGGCCGTCACCTCCTTAAGGTTTCATCTTCGTTGCAGCGTTCCCGCGGAGAGATCCTGGAAAAGCTTGAGTTGATGCTCCTCCCAGGTTATCTGCCGTACTTTCCTCGCAGCTGTCAGCAGCCCTTCCTGAACTTTGAAGGAGCTTAGGCACACTACTATATCTCTTGGTTTATTGTCCCGTATCGGACCCAGACCTCTGTGTGCCCGCTCTATTTGCAAGGGATCTATTTTCATGCCCCCCTCCGGGTCTGCGGCTACTACTAAGGAGTTGAAACTTTTAAGCAGAACTTCTTCACAGTTTCTATATCGAGATTCCTCTGGAACACCCCGGACCCATAAATTACATCTCCAGGATCTATCGTCCAGATCGTCTAGTTTCACCTGCTGCTCTGTTTGGGCTCACTTGAGGTCTCCCCAGCCTCTTTGCATTTCTTCAATTGCCTCCTCCTGTTGTTCCATCTGGGTCTCTATCTCCTCCACTCGGTTTCCAATGTCCACAATGTCTTGTCTCAATGCTTGTATGGACTCTTTCAGTTCATGCTTTACTCCGCCAATTTCTGTCTTAATCTCCTCTTTCAGGTCCGTGAGCCAATCCTTCAGCTTGGTTACTCCTCCTGGGCTGCATCCCCGCTTTAGCTCCTCAGCCAGATCTTTTGGTTCTTCATCCTGCATTCGGCTCTCCTTCTCTTCCGCCTCTGACTGCCGCGTATGGGGAACGGAAGTCAGCCAGTTTCTTCCTTGCGGCCAGACTTCCTTTGCTTTTTTCCATACTGCCACTTTGAGCCGCTTGGGCAGTGCAAAATTTCTAAGGAATTCAGGAATTTCCCAAAGAGGCCACACCCCCTTTAAAGCCGCTCACGTGGGTTCTCGGCCTTCTCCCCGAGCTTCTAGCCGGCCTCCCTCTCTAAAGCAGTGTTAGTCAGCCAGAGCCACCCCTTCTCTTCTGGGCTACTGTCGGAGCTCCCTCTAGTCTCTTTACTCCAGGCTCCTGTGCGTTCCCGCCAGGCCCTTTCAGGGAGCTCTGCACTGCCTCCCTAATCCCTGGTGCTCTCAGCCAGGCCCCTCCGACTCCTCGATCTCTGCGCCGGTCCTCCTGGCAATTCGCCGCTCCCCTGGCTCACCATTTACCTCCTGCAGCCTTTCTCCACTCAGAATCAGTATCCCAGCAGCACCGCTCTCTTCCTCTGATGTGGGCAGCACAGCCGCACGTTTCACAACTCCGGCCCCAGTCTTCGGCCTGCTACATGGTCTTCAAATCGGGCAACAGATTCCACCGCGCTCCCAGCCGCCTCTCTCTCCCATCAATGGACTTGCTCCATGGCACTGCTTCCTTCCCCGCTTTACGTTCCGGGCCGCGTCGGGCCTCACTGCATACAACGGGTTGTGGAAACCCTTGTCGCCGCTTCTCCTCCTTCACTCCGGCCTGCCACGAGATGTCAGGTCCCCGGCCTGCTCTGCTTCTCCTCCGTTAGCGGCGCTCCAGCTGAGGAGGGATTTGCGCTTCTCCCTCTCCTTCTTACTTGGTCTGTCTCCCAGCTCTCCTCAACTTAGCCCCTCTCCACGATCGCTTTTAGGAGTACCTATCCCCCTTGCTACAGGCTCAAGCGGTGGAGCTCTGTCTCTACACCGCCATCTGCCCCGATGACGTCATCAGAAGTCTGTCTAAGGTTGTTTTTAATGAATCAGAAATTAATGTTTTAAAGAAAGGGTTTTCATTTGTTCAGACAGTGCACTATAACGCTTTTAACAAAAGGATTGGCCTTTTTAAAATTAACAGAAAGTTGAAGTTTATGCATTTTTTTTTCTAATAAGACAGCTAGACAATCTGATCTTTCCATTGTACAGAAAACATCAAAATGGGTTCCTCCTGGCCCAATTGACTCTATCATTGACATTCAACAAGTGTGTTTTGCGAGATATTTCATAGTTAGAAATGCAAAAAAACCAAGAATTTTTCTAATTTGACTAATGTAGAAAGAATGGCTTTCAAGACGTTGCACGATAGGCAGGACAGCATAGTTACTCACCTGTAACAGGTGATCTCCGGGAACAGCAGGAATTTAGTCTTCACATATGGGTATCGTCGGTACTGACGGAGCCTGCGCGGGAACGCTCCCCAGCGTCCAATAGGAAAGCTTTTGGGAGCATCCCACAGCGCCTGCGTGCTGCCTTCCCGCCTTTCCCAACTGCCCCTCTCCAGTTGAGTTTATAGCTGAGACAAAAGAGAGAGGGAAAGAGAGAAAGAGAGATACAACTCTTAGGGGAGGTGGGTGGGTTGTGAAGACTAAATTCCTGCTGTTTCCGGATATCACCTGTTACAGGTGAGTAACTATGCTATCTCCAGGAACAAGCAGGAATGTAGTCTTCACATATGGGGACTCCCTAGCTGCAGATGCCAGGGAGATGGCCCCAGAAAGTTGTGTGCCCTTGTGAAAGGGCTCCACTTCTCCCCATGGATCTCTGGCATCCTACCAGGGATGGTGGTAGGAGTTGATTAAGTATGGAACAGCCTGACCAAACAAGGCATCCCGGTGGGAGTCCTTGTCTAAGTAGTAATGGGCTGTGAAGGTATGAACCGAAGCCCAAGTAGCTGCTCGACAGATGTCATTGATAGACACAGAGTGAAGATAAGCCATAGAGGCTGCCATGGCTCTCACATTGTGAGCTGTGACATGGCCTTCAAGAGGAAGGTTTTTACTCTCATAGGCAAAAGATATACACTGTGCAATCCAGCTGGACAGTGTTCTTTTGGAGACTGGAAGTCCCAAATGACTAGGATCAAAAGCAACAAAGAGTTGAGAGGACTTTCTATGTTGCTGTGTCCTTTGCAAGTAAAAGGCCCAAGCCCTTTTGTAGTCCAAAGTATGAAGATTCCTTTCTGCATTTGAGGCGTGAGGCCTTGGGAAGAATACAGGAAGGTAAACCGCTTGGTTTAAATGAAAAGGTGACACCACCTTTGACATAAAGTGTGGATGAGTCCTAAGGACTACCTTATCATGATGGAACCTTGTACAAGGAGGATCAGCCACCAACGCTTGCAATTCACTGATGCGACGTGCTGACGTGATTGCAATAAGAAAGATGACCTTCCAGGAAAGGAATTTCAAAGAGGTATTGGCTAATAGTTCAAAAGGCGGTTTCATGAGCTGCCCAAGAACCAGATTTAAGTCCCATGCCACCAGTGGTGGCTTAATGGGAGGCTTAGTTAAAAGAAGGCCTCTCATAAATCTCGCTATGAGAGGATGAGAGGAAATAGGTTGTCCATTTAGAGGCTTGAAAGAAGCTGCAATAGCACTCAAATGAACTCTCACTGAATTGGTCTTAAGCCCTGCATTTGATAAATGAAGGAGATACTCCAGTAATGATTCCAGAGGTATCGCAAGAGGGTTAAGTCCCTTTTGTGAGCACCATATGGTAAACCTTTTCCACTTAAATGCATAAGAGCGTCTTGTGGAAGGTTTCCTGGAAGCACAAAGGATATCCTTTACCTTCTGGGAAAGGTTAAGACCGTGAAGCTCTAGGCTTTCAGCAACCAGGCCCTGAGATGCATAGACTGGGGATTGGGATGCCACAGCATCCTGTCCTCTTGAGAAAGGAGATTTGGAGCAGATCCTAACTCTAGAGGCGGTGCTTGAGAGAGATGTAGGGGCAGAGGGTACCACATTTGCCGTGGCCAATGTGGAGCTATGAGGATCATATGACCTCTGTCTCTCTGAAGCTTGAACAGGGTTTTGGGAATTAGGGGAATGGGTGGAAAGGCATACAGGAAGTCCTGACCCCAATGAAGGAGGAAAACATCCCTAGCCTGACAACCCTGAGCTGGAATTCTGGAACAGAACTGGGGAAGTTTGGCATTCAGCGGACTTGCAAAGAGGTCTATGTCCGGGGTTCCTCAAATTTGAAAAATTTTGGCCACCTGGTCCGCATGGAGAGACCATTCATGTGGAAGCAGAACTCGACTGAGTCTGTCTGCCCAAGAGTTTTGAATGCCTGGAAGATACACCGCAAGGAGATGAATCTGATGCTCTCTGGCGAGGGCCCATAGTCGCAAAGCTTCGTTGCAAAGCGACAGAGAGCCTGTTCCGCCCTGCTTCAGCCCCCGCCACCACCAGCAGCTCTCCCCTTCCCGGGGATCGAGCCAACAGCAGCGGGAGGGGCCTACGGACCACCGCGGCCCAATCGGGGCACAGCACAGGCATTTAAAGCTTCGCGCCATCAGGTGCCGACCCTCTTGAGCCCCCGCCACCACCAGCAGCTCTCCCCTTCCCGGGGATCGAGCCACCAGCAGCGGGAGGGGCCTACGGACCACCGCGGCCCAATCGGGGCACAGCACAGGCATTTAAAGCTTCGCGCCATCAGGAGCGCCTGCGACTGGCGGGCCTGCGCCTGAGGGCCTCGCCAGAGGGCCCTTTGGCGTGGTCCTTAGGCGTGGACCAGGGCGAAAGGCTACACTAATCCGAATTACACCTAACCTGAACAAGCGACAAGTTCACCCCAGCTACATACGACGACGGAGCACTGCAATCTTGAACCACAGCACCACTTAAGAGAAATATTCTACCCAGGGTCACGACCCTAACCTTCCGAGGTACTGATCACAATAACCTTACACTTCATTACCAGCCTGTTCCCTCGTGGTAGCATTCACTTTTGCATTTAACTTGTTAAAGTACGATCTCCTTAGCAAATCATCTCTTGTCTGTATCATTGCGGCATTGTTCTGTTTAATCTGTTAGAATACCCGCACCTACTGCTATTATGTTCTTACTTATTGTGTATTGTATGACTTAACCACCCCATTACTGCATGTGCTATCGTATGACTTCACTACCCCCTTACTACATGTCTCATATTGCATAATGCTGCTCAGTAATAAGTGCATTACTTCTCGTCCCACTGTTGCTGTGTAAATTGCTGTGAGAGTTGCTTCATCACCATATCACAATCACACACTCTCATACACCCAATATGGCTTCTCACTTCCTGGCCCTTATTAGCCTGTATCTCCTTACACATTGGCTGGGAACCTCCAATGCACTCTTTCAATCTCAGAACCATATCCCCATCTTGAGCAACTATGGAAAAAGATGGTTTGGACCCCAGTTCTCCCACCCAGGAAGCGACACTTACATGCGCCGCTCCCACCTTATACACATACCACTCCAACTATCCAGGACACCCAACCAGGAGAAACTCAAGATCTGCCATAACCTAAAATGTGCCATGATAAATTCGCGTTCCATACGCAAGAAATGGCCTGTTATCCTAGACATGATTTCCCTTTATGACCTGGACCTACTTATGATCACGGAAACCTGGCTATCTTCGGAGGATAACGTCCTCCTTAACCAACTCCTACCACCTAACTTCTCCTTACATACAAGACACAGAGAAAACAAGAAAGGAGGTGGAGTACTAATACTCACCAAATCAGATCTTCATTTCCACATAACCGACTCTTCTAGTACAAGTAACCTGGACAGTCTATCCATCAAAAACCAGCAATGCACTATCAGTCTATTATACAGAACTCCGCCTTTATCTCCTGAGGACCTCCCCACAATTATTGACCTTGTTGCTAACGCCCACAACCCTAATACACCTATCTGGATTATGGGTGATTTCAATCTCCCATCACTACATCAAAACCATGCAACTGCCTTCCTCGAGGCCATTGAGGACCTGGGATTTAAACAATCCCACACATATAAAGGGTAATATTCTTGACATGGTGTTCGCACCTCAGTCGGCCCTCGAGCTAAACCACAACCCAATGATGTTGGTTATTGATGTACCCTGGTCGGACCATAAACTTATAACTTTCCAGATACCCACTAGCGATAACCAGCGGCATAGTAACCGAAAGTTTAACAGCACAGCTCGAACGTCAACAAGAAACTTTCGCACATTTAACAGAGTTCATCCTCTCTCAAACTCACTCCTTCCTCAACAAAACCACATCCGATCCTGAAGAACTAGTCTCCTCCTGGAATCTCAACCTCAATGCCATCTCACAACGCCCACAATCCAATAACACATCAAGGAGAATAAGAAAGGCGGCCCCATGGTTCTCTCAAGAGCCGAGAGCCTCTCTCACACAACTACGCAGGCTTGAGAAAAAATGGCGCCCATCGCTCGCCACGGAAGATCTCACCGCCTACCAACTCCACCTATCAAAGCACAGAGAAGCAATCACAATGAAAATGAAACACCACACCGACACTCTGAAGAGATCCCTGAACAAACCATGGGATCTTTTCAACCTGGTTCAAGCCCTTTCAAAGGAACCATCTCCTGAACAACACATGGATATTCACCCACAAAAATTCGCTGATTACGTCCAATCAAAGATCATACAGACCGACAAAATCTCAACAGCCTCGTTTCAAGAACCTACCGGCTTAACCCCCCTACTCAAGTTCTCCACACCATCCAGAAAAAGCATTGAAGATACAATAGCTTCTATCAATACCTCCACAGCGCAAACTGACCCTTGCCCAGCGTTTTGGGTAAAGGAACTACGCAGGGAGTTCAGTCCATTCATCGCAAAACTGATAAACCTTTCCTTCACTACTGGTTCCTTCCCCACAGCACTCAAACAAACCTCTATTAGGCCCTTATTGAAGAACCCCAAACTTGACCCCCAAAGGGTCGATTCTTACAAGCCAATAGCTAGTATTCCGCTCCTAGCAAAGATAATTGAGAAAGAGGTTCAAAGGCAAATTCAGGATCATATAGACTCCACAGCTCCCCTAGATCACTGCCAACACGGGTTCAGAGAGTACCATGGAGTCGAGACCCTTCTCACCTTCCTTTTCAACAATATAATTACAGGCATTGATAACATCTGACAAGGTTTTGTGTTCATCTTTTTAGATAATGCTGCGGCCTTTGACTCAGTACATCATGAGCTTCTCCTCGGGCGACTGAAAGAGAAGGGAATCTGTAATACTGCGCTCGAATGGTGCAAGTCCTACCTAGATGGTCGATGGCAATATGTAAAATCCGGATCAGAAGAATCAAAACAATTCCATCAAACACAAGGCGTGCCTCAAGGTTCCTCCCTGTCATCTCTACTGTTCAATATATACATGCAACCTATCTGCAATATCATTAGATCATTTAACGTGATCTGTCTGATATATGCAGATGACATTCTCTTATACATGCCTTTCTCGACAGTTCAAATGGACCTTACACCACTTGTAGAGTGTTTCAATGCGATATCCGATTGGCTACAATCACAAAACCTTCGCATCCAGCACAAAAAAACCAAGGTACTGTTCATCTCAAGAGACCCCGACTTTATTCCACCATCCCATGTAAGAGTCAAGGAAGCGGAATTGCAAACCAAAGAAACAATAAAATACCTTGGGGTCACCCTAGACCAGGGGTCTCAAACTCAAATTGCTTTGAGGGCCAAATGAGGACTTGTAGAGTAACCCGGGGGCCGCACAAGACGCAGGCATCATTTGCATAAGGGCATCATTTGCATAAGGGCATCATTTGCATAAATATTTGCATAATGTTACCATACACTAACTTTTAGTAAACATGCCTCTTAATGAGTGTATGGATAAAGAAAGACTAAAAGATTTCTACATTACTATAAACCAGTGCCAACCGCCAGGCACATTAGGAACTACTAGAAACACTGCTCATTTAGAACCCATAGCAAACCTGCCGTGTCCTAACAGCACTACCAGGACTCACAAAGCACCATACCCTAACTATCAAAAGGCAACACTGCAAATATTAAATCAACACATTTCAGAGAATAACAATACATGACCTACTGGGGAAAGAGAACAAGTGGCAATGTCAAATAGGAATTACATAAACAGAATACCTCAGCTCAGTTACACATGCAGAACATACACCATCACCAAACAAGGAATCACAATTTAGAAACAGGAAGACAATTAAACTGGGAACCGCAAAAGCCAAACTTAGAATGTACAACACTGTAGAAATAAAACTATACATTGATTTCCTCTTGTATTAAATAAAGTGCAGACGTTAAAGATGCACATTTCCAAGAGCTGACATATTTCAGTTAATAAATTCAAAATAAAGAGATATTTTTCTACCTTTTGTGCATTTTTTTTTCAGTTGCAATTGTTCCATTCACTTTCTTCTGGTTTCTTTGTGTCTTCTGCTAACTCTCCATCGTCTGCTGTCCATTTGTCCTTTCTTCTTTCCTAGTTTTTTTCCATTCTCTCTACATCTGCTTTAACATACTAATCATTCTCCTTTTGCTCTTTCCTCATTCCTATTTCATCCACTCAAATTTTACCCCTCCATCCTCAATCCCCACTTACTCTCCCAATACCCGGCCAATTGTAGATTTTTCTTCCCTCCCACACAAAATATATTTCCCCTCTCCATTTCACTCTCCCAGCCCCATCCCATTCTAATCGTCCCCCAACATCAACTCCCTTCTAGCTCCTGCCCCACCCAGCATCCGCTCCCTTCTAGTCCCCGCATCATCAGCCCATTTCCAGTCCTAGCTCCCTCCCCTCACAGCCCATTTCCTTTCCAAGCCCCCCTCCCCATCAGCCCATTTCCATTCCAAGCCCCCTTCCACTCAGCCCATTACCATTCCAAGACCCTGTCCCCATCAGCTATTTGCAGTTCAAGCTCCCCCTTCTACTCGGCCAATTTCCAGTCATAGCACCCCCCCCAGTCCATTACCAGTTCTAGCCCCCCCCCCAGCCCATTATCGGTCCTAAGCCCCCCAACAGCCCACTTCCAGGCCTAACCCTTCCATCGCCCTATCTTCATTCTTAGCCCCCCCATAACCCCATTTCAGTCTTAGCCCCCTAATCAGACCACCTCCAGTCCTAACCCCCATCTGTCCATTACCAGTACTACCCCCCCCAGCCACACATCAAGTCCTGCTCCCCCCCCAGCCACACATCAAGTCCTGCTCCCCCCCCCGTCCTGCTCTCCCCCCCAGTCCTGCTCCCCCCTCCCCCGTCCTGCTCCCCCCCCCCGGTCCTGCTCCCCCCCCAGGTCCTGCTATCCCCCCCAACAAGTCCTGCCCCCCCCCCATCAAGTCCTTCTCCCCCCCCCCAGTCCTGCTCCCCCCCCCATCAAGTCCTGCTCCCCCCCCATCAAGTCCTGCTCCCCCCCCCAGTCCTGCTCCCCCCCACAAGTCCTGCTCTTCCCCCCCCAACCTGTCCTGCTCTCCCCCCCCCATCAAGTCCTGCTCTCCTCCCCCAGTCCTGCTCCCCCCCATCAAGTTCTGCTCTCCCCCCCATCAAGTTCTGCTCCCTCCCTCCCTCCCCCCCCCCCGGGAAAATTAAACTTTTAAAAAAACCCAGCTTCTGCTGCTGCTGCCGCTGCTGCCGTGGCCGGCAATAGCAGCAATATCGCAAGTCCCGCGGGCTCCGCTCCCCCCCCCGGGCTCCGCTCCCCCCCTTCCTTCCTTCCTTCCTGCTTGCCTGCCAGTTCTCCGCTTCGGCTTCGCCTTTCAGAGCCGCGAAGGGAGAGCTTCTCCCTCGTGACTCTGTTCAGCCCGCTGGGGCAGATGGGAAATTTCCCATCTGCCCCAGCGGGCTGAACAGAGTCGCGAGGGAGAAGCTCTCCCTTCGCGGCTCTGAAAGGCGAAGCCGAAGCGGAGAACTGGCAGGCAAGCAGGAAGGAAGGAAGGGGGGGGGAGCGGAGCCCGCGGGACTTGCGATATTGCTGCTATTGCCGGCCACGGCAGCGGCGGCAGCAGCAGCAGAAGCCGGGGTGTTTTTTTTTTCCCCCTATGCATCGCGGGCCGCACAAAGGTCTCTCGCGGGCCGCGTGTTTGAGACCCCTGCCCTAGACCAACATCTGGACATGAAATCTCACATAAGCAACATAGTCAAAGCTGTTTATTTCAAAATCCGTTCACTCAGACATCTGCGCTCCCTACTGGACCCAGATGATTTCCGGACAATATTCCAAGCACTAATCCTGCCTCATTTTGACTTTGCTAATTCCATTTTACAAGGTCTCCCTCAATCTACACTGAACCCGTTACAACTGGCCAAGAATGCCGCAGCAAGGGTCCTCCACGGAGCCTCCAGAAGTGACCATGTGACTCCTATTCTAAAGCAGCTTCATTGGCTACCTATACACGGAAGGATTATATTCAAGACCTTACTCCTCTCATTCAAGGCCATCAATTGCCTCTCCTCTACGGCACTTACTGAGCTTATCCACACAGTGCCCCCCAACAGATCCAGAAGGTCAACAACCCTAAATCTACTAATAACCCCGAAGTCCTTGACTAAATGCAACAACACAACGGCAAATAGGGCTTTCAGTCTTTACGTCCCCAAATGCTGGAATGCACTACCACCAGACATTCGAGCTATTGTAGACCTATCTCAATTCAGGAAGGCAATCAAATTTCTCCTCTTCCTCCAATTCTACCCAGCCAGCAACCGAATCTAAGTAACCCCACCTAAGAAAACACCCATCCCTAGTGTTCTTATATTCCCAGCCTCCTTCCTGCAGATCAGGCGCATACCGTCTTAAAGTGATCACTGTATTTCATATAGATCTTTGTAATTATTATTTAATGTATATAGTCCAACCCTGTTGTTGCAATTTATTATCTCATGTATATAGTTCAACCCTGTTGATGTAATTATTATCTCATGTATATAGTTCAACCCTGTTAGCCAAGTTAGTACTCCTGTTCCTTGTAAAACCAAACAGATTGTTGTCTTGGTCGTTTGTTATATTGTAAACCGCGCTGATACTGAATAGTGCGGTATATAAGCAACTGTAATAAATAAATAAAATAAATAAACATGGCTACTTGATTGTCCGTTTGAACTAGGACTATCTTGTAGCTGAGCTAGGTGTGGAATACTCAAAGAGCAAGGAAAATTGCTCTGAGTTCTAGGAGACTGATGTGTAAATAGGCCTCCTGTGGCGTCCAGGTACCCTGGATAGAGAGGCCTTGCAGGTGGACTCCCCAACCCACCTGTGAAGCATCTGTTGTTAGAGTGGCCTAGGGTAGGGGTTGCTGAAAAGGAGACCCCACCAAAAGGTTTTGGGGTGATTGCCACCACTGGAGGGACAAAATAAGGCGATCTGAGTTTGCTATTTTGTCTGACAGGCAACCTGACGCCTGAGTCCACTGAGTGGATAAAGTCCACTGGGCTGCCCTCATATGGAGGCGAGCATAAGGAACCACAAGCTCGGTGGATGCCATGTGGCCTAGCAACCGTAACATTTCCCGAGCAGTGAGGTGAGGTTTTAGCATTGCTTGGGAAGCTAACTGCACAATGCGAAGGCAGCGGGGCTGTGGAAGGTAGGCCCTTGTCTGTCTGGTATCCAGCAGAGGTCCTATAAACTCTAGGGACTGAGTGGGAGCAAGGTTGGATTTTGGGAAGTTTATGACAAGTCCCAAATACTGAAGGATGCGCATTGTGCCAGAGAGGGCAACCCTGGCCTCTGGCTCTGAAGGGGCTCGAATGAGTAAGGGAATAAGTAAGGGAAGACGAATATTCCCAGGGTGCGGAGAAATGCTGCCACCACAGTCATGCATTTTGTGAACACCCTTGGTGCAGAGGCCAGGCCAAAGGGAAGAACCCTGTATTGGTAGTGCTTCCCTTGAAACAGAAAGCGAAGGAACTTTCGGTGAGTTGGATGGATGAGAACATGAGTGTACGCATCCTTGAAATATAGAGAACAAAGCCAATCCTGACTCTGAAGGTATGGCAGCAGAGTTCCTAGAGAAATCATTTTGATCTTCTCTTTGAACAGGAATTTGTTCAATTCTCTGAGGTCTAAAATGGGTCTGTGTCCTCCTGTTTTCTTTGGAATAAGGAAATAGGGGGAGTAAAACCCTGTACCTTGTTGGGGAATGGGTACCTCTTCTATTGCCCCTTGAGCAAGAAGCACAGCGACCTCTTGCCCTAACTGGTCGCTGAGAGAGGTCTGAGAATTGAACTGTCTTACAATTGTAGGAGGGGGCATGCTGAGGAAATAAAGCTTGTACCCCTCTCTTACAATAGACAGAGTCCAATTTTCTGCTGTTATCTGACCCCATCTGGGGGCAAAATGACATAACCTTCCTGGAATGGTGGAGGGTTCTGTACCGTTCAGGGCCAGGAAGGCAAAGTTCTCTAGATAGGAGTCAAAGCCCCTGTGGAGGCTGAGCCTGCTGAGCCAGTTGAGGCTTAGCTGCTTTTGTCTTTCTTTGTCTAGGTTGTTGCTGCTGTCCCTTTAGGACAGACTGACCTAAATGATGCCCCTGCTGGGTATAGGAGGAATAAAACGTCTTCTTACTGAAGAATGGTTTCTTATAGGATTTTTTCCTCGCAGGATCAGCTGTAGATTTAGACAATCTATCCAAAGTGATATTGTCAGCATTTATCTCATTAACCTTTTCCTGCCAATTCTTGCCAAAGAGATTCTCTCCTGTGCAAAGAATATTCCCTAGTTTATCCTGTACCCAAATTTCCAAGTCAGATGCCTGGAGCCAGGCAATCCTACGTGCACCTATGGCAATGGCAGAGGTTCTGCTTATGCACTCAAAGCAGTCAAAGGTTGCACGATTCACAAACTTGGAAACATCCTAGGCATGTTTGACAAGGGCGAGATAATCTTGCCGCTTATCATCAGGAAGGAGAGGGCTCATAAGCTCTAAATCTCCTGTGACTTCCTTAAGGAACATTCCCATATATAAGATATAGGAACTGATCCTTGCAGAAAGCATGGAAGCCTGGAAGGTTCGATATCCAAAGGCGTCAAGAGTCCTACACTCACGTCATGGAGGATTAGATGCATGCCTTTTTGCACTCTTTATCCTTCTCATAGCTGATGCCACCACCATGGAATGGTGTGGTAATTGAGTCTTCTGAAACCCAGGCAAGGAGGAACTTGATACATGGTGTCGAGTCTTCGAGAGTGAGGAGAGGTGGTTAGAGGTGTTTCCCACATCCTTAACATGAGATCATGCAAGATCTCATGAATAGGTAAGCCTTAGGGTATTGCAGGATTTCTAATTCCTTTGCCCTAGGCTCTTTTTCAGGAGCCACTGTGATGGAAAGACCTCGGGCCACATCTCAGATAAAATCCTGAAAGGACATATCCACTGGTGGAGACATCCTACACTGAAGAGAAGAGGAATCCTCAGGAAGAAGTACTCTGGTATCGGCAGAGCTTTCAGAGTCTTCAGACTCAACCGAGGATTTGAAGTATCTCCGATCCGGGTGATCGTGCAAGGCACGGTACCAGTACCGATCGAAGTCGGCATCGGAGTGGTCCGGTACCGACTTGTCGATGCTGTACAGACATGCATGACTCGGACCCGGTAGAATACCTGCCAATGTCGATGCAGTCGGTGCCGGCATCGGAGTCTGTGCTGGTACCTGTTGAATTGTCTGAAGCGGTTTCAGGGGCATCGAGGCCGTGAGAAGAGCTGCCAGACTGCGTTCAATAGCCAAGAATCTCTGGCCTATCGACGCTGCCGATGCTTGGGTATTGGTACCTGATGAAGCGGCCGGTACCCCAGAGCATGGCACCAGTAGTTCTGCCGAGGTTGAAGCCTCGAGAACATCCTGGAGCCCCGTTAGTGTTTTGGAAGCCGAAGCCTCCCGCCGGGGCAATTTTGCCGGTGAAAGTCCCTCAAGGGCAACGCCAGAGGCATCTCGATGTCTAGAAGGAGATCTACCCTTTGAGGACCGGCTAGATTTATGTTTAGTTACCTGAGATCCATGGGAGGAAGACGAAGCCCTGGAAGACGTTGATGCCATGGAAGCTGCATTGGAGGGGAAAAGGGTGCTAAGTTTTAGCAGCTCGGTTTCGCCGGCCCCTTTTTGACATCATCCCACAGGTAACACACTCATAAATAGAGTGGTCAGGACCTAAACATTTGAGGCACCACTCATGGGTGTCGGTGATGGAGATGGTATCGCCACACTCAGAACACTTTTTAAAACCCGAAGCAGGTTTTTCCATTTTGAAGGGAAAAGTTGGGCCTAGTGCCCAAAATGGCACGTGGCACCTGAGGAGAAAAATTACTGGAAAGACTCCAGAAGAAAGGTGTTTTTTTTTTTTTAGAAGAAAAGAAAGAACCACCAGCAGTACTGGTGTAGCGTTGAGGGAAGGCAGACGTGACCACAAAAAAGAATAGAAGGGATTTTTTTCTGCGGTGACAGGATGTGCGACCTGTCGGCTCCATGGAAAATGAAGAACTGGAGAGGGACAGTTGGGAAAGGCGGGAAGGCAGCATGCAAGCGCTGTGGGATGCTCCCAAAAGTTTTCCTATTGGATGCTGGGGAGCGTTCCCGTGCAGGCTCCATCGGTACCGACGATACCCATATGTGAAGACTACATTCCTGCGTGTTCCTGGAGATATTGTAATAAGCCAGCCGATAATGAATAGAGATCTATATTTGTGAAATCAAATAACAGTGGAAAGATAGAGATTATTACTGCCCCTTACCTAGTGACCCTACACAAGATATTAAGAGAGAAATTGATTCCATAGTTGAGATGGATCACGATGCTGGTTTTATTACTTTGAAAGAGAAGGTTTTCCCAATTGTAGATTTTCCAGTGACCCCCAACATTATATGTACTGTCAGATGGCTGCCTGGGTGAGAATGTTCACAGTCTTGGCAAGTGCATATATCAATATGATTTGCAAGGGATTGTGGGAAATGCAGTCCATTCACACCAGACACAGCTGCTCACAATACTTAGTTGTGCTTGAGTGTAAAGCCAATAAGATATTTATTTATGGGGTTATTTCTCCCAACACAGATATGCTTGGTAGCACATAAAACAGGATACTTGCTTTCAGTGTTAAACTTAGAAAAACAAAATCAGGAAAACAACAGATGAACTTGTCAGGCAATCAAATGAAAAGAATAAAGACCTGGTTGGTAACAAACTGGTCTTTTCTGTAGGCTTTAGCTAATATTTTCTTAGCAGTGTTTCAAACAACAAGCAAAACCCACAAAGAAGGGAAAAACTGTTCTTTTCAGGTTAACTTCTTATATCTTCACACATAGACTCAGAAGTGATTCCCTCAGAGCTCACAAGCAATTAGGTAAGGCTCAATTGCTAGCAGTTACCCAGCTGAAACCCCTTAGCTGGCTTGCTTTCTACTGCGTGGCTCAAATCCTACTTCAGGAGCTTTTCTGAGTAGATTAAAGAACAAGTTTGTATTTCTTTGTGATGGTTGTTGTACTTTGTAACAGAAAATTACCAAAGGAGTTTAGACAGAGAGCAATCCATATATTCACAGCCTGTATCTAAGACCGCTCCCCCTTCTTCAACAATCATGGGTTCAATATCATGGATTGGCACAGAGGAATTTCTCAATGTAGCACTCTCAGGAGAATACTTGTTTCCCTGCTGTCTTTCAAGGTTATAGCTAGGGCATAGATCAGTGTTCATACCTGAGCTTCCATTGCTGTTAGAGTTCCTCTCTAAATAGCCTGGCCAGTATGTAGTCCAGTTCTTATGTCCAGCCTTCCAATCCAGATCCCTGGACACTGGATCTCTCTTCACATACCTTCTGGCACAGGTCCTAGGGTCCCTTCCAAGTGTAGCCGTCTCCCTCACAGGTACCGTCTGGAGATGCCTAGCTCTGCAGCACCACTCCTCTGGTTTTCCCCAGTCCAATGGTGTACGCTGGCCTTTTGAATGTCTCCCAGTATACGTACTGCTCTGGACTCCTTTAGACCTCCCAAATGCTTTTCTCTTCTTTCTTCCAAAGGGTTTCTTGCCCTCTCTGTCCGTCCGCACTGGCTTCTGCTTCTGATGATCCTCCAGATGAAACTGAGGATAATTCTGAGGATGAGGATAATTCTCTGTAGAATAAACTCTACCTTTATTCTGCTTTAATGAGTGCTCCACCCTAGCACAGCGCAGCTGTGCTGAATCAGGCCCTGCCCTTTGAGATGAGTGCTTAGGGATTACCTCATAGCCCTCCTGATTGAACACACGTTTCCCCACTTCAGCTCCTCTAATGGCTGTTGGAAACCTGGTGCATTCTGGGACTGGTAGTCTTTTATGGGAAAATTCTGTTTTCTTATTTCTACCAGAACTGACAGGTTGCTTGTTCAGAGTCACTTCACCTTTTCTATAGCTCCTTCCTGAGCTATGATAAGCTTCCTTATCACAGTACATACAAAGATTCATAAGTCTATTAAGAAACCAACAGGCAGGCCTGTCCTGTCAGGTACTGACTCTGTTTTAAAGCCTTTGTTAAAATTTGAGGATGCCTTCTTGAGATCAGTGGTCCCATGTATTGATTCATATGTACAGGACTCTACACATGTGATTAACCTTCTAGAAGCCTTTGATAGAGACATACCGAATGTCTACTTGGTAACTTTGGATGTTGAATCCCTATATACGAATATTCCCCATTCAGAAGGATTGTTTGTCATTGGCGAATACCAAATTCAAAGAACAGATCAATTATGGACACCTACCAGATTTATAATGGAACTCACTGCCATTGTTCTTACAAGGAACTATTTCTGTTTCCAGAATCAGGTTTTTCAGATTAGAGGTACGTCTATGGCTCCTGACATAGCTAATTTATATATGAGAGATGGTTTTTAAATAGGTGCCTTTTTTCTTCAGAGGTTAAATTTTGGTGCTGCTATATAGATGATATTTATTATGGAGAGGTGGAGAGGATTCCCTTTTATCTTTTTATGACTGGCTTAATATTAGGGATAACAATCTTAGGTTTCAAATATAGTACATTTTGGAGGAATTTTTTTTTTTGGACATTTTGACATAAAATACCATATTTGGATTTGTTAATTGAAAAGACCAGAGTTGGGTTTTGCACCACCCTATATAGAAAGCCTACGGATAGGAACCAACTATTGCACTATGGTAGTTTTCATAATTTGGCGTTGAAAAATAATTTACCATGTGGGCAGTTCCTCAGGGCTAAGAGGATATGTACTTCGGAAAAGGAATATCAAACACAAGCAGATATCATTAGGGATCGATTGGAAGTTAGACACTATCCCTCCCCACAAATTAGTAAAGGATATCAAAAAGCATGTCAAACTTCACGGGATCAACTGTTGCAGAAGAGAGTAAGAGGAGAAAAATCTGATATGGTTTGCCCCCTGCTCTATTCTCATCATTCGCATCATATTAAAAACATCTTGCAGAGACATTGGCATTTGATTCAGTCACTCCCGGGTTTTGCGGACATTAATTTGATCATAGCACATAAGCGCAATGTTAATTTAAAGAATATGTTGGTCCCTACTACATTTACGGAGCGTAAATATTTATCACAATTTAAAGGCCATTATCAATGCGGTAGATGCTCGGTTTGTGTGCATGCCCTCCCAGTTAGGGGTCAATATATACACACTAGTAACAATAAGGTTTTTCATTTGGAGGATTTTACCAATTGTATGACATGTCGTATACGTAATTAGATGCCCATGTCAAAACGTATATGTAGGTATGACTACACGACCTATTCGAAAAAGATTCATAGAGCACAGAAGTTGCATTAATAGAAGGTTAGAGGATAAACCATTGGTGTCTCACTGGATGGAATATAACCATAAGGTGTCAGATTTAAAGTTTTTTATTATAAAAAAGGTAAAGTTAAATTGGAGAGGGGGAGATACAGAAAAAAACCATAGCACGGTTGGAACAGCGGTATATTTTTCAGCTTAATAGTTTGCACCCGAATGGGTTAAATATGGAAGAAGACCTCTCAGTATTTCTTTAACTCGTTTAGATGGCATATGAATGAGTATGAAGTATGCATGGTGAATGGGGTTAGCTGGAGGACATATTATGACAGTAGAGCCTGTTGGGATTGAGCAGGATTTCCCAGGTATTAGGTTATTAGTTAAATGGGTTGAATGTGAAGTAGCAATGGTATTGTTTTGGGATAATAAATGGTTTTGGATGAGAGGTGAGGAATTTAGCCGGTTAAATGAAAAGTTGGCGGAATAAATGGTTGTTTATGAGAGTTATTGCCCATATTGAGAATATAGGTTTACCCTGGTTCAAGGGTTAGTTAGCCTCCATGGGAAGACAGGGTGCTCCCAGGATCAAGGGCATATGACTGTAGAAATAAGTTGATATGGGGTTGTGATTTGGAATATTGGTGTGTGTGGTTAGCTAATATTCTTAGGTGCTTTCCTGTTATTATAATTTATACAATAAGGTTATGGAAATATGCATATATTAGGTATTAGATTGTGATTTTTCTCCCTCTGGGTAGTGGTGGATGTGGATACAATGACGGTATCGGATCATTGGTCTGTGTTGAAGACAATTACAAGGTTAATAGGGATCAGCATAGATAGAGTTTCTTATTCTTCTTATTTTTAAGGTGGAAAAGTAGTTTTTACTATGCCTATGGTTTTGACAGGTCAACGGTGAATCCGTGACGTCATTTGGTTTTTCCCGCCCTGAGGGGCTCTACTACCGCGCATCTGCGGGCGTCCCACCTTTGTTGGGCAAGGAGTCACGGCCAGCAAGCATTCTCTACAAGTTACAAATATTGTTTATAGAATCTGGTGTTGGTAAGGCACAATGGTTTTTATTATTTTTATTTTTAAGGTGGAAGAGTAGGTTTTGGTTTTGACAGGTTAACGATGAGTCCGTGACGTCACTTTGTTTTTCCCGCCCTGAGGGATTTAACTACCGCACATCTGCGGGCGTCCCACTTTCATTTAGCAAGTGAGTCACGGCCAGCAAGCATTCTCTCCAATTTACAAGTATTGTTTATAGAATCTAGTGGCAGATAGTGACTTTGGTAAGACACAATGGGTTTTATTTAGAAATTATACTTTTGATATTTTTGGAAGGTCACGATAGGATATACGGTGGCAATATTGTCCGGAATTGTTTGTTAAAAGTGTAAAGACTAATAACGGTGCAATACAGTAGGTTGGGTTAAACTGCATTTGGAGAACACTGGTTTTAAAGTTGAAAGACTAAGTTTTTTGAGTAACGGTACAATGCAGTAGGTTGGTTTAAACTACATGTGTAGAAGTTTACCAGTTTTAAAGTCTAAGGCAGAAGTTTTTTAAGCCCTGTTTTTCGGTTAACGGAGGGGTGTTTTCCCTTCATAATGTGAGCATTTATTTAAAGTGAGCTATTTTAAAGGCAAGCACGTTTTAATTAGATATTTGTGTTACAGCTGGCAGCGGGTCAGAATACTACATGTTATAGCACTGCGGTTTTGACAATTTGAGCCCTAAATAGATCAAGGGTGGAGGTAAGAATAAACGAAGTAGAGTGATTTGATGGAGGGGCTGCTGTTCCTGTTGCGCTTTCCTTGGTGCCTTTTTCAGTAAATATTTATTAATTATTTATTAGTCTCTTGTTTTTTTATCTTGATTCCATTTTGGAAATTTGATTTTTTTAATTTGTTTAAATGAGATTTCTTATAGTAATGGTTTTTGATGTAAGTACCCCATTAGAATGGTCCCTTTTGTCTTTCTAATGTAGTAATTCACAGAGTGGCAAGGTAATAAGTAAACCATACAGGTGAGCAATTTTCTTACAAGTGATAGAATAAAGGTAATGTTGATTGTCATCTCAAAAAAGATTTTTCTTAGAAAAGTTTTTTATTCACAATTTTCATGTTGTTTTTAAAAGAATGTGATGTCTCTAAATGCATATGATTTTTAAAAATTTTTTTTATAAATGTCACGTCTTTTAATCCATGTGATTTGGTATTTATTTATGATCATGATTTATTGAGATACGTTAGGTATGTATGAGCAGATATTTATGTTTTAACAGGAAGTTCTGCTGTACCCTATTCTTTATATATATATATATTTATGTATATATTTACGTTTTATATATATTTTTATATTTATGTACTTAATGATGTATCATTTATTAATAAATTGGTAAGTCATTTGGTGCTTATATGACTTCTGTACTTAATTATTCATAACTTATTATTTGTTATTTTTTAATTATATTTGTGTTTTAGTATTTGATGTATTTAACATGTTTTTATATGTTGCTATAGCCAAAGCCCCTGATGAAGACATTAGCGAAACACGGCCTGTGTTGGGCCTGGCTTTGTGAAACAAGAGTGAATAATAAAAAGAGTTCCTTCCTTGCCTTCCACGTTTTTGACTGGGTTTGTTGAGTGGCACGTGGATCAGTGCTTTTTTGTTGCAAAGTACGCTTGGAGATAGGGAGCCCCAACTTATTGGGGTCAAAAGAAACGAAGAGCTGAACAGCCCTTCAATGCTCCCGCGTACGGTCAAGGTAGAAGGACAACGCCCTCCTACAGTCCAGGGTATGCAGAACCATCTCAGCCCGGTTGGCATGCGGCCTGGGAAAGAAGGTCGGAAGAACCACCTCCTGATTGAGGTGAAAAGGTGAGACAACCTTAGGAAGAAACTTCGAGTGAGTCCATAAGACTACCCTATTCTTGTAGAACCTAGTGTAAGGGGGATCAGACACTAGGGCCTGAAGCTCACTCACTCGCCGAGCAGAGGTAAGAGCTACCAGAAACAAGGTTTTCCAGGAGAGAAAACGGAGAGGGCAGGTAGCCATAGGTTCAAATGACGGACAAGTAAGCCGCTGTAAAACCACATTCAGATCCCACTCAGGGGCTGGTGGACGCAAAGGAGGCTTAAGCAGGAGGAGGCCTCTGAGAAAACCCCCGCGTGTTAAATGTATCCCCCAATTGTGTTGTGACCGCTTTGATTGAAGGATAAGGCGGTATACAAAACTGTCTAAATAAATAAAAATAAATAAATAAATAAAACGAGCCACCAAAGGGTGGTTGGAAAGAGGCCTCCCATCCACCGGCGAGTGGTGCGCTGAGAGGGCACTGAGGTGAACCCTGACAGAGTTGGACTTAAGGCCTAGATTGGAGAGGTAAAGCAAATATTGCAATACTACCGCCACCAAGCACGAGAAGGGATTCTCGCTGTGTTGAGCACACCATGTGGAGAATCTACGCCACTTAAGAGTGTAGGATTTCCTGGTGGATTGCCGCCTAGAGGCTAAGACAATGTCTTCCACCTCTCTAGGCAGGAGTAGGGGAGCCAGGACTACCCTTTCAGCAGCCAAGCCATCAGATGAAGGGACTGGAGGTTGGGGTGCAAGAGAGACCCCTGGTCCTGAGACAGGAGATCGTGTTGAAGTCCCAGAGGCAGGGGAGTGTCCACCGCCAGTTGCAACAGGAGTGGGAACTACGGCTGCCTCGGCCACCCGGGGGCTATCAGAATCATTGAGGCTCTGTCCTTGAGGACCTTGAACAGCGTCCGAGACACCAGTGGCATGGGAGGAAACGCATATAGCAGGCCTTGGGACCATGGAATCAGAAAGGCATCCGCTGCTACTCTGAGAGGATGCGGTTGCCTGGAACAGAATCTTGGGAGTTGCCGGTTCAGAGGACTGGCGAAGAGATCCATGGTGGGGAGACCCCACTTGAGAAAAATCCGCTGAGCCACGAAGGGATTCAATCTCCATTCGTGTGGTTGCAGGATCCTGCTCAGCCTGTCCGCCAGGCAATTTTCCTGACCGGGAAGGTAGACAGCCTTGAGGAGGATTCCGTGATTGACGGCCCAAGAGCAGAGCTGTTGTGCCTCCTGACAGAGAAGGAAGGAGCCTGTGCCTGTTTGTTCACGTAGAACATGGCAACTTGATTGTCCGTCTGGACCAGTACAGACTGGTGTGACGTGAGGTGGGAGAAGGCTCTCAGAGCTAGGCGTATCGCCCGTAGCTCTAGGAAGTTTATCTGCTGAGCAGTCTCCCAAGGAGTCCAGAGACCCTGAGTACATGTCCTTTGGCAATGTGCTCCCCAACCGAGAAGAGAAGCATCTGTCGTCAGCACTCGAGAATGCGGAGGGGGTTGAAAATCCACACCGAGTACCAGATTCGGAAGATGAAGCCACCACTGTAGAGAGGAGACGAGCAGGGTGGATACACTCACTGAGTCTGCAAGGCTCCCTGTGGCCTGATGCCACTGAGTTCGAAGGCTCCACTGAGCAGGTCGCATGTGCAGGCGGGCATTGGGGGTGACATGAACCGTGGAAGCCATATGGCCGAGAAGTCTCAGGAATTGCCTGGCGGAGACCAGGGAATTGCTGTGAAACTGCCTGGCTACATCCATCAACCGGAGGGCCCTGTCCACTGGCAGAAAAGCCCTCACCTGAAGAGTGTCTAGCCTTGCTCCTATGAATTCCAAGTTCTGGGACGGGAGCAAAGTGGACTTTGCGAAGTTTATGACAAACCCCAAGTGCTGAAGCAGAGCCACAGTGCGAAGGGTGGCCTGACAGACCTCCTGGGAAGACTGGCCTCTTATGAGCCAGTCGTCCAGGTATGGAAACACAAAAAGACCTTGAAGCCTCAGGTAGGCCGCCACCACTGCCAGGCACTTGGTGAACACCCTGGGAGCGGAGGCTAGGCCAAAGGGAAGTACTCTGTACTGGTAGTGGCTTCCCCCCACAACAAATCTGAGATACTGTCTGTGGTCTGGATGAATAAGGATGTGAGTATAAGCATCCTTTAGATCTAAGGAGCATAGCCAATCTCCCTGCTGGAGGTAGGGCAGCAGGATTCCAAGGGTAAGCATCTTGAACTTTTCCCTCTCCAGGAACTTGTTGAGGTTGCGCAAGTCTAGGATGGGTCTGAGGCCTCCTGTTCTTTTTGGTACCAGAAAGTACCTGGAATAAAAGCCGTGACCTCTCAGGTGGTGGGGCACCGGTTCCACAGCCTGGTCCTTTAGCAGACTTGCTAACTCCTGAAGGAGTAGGTCCCTGTGCAGAGGGGGTCTTGGAGGCTCCCCTGGAAAATAGGGAGGTACCTGGTGAAAATGGAGAAGATAGCCCTTTTGGACTATATGGAGTACCCAGGTATCTGATGTGACGGCTGACCACCTGTGGGCAAAGTGGGCCAGCCGGTCTCCTGTGCTGATGTGAGCCAGGTGAGGAGAAGAGGCTATGCTGGCTGAGTCAAAAACCCCCACCCTGCTGAGCAGGGGCCGGTGTTGGTGGCTTGGGGGCCTTCTGCCTACGGGGCCCATGACCCTGCCCCTTGGCCTGCTGACCCTGTTGGGGAGCTGCAGAGGCCTGATAATGAGGGTATGGTTTATAGGCAGATGACTTCCTCGGGTAAAAGGCCTTTTTCCCCGAGCCCTTCTTCTTCTGAGAAGGGGCAGAGGTTTTTCTGGACAGCCTAGTCCTGGTCAGAGTCTCGGTCTCGAGTTCTGCAGCCTTTTCAGCCATGGGTTTGCCAAAGAGGTTTTCACCTCGGCAGGGGACATCGACCAACTTGCCCTGCACCCATGGCTCGAGGTCGGATGACTGTAGCCAAGCCTGTCGGCGGGCACCGATGCCGGCCCTGGCTACTCGGGCCGAAGCCTCGAAGCCATCGTAGGCTGCTCGAGAGATAAACTTCGAGCACTCTCGAATACCAGTGGACAAGGCCTGGAACCTCTGCAAAGGTTCCTCGGAGAGACCAGCAGAGAACCCGGCAATCTCCTTTGCCAGGTCTCGGAGGTACATGCCCATGTACAGCTGGTAGGTCTGGACACGGCAAGCAAGCATAGAGCCCTGGAAGCACTTTTTACCGAGGGCATCCAGGTTCCGGGCCTCCCGGCCGGGAGGCACCAAGGAGTGCATCTTCTGACTTTTCAGTCGATGCATGGCCGATTCCACAACCATGGAGTGGTGTGGTAACTGTGCCTTTTGGAACCCGGGGCTCTTGCGGACTCAATAGATGGAATCGACCCACTTGCTTAACACTGGCGTCGAGGCCGGGGTCTCCCACATGCGGAAGAGCAGCCGCTCCAGCATCGGAGGAACCGGAACAGTAAAGGCCTCCTTCGGGGGAGAGTCATACTGGAGGGCCTCGAGCTCCTCGGCTCGAGGTTCCTCCTCGGGATCCGCGGGGAAGGCCAAGGCCTTGGCCATATCCCGCACGAAGTCCGAGAACCAGGTATCCTCCGGTGGGGATCGTCTCCGAGGTTCGGACTCCGGCGAATCCGATGGGACACACCGAGTCCGATAAGTATCGGGTGACTCTTCATCCTCCGTCTCTCAGCCCGACTCCTCGGAGGAGGAATCGAGCGGCTCCGGTCGGGCGGGCGGGCACCGATGCCATCTGCCCCGACGCCGAGGGTACCGGCGTCGATGACCTTGGTCCTGAACGGGAGGCCGAGGGAGACCGTGGCCGAGGATAGATTCGAGCCCGCATGGACTTGAGGATCGGATCGGCCAACGGGGTCGACTTGGACGTCGAGGTCCCGGTGGTCGGGGCAGATGCACCGGTGAGACCGGCGATCAATGCCCGCTGCTGTTCCATGAAGGCAACGATGCTGCTCTCCAAGGCCGTCAACCTGAGTCCGAGCTCAGGAGACCCAGCAGCCCCCGACGGCGTCGGGCCTGACGTCGGCTCCCCTGGAGGAGAGTCCACGAGGACTACAGCACTTACGTGTCCAGGAGACTCCATCTCTTTACAAGGATGTTTGGCAGGCCTCTCTGACTCCGAAGACCCGGGACGGCTATCAGGGCTATGCGACCTGGCCCTCGAGGAACCAGGAGCGTCCACCGACGCCGCCCTCGCGGGTTTCTTCTTCCTGCGATGTTCCCGCGAAGGAGACCCCCACTCAGAGGAACCCAGACGCTGCTCGGGGCCGGAGTCCAGAGACGTCGAGGCCTCTGACGAGGTCCGGGCCCATCCGGACGCGGAGTCAGAAAAGATCCTATCCTTCTGGTGCTGCCGACTCCTCAACGCCTTCGAGGACATTTTGCCACATGGACCACAGATCATCGGGTCATGATCGGGTCCGAGGCAGCAGAGGCAGCAGTCATGTGTGTCGGTAAGAGACATAAGTTTCTTACACCGATCACACTTTTTAAACCCGCTGGTAGCCATCGGGGGAAAAAGGGCCCCTGCGAGGTCAAAAGACCGGGCTGCCAGGGAAAAAAGAAAAATGGCACGAACGCTAGTCACAAAGGACAAAAACCGAAAAAGAGAGAGTGGACTCGATACCGGCCTATCGGTCCAAGGCGGGAAAAGGATCCGGCGTCGAACCGAAGAAAAAAGAGAAAAAATAGGGAAATCAACTTTTTCCTCGGGGAAAAACGAACTACGTCCGTCGGGCTCCACGGAAAAAAGAAGACTGAGCAAGATGGCACCCTTGGGTGGGAAGGGGACCGCGCATGCGCGCTGCAATTCCCAAAGGCTTTCTTTGAAAGCTGGGGAAATGCTCCGCACGAGGGCTCCGTCGGCGCAGACGTCACCCATATGTGAGGACTGACTTCCTGCTTGGTCCTGGAGAAGCTACATTATCAACATTTCAGAATTTAGTTTTGCACGATCTACAATTATTAGAAAATTGTTCTCAGAGACATTTTTCCAATATTTCAAGCAATCATTATAATGCTCTCCTCTCTTTTAGGCAACAGGATTTGGTAGCATTTTGCAGCTGGATTAATATCATCAAGGCCAATATACAGTTTACTCCGAAGTATAATTTAAATTAGATTGAATTTTTAGATCTTTTGATTTATAAAGAAGGTTCAAGCTTGTTTACCACACAGTATAGAAAGCCAGTATAGTGGAATGTTTTGCTTCAATACTCCAATTATCATCCTGGCTCTTTGCGTAAAGGACTTTCTTTTGAGCAATTTTTGAGGATTCACAAACTGTGTACAATTACGAGTGAATTTCACAAACACGCCAAAGACTTACGTAAGAGACTTCGGGACAGAGGCTACCCTCAATCATTAATACATAGAGCACACAAGCGAGCTTTATACAATGATCCAACTTGTTGGCAAGACATGTGTAAGAAGAATGATATACCATAGGTTGATAGGTATTTTGCCATACATGCCTAATACTGCAACGATCACTAATATTTTGAAGCACCATTGGCCTATGCTGTCATTGCATATTTGTTTCCAGAAACCCTTAATGGTAGCATATCGTAGGGCATCTAATATAGGGGATTTAATTATTCAAACATCATCAGGGAACATGGATGGAACACCAGGACAACAGCTTGGACATTTCGCTTGCGGTTCATGTGATTTTTGCATTAATGCTTTGCAGGGGGCAGTTTGGACAGATTTGCAATTGGGAATACTATACGAATTGCATCATAGTACCTCCTGTTTGTCCTCCTTTGTAGTGTATCTAATTATTTGCCCATGTCAATTGAAGTACATGGGGAGAACCTCCTGCACTATAAAGAAACGCTTATTGGAACATCGATCCCATATAAATTCTTTGGTCATGACCACCCCGATGGTTTCACACTGTTCGCAACTGAAGCATCGGTTTGAAGATTTGAAATGGTTGGTGATCGATCAAGTTCCCCACAATTTGCAGGGAGGTGATCGTCTTTCCAGATTGCAGCATAAAGAACACTGGATTTTCAAATTACAAATGGTGGCTCCTAAAGGACTGAATGCAGAAATTGATTGGTGGTCATTGCATTTATAGCGTTTTTTTCTTTTTGATTTAACAGTTTTGAAGAGTTTGCTGTTTATAGTAATTGATTGCTTATCTGACGTCAGGTGATTAATTAAAGGATAAAAACTGGAACCAGATATGTGATGAGGTTCATTGGCCAGAAGAAGAGCTAAGAAGCTACTCAGCTTGAAACACTACGTGGTGTTGCAGGACCTGGTCGATCAAAGAGCGCCAAGAGGATTTATTAAGCTTGTACGGCTATGAAGTTGAATTTTGCCGTTACAATGAAAATCCTGTGATATTGCTTTTGGCAACTGGATGACAGTCTTCCTTTATAAAGTTAAGACTTTTTAAAGAAGCTTTATTGAGAATACGTTTGGGACGCTTTTGTCCATATCATTCAGTGTTATTAAAAAGGAGCGGCATGCATTCATGTGGCCAGTTCTGGTTTTTTTTAGGCCTTCGGGTCTCATTTAAATTGATTGAAAGGAGGAGCCACTATGGGAGAGGTTTTCCTCTTAAGGTGGGTAATCCAACAAAAATTGGTACACGTTAGGTTACACCGGTTTGTTAAGAAGGTAAATGTTTCATGGTATGAATTCATCTTGATTTAGGAATACATATTGGTGATTTCTAGGGGTTTAATTAGGGTTTCAATTTAGGACATGATTATTAGCACCCTTATAAACAATTCAAATCTGTTTGAACAGAATCACCACATTTCCATTGCTGTAAAATTAGACACATCTGTGATCAACTGTTAGTACTCACATGACTTGAATCAACCAATGAATGCTGGCTCTAATGTTTAAAATGGCCACATTCACTCCCTGTTCCATTTTCACAATGCTGAAGACAAGAGAGCTACCTGAGACAGTCAGAAAAGCTATTATCATCAAACTTCAAAGGGGTACCAGGCCATCTCCAAAGACCTTGAGATTCCTGTGTCTACAGTTCACAATGTTATTAAGAAGTTTTCTGCACATGGAACTGTCAAGAACCTCCCAGAACGTGGTCGGAAGAGGAAAATGAATCCTTCAAAGGTCAGTGCGAACTGTTTTTAAAAACACCATGTACAACATCCAAAGAGCTTAAGGCTGACCTGGAGCAATCTGGAGTGGTGGTTTCAACCTGCACAATACGCTGCACACTAAACAAAGAAGGGCTTCATGGGCAAAGGCCAAGGAGGATCCCACTGCTCAAAGACAGGCATAAGAAGGCATGCCTGATCTTTGCCCAAACATACCTTGAGAAACCATAATCCTACTAGGAAAATGTTCTGTGGATAGATAAAACCAAACTTGAGCTCTTTGGCAATGCAGACAGGCATTTACAGGTGAAGAAATGAAGCTTATAAGGAAAAACAAGCCCTTCCTACAGTTAATTGTGGTGGACGTTCCATAATGTTGTGGAGCTGTTTTGCTGCTTCAGGAACTGGAGGCCTTGAACATATTAAAGGAATCATGAAATCAGAGGACTACCAAGGTATTTTGGAGCGAAATGTGCTATCTAGTGTCAGAAAGCTAGATCTGGGTTGAAGGTCATGGGTCCTTCAGCAGGACAATGACCCAAAACATACATCCAAAAGTACAAAAGAATGGTTAAAAGGGAACAAATGAACTCTTTTAAACTTGCCAGCAATGAGTCCTATCTCAATCCAATCGAGAACCTTTAGAAAGAGCTGAAATCTGCTATTGGTAAAAGGAATCCTGGAAACATTCAGGAGCTGGAATAAATTGCAGTTGAAGAATATGAGAAACCACCAGCAGACAGATTATGAAACTTATAAATGGCTACAAGAAACGCTTGGAGGCTGTCATCACTGCCAAGAGTTGTGCAACCAAATATTAGTGAAGGGTGCCATTAATCCTGTCCAGGTCATATTTTGTTTTTGTTCTCAGAAATTAGTACATGTAAGTTGCACAGATATCTTTATATTTTTGTTGTATACCTTCGAACATACTATTAAAATATCATGACGACATACAGTTGGAATATTTCCAATTATTTCTCAAGATATAGTACACTACCTAAAATGCAAGGGCACCAATAATGTTGATCACAACTGTATGGTTTTCACATTATTATCTTTAGAAAACTGATGGGCAGAAATTAACTATTGAGATTTGATAGTTTTCATACAAGGAGTTCGAAGAGAAATTTGCCATATTCCCAGTTTTTAAGACTCAGGAGGTTATGTACCAGTATTGATGAATATGACAGAGTCAGTAGATATGGCAAGTAGATTTACAGACAGGGGATACCTGAAAGATTGTGTGATTCAGGGTTATTCCAAGGCAAGGACTTCAGATTGAGACTTGCTTAAAGATAGATCAAAGGATCCAGACCCTGTTTTGGTTTGCACCTTGAGATTTTCTCACTTATCTAATGGTATTTCAAAGAGTTTGAAGAAACCCTGGCATATTCTGGAAAACTATGAGTGCTTTAAGGAGAAGAAATTTATTGTTACATATGCAAGAGAGGAATCTTGGGGATTTGCTAGTGTCATCCGCCTTGCCTCCCCCTCGTCCCAATACTGCTGCGATTACTACTCATTCTAAATATGGCTAATGCAGTGTCTGTTCAGTGGCTTTAGAAAACCAATCCTTTATACACCTGGTGACACACAGAAGGTTGTCTTACGACAAAAGTCAAGATTACAGTACAAGCAATGCTTTTTATGTGATCATGTGCCTGTGTGTACTGTTGAATGTAGGAAATATGATTAGAGCTTTGACTGCTCTGCTGGTCATTTTTTTGAGTACTTAAGATGTTTTGTTATCAGAACCCTCTCACCTAATTGGAGAGGAGGCACTCTTGACAGAATCTTGTTAAGATTGGAACAGCAGTATATACATGATTTGAACACAATGGCACCTGCAGGGCTAAATGCCGAGATGGACTATCAGGGTTTTCTTTGATTTATTTTTTCCATTTTTACTCCTCCTTCCTCTCCCTTCTTCCCCTCCTTTCTTTTTTTCCCCATTAACTGTTTATTGAAAAACATTTTACAAAAACACACTACAACAAACATGTCCATCTTATACACTTCTTCCACAACCCCCCATCCCACCCTCTTCTCCTCCTCCCCTCACACAGAACCCCACAAACTGCTTACGTTCTGAGCAGACTGAACAAGTAAAACAGAAGAAACACTGACATCCAATAAAACAGAGAGTCCAATATTACTGGGTTTTAAGCCATTCAGAGTATTTAGGCCAGACAGTCACAAAGGGCCGCAAATTAGCATGGTGTAAAGCTATTTACTCATCGTACAAATGGTTCAAGCAGGATTCTGCCTCAGCCAACAATGGGGCTTCTGCCCTTTTCCAGGGCTGAGCAATCACCAGCGTAGCAGCAGTACATCCCATCCAAAGAAACAAGTTCCAACCCCCCCAAGGGAGGCCCTAGACTACCCACATTCAATAAGGCCAGCCCTGTACTAGTTATTCAATCCTCCCCCAAAATGGAACTCAACAATTTAAACACTCCCACTCAGTATGACCTAATCTTCTCACAGGACCACCATATATGCCAAAAGCTTCCTCTGCCTCCACACTGCCGCCAAAACAGTGCAGAACCCCCACAAGCCTTTTGTAAATGAAGGGGCATGAGATGATATCTATATAGCATCTTATATTTATGTTCTAACAAATTACTAGCCAACACGCCCCTTTATACAGACCCAAAAATATAGAATCCCACTGTTTTCATCTCAACCTCCCAAGCAGTCAGACAAGACTACTTAGCCTCCAGCCCCCTATCCATTAACCTATATAGCTTGGAAATGGCTCTCTTTACCACTATATGGCAAAACAAATCCTCCACTACAGATGGGGTCTCCCCCCAACCCCCTCCGCAGGACTTGCTTAATATAATGTACCACTTGCACATACATAAAGTGGTCAGTAAGGAGTACTCTTCTTGAAGGTCTGCAAAGGTCACCCATTGACCCTCTTGCCAAATTTGACCCACCCATCTTAGCCTGTCCCACAACCACCTATTAAAGGCCTCACTTTGCAAGCCTGGTGGGAAATCCGGATTCCTGTAAAGCGGTGTGAACTGGGAGAATCCCAGGGGACCCAACCATGCTCTTTTCCAATTAGTCCATAACTGCAATACAACCAAAATAAATGGATTGGTGCACGTCCTCAATATCCGTCCATCTCCTAGTCCCCAAATGACCTCACCCACATGCTGCCCTCCTAATTCTTCCTGCTCCAACTCTACCCATTCTTAGTTCTCATGAACCCACCTTTCTAGCACTGACCTCACCCGCGCCGCCTTGTAATAGTGACTCATGTTTGGGACCCCCAGACCTCCTTTCTCTTTTCTAGATAATAAGACCTTCATAACAATCAAGGACCGCTGGCCATTCCAAATAAAATACGTAACCCTATGCTGCGCATGCTCTAGAAAGGACTCAGGAACCTGAATAAGAAGCATCATAAATTGGCCCCTGTTAATTGTAAACGTAGGCCAGAATTGACTGACCAAGTGTTATTTTGTTTCAATGTAAACTGCACTGATGACAAAGAGCACGGTATATAAGAACTGTTAAATAAATAAAAAAATAAAAATCTCCTTTATTTAACTGTTGCTATATGTCCAAACCAGGATAATCCCAACATACCCCACCTTTCTAAGTCTCCTATAATTTTCTGCCACAATGGATGATAATTAGCAGAAAATAATCCTCTGAGATGTGGGGTCAACTGGATCTCTAAATATCTTATAACCAACTTTGCCCACTTAAAAGGAAAGGCCCACTGCTCAGACAGGGAGATATTGAGCAGCTCGGACTTAGATGCATTCATTTTAAAGCTCACTATTACCCCATACGCTTCCATCACTCATATAATGGCTGCTAGGGAACTCTCAGGATCAGTAACTAAAAACAGATCATCATCAGCAAATACGACAACCTATAATCTTAGCCACCCACCCACACCTCTTTAATCTCCGCATTCTCTCGGATCCTCTGCACCAGAGGTCACATTATAAACACAAAAAGGAGTGGTGAAAGGGGGCACTCTAGGCATGTTCCTTTCTGTAAAGGCCCGAGTGTTTCCCCCAGAAGTTTTAAGCATGCCATCGAGACTGATACAGAGTATTGACCCACCTTAAAAAGTCCCCTTGAATTCCCATCTTCACCAGGGTTTTAAAAAGGAAAGACCAATATACCCCATCGAAGGCCTTCTTGGCATCTACTGCCAACAAGGCTAGGCCTCCCCCCACCCACCCCCCCCGGTCACTGATTCTGTCACATCAAATTAAGGACCTTCCTGATATTGTCCAATGCTTGCCTTCCTGGAACAAACGCAGATTGATTGATATGAACTGTGAGATAAATAAGGCAGCAACCAATTTGCCAGCACTTAGGTAAAGATTTTTAAGTCGGTGCCCAGTAGCGATATAGGCCAATATGACCTACACACCCCTGGGCCCTTTCCCTCTTTATGCATAATACTCACCCCCCCCCCCCCCCCGTCATTCACAGGGAATCAGGCATCTGCCTCACCAAAAGAGTTGAGCATCTCCATGAGAGGTTCTACCAGCACACTAATAAAAATCTTATTGAACCTATTAGGGAACCCATCCAACCCTGGGGCTTTATGAGGCACCCTTCTGCCTCAGTGGAGGACAAGCCAGGCAGTTGTATCCCTTTCAAATAACTCTGAATGGCTCCAAAGGAGGCCCCCTTTTCAGGTGTATATAACCGTTGATAGAATTCAACAAATCTCTCCGAGTTCAACTCCTTTACTATCCCTAATTTTGGTAATGTGATTACGGGTGCACAATTTCTTCAGTTTATGGGCCAACACCCGGCTGGATTTATTCCCATATTCAAAAAGTGATTGCTTCTATCTATCCAATCTGTAACTAATTTCCACCAATTCCAGTTCCTGGAGTTCTCTTCGGTCATCAAATAGTAGTTTAACTTCTTTTTTACCCAGCGTGCCAACTTTATGCCCCTGCTCCAATCCCTGTATCACCACCTGCAGCTGTTCTTATGTTCTTTAACCTGTTTCTGGTAGAACCCCAGGACAATGAATTCTCCCCACACCACAGCTTTTAGGCAATCCCACACTGTGCCGGGAGGACACTGGTCATTCCTGTTCAAGGCAAGATATTCCATAATATCTTTTTGAATTTGTTGTAACATTGAGGCATCATTAAGGAAAGATTTATTAATCGTCCACCACTGCCGCTGGGGGCGCATGTCACCTCCTTGAAAGGCTTCCCAAACTGGTGCGAGATCCAATCAGGTGCACGCCCCTCTGCTTTCCCTGGTGCAATCCTCCACCAGGAAAAGCAGAGTTTTGTCCATCAGGAGCATGTCAATTCTTGAGGAGTCATGCACTGCTGCGTAGAAAGAGCAGTTTTCACTGCTTTCCATGTTTTCCCTCCAAACATCCACCAAATCAAGGCCCACAAGCATGCGTTTCATCTTTACTCTATGCATCCTAGGGCCCGAGGCAACTTCCCTAGAAGTGTCCAGGGCTGGATTCAACACAACATTGAAATCCCCACCCATAATCACCCTCCCCCCTCCACAACATACAGGAGTGACCCATGAAGAAAGTCAAAGAATCTCATCTGATTGTTATTGAGAGCATAAATATTGATCAAAGTATAAGTATTTTCCCCACCCCCAACATTGGTTTCACAAACAGAAATCATCCCTCCTTATTTCTTTTAACCTCCAGTACTTGGTTGGGTTGCTTTGCAGACATCAAGATACACACTCCTCCCTTTTCCCTCTCCAGTCTATTGGAGGCAAAGTATCTCATGGGGAAGCTAGCATTAGTCACTCATGCCTCATCCTTAACCAATAAGTGGGTCGCTTGCACAAAAGCTATATCACACTTCAGCCGCCCTAATTCCTTGAACATTTGGTGCTTATAGAAGAAAACGTATTTACTCACCTGTAACAGGTGTTCTCCAGGAGCAGCAGGAATCACTCACCACATATGGGTGACGTTGGCGCCGACGGAGCCCTCGTGCGGAGCATTTCCCCAGCTTTCATAGAAAGCCTTTGGGAATACAGCGCGCATGCGCGGTCCCCTTCCCGCCCAAGGGTGCCATCTTGCTCAGTCTGATGACATAGCTAAGACAGCAAAAAACAAAAATGAAATATATATATAAATGACTGCAACTCCAAGGGGAGGAGGGAGAGTTGTGAGGACTGATTCCTGCTGCTCCTGGAGAACACCTGTTACAGGTGAGTAACTACGCTTTCTCCAGGACCAAGCAGGAAGTCAGTCCTCACATATGGGATTCCCCAGCTTAAGGCTACCGGGGACACAAAGCTGAAAAATGAGCTCCCACTAGAGCCCCAGCATGTGCGAAAAGAATCTTCTCTGATATCGCCCCCGTACGGTAGCCCAACACCAGGGCCGGAGGGTAGGAGTTGCCTATACTTCAAAGAGATTCCTGAGTACCGCTTGCCCGAAAGCACTGTCCCTGCGGGACTCCCTCTCGAGGCAGTAGGGGGCCGAAAAGTCTGGCTTGAAGACCAAGTAGCGGCCCGGCAGATGTCTGCCAACGGAACAGAGCGGAGATGAGCCACTGTCGCAGCCTTCGCCCTGACAGGGTGGGCCGCGATTCAACCCTGCAAGGAGAGGCCAGTTGCCCTATACGCCCAGGCGATACAGTCCACCACCCAGATGGACAAGGTACGCTTAGAGACAGGCAACCCTAGCTTATTAGGGTCAAAAGAGACGAAGAGCTGCACAGCCCTTCGGTGTCCCTGCGTACGGTCTAGGTAGAAAGACAACGCCCTCCTACAGTCCAGGGTATGCAAGACCATCTCAGCCCGGCTGGCATGCAGCCTGGGAAAGAAAATCGGAAGAACCACCTCCTGATTGAGGTGGAAGGAGTAGACAAACTTTGGAAGGAACTTAGGGTGAGAGTCTGCAAGACTACTCTGTTCCTATAGAATCTAGTGTATGGTGCATCTGACACCAGGGCTTGAAGCTTGCTCACTCGCCTTGCTGAGGAAAGAGCCACCAAAAACAATGCTTTCCAGGAGAGAAAACGCAAAGGGCAAGTAGCCATAGGCTCAAATGGTGGGCAAGTAAGCTGTTGCAAGACCACATTCAAATCCCACTCAGGGGCAGGTGGACAAACCAGAGGCTTAAGCAAAAGCCTCTGAGGAAGCGAGTCACCAAAGGGTGGCTTGAAAGAGACTGGCCCTCCACTGGTGAGTGGTGCGCTGAGAGAGCACTGAGATGGACCCTAACAGAGTTGGATTTAAGGCCTAGGTTGGAAAGGTGAAGCAAATATTGCAGCACCACTGGTACCAGGCATGAGAAAGGATCCTCCTGGTGTTGAGAACAGCAGGTGGAGAACCTACGCCACTTGAAGGCATAAGATTTCCGGGTGGACTGCCTCCTGGAGGCCAAAACCACGTCCTCCACTTCCCTAGGCAGCAGTAAGGGTGCTAGAACTACCCTTTCAGCAGCCAGGCCATCAGATTGAGGGACTGGAGGTTGGGGTGTAAGAGAGATCCCTGCTCCTGAGACAGGAGATCTGGTTGCATCCCCAGAGGAAGAGGAGTGTCCACCGCTAGTTGCAAAAGAAGTGGGAACCACGGTTGCCTTGGCCACCTGGGAGCCATCAGGATCACCGAGGCCTTGTCCCGGATCACTTTGAACAGTGTCTTGGGCACTAGAGGAGTGTGAGGAAAAGCATATAGGAGGCCTGTAGACCACGGAATGAGAGACGCATCCGCTGCTACTCTGAGAGGATGCAGTTGTCTGCAGCAGAACCTGGGCAGTTGACAGTTCAGTGGACTGGCAAAGAGATCTATGTTTGGAAGACCCCATCTTAGGAAGATTTGTTGAACCACCAGAGGATTCAACTGCCATTCGTGGAGCTGTAGGATCCTGCTCAATCTGTCTGCTAGATAGTTCTCCTGTCCAGGGAGATAGACCGCTTTGAGAAGTATGCCATGATTGACTGCCCAGGTGCACAGGTCCTGTGCTTCCTGAGAGGGCGGGACCCTGTGCCCCCCCGCTTGTTCACATAGAACATAGCAACTTGATTGTCCATCTGAACTAAGACGGACTGGTGAGAGAGGACATGAGAGAAAGTCCATAGGGCCAAGCGGATAGCTCTCAGCTCCAATAGATTGATCTGCTGTGCGGCCTCCCATGGAGACCACAGGCCCTGAGTGCATGCTCCCTGGCAATGTGCACCCCAACCATGAAGAGAAGCATCGGTCGTGAGTACTTGGGAGTGTGGAGGTGCCTGAAAAGGCACTCCTTGCATCAGATTCGGAAGATGAAGCCACCACTGCAGAGAAGATGCTAGCAGCTGGGACACCCTCACCCTGTCCGTCAGGTTTCCTGTGGCCTGCAGCCACTGAGTCTGGAGGCCCCAATGAGCCGGCCTCATGTGCAGATGGGCATTTGGAGTGACATGGACCGTGGATGCCATGTGGCCTAAGAGCCTCAGGAATTGTCTGGCGGAGACCAGAGAATTGCTGTGGAATTGTCTGGCCAAATCCATCAGTCTGTGGGCCCTGTCCACAGGCAAAAAAGCCTTTGCCTGAAGGGTGTCCAGTCTTGCTCCTATGAACTCCAGGCTCTGTGAGAGGTGCAAAGTGAACTTTGCGAAGTTTATGACAAAACCCAGATGCTGGAGAAGAGAGAGAGTGCGGAGGGTGGCTTGATTGGTATCCTGTGGAGACTGACCCCTGATGAACCAGTCATCCAGGTATGGAAAGACAAAGATCCCTTGAACCCTGAGGTAGGCCGCCACCACTGCCAGGCACTTGGTGAAAACCCTGGGGGCGGAGGATAGGGCAAAAGGGAGTACCCTGTACTGAAAATGGTTTCCTCCCACCACAAATCTGAGATATTGTCTGTGGTCTGGATGAATAAGGATGTGAGTATAAGCATCCTTTAGGTTTAAGGAGCATAGCCAATCTCCCTGCTGGAGGTAGGGCAGCAGTATTCCAAGGGTAAGCATCTTGAACTTTTCCCTCTGCAGGAACTTGTTTAGATTTCGCAAGTCTAGGATGGGCCGGAGGCCTCCTGTCCTTTTTGGTACCAGGAAGTACCTGGAATAGAAGCCTTGACCTCTCAGGTGTTGGGGCACCGGTTCCACCGCCTGTTCTTTTAGAAGATTTGCTAACTCCTGCAGGAGTAGGTTCCTGTGCAGAGGGAGTCTTGGAGGCTCCCCTGGAAAGTAGGAGGGGGTACCTGGTGGAAGTGAAGCAGATAGCCCCTCTGGACTATGCTTAGCACCCAGGTATCCCGTGTTACGGCCGACCACCTGTGGGCGTACAGGGTCAACCGGCCTCCTGTGCTGAGAGGGGCCAACTAAGGAGGAGAGGCTATGCCACTGGAGTCAAAACCCCGCTCCCTGCTGTGCAGGAGCCGGAGCTGGTGGCTTGGGGGTTTTCTGCCTACGGGGCTCATGTCCCTGCCCCTTGGCCTGCTGACCCTGTTGGGGAGCTGTGGAGGCCTGGTACTGAGGGTAAGTTTTGTAGGCAGATAACTTTCTCGGGTAAAAGGACTTTTTTCCCCGAGCCCTTCTTCTTTTGAGAAGGGGCAGAGGTCTTCCTGGACAGCCTTGTCCTGGTGAGAGTCTCGGACTCGAGTTCTGCAGCCTTTTCAGCCATGGGCTTGCCAAAGAGGTTTTCACCTTGGCAGGGGACATCGACCAACTTGTCCTGCACCCATGGCTCAAGGTCCGATGACTGTAGCCAGGCCTGACGGCGTGCACCGATGCCAGCCGCGGCTACTCGGGCCGAAGCATCGAAGCTATCATAAGCTGCTCGAGACAAACTTCGAGCATTCTCGGATCCCAGTTGACAAGGCTTTGAACCTCTGCAAAGGTTCCTCGGAGAGACCAGCAAAGAACCCGGCAATCTCCTTTGCCAGGTCTCGAAGGTACATGCCCATATACAGCTGGTAGGTCTGGACACGGCAAGCGAGCATAGAGCCCTGGAAGCACTTTCTACTGAGGGCATCTAGGTTCTGGGCCTCCCGGCCGGGAGGCACCAAAGAGTGCATCTTCTGACTCTTCAGCCGATGCATGGCCGATTCCACAACCATGGAATGGTGCGGTAGCTGTGCCTTCTGGAACCCGGGGCTCTTGCGGACTTGATAGATGGAATCGACCCGCTTGCTTGGAACCGGCGTCGAGGCCGGCGCCTCCCACATGCGGAAGAGCAACCATTCCAGCATCGGAGGAACCGGTACAGTAAAGGCCTCCTTGGGAGGAGAGTCATACTGCAGGGCCTCGAGCTCCTCGACTCGAGGCTCCGACTCGGGGTCTGCGGGGAAGGCCAAGGCCTTGGCCATGTCCCGTACGAAGTCCGAGAACCGGTTGTCCTCCGGGGGGGGACCGTCTCCGAGGCTCAGACTCCGGTGAGTCCGAAGGGACACACCGGGTCCAAAAAGTGTCCGGGGACTCCTCGTCCTCCGTTTCCCAGCCCGACCCCTCGGAAGAGGAATCGAGCGGCTCCGGTCGGGCAGGCACCAATACCATCTGCCCTGACGCCGAGAGTACCGGCGTCTACGACCTCGGTCCCGAACGGGAGGCCGAGGGAGACCTTGGCCGAGGATCGACTTGAGAGCGCAAGGACTCGAGGATCGGCTCGGCCTCCGGGGTCGACTTGGACGTCGATGTCCCGGTGGTCGGGGCAGATACATCGGTGAGACCGGCGATCAGTGCCCGCTGCTGTTCCATGAAGGCAGTCAAGCTGCTCTCCAAGGCCGTCACAACCTGAGTCCAAGCTCAGGAGACTCAGCAGCCCCCGACTCAGGCCCCGATGGCGTCAGGCCTGACGTTGGCTCCCCCGGAGAAGAGTCCACGAGGACTACAGTACTCACGTGACTCGGGGACTCCGTCTCCACACGAGGTTGTTTAGCAGGCCTCTCTGACTCCGAAGACCCAGGACGGCGTTCGGGGCTATGCGACTTGGCCCTCGAGGAGCCAAGTGCGTTCACCGACGCCACCCTCGCGGGTTTCTTCTTCCTGTGGTGCTCCCGCGAGGGAGACCCCCTCTCAGAGGAACCCCGGCGATGCTCGGAACCAGAGTTCCGAGACGTCGAGGCCTCTGACGAAGTCCGGGCCCAGCCGGATGTGGAGTCAGAAAAGATTCTTTCCTTCTGATGCTGATGGCTCCTCAATGCCTTCGAGGACATTTTCTCCACACGGGCCACAGATCAGCGGGTCATGATCGGGTCCGAGGCAGCAGTCATGTGTGTCGGTGAGAGACATCAGTTTCTTACACCGATCATACTTTTTAAACCCGCTGGCAGCCATCGGGGGAAAAAGGGCCCATGCAAGGTCAAAAGACAGGGCTGCCAGGGAAAAATAGAAAAATGGCGTGAACGCTAGTCACAAAGGACAAAAACCGAAAAAATGAAGTCCGGGCTTGATACCTGTGTATGGGGCCCAGGCGGGAAAGGGAAACCGGCGTTGAACCGAAGAAAAACATGGATCCACGCAGACAATCAACTTTTTTCTCGGGTGAAAAAGAAACACGTCCGTCGAGCTCAGCGGAAAAAAAAGACTGAGCAAGATGGCGCCCTTGGGCGGGAAGGGGACCGTGCATGCGCGCTGCATTCCCAAAGGCTTTCTATGAAAGCTGGGGAAATGCTCCGCATGAGGGCTCCGTCGGTGCCAACGTCACCCATATGTGGTGAGTGATTCCTGCTTGGTCCTGGAGAAATTTAGATCCCTAATATTCAGGGTCACTGCCCTATAGTCAGCCATATTTAAACAATGTTGTTCTGATTAGGAGAGAGGTGTGGATAGTGCTAGGGTTAGAGGATGTCCGTGTGATGTATGCCTGAAGGTGAAGTCATGCCTCAATGGTGCTCGAGAGGTTGGTTTGCAGTTTGGTTGAGGGCGGTTTGGGAGGAAGGGAGAGGGGATGGGGATAGGGGGTGGGGGATTGTTGGAAGGGCAGAAAGAGGTTAAACTACTATTTGATGTCCAAAAACATACCTATTCACCAAGCACTATGGGTACGACACCAATGACTAAACCTAAAAACGCACCCTGCTAGCCTAGAGGCAATACCAGGTTAATCCTTTTTTATCTTTATCTTTATTTTGTTGCTTGATATACCACCCAGGCATGTGCATCAGGGCAGTGTACAATAAAAACAGGCTGAAAATCAGAAATAGAAAAGAAAAAGAACACCAGTGGTTAGACAGGAAAGAGAGAGACAGAGAAAGAAAAAGCAAAGAACAAGGAACTGAAGACTCCTGATCATAGGAGGGGGGAATGGGAAAGAAGGGGACAAAAGAGAGGTAACATTAGGGGTTGGGGAGGTAAAATGCTTGTTCGAAGAGTTGGGTTTTAAGTAGACCCCTTGAATCGTGGAAAAGACAGCTCCGTGTGTAGGGTGGGAGGGAGGGAATTCCAAAGGGGGGGACCAGGAAAAAGAAAACTGAGTGACGGGGCAACTCCAAGTGAGCCCGAGAAGGGGAGGGAAGGAAGAGACGGTTGCCGTGAACTGAGCGGAGACGACGGGGGAAAGGCTGAAGACGAATGGTGTCAGCTAAGTACTGAGAGGTGCCGGTGTGGAGCGCTCTGTGAGTGAGGGTGAGAAGTTTGTAGACAAACCGGAACTTGATTGGAAGCCAGTTTAGATTAAGGAGCAGGGGAGTAACATGATCGGTAGAGGAGGAATGAGTGAGCAAGCAAGCGGGTGGCTGTGTTTTGTACAAGCTGCAACTGCTAGAGCTGATACTGTGGAAGACCAGCCAAGATGGCTTTGCAGTAGTCCAGTCAGGAAATAACAAGGGAAAGGACAAGAATAGAGAGGGAGGATGGGGAGAGGAAGGGGTGAATGGCACGGATCTGACAGAGGGAAAGGAAAGAGCGGCGAATGAGCGAGGTGATATGATGATTGAAAGAGAGGGAGGAGTCCAGCGAGACCCCAAGATACCAGAGAGAAGAAACAAGGGGAATCGGACTGGAGGAAAGGAGAGGAGAAATGGTGGGAGGAGGGGTGTTGAAGGAGAACCAAACAGCAGCGGACTTTGAGGGGTTGATGTGGAGGAAATTACTACTGAGCCATGCGGCAACTCGGGTGAGACAGACATTAAGGGCAGAAAGGTCAGGGGCAAGGGAGCAGGTGTGATGCAGGAGAAGAATGTCATCAGCTTAGAAATAACCAGAGATACCAGACTGCTGAATAATCGTGGCAAGGAAAATGTTGAAATCCTCCATCAATCCTTCATCACTGCAAACATCCCACTCCACCATACCCTTATGAGCCTTGTCCTTTGTACTTTGAACCCAACTGAGTTCACCTTGTTGTTCTATACACAGAGTTCACCTTACTGTTACACCCCACTATATTCCAAGTTGATTGTACCAAAATAGTTCATTGTAATTCCGAACTTAACTGAGTTCACCTTGTTGTTCCATGTAAACCGCTTTGACTACACAGAAAAGCAGTATAGAAAATGTGTTAAATAAATAAAAATAAAATATTCCCAGCTGCCAAAATCTATTATCCTCAAAGTGGGTCCCAAAGAAAACGACCCTCCCCTTACAGCTGGTACAAAACACTGCAGCCAGAATCATCACCAGAGCAGCAAAATACAAACACATAATACCCACAACTCCATCAGCTGCACTGGCTCCCTATGACTGTGCGCACCAAGTACAAAAACAATGATAATCTTTAAAACACTAAACAACCTCTCACCTACAACTCTGCAACCACTGATCAAGAAAACACTGCTTACCAGAATAAGGAGAGGAACATATAACAACAGCCTAGAGACCCCGCTAAACTTCAGGAAAGCAAATCAATCCATCTGCAACAGAGCCTTCTCCCTATTTGCACCCAAGCTGTGGAATGATCTCCCCACATCAACACGTCAGATCAAAGATCTAATGGACTTTAGAAAGGCAATAAAAACCCATCTGTTCCTGGAATACTTTGGAACTACCCCGGACGACGATGTTTAACAGTAACAGCAAATAGACCATGAAACACAGCTAGAGTTCTTGTATATAATTAGCAACTGAAAATAGCTTGTCTTACCTCAATGTAACCTTCCAAGTTGAATAACTCTGTTCATTGTAAAGCTTGTTGCTATAACTGTTCATTGTAAACTGCTTTGAATGTAAATGATAAGGCGGTATAGAAGACCTATTAAATAAATAAATAAGTATCCCACCCTCTGCCCCCCCAACAATCCCCCCACCCCACCTCCTATCTCCTATCCCCCCCCCACAAGGTCCATCCAAGGTTGTCACTGGGCATCTGCCCGACCCCCCTCCGAGGTCGCTTTCTGCCTCCTGAGCCTTTTATCCTCTTGGGAAGCTCTCTGCCACTGTGGAAGGTTAGACTTTTCCCTCCACTGTGAAGAAGTCTGCTCCTCAGAGAGCGTAGGGAGGTTAGACCAACCAGTATTTTGTAGTCCTCTGAGCGTTTCTTGCACTGATTTGGCATATATTATGACTCCTAATTTAGTGAATTGTAGTCCCACCGGAAAAAGCCACTTGTAGCGGATTTGCTCTTCACGCAGACGCTTAGTTATAAGGCGATAGTCCCTCTGTTTTTTCATGGTGAGTGCTCACAAGTCTGCAAAACCTTCCACCACTTGTCCTTCCCATTGGATCTTGCCCAGCTTCCTGGCTGCCACCATCACCAGCTCTTTGGTGGCATATTCATGAAGGCAGGCCACCTCGTCTCTCAGCCTGCCTTGGTCCCAGTGCCCGGTGGGCACTTTCAACTTTGTAGCAGAGGCATTCCTTCTCCAGCCCTGCTGCTTTAACTGCAACCTTGTGGAATTGCTCAATCAGACAGCGGTAGTCCAGTGTTTCCCTCTGTCTCTGGGAGACCCCGCAGCCTGATGTTAGCTCTCTGGAAGCGATGCTCTAAATCCTCTACTTTTAGAAGTAGCTCCTCATGGTCCCCCAGGACTTTATCAACTTGACTTTGCATTGCTTGCAACTTGGCATTCTGGTCATCCAGGCACCCCTCTGCTTACTCCACTCTCTGCCCCATATCATTTAAGTCTGCTTTCAAATCGGCAATCCTGCTTTGAGCTTCAATCTTAAAAGCGCCAAAGTCCTGCCTGAGGGCTGCAAACCACTCTTGCAAATCTCCCCTTAGCTTTTGAACTTCACTTGTGGGACTATCAGCCGCTGTGCCACTTTCCCTCCTTACTTCTTCAGCTGCCGCTGCTCCAGATGCCATTTTATTGCGGTTGAGCCACGCACCGGAGGCTGCCTTGAAAGCATATGATTTCAAGTCTATGGCTCCATTCTTCCCTGCCATCCGCCTCCCGAATTGCGTCCATGTAATGAGCTGTTAGCTTGGGAAGGTTTTCGGGGCCGGTAAGCACCTTTATTGGGGTTTTTATAAATCCAGTCTGCAGAGCCTCGTTGTTATGCAGCCATCAGCGGGGGTGACATCACTTCCCTTTTTCCCCTCCTTACATCCTTTCCCTCTTTTTCTCCTCCCCTCCTCCTTTTTCTATTCTCTCCTTTCCCCTCTCCCTTTCTCCCCCCCCCCAAGCTCTCCTCTTCCTTTTTTGTTTGGAAGTTTCCATTGTAGTTGGTAGTTTGGTATGGTTGTTTTACTTTCTCATTTCCTACACTTTTTAGACATGTTTTGAGTAAGCTTTCTCAGTCTTGGTTCAGTTTTATTTTCATGTTTTTATAATTTTTTTCATGCTATGGATTTATATATAAGTCTAGCAATGCTATGGTTTTCCCCTTTTTAGTAGCTCTTGAGCATTTGCAGACATGAGTGTAGCTCTTTTAATGTATCTTTTTTTTTTTACAATTTTTTGTCTGTTACACCCTCTTTTCTTAAGCAATTTTTTTTTTTTTATTGAAAGGCAGGCATAAAATACATTAGGAACCGACATCATAGGCATAATACAATATCAAAAGAGAACAAAGCTAAAGTCACTAACAAAAATCACAAGGCTAGCCAACAAAACGCCTTCTTTTGTTTTTAGATTTTTTTGTTTTTATTATCCCGTTACACTTGTCCCCCTTCCCGTATCCCCCAACCCCCTCCCACCCTACTGCAAGCCACAGATAACCCCCCAAGAAGAAAACATCCACCCCCCCACCTTCCAACTTCCCCTCCCACACCCAAGCCCCCCATCTGATCTCTCCCGCCCCCCCCACGAATCTCCATACCAGCCCATAAAAAGAGAGACTACGCCAGTCATTCAGTGAACTGAAAGCAAAAGGCGATGCCGCCGACAAGCATCCTGCAGCAACACGTCACCCACTACTTTCGAGGACAGGCCACGGCCTTAAGCAATCAGGTGCCATAACGAAGGACAAAGGGTTCCCACACCTGCTCAAAACGTGGTAGTCGCATCCTCCCAGCAGCTACCCCACGCTCCATTGTATATGTGTCCCACATCCGGTCCAACCAGACAGAAAAAGACGGCAGGAGAGCCTGCTTCCAAACAGAAGCTAGCGACATACGAGCCGCATTCAGACCATGGCGAAGCAAAGCCAGTTGGGGGCTGCGCGCCCCGGGGCACAGCTACCCCAAATAGAAAGATACCTGGATCCCAGGGAATGCTCACCCCAATAAGCTGCTGTAAGCGAGTTTGAATCCCCCTCCAAAAGACTTGAGTGCGAGGGCAGGACCACCAGATGTGCTCCAGAGCCCCCTTCTGCCCACATCGCCACCAACACAGATCCGAAACCCCGGGATAAACGCGAGCAATCCGCACAGGAGTCATGTACCACCTATATAATAATTTATAATTAGTTTCACGGACATTAACCGCCACCGAGCTCTTCCACAGTCTACCCTCCACCTGTTCCCACTGTTGCTCAGAGTACAAAAGATTCAAGTCAGTATTCCAATTTGCTCTATGCTTGACAAAGCGCGGTTGCTGTGCCTGCAGCTGAGCATACAAGGCAGCTATTTAGTGGTGGTGCACCCCTCGCAAAAACGCTCCAAATCTGTCAGCACTCGGGCCACGTGGGGCCGAACGGCTCTAGTCTGAACCCAATGGGCCACCTGCATATATTGGAAGAGCTGACTATCTGGAAGGTCAAATTCCTTCCGGAGCCTTTGAAACGTTTGCAACTTACCCTCGTCAAACAGTTGTCCTACACGGCTAAGGCCCTTATGACCCCACATCCGGAACGTCGGATCAACCAATCCCGGGGGAAAGGAAGCTATCTACTATAGGCGCCAAAGGGGTGAGGTCCGTCCCACGAGGCCGAAAGAATTGGTCCCAACAGTGAAGGGTATGTAAAATGTAGGGATTGCTTAAACGCTGACCACTTCGCAGTTTGGGACCAAGCCACAGCCGGTCCCCTAAACCCGCCCCCCCCGCGATAGTCATTTCCAGTTGCACCCAGCGCTTGGAGCTATCCGCAATCATCCACTCCACCCCAGCGCGACACTGCGCTGCCGCATAGTACCAGTGAAGATTAGGAACCCCCATACCCCCAATGCACGATCGAGCATAAAGAAGCTGACGTGGCAGACGCGGTCGACGGTACTGCCAGATAAATTTCATAAGCAGGGTTTGCCAGGTGGCCAATAATCCCCGGGCCAACGAGATAGGGAGAACCTGAAAGAGGTACAAAAACCGGGGAACGACCACCATCTTTACCACCGCAATACGCCCAAACCAGGATAGCATTAACCTATTCCAGGTTTCCAGATCGTGCCGGACTTGCCGGAATAGCGGCTCATAATTAGCCTTAAAAAGGGCCGTCCGGTCCACTGTCAGATTCACCCCTAAATATCGCAGAGCACCCGACACCCACCGGAAGGGGTAGGCAGCACGAAGCTCCGTACAGACCGCTTCCGAGACCCCCACATTCAGAATTTCAGATTTCGTATAATTGATTTTAAATCCAGATACCTGGGAAAAGGTGTCAAAAAGCTGCATAGCGGCAGTAAGAGACGCGGAGGGATTCACCAAAGATAATATGATATCATCCGCGAAGAGCGCGATCCGGTACTCCGCGGGGCCCACACGAACGCCCCCATTCCCGAATGTTCGCGAAAGCTCTGTGCCAAGGGTTCCATCACTAGTGCGAACAACAGCGGCGACAGAGGACAGCCTTGACGAGTGCCCCTTTCCAGTGAGAAAGTTCTGGATTGACCCCCGTTAGCCCGAACACATGCCTGGGGGTCCTGATATAAGCTATGAATCCAGTGTATGAAATTAGGACCAAAGCCCAACGAATCCAACACACACCAAAGATAACCCCAACTGACACGATCAAAGGCCTTTTCGGCATCAACCCCCATCACCAGGGTCGGCTGCGAATCTTTCTGCGCTACGTGGATAACCTGCAGCATTCGCCGAATATTATCTGCCGCCTGGCGCCCCGGTACAAACCCAACCTAGTCAGGATGTATCAGAGTAGGGAGAACCCGGTTCAACCGCGCAGCCAACACAGAAGCAAGTATTTTGACATCCGTATTTAAGAGGGAAATGGGACGATACGAGGCCGCGTCCTGCAGGGGTTTACCTGGCTTAGGGATCATGACTATCAAAGCTTCACGCTGAGATGGAGGCAGAGGCGCCCCCCTCAGGACCTCATTGAAGAGTACTACCAGCATAGGCGCTAATTGCACACGAAATTTTTTATAGTACTCCGCAGGGAAGCCATCATTACCCGGCGCTCCCCCCGTTTTCAACCGCCGGATTGCGAGCTCCACCTCCTCCACCGTAAGTTCAGAGTCTAATTGCTCCCGATCAGGGTTAGTCAACTGGGGCAAGGTGATTTTCCATAAGAAGCCCTGTGCGTGGGCCAAATCAAAAGGTTCGGCTTTATATAACCGTTCCAAAAAAGTAGCAAAGACTTCACGTATCTCTCGAGAGACCACCTTCTTCTGTCCCCCAGAGTCGTGAAGCTCGCGGACCACCCGCCCCGATTGCTGCTGCCGAAGCTGCAAGGCTAAATAGCGACCTGTCTTGTTCCCCTGCTCGTAGAATGTTTGACGCAGTTTCCGGCGCTTATTGTCTAACTCTCTTTGTGAGCATGCATCTAGGTTAGCCTGGACAGCCCGCCATTGCCGTAAGACCCGCTTCGATCCAGTCTGGGCGTGCTCTAGGCGCAACCGGGAAGATTCTCCCACTAATTGACAATATTCCCGTCTCCAGGCCCTCCGCGTGCGGGCCATTTCTGCCATAAGTTGGCCCCGAGCCGTGGCCTTGAAAGCGTCCCAAACAATGGGAAGCGGCACCTCCCCAGAGTCGTTTAGCTCAAAAAAATCAGTTATAAAACGGCCGTGGTCCTGTACAGTGCACTGCCGCCGAAGGAATCGCTCATCAAGCCTCCAGAGCCATTGGCGGTCACTGTACACATCCGCCGGGAGGGAGAGCCAGCACAGGGCATGGTCCGACTAGGTCAGCGCCCCATGACCAGCCTCCACCCTCCCGTCCATCAGGCGCTGATCCAACAAAAAATAATCTATGCGGGTGTGCACCTGATGGACAGGAGAAAAATAGGTGTAGCTTCTCTCCCTCTCATGGGTATCTCTCCACACATCGCGCAAGCCCAGTTCTTTCAAAAGGTTTTGCAAGGCCTTACCGGGCCCATTCAGCCCCCTCCCACCACTACTCGTAGAATCCAAATGGGGCACCAAATGGGCATTACAGTCCCCACCGAGTATAATGGGGCCTTTCGCAAATTCAGCGAGCAAGGCCTTCAGTCGTGTAAAGAAAGATCCCTGCCCCTCATTTGGTGCATATATGTTAGCTAAGGTTAACATGTGACCTTCCAAGCGTATATTCGCAAAAAGCCACCGTCCCAGGGTATCTCGCTTAACCTCTTCCACCTGTAGGGACAAGCTGTGATGAAATAAGAAGGCCACCCCACGTTTCTTTCGCCCATGCACATCCGAAGCAACCCACACCTCAGTATAAGGATTACGCTTTAACCACCCCTGTTTGCTAGCTCGGAGATGCGTCTCCTGCAAAAAATCAATGTCCCCCCTCAGGGTCCTCAGCTCCGAGAACAGCAAAGATCGCTTTCGAGGGGAGTTAAGACCCTTAACATTCAAGGAAATCAAGCGCACCATTGTTGTTCAACCACCACACTCCCCCCGTCCTGTGCTTCCCCTCTGGCTCACAACATGTTTCCCCCACGACTCTTGTAGGAGTTGCAGTGCTCTCCAGCATAAAACGCCATCATCATGAAACCACCAGGCTAGCTGTAGAGATTCACCCCCCCGCCTTCGTACTCCATATCCCGAAAAGAAAATATTAAAGCCTCCCCCCCCAGCCACCCCCCCTCCCGTCAGTACCTCCCACCTGTTAAAGAAAAAACAGGACACGGTAAACTGACCCCAAACTAAACTCCGCCCGGGCCCCCACATAGCCAAACTACAAGCATTGCAAATCAGATCATTTCCCCCGTACATAGCCCATCAACAGGGTGTCTAGCCTGGATTACCCCTTTAACAGAATTCACACAGCATCAACATACCCCTCATTACCCGCATGGGGCAGTAGGTATATACCCAGAACCCTTGCAGACTTAGAGCCGGCAGCCCAACGGGAGCAGACCGGGAGAACAGCAAAACTCTCAAAACTGGCCATTCAAATGTGGCCATGAAAGCACAGAATCCTTGAGCAAAGTTTCTCAATCAGAAAAAAATAGGCGCTTCAACTCCGGGGTATATCAAATAGGCTTTCCCACCCGGGTCCACTTCGAGTGTTGAGGCTTAGGGGTCGGGAGTTGAGGCAGCGCATTATCTTCGACCAGACCCGCCTGGCGGAGAGCTCTCCAGGCCTCTGTATGGTCTTTAGCAGAAATCTTTTTATTGCCCAGGAGGAAATTTATCCGAAACGGGAAGGCCCAGGAGTAGCGAATCCCTTTGTTGTTCAGGACTATCGTTACTGGTTTCATCTCCCTCCGACGGGCCAGTGTAAACGTCGAGAGGTCCTGATATACAGTTACTGTTGCTTCTTGAAATCGGATCACTTTGTTCTCCCGGCCCCGGCGTATAAGAAGATCAGCATCAGTATAGCGCAAGAATCGCGCAATGACATCTCGGGGCTGGTTGTTAGGAGGCTTTCCCAGAGCCCGATGCACTCGCTCCACTTCCATTTCAGACCCATGAGCTGCCAGCTCCTCCCCTGGGAGCAATTCAGCAATCAAATTTTTGAGGACTACCGGGAGGTCTTCACCGCCCCCCGCCGGTTCCGGGATTCCCCGGAAACGCACATTGTTGCGACGGGAGCGGTTTTCAATGTCATCAATTTTATAAGTGAGCTCCATGGCTTGCGCCCGCTGTCTGTCAAGAGCACATTGTAAATCCACCATGGCACTATCGTGATCCGCAACTTTTGTCTCAACCTCCTCCACTCGCGCTCCAAGATCTTTCATTTCACCCCGGAATTCCGCAATGGTGTTCATCACCTCTTCGTGCATGGAGCAAAATTCGCCTGCCAAATCCGCAAAGCCCCGACGAAGTTCACGCTGAAGCAGGGCATGCGAGGACAGCATGGTAGGGTCCAATTCACTTTCACTCACAGTCTCATCATCAGAACCCCCTGAGAGGTGTTTACTGGTTGGACTAGTCGGGACACCACTTTTGCCCTGCAGTCTTTGGGATGAGCGTATGCCCTCTCGGGCTTCAGAGTTTTTAGCCTTAGTAGCCATGGGATAGATAGCGGACCAGCACTCCAAGGATAGGCAGTGAGCAGTTACAAAAAAAGCAGGCAGATGCTGTAAGCAAGCTGAAAAATCTGAACAATCCCACTCGTGGTCAGCAGAGGGAGCTCCAGCCTCACACAATACAGCAAGGTGCAGGAATTATAGACTTCCGGGGTTTTTCTTCTACAATTCTGGTAGAGAGTAGGTGATTCGCTGGGCAGCGCCCACGTGACTGCTTTAACTTATTGCTCTTGGTGGAACGCAAAGAACCCTGTGTGTTTCAACACCACGTGGCTATGGCAGCCACTTTAATCCAGGCCCCCGCAGCCTCCTGGTAAGCTCTATTTTGCGGGGCCCCAAGCACTCTCACCTCTTCTGCAGCCCTGAGACAACACAATCGCCAGGAAGATGTAGCAACTCTCGCGGCAGCGATAGCAGCAGCACCGGAGCACCAATTCCCTCTGCACTGCAGGGCTCAGCGTCGGGACACACACGCGGTTTCCAAGGAGCTCCGTTCCTCGATGCACTGTGAGGTTAGAACATCGATCTGCTATGCAATGTGGAGAGAGCCCTTCAGCCCGGTCCCGGAGCACAGGGGGTACACCGGGGCATCGGCAGCAGTCAGGAGCAGGACAGCAGAGCCGGGTATGGCAAGGACTGGCTCCTGGCGGTTTACCTTGCCGCTGCACTCCGAGCCGCGCTGGAAGGTGCACTTAGAATTGCCCGACTCTCCTGGGGTCAATTCTGAAGGCTCGGGGGAGCAATGCCATAGAAATGCGGGTGTTAGCTGAAGAATTGGGGGAGCCCGGGACGGAGCTACACTAAGGAGCAGCCATTTAGCAGCGGGCTCACTAGCGCCCCCGTCTTAAGCAATTTTAAATGATCGATACACACAACAAATCAGCTGTCATTTGTGGCTTGTTTCTTGCCTTGTTCCGATCCTCACAGATGGACTTTCCGTATTTAATAACGTATATGTAAGTGTTCCGCATACATAGCGTCCCATTCCTATTGACGCCAGTTGTGGCGGTTCTTCAATTTGAAAGTACACTATTTTTACAACATTATGGTATATTGGCTTTTGTTTTCTGAACAAGAGTGCGCACGTTTTACTGAATTTGCAGGCACCAATATTTGTAAGAATGATCACTGTGTTTGGGATTTGCTGCAATCTCCTTTGCAAGATTGAATAGTATTTATAGTGTATCCCTCTCTGACAAATTATGTTAGCCCCCACCAGGGTCCCATAGGTTAATGTTGCCAAGCTTTATATAGGGTTTTATACTAATAGAGAGTTGCCATTGTCAATACTGAATGTTCTATTAATGCTGTATTCTCCTTGGTTTCTTTGGACTGGGTGTGCATTTTAAGTTATAAACATTGATGTGTGTTTACTTCCTTATGGAAACTATCGTTATCATTGGGGTTTGTTCCAATCCCCTCTGTAAGTGTATTCCCTTTTGGACAAAACATGCTAGTTCCCCATTGAGGTTTTGTAAGTTATGCCACCAAGCTCTATGTAGCTTTTATAAATAAATAGGGATATGCCATAGTCAGTTTAATTTTCAGAAGTCTTATGTTTTTTCACTCTGTTATTTGTCCACAATAATATTATTTTTATGACATATTTATTATTTTTATGGTGGTTTTATTACCCTTTTCTGTCACTGCATTGCCTCCTCTAAGACAAGTCTGTTCTTACCTTGCTAATTTGCTCTTACTGAGTTTTATCATTATTTATCTAATGCGAGGATTTTATTGATACTTGAACGTTATTTATGTATTTATGGTTTTCTACTCCTCTTTCAGTGTATGCTGACTTATGATACATCCTTTTTAGGAGTTTCTTTCACCATTTTATGAGCCTGGTATGTCTTTTAGAGAATTATTTTATTTTATCACTCCTTTTATGGTTTAGTTAATTCATTTATTGTATTTGTATATTTGCTATGTATTCTTTATGTTATTTTAGACCCCTGACGAAGGCTTTACTACCAAAACGTGGCCAAGTCGGGCTGTTCAAAATAAAAGTCATGTGTTTTACAAGACCTGGTCTGTGCTTCCGCTCCTTTTGTGTGCTGATTGATCCTATTTCGGAAGTGTTTCTCACTTCGTGTTGGTTGCCATGGAAAAAAAACAGACCATTACCTAGTAAAGAATAAGAAACTACAACATTTGAAACAAATATATATACAAAAATTGAAATGGACCCGCCCCAAAACAGACAACTGTGAAACACTGAAAAAAGAGAAATAAAAATGCATTTCCTCCTGTAATGAACTAGAAGAAATCTACATTTTCAAAGCAAACGTATTTCATTCTCACTTTTTTTTAACGTATTTTGTAATCAAAGAAATACCTCTCCCAACAATGAGTGCAGAGTAGAAATAGGACATTTCACCATAGAACTCAACATACCAAAAATAATTTCTGATTCTGGTATCATCTCAACAGCAATATGAAGCCTGGGCATATTGTTAAGTAATACAAAACCCTACAAAAATCGCTCAAGGCCTATAGAGAAAATCTACCATAACAGCATTTACGTCCAAAACTCTCACAAAAGCCTACCCAGAAAACAGCAGCACTATAAATGCTACAAAGAGCCCTAGAACATCTATATGGAAAAATGAACAAGTCTGATTACTACAGCACAGATTTCTACATAAAAACTCTAAGCTAACAGAACACATGGTCTCAATATCACATACAGAGCACAGATACACCATCACCAAGTACAGAATAACTGCATACAAACTAAAAATAGAAATATGGTGACAAAAATTAAACTGAAATCCCAAGAAACCAGACTCTACATGACGTAAAACACCAGAGTAATATAAACATATGTAGACGCCCCTATACTATTCAAAATATAAAGACTGAACATGTAAATTCCAAAGACTGACATATTCCATTCACTAAAATGAAAATAATTGTTTTTTTCTGTCTGGTCCCAGTCTCTGGTGTTTGCTTTCCCCTGTCTTCTATTAACTCACTTTTGCTTTTTAAGGTCTTCAGTCCATCTGTTACTTCTCTCCCCTCCTGTCATCTTCACTTCCTCCCATCTTTGACTGATTTTTTCCTTGCAGCTTTCTTCCATTTACTTTTCAGTCCTCCTCCTTACCATCCGGTCCTCAATGTCCCTCTTTTTGCTTCATCTACCTACCACTTTTCAACTCTTAACACATCCCTTCCATTCCTCATCTCTCTCTCCTTCCCCAGCCTTTAATTCTCCCTTTTCTTTCTATCCCCCCCATATACAGCATCTCTCATCTCCTCCTCCTGTTCCGTGCCTCCCCCATTGCCAGCATCTCCCCTCCCATGTCCAGCATACCTCATCTCTCCCAATGTCCAGCATCTCCCTCTATTCCCACCATGTCCAGCATTCCCTACGTCTCTCTAAGGCCTCCCTTGTCAAGCATCCCCCTCCATCTCCCTATGGCCCTCTCCCATGTCCAATATCTCCCTCTCTGTCTGCCTCACATGCCTAGCATCCTTTGTCCATCATCCTAAGGCTCCCTTCCATTTCAGCATCTCAGTCCTGTGCCCAGCATTCCCCTCCATGTCATCATCCTCCACCCATCTCCCTATGACTCCCTTCCATGTCCAGAATCCTCTCTTCATCTACCTACATCCCTTTGGCTCCCACCCCTATGTCCAGCATAACCCTCCATTTCTCTAAGGCCCCCTTCCATGCCAGCATTGCTCTCCATATCAGCATCCTCTCTCCATCTCCCTAAGGCACCCTTCTTTGTTCATTATTCTCCCTCCATTTCCCCTTTCTGTGTCTAGCAACCCCCTCCATCTGCTCCCTGCATCCAGCAACTACTAGAAGGTAAGAAAATCTCTTTGCTGACTTGCATCAGGGATAATGTAGGAGTCCCTCTATGCCAGTTATTAGTGTTTGCCCGGTAGAAATCATGAGGTCTCACTAGGTTGGGGTGGTTCTTGGATTGGGGGAGATTATTCCTTTCAAGATCTTATGTGAGTTACTGTATGACTTGGCATGGCATGACCGGTTTAGTTACTTTCAAGTTTGACACTATATAAAGTCCTGCGAAGTGTGGGGCAACCTTCAGGAGGACAGATCCTTTTTTGAAGCTCTGTGTTTGGGGCAGGTGGGACCAAAGGGGATAATTTCTAAAATTTACTCAACTTTGTTGGTAGTTCCTGTCTTCCTGCCTCAAAATTTGTTTCAGTGGGAGCGGGCTCTGGGGGTGACCTGGAGGACTCAGCTTGGAAAGGAACTTTTCTACACATTATGGAACTTTCCTGCACAGCTAACATGGTGGGAAATGGTTTAAAGTTGCCTGTTCATTGGCACTTGATGCTGGTGAGGTTGCATAGGATGGATAAGCAGAGTTGTTCTGGTGAATATGTGGTGGAAATACCTGAGGCTGAACTGCTTTTGGAATGCTTGTATTGATATAACAGAGGAAAATCTGGAATGTTCCTTACCACGTGCCCCTAAGATTTTTCTTTTGTGGGGGTATCCTGCTGGCGGGTTTCTATAGTTTGACTAAACTGATTGCTCTAAAGCAGGGCAAGGGAAAGCCACAATGAAATTTGGCATATGTTTTGGGCATGGTTGCAGAGGGGACGTGGGCAGGGTTTAAAGGACGTACTGAGGAGTATCATCGTTGGCACAGACATAACACCGAGTACCATTATAGAGCTGTGCACAGTGTGAGGTAAGAGAGGGATGGGATTTGGGGTGGATTGTTAGAGTAGTTACTCACCTGTAACAGGTGTTCTCCAGGAGCAGCAGGAATCAGTCCTCACATATGGGTGACGTCGGCGCCGACGGAGCCCTCGCGGAGCAATTTTCCCCAGCTTTCAAAGAAAGCCTTTGGGAATTGCAGCGCGCATGCGCGTTCCTCTTCCCGCCCAAGGGTGCCATCTTGCTCAGTCAGATGACATAGCGAAAAGACAGCAAAAAAATTAGCAAAAAACGAAAGCATAGAACTGCAACTCCAAGGGGAGGAGGGAGGGTTGTGAGGACTGATTCCTGCTGCTCCTGGAGAACACCTGTTACAGGTGAGTAACTACTCTTTCTCCAGGACCAAGCAGGAAGTCAGTCCTCACATATGGGACTCCCCAGCTTAAGGCTACCGGAGACCCTAAGCTCAAAAAGGAGCTCCCTCAAGCTCAGTAGCACAGAAGGAAGGAATCTTCTCTGAATACGCCTCCAACCGGTAGCCCAACATCCGGGACGGAGGGTAGGAGTTGCCTATACCTCAAAGAGATTACAGAGGACTGCCTGTCCGAAAGCACTGTCCCTGCAGGACTCCCTCTCCAGGCAGTAATGGGCTGCAAAAGTCTGGCTTGAAGACCAAGTAGCGGCCCGGCAGATGTCTGCCAATGGAACAGAGCGGAGGAAAGCCACTGACGTAGCCTTCGCCCTAACTCGATGAGCCGTGACTCGACTTTCCAACGAGAGGCCGGCTGCCTCATAAGCCCAAGCGATACAGTCAGCAATCCAGATGGACAGAGTACGCTTGGAGACAGGGAGCCCCAACTTATTGGGGTCATAAGAGACGAAGAGCTGAACAGCTCGTCTGTGCTCCCGCGTACGGTCAAGGTAGAAGGTTAACGCCCTTCTACAGTCCAGGGTATGCAAGACCATTTCAGCTCGGCTGGAGTGTGGCCTGGGAAAGTAGGTCAGAAGTACCACCTCCTGGTTGATGTGAAAAGGGGAAACCACTTTGGGAAGAAACTTTGGGTGAGTCCGTAGGACTAACCTATTCTTGTAGAACCTAGTGTAAGGAGGATCAGATACTAGGGCTTGTAGCTCACTAACGCGTCTAGCAGAAGTGAGGGCAACCAAGAACAAGGTTTTCCAAGAAAGAAAACGAAGATGACAGGTAGCCATAGGTTCAAAGGGCGGACAGGTAATCCGCTGTAAAACCACATTCAGATCCCAGTCAGGGGCTGGTGGGCGCAAAGGTGGTTTAAGGAGGAGGCGGCCTCTGAGAAAATGAGCCACTAGAGGGTGGCTGGAAAGAGGTCTTCCATCCACCGGCATGTGATGCGCAGAAAGAGCACTGAGGTGGACCCTGACCGAGTTGGATTTAAGTCCAAGATTGGAGAGGCAAAGCAAGTACTGCAAGACCACTGATGCTGAACAGGAGAAGGGATCTTGAGACTGCTGAGCACACCAGACGGAGAACCGACGCCACTTAAAAGCGTAGGACTTCCGGGTGGAGGGCCGCCTGGAGGCCAAGATGACTTCCTCCACATCTGGAGGCAGCCGGAGGGGAGCGAGGACTACCCTTTCAGCAGCCAGGCCATCAGATGAAGGGACCGGAGGTTGGGGTGCAGGAGAGTCCCCTGATCCTGTGACAGGAGGTCGGGCTGAAACCCCAGAGGAAGAGGAGTGTCCACCGCCAGCTGCATCAGAAGCGGGAACCAAGGTTGTCTCGGCCACCGGGGAGCCACTAGGATCATCGAGGCTTTGTCTCTGAGAACTTTGAAGAGCGTCCGAGACACCAGCGGCATGGGAGGAAAGGCATACAAGAGGCCTGTGGACCATGGAATCAGAAAAGCATCCGCCGCTACTCTGAGAGGATGCGGTTGTCGAGAGCAGAATCTGGGAAGTTGCCTGTTCAGAGGACTGGCAAACAGATCCATGGTGGGGAGGCCCCACTTGAGAAAGATCCGCTGAACCACCAACGGATCCAACCTCCACTCGTGTGGCTGGAGGATCCTGCTTAGCTTGTCTGCCAGGTAATTTTCCTGACCTGGGAGATAGACAGCCTTGAGGATGATGCCGTGGTGGACGGCCCAAGAGCACAGTTTCTGCGCCTCCTGACAGAGAAGGAAGGAGCCTGTTCCGCCTTGTTTGTTCACGTAGAACATTGCAACCTGATTGTCTGTCTGGACCAGCACAGACTGTTGAGAAGTCAGGTGGGAGAAGGCTCTGAGAGCTAGGCGGATGGCTCTGAGCTCCAGGAAGTTTATCTGCTGAGCAGACTCCCAAGGGGTCCAGAGGCCTTGAGTACATTTCCCTTGGCAATGAGCTCCCCAGCCCAGGAGAGAAGCATCGGTCGTCAGGACCTGAGAAGGCGGAGGAGGCTGAAAAGCCATTCCTAGCACTAGGTTTGGCAGATGAAGCCACCATTGTAGAGAAGAGACCAGCGGGTCGGAGATCTGTACGGAGTCTGCTAGGCTCCCAGTGGCCTGATGCCATTGTGTGCGAAGGCACCATTGAGCAGGGCGCATGTTTAGGCGGGCATTGGGGGTCACATGGACTGTGGAAGCCATATGGCCGAGCAGTCGCAGAAATTGCCTGGCAGAGACCAGGGAATTGCTGCGAAAGTGGCTGGCAAGATCCATGAGCCTGTTCGCCCTGTCCAGAGGCAGAAAAGCTCGCGCCTGAAGCGTGTTCAATCTTGCGCCGATGAACTCGAGAGGGGAGCAAAGTGGACTTTGCGAAGTTTATGACAAAGCCCAAGTACTGGAGCAGAGCCACAGTGCGGTGCGTGGCGTGAATGGCCTCTTGGGAAGACTGCGCTCTGATGAGCCAGTCGTCCAGGTATGGAAATACAAAGAGGCCTTGAAGTCTCAGATAAGCCGCCATCACTGCTAGACATTTGGTGAACACCCTTGGTGCGGAGGATAGGCCAAAGGGTAGTACTCTGTACTGGTAATGATTGCCCCCCACAACAAACCTGAGATATTGTCTGTGGCTGGGGTGAATGAGGATGTGAGTGTAGGCATCCTTTAGATCTAAGGAGCATAGCCAGTCTCCCTGCTGGAGGTAGGGCAGCAGGATTCCAAGGGTAAGCATCTTGAACTTTTCCTTTGCGAGGAACTTGTTGAGGTTGCGCAAGTCCAGGATGGGTCTGAGGCCTCCGGTTCTTTTTGGTATCAGAAAGTACCTGGAGTAAAACCCCTGACCCCTCAGGTGGTGGGGCACCGGTTCCACAGCCTGTTCCTGAAGAAGACTTGCTAACTCTTGAAGGAGTAAGTCCCTGTGCAGAGGGAGTTGAAGAGGCTCCCCTGGGAAATAGGAGGGAGGTACCTGGTGAAAGTGAAGAAGATAGCCCTTTTGAACTATGTGAAGCACCCAGGTATCTGTGGTGATGTTGGACCACCTGTGGGCAAAGTGGACCAGCCGGCCTCCCGTGCTGAGAGAAACCAGCTGAGGGGGAGAGGCTATGCTGATGAAGTCAAAACCCCCCACCCTGCTGAGCAGGGGCCGGTGGTGCAGGCTTGGGGGCTTGCTGCCTACGGGACCCATTACCCCGTCCCTTGGCCTGCTTACCCTGTGGGGGAGCTGCTGAGGCCTGATAATGAGGGTAGTGTTGATAGGCAGCCGCCTTCCTCGGGAAAAAGGGCTTTTTCCCCGAGCCCTTCTTCTTCTGAGAAGGGGCAGAGGTCTTCCTTGAGAGACGAGTCCTGGTGAGAGTCTCGGTCTCGATCTGTGCAGCCTTCTCATCCATGGGCTTGCCAAAGAGGTTTTCACCTCTGCAGGGGACATCGACCAACTTGTCCTGCACCCATGGCTCGAGGTCGGATGTCTGAAGCCAAGCCTGGCGGCGGCCACCGATGCCAGCTGCGGCTACTCGAGCCGATGCCTCAAAACCATCGTAGGCTGCTCGAGAGATAAACTTCGAGCACTCCCGAATACCAGTTGACAAGGTTTGGAACCTCTGCAAAGGTTCGTCGGAGAGACCAGCAGAGAACCCGGCTATTTCTTTAGCCAGGTCTCGGAGATACATGCCCATGTAGAGCTGGTAGGTCTGGACTCGACAAGCAAGCATAGAGCCCTGGAAACACTTCCTACCGAGGGCACCCAGGCTCCGAGCCTCCCGACCGGGAGGCACCGAGGAGTGCATCTTTTGACTCTTAAGTCTATGCATGGCCGATTCCACCACCATGGAATGGTGCGGTAGTTGTGCCTTTTGGAACCCGGGGCTCTTGCGGACTCGATAAATGGAATCGACCCGCTTGCTTAACACCGGCGACGACACCGGGCTCTCCCACATGCGGAAGAGAAGTCGTTCCAGCATCGGAGGAACCAGTACAACAAAAGCCTCCTTCGGGGGAGAGTCATATTGGAGGGCGTCGAGTTCTTCGATTCGAGGCTCCTCCTCGGGATCCGCGGGGAAGGCCAAGGCCTTGGCCATATCCCGCACGAAGTCTGAGAACCGGGTATCCTCCCGGGGGGACCGTCTCCGAGGTTCGGACTCGGGGGAGTCCGATGGGACACACCGAGTCCGAAAAGAACCAGGTGACTCTTCGTCCTCGGATTCCCAGGCTGACTCCTCGGAGGTGGAGTCGAGCGGCTCCGGTCGGGCGGGCATCGATGCCGTCCGCCCCGACGACCTCGGTCCCGAACGGGAGGCCGAAGGAGACCGCGACTGAGGATCGGCTCGGTCTCCGGGGTCGACTTGGACGTCGACGTCCCGGTGGTCAGGGCAGAAGCACCAGCGAGGCCAACGATCAATGCCCCACTGCTGGTCCATAAAGGCAGCGAAACTGCTCTCCAAGGCCGTCAACCTGAGTCCGAGCTCAGGAGACCCAGCAGCTCCCGACTCGGGCCCCGACGGCGTCGGGCCCGACGTCAGGTCCGACGTCAGGTCCTTCGGAGGCGAGTCCACGAGGACAACAGTACTCACGGGAGCAGGCGAGTCCATCTCGAGACGAGGATGTTTAGACGGCCTCTCCATCTCCGAGGACCTGGGACGGGAATTGGGGCTATGCAACCTGGCCCTCAAGGAACCAGGAGCGTCCACCGACCCTGCCCTCGCGGGTTTCTTCTTCCGATGATGTTCCTGGGTAGGAGACCCCCGTTCAGAGGAACTGCAACGATGCTCAGGACCAGAGTCCCGAGACGTCGAAGCCTCTGACGAGGTCCGAGCCCGGCCGGAGTCAGAGAAGATACGCTCCCGCTGATGCTGCCGACTCATCAACGCTTTTGAGGACATTTTGCCACATGGACCACAGATCATCTGGTCATGATCGGGTCCGAGACAGCGGAGGCAGTAATCGTGTGTGTCGGTAAGAGACATGAGTTTCTTACACCGATCACACTTCTTAAACCCGCTGGCAGCCATCGGGGGAAAAAGGGCCCCTGCGAGGTCAAAAGACCGGGCTGCCAGTGAAAAAGAAAAAAGGCGCGAAATCTGTCACGAAGGACAAAAAACCGAAAAATAAAGAACGGACTCGCAACCGGCGTCGCGGGTCCGGGCGGGAAAAGAACCGGCGTCGAACCGAGAAAAACCAAATAAAATCAAGTTTTCTGCGGGGAATTACAAACAACGTCTGTAGGGCTCCGCGGAAAAAAGAAGACTGAGCAAGATGGCACCCTTGGGCGGGAAGAGGACCGCGCATGCACGCTGCAATTCCCAAAGGCTTTCTTTGAAAGCTGGGGAAAATTGCTCCGCGAGGGCTCCGTCGGCGCCGACGTCACCCATATGTGAGGACTGACTTCCTGCTTGGTCCTGGAGAATGTATTGCTACACTCTTAGTCTAAGTGTGTGGGGGGAGAGTTATTGGGCCTACTTATGTTTTGGATTGGAGGGTGGTGGTTCACCTGTACTTATTTGCTTCTGTGGTATGCAGTATGTTGAAAATTAGTAAATATTAAATGATTAAAAAAAGACTTCTTAGAAAGTGGGTACATTTTTTTTGCCTTAAAGGTTATAGAGTCAGTTTGGTGGCTCAGATAGTAAGTGCTGTTCACAGCCATATAGAAGGTCCCTGGTTTGATCCCCGTATTGCATCTTCAGATCTCAGGGGAGTGGTGGAGAGAAACTTTGGCTATTGCTAAAGGTAACACCTAGTGGCTGGATTCAGGGTCAATGATTACAAGGTTCCAAGAAGCAGCCCCAAGTGCATGGCCTCCAACTCAGAACCATGACTACACTGACCAAGACTAGATGTGTTAAGTTTGCGGAAATATAAAATGAGGAAAAGAATTATTAGGTAGATGCAAATTAAGGCTCATGATGCTAGACTGTAGCCTAGGTCCTGACTGAACTGAAGTACAAAGGAGCAGGAGGAAACTGCTGGGTCAGAACCACAGTATCCCTTAAGTATCTATCTTCACTTATACCTACTTTTTTTCACAAGCAAGCTCATTATAAAACAGTAATATGGAAAACAGTGTTAAAAGAGTCACGTTTTTTGAATATCTAGAAGTAAATCTTTAATGGCTGGTTAATTATGGTATCATTACATTTTTATTGCAATCAAGTGCTCATGGAAGCACTTTTAAAAATGCAAGGTGTACAAAGATTAAATTAAGACACTGTAAATTGACTAAATATTTGGTTCTTGTATATAAATAAAGGTCATAACCACACACTGTGTTGACATGTAATACTGTTATAATACAACAGTTAAACTGGTGAGTCTATGACAGAAGTCCGTCTGCAGTTAACAGGAAACAAAACTGAAAAGACCATGTTAAAACATAACTACTGGGATTGACAGGTTGTGGGGGGGGGGGGGGCAAGAGGGATTGTAAATAGCAACAAACACTTTCACTCAGCTCCTGAGTATTTCAAGTTTTACAGAACACATTTAGAAAAGATGGATTCCTTCTGACAGCACTTTCTTTTTGCAAACTGTCAGATACTTACACATGTTGCACAGTACAGATTGACCAGTGTGCTAAATATGAGAACGGGAAATTGTCCAGCTTAGTTTACCTCACGCACATGCTAAAAACACATAGACACATCTCCTTCTCTTTCACAAGCAAAGCTAAGGGGAGTGGTATTTTTGTTTTTGTACTATTAAAATAATTATTTGGTTTGTTTTGGCTATTTATTTCCAAATCTGATTTACAGAAATTATGTTGAAAGGGAAAATGTCTCCTAATATTCAAGTTACTGTGACTTTTAATGTCAAATTCAAACTGTGCAAAATTATATTATTCTGTGTGCTGATAGATCAAAACAGTCATGTGTTCCTGGTTGTTTTTTAAAGAGATTGAAATGGGGAAATAAATTCTTCCTAACACTGGGAAGTAAAAAAAAAAAAAAAAGAAAATAAACCATGTTTATCATGCTGTAAACTAGGAAGCAGCCATAAAGTGACAGAAGAGACCTGTCCCCAGTACATAACTAATCATTAAAATAAAAATCCAAATTCTAAATCAGCAGAGATGATTTCCCAGTTCTGGCTCCATGCTGACCACATTTCCCATGGCGCGCTCCTCCTCTGTGCATAGTTAGTGCAGATAATCCTCCACGGTGGCAAATGCACAGGAGCCAACTCCTGATCGGGCCATAAGTCCTAGACATTGCGTAGCTTGCCCCATGGCCAGGGCAAGGGGTGGTTGCTTTGGCAGATTGTGGGTCTCTGTTGGGGGGAGGAGAGAAAGGATAAAGCACAATGGGCTGAAAAGCATCATGGTTAAAAAGAAAAACAAAACAATTGTGTGTGTAATGTGAGAAGCCATACCTTAGATACTATATTTTACTCCGACACCAAGGGGGGGGGGGGGGGGGGTGTTGGCTCAAGGAAGGTAAGCCTATGGCCTGGTCAGTTCACTGTTCAGTTAAATATGTACTGTAAACCACTCAGTCAACTATCAAAAATAACATTTCTGTTCATTGTTCTTTGGCCTTTATTCTACCTTGAAGTTTTTACTAAAGATCTTAACACAAGAAATGCCATACTGGGTCAGACCAAGGTCCATCAAGCCCAGTATCCTGTTTCCAACAGTGGCCAATGCAGGTCACAGGTACCTGTCAGGTTCCCAAAAAGGTACACAGATTCTACAATGCTGTCAGATGCATCTGAAAATAAAGATTGCAGAACAAATGGCGCTTATATGGAATCAGGAGGTACTCTCTGCACTGAATCCTTCATCTTCATTGGTTACCGGTTCCCTTCCACGCTCAATTTAAATTGCTCTCTCTTGTTCACAGGGCTCTCCACACCAGTACCCCACAATACCTAGCTGATCTTATCACTTTCCACACCCCCAGATACACTCCCCGCTCATTTCACCTCAACCGCCTGAACCTCTCTTCTCCCTCTCTTGCTCATCTACTCCACCCGTTCCTCTGCCTTCTTCGCCGGCCCTGCCCTTTGGAACTCCCTCCCCTCAGACCCCCATCACGCCACCTTCAAGCGAAACCTAAAGACCCATCTTTTTTCCCTGGCCTTTGACCTCCCCTCCCCTTTTGTGTAATTACTTCCCCTATGTTTTGTTTACTCTCTCCTTTCTCTCTTCCTGTCCTGTCAATGACTGTAGTTCCTTTCCCTTTCTACTGGCCTTGTGCCTCTACTAGATTTTTTTTTTTTATAAATTGTAAACCGCCTTGCTCATTACAGAAGGGCGGTATATCAAATGAAATAAACAAACATAATACTACTGTTCCTATTCATATGGCCTAGTTCCAACAGCTCAAAAAATTCTCTTGGCTTACTCAGGACCCATTTGTTATGAAGAAGAATAGGAACTACTATGGCACAAGAGCCATTATGGAAGGGATATTATAAGAAACACAGAATGCCATAACTAATAAATATTACCTAATGCTCTAGATGAGAATTAAATCAGCCAAAACAATCTTTTCAAACCCTAACCAGAATGCAGTTCCTAAAGCTTTTCAAGAAAATTGTGAGGTTTTGTATGTTTATTTTCCTGACAAGTTTCTTCTCTGTGTCTGGAACTTTTAAAATAGGCCCAACAAGGTTGTTTTATCTCCCATTAGTGTTAAAAGCTCCCAAATAAACAATGGTAATGATTCTGCTTCCCTGTCTATTGTGAACTTTCATCCTTGAGGCAGATTAATAATGTGGAACTACTTAAAACCCTTACTGGACTTTTAGGGTTGCCACCAGCCTGATAAAGGTTACAGGAGCTAGTCTCACAATGGCAATTAATGCTTCACTAAATGTTTCACTTTTAAAAGGGGCTGTGTCCCTAGTCTTGAAAACAGCAATGGTTGATCCAGTTATTAACATACCCTGGATCATTTGGGCTATTTGGACAGAGGGAGGTTTCTGGATCCTTTTCATTCAGGCTTTTCGGCAGGCCATGGGACAGAAGCTGCTTTTGTGGGACTGCTGAATGACCTGCGAGAGGTAGACAATAGTAATGTTGTTTCTTGATTTCCCAAGAGCCCTTGAAAATACATAGTATTCCATTACATTCCAGAGGTTGGTTAATATTGGCATTTTAATGATTCTTTTTTTGGAGCTATAGTATATCTCAGTCAATTATACATGTGGATTTTTTAAAAAGAATTTGCCCTGAACCCGGTCTTCTATGGTACTCCTTAGGCTTTTATCATGTCGCCTACTCTAATATTTGTGTGATGCCTCTTGGGAGTGTCATCTAAAGTTTTCATATTAACTATTCTTCATACGTTAATGATTCAGTTTTATACCACATTAGAGAAATCATGGGACATAATCATGCAGAATTTGGCTTTCTGTATTAATGCCCTTAGCCTTTGGACAGGTATAAATTTTCTTATATTAAATTCCATCACTACTCAGCTTCTTAGGGTAGAAGGCTGGCTCTTTTGACTTAGAACACCTTCCTTTCCCAGATGGTTCAGTTTGAGACATACAGAGGCAGGTATATAACCCAGTGTCTTGGTGCATAAGAACTTAACTTGCTGTCCTAGATTTGCTCAATTTGTCAAAATGGCTTTGTATATCTTTTGCCCTTTGAAACAGCTAAAGTCTTTACTAAATAAGGATGATCTTCTTAAGGACAGCCATGATGATATAACAACTCAGATGGATTACTGAAATTTTTTGCAAGTTGGCATACCAATCCCATCTGCAATGAAAACAACCTAAACCCATCCAATTGTGCAGAATACATCTGCTCAACTAATTACTAGCTGTAATTATACAGCCAACTTGTCTCGAAAAGCTATATTGCTTTTTTATTCAGTTTTGGGCAACTTCAAGACATTTACTTTGGTTTTTAAGTCCCTAAGCAGTGCAGATCCTAGGTATCCGAGAGACTACTTAGTGGATTATTCCCCATTACGGCCACTAAGACCTTTATCTGACCTGCGACTGGCTTTTTGATTACGACTAGAGATAAAGATTTGCTCTTTTGGCCCAAAACTATGGAATCAGCTGCCCACTGGGACTTGTAGCATACAAATTCTAACCTTTTGAAAGCTTGTCAAAACTTATCTTTATGATCAGGCTCTCAATTGATTTTTTATACCGATTTCTACATTTTGTTGCTTCACTTACAATTTCTTTTTATGGAGATCTGCATTACGTTAATCAATTAATTTACTGGAAATGGGTGGATTTTGTTTTTTTGTTACTATGATTTTTATGGTGACATTTTACTTACCAGATAAAGTCCTTTCCTTGAGTCCTGCTAGACCAGTCCAGACAAGTAGGTCGTGTCCACCAGCAGATGTGGAGACATAGAAAATATTGCAGAGACTTTTTACGACCTCATCTTGCTATAATAACCAGCACAGCTAGGGGCATACTTCAGTATTTGTATCCAAGCACATGGTCAAGAATCCCTGGATCACACACAACCTCAGCAAGGATAACAAGGTTTAACAAAACAAAGAACCACAACTATGTACAGAATCATCTTTGGACAGAAGGCCTGCCAGGAGGGGTATAAGCCTGCAGGGCCAACCACAGAAAAATACAGCAGACCATAACAGGTTCCAGGGCAGGTCCTGGACTGGTCTAGCAGGACTCAAGGAAAGGACATTATCTGGGAAGTAAAATGTCACCTTCCATATCATTCTTCTAGACCAGTTCAGATAAGTGGGACGTACCAAATCTATGACCCCACAGGGCGGGAAGGAGACACGGTAGCCTTAAAGACCTCTGAGCTAAAGGCTGTGTCCACCTGAGAGTGGGTATCCAAATAACAATGTTTGACAAAAGTGGAAAGTGATGCTCATGTTGCCGCCCAACAAATGTCTGAGGGGGCAACAGAGCTACGCTCTGCCCAGGAGGATCCTGCACCCAAGTGGAGTGTGCAAGCAAGCCATCTGGAACTGGCTGGTTCCACAACAAATAGGCTGAGGCAACGGCCTCCTTGATCCAACGCCCTAGGGTAGACTTGGCAGCCGCAAAGACCACAAATAGATGGTCTGACTTGTGAAAGAAGTTAGTGACATTATGATACCAGAGAAACACTCTTAACATCCACCAGGCAATGGTTCTTGTCCTTCCCTTGACATTGTTCCCTAGCAAAGAAGGGCTGGCAGACTATCTAATTAATATGAAAGGATGACAGCACCTTGGGCAAGGAGGAGATAGGCCGAATGTACACGGCCTCCTCTGGAAATGACAAGTAAAGATCCATGCATGACAATGCCTGCAGCTTGGAGATGCATCTCGTCAAGTAGACTGCAGATCTTTAAGCATGGCCTGCCTCAAGGGCTCAAAGGGCTAGGAAATCAGGGCCCGGAGAACTAGACAGAGATCCCATGAGGGAACAACTGAACTACTAACACCATACCCCTTGAAGGAAATGAGACACACATCCAGGTGTGAGGCTATAGAGTGCCCCACCACTGGTCCCCTGAAGCATGATAAAGCGGCAACCTGAAGTTTCATGGATCTAAGGGAAAGACCATTGTCCAGGCCACCCTGAAAAAAGGCAAGCAAGGAAGGCAAATCCACCGTACTATGACCAATCTGATGCTCACGGCACAAAGCTCAAATAGGCATCAGTCACGTACATAGGCAAGACTGGCAGAAAGTGTAGTTTCTCACCTGTAGCAGGTGTTACATAGAAACATAGAAATATGACGACAGAAAGACCACATGGCCTATCTAGTCTGTCCTTCCAACTACAACAGTCCCCTTTTTACCTTTAGAGATCCTCTGTGCTTGTCCCATGCTTTTTTGAATTCAGTTACTGTCCTCATCTCTACCACCTCCACTGGGAGACTATTCCATGGATCCACTACTCTTTCCGTAAAGAAATATTTCCGCATATTACTCCTGAATCGATCTCCCTTCACCCTCATCCCCTCATAGCAGAACTTGCTTTCAATTGAAAGAGGCTCTCTCCCTGAACATTTATGCCACGGAAGTATTTAAACATCTCAATCATATCACCTCTATCCCACCTTTCCTCTAAGGTGTACATATTAAGATCCTTAAGTCTGTCCTCATATGCTTTATAATGAAGACCACTAATCATTTTAGTAGCCACCCTCTGCACCGACTCCATCCTGTTCACATCCTTTTGAAGGTGCGGTCTCCAGAATTGCACACCATACTCCAAATGAGGTCGCACCAAAGACTTATACAGAGGCATTATCACCTCCTTTTTTCTGCTAGCCATTCCTCTCCGTATGCACCCAAGCATCCTTCTAGCTTTTGCCGTCGCCTTTTTTACCTGTTTAGCTACTTTAAGATCATCAGACACAACCACGCCTAGGTCCCGCTCTTCTTTAGTGGACAAAAGTACTTCACCCCCTATACTATATTGCTCCCTTGGATTGCTGCAGCCCAAATGCATGACCTTACATTTTTTAACATTAAATCCCAGCTGCCAAATTCTAGACCAAGCTTAGCTAGATCCCTCCTCATGTTATCTATACCTTCCTGGATGTCTATTCTATTGCAGATGTTGGTATCATCCGCAAAGAGGCAAACCTTACCCGACAGCCCTTCTGCTATATCACTAACAAAGATGTTAAAAAGAATCGGACCAAGGACAGATCCCTGGGGCACACCACTGGTAACATCCTTCTCCTCAGAGTGAGCTCCATTTACCTGTACTCTTTGTCGCCTCCCACCCAACCAATTTCTAACCCAAGCAGTAACTTTAGGGTCCATCCCCAGGGTGCTCAGTTTGTTTATAAGTCGCCTGTGAGGAACAGTGTCAAAGGCTTTACTGAAATCTAAATACACCACATCTAGGGCTCTCCCTCGGTCCAACTTCCTGGTCACCCAGTCAAAGAAATCAATCAGATTTGTCTGACAAGACCTGCCTCTGGTGAATCCATGCTGCCTAGGATCCTGTAATCCGCTGGACTCCAGAAACCTCACTATTTTCTCTTTCAGCAAGAACAGCAAGAATAAGTCCTCGCATATGGGTGATGTTGGCACCTACGGAGCCCGCACAGTATCCACTCCCCAGCTTTCATAGAAAGTCTTTGGGAGTTCTACCACGCATGCATGGTCACCTTCCTGCCAAAGGTGCCATCTTACATCTTTCCTCGGCCCGCAATCTGGAGGTTATCTTTGACTCCTCTCTCTCTTTCTCCACACACATCCATCTCGTAGCTAAGACCTGCCGTTTCTTTCTCTATTACATTAGCAAAATCCGCCCTTTCCTTTCTGAACACACTACTAAAACGCTTATCCTCTCCTTAATCAACTCCCGTCTCGACTACTGTAACCTACTCCTTGCTGGTCTCCCTTTGAATTATCTCTCTCCCCTTCAATCTGTTCAACACTCTGCTGCGCGGCTAATCTTCCACCAGACTCATCATGCCCATTTCACTCCTCTTCTCAAGTCACTTCACTGGCTCTCTATCCGTTTCCACATCCAGTTCAAGCTTCTCCTGCTGACCTATAAATGCATTCACTCTGCCGCTCCTCAGTACCTTTCTTCTCTTATCTCTCCCTACAACCCCCCTCGGGAACTCCGCTCTTCTAGCAAACTGCTTCTATCTGTGCCCTTCTCTTCTACTGCTAACTCCACACTTCGCTCCTTTCACCTTGCTGCGCCTTACGCTTGGAACAAACTACCTGTGTATGTACGCCAGGCACCTTATCTCTCTTCAAATCCAGGTTGAAAGCTCACCTCTTTGCTGCTGCTTTTGGATCTTGACTCACCTGATCTCCTTTTTCTTTCCCCTTGTTTTACCCCTGCCTACATCGTCTGTGTTTTGTCTTGACTAGATTGTAAGCTCTGATGAGCAGGAATAGTCTCTTACATGTCTGTGCAGCGCTGCGTACGACTGGTAGTGCTATACAAATTCTCAGTAGTAGTAGTAGTATGATGACATAGTTCAAAGAAGCATAAAAAGAAAAAGCTCCACGGGGAGGACTGATTCCTGATGATCCCGGAGAACACCTTCTACAGGTGAGTAGTACACTTTCTCTGGTAACAAGCAGGAAGTCAGTCCTCCCATCTGGGACTCCTAAACTACAGGCTACCGAAAAAACCTGTAAAAAGGCCACGGACGAGTAAAAAAATCAAACCGTAAATGCCAGCAGACAGTGCAGATTGGCCCCAAGACCTCCGATATGACCCAAGGGTCGACCAAGGAGTCAATTCTCCGGTAGCCTGGACACCCAGAGGTGTCGGAGTTGCATTATTCCCCAAACAGATGACAGAGTACTGCCTGGCCAAAGGCGCTGTCATGCAGGGAGTCCTCTTCCAGGCAGTAAGCAAAGACTCAAATTGAGTACAAGTTAGCCACTGAGGCTGCCATTGCTCGCACATTGTGAGCAGTGACGTGTCACTCCAGAAAGAGACCAGCCTGCTCATAGGCAAAGGAGATGCAATCCACCACCCAGTGGACAGAGTGCGCTTAGAGACTGTGACCTCTAGCCTGTTGGGATCAAAAGAGATGAAGAGCTGCAAGGTGCGGCAATGGGCTTTTGTCCGCTCAAGATAGAAGGCTAATGTCCTCTTGCAATCCAAGATGTGGAGCGTGGCCTCCGTCCAAATTGTGTGAGGTCGGGGAAAGAAAGATAGAACGAACCACCTCTTGGTTCAGATGAAAGGGGCAAACCACCTTAGGAAGAAATCTGGGATGCGTGCGCAAACCACCCTATTCTTGTGAAACCTGATGTAGGGAGCATGTGCCACCAATGCCTGCAGCTCACTAACCCTGTGGGCAGAGGTGAGTGCCACCAGAAGACCACTATCAAAGAGGTATTTGAGGTGAAACGAAGCCAGTGGCTCAAAAGGTGGAACCATGAGCTTACCCAGAACCACATTCAGGTCCCAGCCCTTCACAGGGGAATGGATGGGAAGCCACATGAGCAAGAGATCCCGCATAAAGTGGCCCATGAGCAAATGAAAGGACAGGGGTTGCACATTAATCAAATGATGGTGCGCTGCCAGCACACTGAGGTGCACCCTCACCGAGATGGACTTCAAGCCGGCTTGGAAAAAGTGCAGCCAGTACTGCAACACGATTGGTACTGAAGAGGAGAAAGAGTTGATATCCCGATCCACGCACCAGATGCAGAATCTACGAAATTTGAAGGTCTGTGCTCGCCTCATGGAGTTCTTGTGAGACACCAGGAGATAATCTTCAACATCCTTGGGTAGATGAAATTGGCTAAGGGCTACCCTTTCAGCAGCCAGGCCATCAGGGCAAAGGACCTGAGGTTGGGGTGCAGGAGGGAGCCATGCTCTTGCAAAATCAAGTCCAGGGCGCACCCCAGGGCAATTAGTGGCACCCGAGATAGAGCAGCAGGGCAAACCATGGCTGCTAGGCCCACCAGGGCGCTATGAGGATCACAGAGGCCCTATCCCACTGAATCTTGAGAAGGGTCTTGGAGACCAGAGGGGTTGGAGGGTACACGTACAGCAGACCCTCACTCCACGATAAGAGGAATGCGCTGGCCGGTACTCGATGCGGGGCCAGTATCCTGGAGCAAAAGTGCAGCAACTGAGCACTGCTGGGACTGGCAAAGAGTGTAGGAGAGCCCCATGCTAAGAAAAGGTGGCAGGCCACTAGAGGGTTCAACTTCAAAGAAGTTAATCTGATGGAGACACTGCTCCACCAACCAGATGCCCTGGGGAAGCATCTTTCATAACAGTTACCTGAGGGGAAAGAGACTAAAAAGGCATCCCTCCCCAGAAAGTGCTGTGGCTTCTGCCACCAATCGAGGGACACCACCAGTGATGGGGTCACTTGGACTCTGTTGTTGAGGTGGCCCGTTGCCTGAATCCATTGAATGCCGAGTTCACTGGGACGGACGCATGTGGAGGCGGACATTACAGGCACATTTGAGGCCATGTGTTCCAGAAGGCACATCATCAGACAGCCCGGGGCCGTCGTGTGACCTTGCAGTCCTGCGTTAGGGCCACCAGGCACAGAGCTCGATCTAAGAAAAGAAAAGCTTTGGCCTGAGCTGTGTCCAGGTGGGCCCTGATGAACTCCAGATGCTGAGTAGGCTGCAGGTGGGACTTGGGGTAGCTGACAACAAACCCCAATTATTCCAGGACGAGGATGATGCAGCGTCCCGTCTGACAGACCTCATCCGTGGAGCTGCCCTTTAACAACCTGTCATCCAGATAGGGAAACACGAACACCCCCTGCAGATGCAAGTGAGCAGCGACCACCGCCAAACAGTTCGTGAACATCCAGGGAGTTGATGCTAGTCCAAACGGCAGAATGCGGTACTGGTAGTGCTGTCCACTGATGATGAAGCGGAGGTACTGTCGGTGCAAGGGATGGATCAGGATGTGGGTATAGGTATTTTTAAGACCCAAGGAGCACAGTCAATCTCCCCACTGGAAGTATGGCAGCAATGTTCCAAGAGAAACCATTTTGAACTTCTCGTTCACCAAGAACCAACTGAGGTCCCGCAGATCCAAGATGGGCCGAAAACCTTCCATCCTTTTTGGAACCAGGAAATAGCAGGGGTAGAACCCTGTTTCCCTTTGAGTAGTTTCTGCTGCAGAAGCCTTTGATGAAGAGAAACAGGGCTGGCCCAAGGGTTTCTGCCATCCTAGGCAGAAACCCTGGCCTGGCCTGGCCCCCCCCCCAACTGCTGCATCCATTGCGAAGACAGAGTCCAGTGGGCTTGGCGCATGTGCAATCGAGCATAGGGGGTGACGGACCATGGAGACCATATGTCCCAAGACATGTAGCATCTCATGATCTGTGACATGAGTCTAATTTTGCAGGTGCTCTGCCAGTTCTGGCCTGCTGGGTATCTAAAACCATCCAGATGAACGCCAGTTGTTGGGTTGGTGCAAGATGAGACTTTGGGAAGTTTATGACAAAGCCTAGGTGTTGGAGCACTGTGATGGTGTGATGAAGGAAGAGTCTTACCTCTTGAGGGGAGACTCCCTTGATCAGCCAGTCATCTAAATAAGAGAAGATGAATATGCCCAACATGCGTAGATAGGCAGCAACTACTGCCATGCATTTTGTGAAGACCCTTAGGGCAGAAGTTAGACAGAAGGAGAAAACCCTGTATTGGTAATGGTTTCCCTGAAACATGAAGCGCAGATACAGCACAGTTACTTACCTGTAACAGGTGATCTGTGGGAACAGCAGGAATAAGTCTTCACATATGGGTATCGTCGGTACAGACGAAGCCTGCGCGGGAACGCTCCCCAGCGTCCAAAAGGAAAGCTTTTGGGAGCATCCCACAGCGCCTGCGCGCTGCCTTCCCGCCTTTCCTAACCGCCTCTCTCCAGTTCGAGTTTTAAAGCTGAGATAAAGAGAGAGTGAGGAAAGGAAAGAAAGATAGAGAGATACAACTCTTAGGGGAGGTGGGTGGGTTGTGAAGACTTATTCCTGCTGTTCCCAGAGATCACCTGTTACAGGTAAGTAACTGTGCTATCTCCAGGAACAAGCAGGAATGAGTCTTCACATATGGGGACTCCCCAGCTAGAGATGCCTGGGAGATCACCCAGGTTGTGAGTCCCTGGGAAGGGCTCTACCTCCACCCATGAATCTCAGGCATCCAGCCAGGGATGGAGGGTAGGGTAGGAGTTGGTTAGGTATGGAACAGGTGTTTGAGAACAGCCTGACCAAACAAGGCATCCCGGCGGGAGTCCTTGTCCAAACAGTAATGGGCTGTGAAGGTATGAACCGAGGCCCAGGTGGCCGCTCGACAGATCTGGTCGATGGACACAGAATTTAGATGAGCCATAGAGGCTGCCATGGCCCTCATATTGTGAGCTGTGACATGGCCCTCCAGAGAAAGGTTCTTACTCTGGTAGGCGAAAGAAATGCATTGAGCAATCCAATTGGATAGAGTTCTTTTAGAGACTGGAAGTCCTAAATGAGAGGGATCAAAAGCAACAAAGAGCTGAGAGGACTTGCTATGTTGCTGTGTCCTTTGTAAGTAAAAGGCAAGAGCTCTTTTACAATCCAGGGTATGAAGATTCCTCTCTGCACTTGAAGCATGAGGTCCTGGAAAAAAGCCAGGTAAATAAGCTTCCTGGTTCAGGTGAAAAGGTGAGACCACTTTAGGCATAAAGTGTGGATTAGTCCTGAGGACTACCTTGTCATGATGGAACCTGGTATAAGGAGGATTAGCCACCAAGGCTTGCAGCTCACTGATGAGGCGAGCTGAAGTGACTGCAATGAGAAAAATAATCTTCCAGGAAAGGAATTTCAAGGAGGTAGTGGCTAAGGGTTCAAAGGGTGGCTGCATAAGCTGGCCAAGAACCAGATTCAAGTCCCATGCCACTGGAGGTGGTTTGATGGGAGGTTTAGTCAAAAGAAGGCCTCTCATGAATCTTGCTATAAGAGGATGAGAGGAAATAGGCTGTCCATTGAGAGGTTTAAGGATGCTGCAATAGCACTCAAATGGACTCTTACTGAATTCGTTTTAAGGCCTGCATGGGATAAATGCAGCAAATACTCTAGTAAAGAATTCAGAGGTATTGCAAGAGGGTTAAGACCTTTCTCTGCACACCAAATGGTAAACCTTTTCCATTTAAAAGCATAGGAATGTCTAGTGGAAGGCTTTCTGGAAGCATAAAGGATATCCTTTACTTGCTGAGAAAGATGCAAATCTTGAAGGTCTAGGCCTTCAGCAACCAGGCTCTGAGGTGAAGAGACTGGGGATTTGGGTGCCACAACGTTCCCTCCTCCTGGGACAGGAGGTCTGGAGCAGATCCCAAGTCCAGGGAGGGGGCTTGAGAGAGATGCAGAAGTAGAGGGTACCACACTTGGCGTGGCCAATGTGGTGCTATGAGGATCATAGACCCCTTGTCTCTCTGAAGTTTGAATAGTCTTGGGAATTAGGGGAATGGGTGGAAAGGCATAGAGGAAGTCTTGCCCCCAGTGGAGGAGGAAGGCATCCCTGGCCTGAACTCCCTGACACGGAATTCTGGAACAGAACCGGGGAAGTTTGGCATTCCACGGACTTGCAAACAAGTCTATGTCTGGGGTTCCCCAAATTCAAAAAATCCTGGCTATCTGGTCCCCATGGAGGGACCATTCGTGTGGAAGCAGAACTCGACTGAGTCTGTCTGCCCAAGAGTTTTGAACCCTGGAAGATACACTGCCATGAGATGGATTTGATGCTCTCTGGCGAAGGCCCACAATCTCAGAGCTTCGTTGCAAAGCGACAGAGAGCCAGTCCCCCCCTGCTTGTTCATGTAGAACATGGCTACTTGGTTGTCTGTGTGGATAAGGACTGTCTTGTAGCTGAGCAGGGTGTGGAAGACTCTGAGAGACAGAAAGATTGCTCTGAGCTCTAAGAGATGTAGAGATGTCTCCTGTGGAGACCAGATGCCTTGGGTGGAGAGGTCGTGTAGAAGAGCTCCCCAACCCCTTGGAGAGGCATCTGTTGTAAGGGTTGCTTGGGGTAGCAACTGTTGAAAGGGGGACCCCAGCAACAGATTTTGAGTGGACTTCCACCACTGGAGGGACCAAAAAAGGCGACTGGAGGTTGCTATTTTGTCTGACAGGCATCCAGATGCCTGGGTCCATTGGGTGGATAGCGTCCACTGAGCTGCCCTCATGTGCAGGCGAGCATAGGGGACCACATGTACGGTGGATGCCATGTGGCCTAACAGTTGTAACATCTCTCGAGCAGTTAAATGGGACTTTAACTGAATCTGGGAGGCTAACTGCACCAAGCGTAGGCAACGGGCCTGGGGAAGATAGGCCCTTGCAGTGGTGGTATCCAGGAAGGCCCCTATGAACTCCAGAGATTGAGTAGGGGTGAGATGAGATTTTGGGATGTTTATTACAAGTCCCAGATACTGAAGGATACGCCTTGTGCAGGCCAGGAAAGCCTGGACCTCTGACTGGGAAGGAGCTCGGATGAGCCAGTCATCCAGATATAGGAATATAAATATCCCTAGAGTGCGTAGAAATGCAGCAACTACTACCATGCATTTTGTGAACACCCTTGGTGCAGAGGTCAGACCGAAGGGAAGCACCCTGTATTGATAGTGCTTTCCTTGGAAAAGGAACCGAAGGAACCTTCTGTGTGTTGGATGGATGAGGACATGGGTGTACCCATCCTTGAGATCTAGAGAACAAAGCCAGTCCTGACTCTGGAGGTATGGAAGGAGAGTACCGAGAGAAGTCATCTTGAATTTCTCCTTACATAGAAACTTGTTCAATTCTCTGAGATCTAATATGGGTCTGTAACCCCCTGTTTTCTTTGGGATGAGAAAGTAGGGGGAGTAGAACCCTGAACCCTGTTGAAGAAGGGGTACTTCTTCTATTGCCCCTTGGGCAAGAAGGGTAGCAATCTCCTGACCCAGAAGGTTGAGGAGAGATGTTGGAGAATTGAACTGTCTCACCATGGTGTGAGGGGGAAGGTTTAGGAAATGGAGCTTGTAGCCCTCCTTTATGATGGAGAGGGTCCATTGCTCTGCTGTGATTTGTTCCCATCTGGGAGCAAAGTGAGCTAACCTTCCTGGAATGGTGAGAGGCTCTGGATGTTCTAGAGCCAGAAAGGCTAAGTTCTCTAGTTGTAAGTCAAAGGCCCTGAGGAGGCTGAGGCTGTTGGGCTGTAGCAGTCCTAGGAGCCTTAGGCTTAGCCTGTTTCGGTTGTTGCTGTCTCTTTGTAGCAAAACGACCTGCAGAAGAGGCCTGCTGACCATAAGCAGAATAGTATCTGCCTTTTTTGGGGGAAAAACCCTTTTTGAACAACCTTTTCTTAAAAGGAGCAGAAGTAGACTTTAAAAATCTATCTAAAGCCGAATTTTCAGCATCCATCTGGGTGGCCTTTGCTTGCCAATCCTTGCCAAAAAGGTTTTCACCTGTACAAGGAAGGTTACCTAGGCCATCTTGAACCCAGGGATCCAACTCAGAAGCCTATAACCAAGCAACTCTACGTGCACCTATGGCAATAGCCGAGGCTCTGCTGGCACCTTCAAAGGAGTCAAAGGCTGCACGGTTGGAAAACTTAGAAACATCCTGGGCATGTTTGAGCCAGGTGAGAAACTCCTCCCTTTTATCTTCTGAAATAAAAGGAGATAAAGTTTGCAGGTGATCTGTAATCTCCTTAAGAAACATCCCCATATAGAGACTATAGGAGTTGATTATGGCAACAAGCATACTGGCCTGGAAAATTCTCCTGCCAAAGGCATCTAGGGTTCTGCATTCTCTTCCTGGAGGAGCAGAAGAGTGCCTTTTTGTACTCTTTATCTTCTTCATAGCAGACTCCACCACAATAGAGTGGTGAGGAAGCTGAGTCTTATGAAAGCCAGGACAAGGAGGAACACGATACATGGTGTCCAACCTGCGAGAATGAGGGGAAATGGTGAGAGGAGTCTCCCATATGCCCAACTTGTGATCATAAAGAATTTCATGTATTGGTAAAGTGGCTGCCTCCTTAGGAGCCTTAGGATATTGTGAAATATCTAATTTTTTGGCTCTAGGCTCTGTTTCAGGGGCCACTGAGATGGAAAGGCCCCTGGCCACTTCCCTAATGAAATCCTGAAAAGACAAATCCTCTGGAGGAGACATTCTCCTTTTTGGAGAAGAGGGCTCCTGAGAAAGGATCACCGATGCTTCGACAGAGACCTCTGATTCATCAGAGTCCTCAGAGGAATCGAAGTATCGCCCGTCTGGATGCTCTTGCAGAGCCCGATACGCGTACCGGGTGGTATCGACATCGGGAGTGATTGGTACCGATTCGGTAGCGATGGGCATCACAGAACAGTGTACCGCTGCAGTCGACACCGAAGCGGATGTCGATGCAATCGGTACCGGCACTGGAACCGATGTTGGTACCCGCAACGGAGTTTGTTGCGGTACCGGAGTCGCAGCTTGTATGAATGCCGTGATGGCATGCTGCATGGTCAGGATATTCTGATCCATCGACGCAACCAATGTCTGGATGTCGGTACCAGTGGAAACCACCGGTACCCCAGAACATGGCAACAGGTGATCGGTCGAGGCCGAGCCATCGATGTCAACCTGTGACCCCATAGAAAAAGCTTTGGAAGCCGGAGCCTCCCGCCGGGGTAACTTTGCCGGTGCGGATTCCTCGAGGGCAAGCCCGGAGGCATCTCGATACTTAGAGGGAGATTTACCCTTCAAGGACCGGCTGGATTTAAGTTTGGTTACCTGAGATCCATGTGAGGAAGAAGCAGCCCTGGAAGACATCGATGCAACCGAAGCTGCATCCGAGGGAAACAGGGTACTGAGCTTAGCTGCTCGGTTCTGAAGACCTCTTTTAGACATCATGGAGCAGGACTCACAATCCGCAATGGAGTGATCAGGACCTAAACATTTTAGACACCATTCATGGGTGCTGGTGACAGAAATAGTGCCGCTGCACTTCGTGCATTTTTTAAACCCAGAGGCGGGCTTTTCCATGAGGAAAAATCTCCTAGGCCTAAGGCCAAAGAAAAAAATGCACCGAAGTGAGAAAACAGTAGGTTTTTTTTTTTTTTTTAGAATAAAGAAAGGAAAAACCGGCGGTACCGGTCCAGTGTCGAAAAGGCAGACGCGCGACTAAAGAAATAAAATAAAATAAAGAAATTCTTCAGTGGTGACAGGAACACGACCTGCTGGCTCCGCGGAAAAGAAGAACTGGAGAGAGGCGGTTAGGAAAGGCAGGAAGGCAGCGCGCAGGCGCTGTGGGATGCTCCCAAAAGCTTTCCTTTTGGACGCTGGGGAGTGTTCCCACGCAGGCTCCGTCGGTACCGACGATACCCATATGTGAAGACTCATTCCTGCTTGTTCCTGGAGATTGTCTTGTAGGAAGGATGTATCAGTATATGCCTCTTTGAGGTCTAGAGAACATAGCCAATCATGTCTCTGAAGGTATGGGAAGAGAGTTCCTAGTGAAATAATTTTGAATTTTTCTCGAACCAGAAACTTGTTTAGGTCTCTGAGATCTAAGATGGGTCTGAAGCCTCCTGTTTTCTTTGGAATGAGAAAATAAGTAGAGTAGAAGCCTATCCTTTCTTGAGTATGAGGAACTCTTTCTATGGCATCTTGGGACAACAGAGTGGTCACCTCTTCTTTTAAGAGTGTGCTTTGAAGGGGTTGTGTGGGATAGTCCCCTGAGAAGCTGGTGGGGGGTAAAGTTTCAAAATAAAGCTGATAACCCCCTTGGACAATGTGGAATGTTCACTGCTCTGATCTTATGAGGTGCCACCTGTGAGCATAATGACAACGTCTGCCTGCTATGTGGAGGGGTTGTGGCCCTTCCAGAGGCAGATTGGCAATACTTTCTAGGAAAGAGTCAAAAACCAGGCACAGATGTGGCTGTGCAGCTAGTTGCGGCTTAGCAGTCTGGCTTTCTGGGTTGGCAAGGACCCTGCTGCTTCTGCTGTGGAAGTTATTGTTGATAGGCAGCAGAGGGTGGGGGTAAAGAGGATAGTATCAATTCTTTTTTTGGCATAGAAAGATATCTTAGGAAAAGCCTCTGTTTTGAAAGGGTCAGCTGTTTTCCCGAAAAGGCGTTTTAGGGTGAAATCATCTGTCTCTGTCTCCCCTGCATTTCCCTCCATTCTTTGCCAAAAAACGTTTTTGGCAGTACATGGGATATTGTCCAATTTGTCTTGCACCCATTGTTCAAGGTTGGGTACCTGTAGCCAGGCCATCCTATGAGCCCCAATGCAGAATGCTGAAGCTCCGCTTGTTGATTCAAAGGCATCAAAGGAGGCTCTGGTGAGAAACTTGAAAGTGTTCTGGCTTTGTCTGATGAGAATCTGAAAAGCAACCCCCTTATCGTCAGGAAGGAGAGGAGTGAAAGTTTCCAGATCCCTGGTAATGTACTTCAGAAACATGCCCATGTACAGCATATAAGAATTTATTCTGGTGGCTAACATGCATGCCTGGAAGAATTTTCACCCAAAGGCATCAAGTGTTCTGCAATCTCTGCCCGGTGGTGTTGAAGAATGATTCCTAGAGCTCTTAATTTGGCACACTGCCGATTCTACTACCACTGAATGATGCGAGAGCTGAGGTTTTTGAAAGCCTGGGCACTGTGGAACTCGGTACTTGGTACTGAGTCGCTTACTGACAGACGGAACCATGAGCAGTGCTTCCCACATGCGGAGCATTAGATCCTATAGGATACGATACACCAGTAATGTAGTGGCCTCTGTGGGTATTGGAGGGTACTGAAGTATCTGCAATTCCTCAGCCCTTTCTCTGAGGCTAATGTAATTGGTGGGCGTTGCTGCCATATCTTGGATGAATTCTTGAAAGGACATATCCTCTGGAGGGGATCAACGTCGCTCTTGAAAGGGTGAAGGGTCCGAAGGGATGTCCTTAAGGTCTTGGGAACCAAGTGAGCCCCCTTCAGAATCAGAAGAACTAGAATCTGAGTCGAATAAGAAAGCAAAGGAGCGCTGATCCTTGGTTCAACCTCGATGCTTTATGGATGTCGAAGGTCGATGCCAATACAGATACTTGGAGGTATCGGAACAGTGTGTCTGCTGGACACCGGGGGTATCAATCGGTTCCAATGAGGGTAGCGATGATGCCATCTCAAGGGCTGGCATCAGGCCCGGTAGGCTTGGCTGCAGGCCCAGTACCGAAACCTGCATTCCCGAAGCTCTCGATGCTATTGGTATTGAGGCTGCTAGGAGTGCTGCCAAACTCCTCTCGAGGGCCAGCATGCATTGGTCCAGGGAGATTGCCGATGTCTGGGTGGAGTCACCGACGGGGCTGTGTGCCACCGTCCCAGAAAATGGCACCAGTAGCTCTCCGGAGGTCGATGTCTTGGGAGTGTCCTGGGGCCCCACTTATGCTTTGGAGGAGAGATCCTCCTGCCAGAGCTGTTTGGCAGGCTGGTCTGCATCGGAGGCACCCCTATACTTCTCTGGCCTTGGTATCGGTTCTCAATGCTGATGCCGAGGATTTGGGCACGGCCAGAGATTGTGACTTACTCTTACGTTTGAACTTAGAAGAAACCTGAGATCTTTGAGAGGAAGTTGATGCCCTCGATGAAACTGAGGCCACTGAAAATGAGTCCGAGGCGAACAATTCCAACTTGTTAGCTCGGTTCTTGAGGCTTCTCTTGTCATTTGCTGACATAAAAATGATGGTCAGAGCCCAAACATTTTAAACAACAGTCATGTTTATCAGTGACTGAAATAGTGCTGGAGCACTTGGTACATTTTTTTTAAAATCAGCAACTGGTATTGTCCATGCCTTCAACAAGGCTATGGAGACCCTGAGGTCTAGTCTGGCAATAAATCCCACAAAGAAAAAAAAAATAGAGAAAAAGAAAATATCATCGGGATCGGTGTAAGATTCATTGATGGGAAGGCAGAAGCACGATGGTATACCAAAAAAGAGAAGGTTTTCTGCGGTGACAGGAATGGTGCGTCCTGCTGGTTCTACGGAAAATGAAGAACTGAGGAGAGGGGTTGGGAAGGTGGGAAGGCAGGCACAGTGGAGGGCTCCCAAAGGCTTTCCTATTTGACAATGGGGAGGGTTCCCGCGCGGGCTCAGTCGGTGCTGACACTCATATGTGAAGATTGCATTCCTGCTTGTTCCTAGAGATAATGTTTTCCTTGTGAGCTTATCTCTCTATGACAAGCTTTCTAAATTCTCTTTTTGCCTTACTTTTCAATGCCTTGCATTTAATTTGCCAGTGCTTATGATATTTCCTATTTCCTTTATTTGATCCTTTTTCCATTTTTTGAATTTTTTTTGTTTTTACAGCCTCTTTCACCTCACCTTTTAACCATGCTGGTTGTAGTTTGGCTTTCCTTCCACCTTTCTTAATGCGTGGGATACATCTGGTCTGGACTTCCAAGATTGTATTTTTAAATAATGTCCATATCTAATGTAAACTCTTGACCTTTGCAGCTGCTCCTTTTAGTTTTTTCTTAACCATTTTCCTAATTTTATTGTAGTCTCCCTTTTGAAAATTAAATGCTGCCATAGTAGATTTACTTTGTATATTCACTCCAGTTATTAAGTCAATGTGACCATATTGTGATCACTAGTGCTAAAAAGTCCCAACACAGTTGGCTCTTGTACCAAATCCTGTGTTCCACAATGGACTAAAACTAAAATAGCTCCTTCTCTAGTCTGTTCCTGAACCAGTTGTTCCATGTATTTTGCCTAGGAACTTTACCTCCCTTGCATGTCCTGACATGACTAATTCAAACAATACTGGAATAATTTAAATTGCCCATTATTATGGTGCCAATTTTGTTAGCTTCTCTAATTTCTGATAACATCATCATATGTCCAAGTTGATGGTAGTAAACCCCTACCACTATTTTCGTTCCCTTCACATAAGGAATTTCTATCATAAAAATTCAATGACTCATTTTGTATCTGGCAGAACTTTTATTCTATCTGACTCAGGAATAAAAGATAAGAATGAAACCAAATTAATGCCGTATCTTTCTAATCGGACCTTTCAAGTTTCTATCAAGGACCTGCTCTCTGACCTCACCCACAGATCTCTGGGGTCCCGCAGGGCTCCATACTTTCTCGTACTCTTTTTAATCTCTCTCTCTTTACCCGCTGGCTCTTCTAATTCAAGACCTCAATGCTTGCACAGAGTAGGAGCTATGTTCAACTGATCATTGGCCATGAAAATTGGGAACCCCCATTTCAAAATGACCTTGAATCAAAAACAAAATTGCTAGCTGACTCCAGACCCACAAACTGGTGCTAAATCCCAAAAAATCCAAAGGTCTTCAGATCTCCCACAACCAAAGACTAGTCCACTTTCAGCCTTGTAGCTTCTCCCACCCCATTTTGGTTCAAAAATGTATTGATCCACTGGGTGTCAATCGACAATCAGCACTCCTTCACACTTTACAATTCTAAAACAGTGAAAAGTTGCTTCTTCTCTTTATGAAGGATTAAATCTACTAAGCTGTACTTGATTCTAGGGCATTAAAAACAATAATTCATTCCCTTGTAATTAATGAACTTGACTACTGTACTGCTAGTGGGTATTTCACAATCTCAATTAAAGAGATTTCAACTTATTCAGAATACTGTGGTTAAACTCATCTACAATGCAAAGAAATCAAACCTCACTGCTTTTCGAACAACACTGGCTTCTTGTTTCCTACTGGACCAAGTACAAAACTCTCCTACTGATGCCTTGTATAATTCCTTTTTATCGGCACTCACAACACATCCCTCACTGCCTGACTTGTAAGTTATGTTCAGCTAACCAGAAAGAGTAGTTACTCACCTGTAAAAGGTGTTCTCCAGGAGCAGCAGGAATTAGTCCTCACATATGGGTGTCATCGGCGCCGATGAAGCCCCAGCGGAGCATTTCCCCAGCTTTCTATGAAAGCCTTTGGGAATGCAGGCACGCATGCGCGGTTCCCTTCCCACCTAAAGGTGCCATCTTACCTCAGTCAAATGACATAGCTAAGAACAGCACACAAAAAGGAAAAATAAACTATGTACAACTGCAACTCCAAGGGGAGGAGGGAGGGTTATGAGGACTGATTCCTGCTGCTCCTGGAGAACACCTGTTACAGGTGAGTAACTACTCTTTCTCCAGGACCAAGCAGGAAGTCAGTCCTCACATATGGGTGACTCCCAAGCTCTGGGCTACCGAGGAACCCAGGCTGAACAAGAGAACTCCCTCTAGTCTCGGCAGCAAAGAAAGGCTTTTCAAGGACACAACCTCCACTGGTAGCCCAACAGAGGGCAGGAGGGCAGGAGTTGCCTAAACCTCAAAGAGATTCCGGAGTATTGCTTGGCCAGAAGCACTGTCCCTATGGGACTCCCTCTCCAGGCAGTAATGGGCCGCAAAGGTCTGGCTTGAAGACCAAGTTGCAGCCCTGCAGATGTCTACCAAGGGCACAGAGTGGAGATGAGCCACTGAGGCAGCCATTGCCCTGACTTGGTGGGCCGTAACCCGACCCTGCAAAGGAAGGTCAGCCGCCTTATAAGCCCAGGTGATACAGACAGCTACCCAGATGGACAAGGCACGCTTGGACACAGGTAACCCCAACTTATTGGGGTCAAAGGAGACGAAGAGCTGGGTAGCCCTTCTATGCCCCTACGTACGGTCAAGGTAGAAGGATAAGGCCCTCCTACAGTCCAGGGTATGCAGGACTGCTTCAGCCTGGCTAGCATGAGGCCTAGGGAAGAATGTTGGAAGAACCACCTCCTGATTGAGGTGGAAAGAGGAGACAACCTTAGGGAGGAACTTTGGATGAGTCCTAAGGACTACCCTGTTCCTATAAATCCTGGTGTAAGGCCTATCACAGACCAGGGCCTGAAGCTCACTTACTCGCCTAGCCGAGGTAAGGGCTATCAGGAAGAGTGTCTTCCAGGACAGGAAGCGTAGTGGACAAGTAGCCATCAGCTCAAAAGGTGGGCGAGTCAGTTGCTGCAAGACCACATTCAGCTCCCACTCAGGGGCAGGACGACGGATGGGAGGCTTGAGCAAAAGCAAGCCCCCGAGAAAGCGGGACATCAAGGGGTGACCAGATAGAGATTGCCCCTCTACCAATGAGTGGTGAGCTGCTAGAGCTGAGAGGTGGACCCGAACAGAATTGGACTTAAGTCCCTGATTGGATAAGTGCAGTAAGTACTGAAGAACTACTGGGACAGTACAGGAGAAAGGATCCTCTGTACGTAGGTGACACCACACAGAAAACCTCTTCCACTTGAGCGCATAGGTTTTCCTAGTAGACTGTTTCCTAGAAGCTAGGACAACCTCCTCAACTTCTTGAGGTAGGCCCCAGGGAGCCAAAACTACCCTTGCAGCCTCCAGGCCATCAAATTGAGAGACTTGAGATTGGGGTGCAGAAGGGAACCCTGGTCCTGTGTGAGAAGGTCGGGTTGCAACCCCAGAGGCAGTGGAGGATCCACTGTCAGTTGAAGCAGAAGAGGAAACCAAGGCTGTCTCGGCCACCTGGGAGCTACCAGCAGGACCGAGGCCTTGTCCTGGAGAATCTTGAATAGGGTTCGGGCCACCAAGGGCGTTGGAGGAAACGCATAGAGGAGGCCCTGAGACCAAGATATCAGAAAAGCACCCGCTGCTATCCGCAGAGGATGTGGTTGCCTGGAGCAGAACTTTGGCAGTTGCTTGTTCATGGGGCTGGCAAAGAGATCCATCAAAGGGAGACCCCATTTCAGGAAGATCTTCTGAACTACTGAAGGATGCAGCTGCCACTCGTGGGGCTGCAGTATCCTGCTTAACCTGTCTGCCAGGTAGTTGTCCTGGCCTGGAACGTACACAGCCCTGAGGAGCATGTTGTGCTTGAGGGCAAAACAACAAAGGTCCTGAGCTTCCCGACAAAGGATCCTGGACCCAGTTCCGCCCTGTTTGTTCACATAAAACATGGCAACTTGGTTGTCTGTCTGAATCAGGACAGACTGCTGAGCCAGAGTAGGAGTGAAAGCTTTGAGTGCTAATCGAATAGCTCTGAATTCGAGGAGATTGATCTGCTGTGCAGCTTCCCAGGGAGACCAGAGACCCTGGGTGCACTTGCCCAGACAATGTGCTCCCCAGCCTTGCAGGGAGGCATCTGTTGTCAGCATCACTGTGTAACCTGGAATCTGGAAGGGCACCCCTTTCAGAAGATTGGGTGGGTGTAGCCACCAGTTGAGGGAGTGCAGAAATGGTCTGGACACCCTTATCCTGTCTCTGAGGCTGCCTGTGGCCTGGGACCACTGAGTCCGAAGACACCATTGTGCAGGCCTCATATGGAGCATGGCATTGGGGGTTACATGCACTGTTGAAGCCATGTGGCCTAGAAGTCTCAGGCAGAGTCTGGCGGAGACTAGGGACCTGCTGAGAAACTGACTTGCCAAGGCCATCAACCTTTGGGCTCTGTTTTCTGGCAAGAATGCCTTTGCCAGGAGAGAGTCCAACCTGGCCCCTATGAACTTCAAGTTCTGGAAAGGGAGCAAAGTGGACTTTGCGAAGTTTATGACAAACCCCAGGCGTTGTAGAAGAGCAATGGTCCTGAGGGTGGCTTGATGGGCCCTCCTGACCTGTCTGACCCCCGATGAGCCAGTCGTCCAGATAGGGGAAGACAAAGATGCCCTGATTTCTCAGGTAGGCCGCCACCACTGCTAAGCACTTTGTAAAGACTCTGGGGGCGGAGGTGAGGCCGAAAGGCAGCACTCTGTACTGATAATGGTTTCCTCCCACAATGAACCTGAGGTACTTTCTGTGGTCTGGATGAATGAGGATGTGACTGTACGCATCCTTTAGATCTAAGGAGCATAGCCAATCTCCCTGCTGGAGGTAGGGCAGAAGTGTTCCAAGAGTAAGCATCTTGAACTTTTCCTTCACTAGGAACTTGTTGAGGTTCCGGAGGTCCAAAATGGGACGAAGGCCACCGGTCCTTTTGGGCACCAGGAAATACCTGGAATAGAATCCATGACCTTGCAAGTGGGGAGGCACAGGCTCCACCGCCCTGTCCACCAACAGACCCTGAAGCTCCTGACGGAGAAGGTCTGTGTGCAGAGGAGGCCTTGGAGGCTCCCCTGGAAAATATGGGGGTAGCAGTTGGTGGAAATGGAGGGCATATCCCTTGTGGATTATCTCCAGCACCCAACTGTCCCCAGTGATAAGGGGCCACTAGTGGGCAAAGAGGGCGAGGCGACCTCCTGTGCGGGGTTGGGAGAGCAGTGGAGGAGAGGCTATGCTCAAGGAGTCAAAAATCCCCACCCTGCTGAGCGGTAGCAGGGGCCTAAGGCTTGGGGGTCCTCTGCCTACGGGGCCCATTACCCTGGCCCTTGGCTTGCTGACCCTGGGGGGCAGCTTGGGCAGCCTGATATTGTGGGTACTGTTTGTAGGCAGTGCCCTTCCTCGGGTAAAAGGGCTTTTTACACGAGTCCTTCTTTTTATGAGAAGGGGCAGAGGCCTTCCTCGACAGCCTTGTCCAGGTGAGGTGCTCGGTCTCGAGCTGAGTGGCCTTCTCGGTCTTGGGCTTGCCAAACAGGTTATCACCTCGGCAAGGGACATCGACCAACTTGTCCTGAACCCATGGCTCGAGGTCCGATGACTGCAGCCATGCCTGGCGTCGAGCCGTGATGCCAGTTGCCGCAACTCGGGCCGAAGCCTCGAAACCATCGTAGGCGGCGCGGAACATGAACTTCGAGCAGTCCCAAATTCCCGAGGACAAGGACTTAAATCTCTGCAAGGGTTCCCCGGAGAGACCAGCAGAGAATCCGGCCAACTCCTTGGCCAGATCCCGTAAGTACATGCCCATGTACAGCTGGTAAGACTGGACACAGCAAGCAAGCATCGAGCCCTGAAAACACTTTCTACTGACGCCATCTAGGTTTCGGGCCTCCCTGCCAGGAGGCACCGCGGAGTGCATCTTCTGACTCTTCAGACGATGCATGGCCGATTCCACAACCATGGAATGGTGTGGTAGCTGTGCTTTCTGAAAACCAGGGCTCTTACGGAGCCAATAGATGGAATCGACTCGCTTGCTAAGAACCGGCGCCGAGGCCGGTGCCTCCCACATACGGAAGAGGAGCCGTTCCAGCATCGGAGGAACCAAGACAGTAAAGGCCTCCTTCGGAGGAGAGTCGTACTGAAGCGCCTCAAGCTCTTCAGCTCGAGGCTCTTCCTCGGGATCCGCCGGAATAGCCAAGGCAGTGGCCATATCCCAGTCGAACTCCGAGAACTGGGTGTCCTACGGGGGGGACCTACTCTGGGGCTCAGACTGCGGCGAGTCCGAAGGGATGCACCGAGTCTTAAAGATGTCAGGAGACTTCTCGTCCTCCGTCTCCCAAGCCGACTCATCCGAGGAAGAGTTGGAGTCCGACCCCGCGGGGCCCTGGAGCACCCGCCCCGACGCCGGAAGCACCGGCATCGACGCCCTCGGTCCCGAACGGGAGGTCGAGGGGGACCGCGACCGAGGTTGACTCCGAGCCACGATGGACTCGAGTATCGGCTCGGTCTCTGGGGTCGACTTTGACGTCGATGTCCCGGTGGTCGGGGCAGATGCGCCAGACAGGCTGGCCATCAGTGCCCGCTGCTGCTCCATGAAGGCAGAAATTCTGCTTTCCAAGGCTGTCATCCTGAGACTCAGCTCGGGAGACGCAGCAGCCACTGACTCGGGCCCCGGCAGCAGAGTCCACGAGACTACGGGGCTTACGTGTCCAGCAGACTCCGGCTCCACACGAGGAACTTTGGCAGGTGGGGGTCTTAGACCTGGCCCTCGAGGAGCCAGGGACCACTTCCGACGACGCCCTCGCGAGCCGTTTCTTCCTCTTGCGTTCCCGGTCAGGGGACCCCCTGTCCGAGGAGCTTCGACAGCGCTCGGGATCGGAATACCGAGATGTCGAGGCCTCAGACGAGGTCCGGGCCCGGCCGGAGGCTGAGTCCGAGAAAAGCCTTTCCTTTTGCTGCTGGCGACTTCGTAGTGCCTTGGAAGACATTTTCCCACAGGCCCCGCACGACTTAGAATCGTGGTCGGGGCCTAGGCACCGAAGGCAGCAGTCGTGTGTGTCGGTGAGAGACATTAGTTTCTTACACCGATCACACTTCTTAAAACCACTGGAAGCCATCGGGGAAAAAAAGAGTCCCCACGAGGTCAAAAGACCGGCCTTCCTTCAGTTGGGGACATTCAGGTTAGGTCGGGGGGTTTAATGTTTAATGTTCTGGGTTAGGGAGGAATGCCTGTTTCACTGTTTTTTTCTTCTTTCTATGTTTCTTTACCTCTCATTCACTGGAACAAATGGGGCTTGATAGAGGGCGAGGGGACTGGATAAATGCCCTGGGCATGATAACTGCTGAGTACTTAGTCTGATATTTCCTAGCCAACAAGGGGGGGGGGGGGGGACTCTGGGATTAAGTTTGATCTACTTCTCGGAACGTTCGTTTATTCCTTTGGAAGGGAGAGACAGGCATAGGGGCGGTAGGCAGTGGTTGGGGGGGTGGGGGGATGGGGGGTAGGGGGGGACCTACAACAGGGGGGAGGAGGGGGTGGGGGGGGAGGTGGGGGGGGGGGGGGGGAGGGAGGGAGGCGGGGGAGGGATGATGGGGAGAGGGAGGGGGCGCATAGGCTAGCTTATGTGCTGAAGTTGCTAGTGCTTGTGTGGTTGACGTCCGTAGATGGCGGGTCTGAAGTTGGGCTCTATTAATGTTCGGGGGCTCAACACACCCCAAAAGCGGAAAGCCTTTTTCCGGGAGGCCACGAGAGGAAGCTGGCAAGTTATTTTTGTACAGGAAACGCATTTACTACCACAAGATGAGCATTTATTACGCCACGGGGCATATCCTGATATGTGGTTCAATGCGGAGGGCTCTCATAAAAAGGCTGGGGTGGCTATCTTGGTGCGCAGGGACGTCTCTTTTCAGTTGGGCGGGGTATGCAAAGGTGTAAAGGGGCGAATCCTGTTAATTTGGGGGGAGTTGCAAGGACAGGAGGTTACTTTTTTGAATGTATACGGTCCTAATGATACCCATACGGTATTCTGGAGCTTGCTGTCCAGTTGGCTTTCTGACAAGGTGCATGGAGCATTGTTGATGGGGGGGGATTTCAATGAAGTATTGAACCCTTGGCGAGATAGGACTCAGGGGGGCACAAGGGGAGATTCTAAAGGGCGAACACAGTTGAAGAGTTTCATGCAGAGCTATGGGTTGGGAGACCTATGGCGACAGCTGTATCCGCAAGGGCTTGATTACACGCACTATTCCCAGGTACATTACAGTTATAGCAGAATCGACTTTTTTCTCGGGGACGCTGCCTGGTTTTCCAAACTTTTGAAGGCTGGGATTGATCCCCTCACTTGGACGGATCATAGCCGATCTGGGTGGAGTTTGGAGGCGAGCGGGATATGAGTGGCCGGTCCTTCTGGCGCCTTAACGAAAGCTTATTGCTGGATCCTGCAGTAATCGCTAGCGTCACCGATGAAATTAAGCATTTTTGTGCAGTGAATGACACGGAGGAAGTCACCTTGGGGATTCAATGGGATGCCTTGAAGGCGGTCCTCCGCGGGGTGCTCCTACAGAGCGCTGCTCGCAAGAAGAAAGCCAGAGGGGGAAAAAGAGGAACAATTGCTCCAAAGGGTTTGCTGAGTTGGAGCGCCGTCATAAAAGGGGGGGGGAAGCTCGTGTACAGGTACAATTGGCGAAGGCCCGGGCAGACTTAACTTCGTTGCGGATGGAGACGATTGTTTTCCAACTTCGTCGTGTTAATCAGACGTATTATGAGTTTCATAATAAAGCGGGCCGCCTTCTCGCCAGGAAGCTACAAGATAGAGATAGGCGCTCCACCATTTTGAAGGTTAAGGGGCCGGGAGATCGGCTTATCTTCCGGACCAAGGACATTCGGGAGCAATTTCGTCAATATTATGAGGCCTTATATACTAGTGAGAAGGCTGGGCCCTCCACAGCAGCGCTTCATTATATTCAAGAAGGGGGTGGTCTCCCTGTCATTTCCGACTTGGACCGTGAGCTTCTGAATCAGGAGATTACGCTGGAGGAAATTTTTCAGGTGATCAAGGGTTTGCCTCTGAATAAATCCCCAGGCTTAGATGGTTTTCCTGTAGCGTTTTACAAAAAATTTCAATTAATCTTAGCTCCCCTCTTACACCGTTTGTTCAATGCGGTTCTCCAGGGCCAGCAATTGCCTCCTTCTATGAGTCAGGCAGGAATCACGGTGATAGCAAAGCCCGGTCGGGATCCTGCTCTTTGTGGTTCCTATCGCCCTATTTCTCTTTTGAACACTGATGGGAAATTATTGGCGAAGATCCTGGCGAATCGCTTGGGGCGCGTGTTGCCCACGCTTATTCATTCTGATCAGACGGGTTTCATACAGGGCCGTACCACGGGCGATAACATTCGCAGAGCCCTTCAAGTGATGTGGGAGGCTCAACGCCAACATCAGGAACTTCTTCTTTTGGCCGTGGACGCCGAAAAGGCATTTGATAGAGTGGACTGGGGGTTTATGTTCGCGGTACTCGACGCTGTAGGGATTGGTCCTAATATGATGTCCTGGATACGGGCGTTATATGCTCATCCGGTAGCTACGGTAAAAATTAATGGCCGGCACTCTGAGTTTTTCTCCTTGGGGAGGGGTACGCGGCAGGGGTGCCCCTTGTCCCCTTTACTATTTGCCTTAACGATGGAGCCTTTGGCTCAGCATCTCCGGCGCAATGTGGATGCACTGGGGGTCACTGTTGGATCAACAGTGCATAAATTGGCGATGTTTGCGGATGATCTCCTGCTATTTATTACGCGGCCGTTGCTGGCTTTGCCCACATACATGCTTGAATTGAAACGCTTTGGGGCGGTCGCTGGGTTCAAGATCAACTGGGATAAAACGGAAGCACTTGGGGTCACCTTGTCCGGCGTCTTAACGGAGCATCTGCAGCAGAGTTTTCCCTTTCGTTGGGCGACTAACAAGATCAAATATCTAGGGGTGTATCTTACACGACATTTCGATCAACTCTATGCGGCCAACTACCCAGCGATGTTGCAACGGTTAAGTAGTACCCTAGAGCGCTGGCATCGTGAGGATATATCTTGGTTGGGCCGGATAGCGACCGTCAAGATGATGGTTTTGCCTCAGTTGCTATATCTTTTCCAGGTCCTACCTATTAAGGTTCCCCGGCACGTTCTTAGCAGGCTTCAACGGAAGCTGTTTTTATTCATATGGAGGCATCGGCCTCCACGCATCGCACGGAATGTTATGTATAGGGCTCGCAGGAAGGGGGGGCTGGGAATGCCCCTGATTGCTGATTATTACCTCGCCGCGCAAATGCGGCAGGTGATGGAATGGCGGGCCCCTACGCAATTGAAGGGGTTCCTTCAGGTGGAGCAACATGCTGTCCCGACTTTTCAATTACAGTGGTTACCCTGGCTGTCGAGGGGCACTCTACAGGGGGACTGGACCTGCAATCCTATAATACGTCACCTTTTGGGGGAATGGGGCAGGGGGTGGCGACGCATTAATGCAAGCTCAGGGACGTCTTTGCTTTCACCGATACGAGCCACTCCAGCCTTTGTGCCGGGCAAGGAGAGAATTTTTCAGCTTTGGGAGAACCAGGGTCTGTCCCGCTTTGTGCACCTTTTAGATGATGACGAGATCAAATCCTTTGCTCAATTGCAAGCAGAGTATCATTTGGATAACCGCGATTTCTTCGCTTACTTGCAGGTCACTCATTATTTGCGTCAAAAGGAGCTTAGGAACCGTATAGATGAAGGACTCAATGACCTTGAGAGTTTGTGGGTAGGTTATCATCACTCTAGAGGGCTGATCCGTATGCTTTATCTCAGCTTGCGGAGGGCCTCAGAGGGTGATCCCCGCTTAAAGTATATGGTGGAATGGGAGACTGACCTGGGGCGGCAGTGGGATGCCGATGGCTGGAAGGCCATTTATAAGGCGGGCCGCCAGGTCCTCTATTTGCACCTTGATTCAGGAGAATACTTATAAAATCTTACTGCGGTGGTACTATACTCCTGAGAGATACCATAGGATGTTCCCCGAGGTGTCTGATCTTTGTTGGCGCGGATGTGGGGCTAAGGGAACCTATTTCCATATGTGGTGGGAGTGCCCCCAGGTTTGCTCTTACTGGACGTGGGTCCGGGATGAAATGGCCCATATCTTTGGGGTGCGGATAGAGCTTTGCCCTTCTCTCTTTCTATTGGGAGTATGGCCAGATAATTTATCTACCCACTGGTCCCGCCCCATGCGCACATGTATTGTTGCCGCCAGATGTGAGATCGCCTGGAGATGGAGACATGGGGGGGCGCTAGATGTGCAACATTGGACGATCCGTTTGCAGAACGTTTTGCATATGGAACGTCTGACTGCCCTACGCAGAAATCGGGGGGAGCGGTTCGAGCGTCAATGGCAACCACTTATAGCATATCTAGCAGCTTCAGGTACGGGCTAGCCTTCTTTTTAGCAGAGAAGGGGGAAATGGGGGACAGGGGGGAGCTTTATCAATAGTGAGATTCCCTCTCTGGCCTGGGCGGGGGGGGTGAGATAAATATGGGTCTATTTATTCGATATAATGCTGATTGTTACACTTTGGATATATTGCAGAGGGGGGGGAGTTGCTTGGGATTTCTCTTAGTCTTCTGTTCTATTGTGCATTGTCTTGTGGATTTGCGGAACTGCATCTCTAAGCAGTGGCTGCCTCTGGTGGTATATTTGGAAGCACGAGCTATTTGAATGACCGGGGGGGGGGGGGGGGTGTTGGAGGGGGGAGGGGGTGGGGGTGGGAGGGAAGGGCTCAACGGGGTATGTTTGTAGCTATTTGTTAGCTTTTGCCTACATTATTAGCTGTGTTGATTTTGAGTATTTGGGCTTTGGGATTGTGCGGGGGTGCAAACGTGTATCTGTTTCCGAATGTTCTGTTGTGTGTGCTCAGTAAAACCAATAAAAATTTCAAGTTAAAAAAAAAAAAAAAAAAAAGACCGGCCTTCCAGGGAAAAAGAGAAAAAAGGGCACGAACGCCAGCCATGAAGGGCAAAAACCGAAAAAGAGGAATCGGGCTCGATACCGGTGTACCGAACCCGGCGGGAGGGGAACCGGCGTCGAACCGGTAGAAAAAGAGCAAAAATTGCTGAAAAATGTACTTTTAACCGGGAAAACTGGACACACGTCCGGTGGGCTTCACGTAAAAAAAGAGACTGAGGTAAGATGGCACCTTTAGGCGGGAAGGGAACCGCGCATGCGTGCCTGCATTCCCAAAGGCTTTCATAGAAAGCTGGGGAAATGCTCCGCTGGGGCTTCATCGGCGCTGATGACACCCATATGTGAGGACTGACTTCCTGCTTGGTCCTGGAGAATCTCCAAGTCATCCCATCTAAATCTACTTTATACCTTGCGACTTATAAATCCATTACTTTTTACTTCTCTGCCCCCATCTTTGGGATGCTCTTCCAACAGAACTCTGCCTTGAATCTTCGTATAAGAAATTCAAGGTAGGCTTAAAAACTTGGATTTTTGAACATGTCTTTCAATAAACTAAGCTTTCTACCAACTCCAATTTACTCATTCCTTGTCTATCCCTCATGTGCTTAGTTATATGTTTTATTTGTCTCTGGCTGATATTGTCGTCAACAGCTTACAAACTACATCTGTCTACGCACAGAGAGTCAATCATGGCTAAAATGAAACAATACCATACCGATGCACTTAAAAGATCACTAAATAAACCACGTGATCTCTTCAATCTAGTCAAAACCTTCTCTGAGGAACCTTCGTCTGAACAACCGGAACTTATTCACCCACAAGCTTTCGCTGAGTATCTACAATCTAAGCTGCTGCAAACTGATAACATCGCAACAATCCCTGCTCAAGACACCAACTGCCTATCGAACCTATCTATGTTCTCCACACCATCTAAAAAACATGTTGAGAACACCATCGCTGCCCTCAACACCACTACTGCACAAACCGACCCCTGCCCAGCTTATTGGATAAAGGAGCTACGCTGTGATCTCAGCCCTCTCATCACTAAAATGATGAATTTATCCTTTACATCTGGTTCCTTCCCATCAGCTCTCAAGAGAACCTCCATAAGACCCCTCTTGAAAAACCCTAAACTCGACCCACAAAAGGTCGAATCTTATAGACCTATAGCTAGTATACCACTTCTAGCTAAAATAATTGAAAAGGAAGCTCAAAGGCAAATACAAGATCACATCGACTCCGCCTCCCCTCTAGACCAATGCCAGCATGGTTTCAGGGAGTTCCACGGGGTAGAAACCCTCCTTACCACCCTCTGCAACAACATTATCACAGGCATCGACAACATCCGCCAAGGCTTTGTTCTTATATTCCTAGACATTGTTGCGGCCTTTGACTCTGTACATCACGATCTTTTAATATGGCGGCTAAAAGAAAAGGGCATCAACGACACTGCCCTCGATTGGTGCAGGTCATACCTAGATCAGAGATGGCAGTATGTAACTTCAGGAGCGGCAACATCCACCCCTTTCCATCAAAGTCAGGGCGTACCACAAGGGTCCTCCCTTTCATCGCTCTTATTCAACATATACATACAGCCCGTCTGCAACATCATCAGGTCTTTCAAGGTCGAATGCTTGATATACGCAGATGACATCCTTCTATACATGCCTTTCTCCACAGTTCATATGGATCTGTCCCCGATAACCAAGTGTTTTGATGCTGTGTCTGAATGGCTTCAATCCCAGAACCTCCGTATTCAACATAAGAAAACTGAGGTTCTCTTCATCACTAGGGACCCACTCTTCATCTCCCCACCCCAGATAAAGGTGAAAGAAGCCAAGCTCCAAACAAAACCTTCAATTCGATACCTTGGGGTTACTTTGGACCAAATCCTTGATTTGAAATTACACATAACCAACGTAGTCAGAGCGATCTACTTCAAGATCCGAACACTCCGACACCTTCGCTCCCTACTTGATCCAGACGATTTCCGGACTATTTTCCAAGCTTTAACCTTACCGCACCTAGACTATGCGAATTCCATTCTTCAAGGCCTCCCTCAGTCCACCTTAAACCCTTTACAACTTGCCATGAACACCGCTGCCAGAGTCCTCTATGGAGCATCAAAAAGGGACCACGTAACACCGATTCTAAAACAGCTTCACTGGCTCCCCATCCATGGAAGACTGCTATTCAAGACCTTGGTACTCACCTTCAAGGCCATTAAGGGCATCACCTCCCCATCATTAATAGACATCATTCAGACCATCCCACCTAACAGATCTAGGAGAACGACATCTACAAACGCGCTAGTAATCCCTAAGACAGCTACAAAATGCATACTAGCCACGTCTAACAGGGCTTTCTGCTTCTATGCCCCCAAGGGCTGGAACTCCTTACCACCTGAGATTCGGGCTATCACCAATCTAACTCTATTCAGAAAAGCACTCAAATCTCACCTGTTCCCACAATACTACCATACCAGTCAACCACCGACCTGACTGACCATCCCCTTTTTGACCTCCTGTTCTACAAGACTCATATCAAACTAAGAATAATTCCTGCTGTACATACATGTATATACAGCATGTAAATAGTTTCAGTTAACAATGTCCCCCATGTGTATCCAAGTTGCTCATACCTGTTCTATGTAAAACCAAACAGCTTGTTGCTCTGGTCTTTTTGTTATATTGTAAACCGCGCTGATGCTAAATAGAGCGGTATATAAGAGCCTGTAATAAATAAATAATAAATAATAAATAAATCCCTTATGTTTCTTTGTCCTGCGTCTTTGTTTTAGACTAGAATCTTTATTTCATTTGTACCCTGCTCTCCCTATCTGGATTTAAATTGCTATGTTGATGATTACCATTAATGGTGTAAAAATGTAAATAAAGAAGTAATTAGACCTTACCCGCTAATTACTGTTCCTGAAGGATCTCCAGTCCAGTCCCTTTCTTCTGGGTTGTGCTCCTCTTCCAGCAGCTTGGAGGCTGAGTACGTCATTCTTTGACAACCTCAGGATATATATACCACTGGCAGCACCCACTAGCCTCAGTATCCTCTTGACAAAGTAGACTTAACAGAGAGACAAACTAAGCAAAACAACTAACCACTGTAAAACTATAACAAAACCATAGCTGCCGCCCCCCCCCTTCCCGGAAAGGGATATCCCAACCCTCCCTCTGAGGAGGCGGCTTACCTGAAAGGCCCTTACTAATTCTGATAGCCAACTTGACAGTAAATTTGGTAGCAGGGCCATGTGACTGCCTATTCTGCTCCAGCACCGCAAACCAAGAACAAAAAACCTCCCAGAAAAAAAACTTTGGCTCTTACAATCCTTCCTGAATGTCTTCGGATCGGTAACCTATTTGCCATTTTTACCATTCCGAGCGGGACCAGGGACTGGACTGGAGATCCTTCAGGAACACTAATTAGCAGGTAAGGTCTAATTACTTCTTCCTAAGCGTCTCTCCAGTCCAGTCCCTTTCTTCTGGGATGTAACAGAGCAGTTCAAGCATGGGAGGGGCTTGCCAAACCGGACCGAAGCACCGCTCCCCCAAAGCCGGCATCTGCCTGAACAGGTATGTAGGGAAGACCAAGTAGCCGCCCTACAAATCTCCAAAGGAGGAACCAGACTAAACTCCGCCCAAGAGGCCGCTTTTGCCCTTGTGGAATGAGCTCTGAAACCCATCGGGACTTGCCTTCCCCTTAGGATATAAGCCAAAGCAATGGCCTCCCTGATCCACTTAGAAATCAAAGCTTTGGCCGCTGCTTCTCCCCTGCATAGCCCTCCAAACAAAACAAATAACCGCTCCGACTTGCTTAGTACGCTTCAGATAACGCCTCAAAATTCTTCGCACGTCCAGTAAGCGCAACCGTGCATGGTCCTCCTCCTGCCCCAAGTTGGCAAAGGAAGGGAGAGACACCGACTGATTCACATGGAAGGGGGAAACCACCTTGGGCAAAAACGACGGTACCATCCACAACACCACCTTCTCCTTGAAGTGGATGAGAAAAGGGGGGTGGCAGGACAACGCTTGCAACTCTGACACACGACTGGCCGAACAAATGGTCACCAGAAAAACTGTCTTAAGCGTCAAATCCTTCAACGAAGTATGTTGTACTGGTTCGTAAGGCCCATCCGCTAGGGTATCTAACACCAGATTAAGATCCCAAGGAGGCACGGTCGACCTTTACTGCGGCCGCAATCGCCTCACCGCCTTAAGTAATCGAACAACATCTGGATGCTCACCTAATGATTTACTCATAATCTTGCCTCTGTAACAAGAAATAGCCGCTAGCTGTACCCACAAGGAACTGGCTGCCAGCCCTTTCTCAAAACCATCCTGCAAAAAATCTACAACCTCAGACGGAAACTCTCAAAGGCCTCTTCTGTTGATCTTCACACCAGTTCTTGAAAATGCGCCACACTCTCACATACGCTAGACAGGTTGACTGTTTACGCACCTTCAGCAATGTCGCGATCACTGCCCCCGAATATCCTCTTTTACGTAGCCTTGCCCTTTCAATAGCCAGGCCGTATGCGAGAACCGATCCACCTGCGGCATCCTCACGAGCCCCTGTCTGAGCAGGTCCTCTCTTAAAGGGAGGCGCCATGGTCTGTCTGCCAATAGCTGCATTAGATCGGCATATCACAGTCTCCTTGGCCAGTCTGGAGCTATCAGTATCACCAATTCCTGATGCGCCTCTATCCTTTGAAGAACCCTGCCTATGAGTGCCCACGGAGGTAACACATACAGTAATCCCTCCGTGGGCCACCGTTGAACTAGGATGTCCAGGCCCTCCAACATTCTTTCTTTCCTTCTGCTGAAGAACCGGCTGGTTTTGGCCGACTCCCAGCACACCATCAGATCCATGACAGGCGAGCCCCACCTGCGTTCCACCTGTTGGAAGACTTCCTGGCAGAGCTCTCACTCGCCGTGATCCACCTTGTACCTGCTGAGGTAGTCGGCCGTAACATTTTCCACTCCGGCCACGTGTTGAGCTGATAGGGCCAACAGATAAGTCTTGGCCCATACTAAGAGGCTTTCTGCCTCTTTTCTTCCAACAGAGGACTGCTCGTGCCGCCCTGTCTGTTGATGTAGGCCACCGCTGTCACATTGTCCGAGGGGACTCTAAATGCCCTCCTGCGAACCCAAAACAGAAACGCTCTGAGAGCCAGGGTCACCGCCCGCAATTCCAATCTGTTGATAGGCCATTGGAATTCCTGGGCACTCCAGAGTCCCTGGGCAAAATGCCCCTCGCAGTGTGCTCCCCAGCCCAACAGACTTGCGCCCGTCGTGACCTGCACCCACTGTGGAGATTCGAGAGGCATTCCTCTCTCTAGAGTCCCTGGAGAGAGCCACCATTATAGGGTCTCCTTGGTCGCTGGGGGACAGGGGAGCATCATTGACAAGGGCTGATGCTGATGAGACCAACGCCGTAGCACCACCATCTGCAGCGGACGCATATAGACCTTGCTATTTTACAATTCTTTGCCTGTTATCACTGCTGTTGCATCCCTAGGCATATGCTGATAGCCAATGGTAGAGCCTACAACATCTTACAATTAGCACACAACCCTGCTTACCAGTCAATCTACATTTACTGTTTCCACCGCCCTAAAATTGCCTTCTATTAGATCCTTCCATTGTAATCATGGCTATCTCTTTACTTGCAATAGTTAGCCTCTATCTTGTAACTAACACCACCCACAATACAGCAGCACTCTCGCCCACCATACACAATATCCCTATATTGCATAGGCTAGGAAGAAGGTACCACTCCTTCTACCAGCACTCAGCACCACATCCGCACCATGTTAGGCATTCTCACTTACTATATATCTCCCTTAACACTACTAATAGCTCCAAATCCGATCCCGCTCCCTCACATATTAATCTAAATTGTGCACTCATCAACGCTCGCTCAGTGCGTAAAAAGTGGCCAGCCATTACAGATCTTATTACAAAGCTGAATTTAGACCTTCTCCTGGTCACAGAATCATGGTTAGCAGACACAATGTCCTGATAAACCAACTCAACCCCCCAAGCATTTTCAATACACACCTGTCACAGAACAATCCGAAGAGGAGGTGGAGTCTTTATTCTATCAAGAACTAACCTCCAATTTAAACTACTATCCTCTAGGAGTACCACACACATGGACGTAGTTTCTGTAGCCAACAAGCATATCACCCTAAATCTCATATACAGAGCTCCTTCTTCACCACCAGAAGATCTCTCTAGCATAACAGAGATTGCCTGCAATCCCGAAAGCCCACACAAATCCAACTGGTTAATTGGTGACTTCAACCTCACCTCACTAAATCCTAGCCACTCTGCCACGTTCCTCGATGCCATGTCTGAGCTCAATTACTCACAACTAGTCAGCTCCCCTACACACCTCAAGGGTAATACTCTTGATCTCATTTTCGCTCCCCAGTCTATAGCAAACACCAAGTTTAACCTATCACCTACCCCTGTGCCATGGTCAGACCATACCTTAATATCCTTCCAAATCCCATGCCAGCAAAACCATATTCCAACAAGACAGACAAATATAGTCTCATCAGGATCAACAACCCGATTCAAAACACTCGACAAGGATGACTTCATCAGCCGCACTCTTCCAGCTCTTCGTCAACCAGCCAAAGACCTAGATGAACTGATCAACAAATGGTACACCACCCTGAACTCCTCTTCACAGCTACCTTCCTCGAGTAGACCACCAGCATCCAGCGTATCACCAAGAATTAGAAATCCAGCACCATGGTTCTCGGCCGAATTACGACTATCCCTCCAAAAGCTAAGAAAACAAGAGAGAAAATGGTGCAGATCACGATCTCCCACCGACCAAACGAATTATGAAAATGCTCTAAAGCAACACCGGGAGAAAATAGCCGGAAAAATGAGAACACCATACAGAAATCCTTCTCCGATCGTTAAACAAACCACGAGACCTTTTTAACATCGCTAAATCTCTAAGGCACCATCTTCCAACCAAACAATATTAATTCAGCCTCAGCCCTTTGCTGACTACCTACAATCTAAAACTATTAACACAAACACGACACCAAGTTGGATACCCAACTCAGTTCCTCTGATACAGCCACTAAAACATTTTGTCACCCCTACGGTGAAATTCATCACTGACCTTATTGCTACCTTGAATACTACTACAGCCCAAACGATCCTTGCCCCGCCTATTGGATCAGAACGATGCGTGCTGAACTGAGCCCCCACTCTAGCCCACATCATGCAAATTTCCTTCACAGCTGGATCATTCCCAATATCTCTTAAGCAAACTTCCATACGCCCTCTCCTGAAAAACAATAAACTCGACCCAGCGAAAACAGACTCCTATCGTCCAATCTCAAGTATACCCCTTCTAGCCAAAATCATCGAGAAGGTGGTGCAAATCCAACTGCAGCAGCATAAAGATATTTCAGCCCCACTGGATCCCTGCCAACATGGGTTCCGTGAATCCCACGGTATAGAGACACTACTCACATTACTTATCAACACCTTATCTAGAGGGATTGACAAGACTGAAAATGGGTTCATTCTCATCTTCCTTGATATCTCAGCAGCTTTCGATTCAGTTAACCATGTGCAACTTCTCCACCGCCTTCAAGAGAAGGGAGTTCAGGGTTCGGCTTGGGAATGGTGTAGATCCTACCTAACTAACCGCTGGCAACAGGTTCGGATAGGATCTTCAACATCTTATCCTTTCCATCAACAGGGTGTACCTCAAGGATCCTCTTTATCTGCTCTACTTTTTAACATATATATGCAACTGATCTGTGACATCATCCGAGCATTCAATATTTCCAGTCTGATCTATGCAGATGATGTCCTGATATTCACCCCAATAAGAATCAAGACCCCCGACTTCTCCCCAATAATCGAGTGCTTCAATGCGATTACGGACTGGCTCTTATCCCAGAATCTGTGAATAAACTTTAAGAAAACTGAGGTCCTATTCGTAACCAGGAATAAGAACTTCTCTCCCCCCACATTGAAAGTGAGAGACGTGGAACTTCCACGTAAATCATTGATACGCTACCTGGGAGTCACCACAGATCAAGAACTAACCTTCAAAGATCACATAAAGCAGACTGTCAAATCCATCTACAATAAAATACGAACGCTGAAACACCTAAGACCTCTACTTGCCCCTAATGATTTCAGAACAATCTTCCAATCCCTTGTGATACCACATTTTGATTACGCCAACATCATCCTACACGGTCTCTCTAAGAGCACCCTCAATCCACTTCAATTGGCGATGAATACAGCAGCTCGCATCCTCTGCTGTATTTCCAGAAGAGACCACATCACTCCTATACTCATAGAGCTTCACTGGCTACCCCTACAAGCCAGGATCACCTACAAGGCACTATTGCTATCTTTTAAAGCAATCAATCAGATAGCTCCACCTTGCCTCTCTTCACTCCTTACTAGCACTCCCACAAACAGGCTAAGAAGGTCAGCAGCCGCTAATACCCTTGCTATACCAATTGAGTACACTAAATGTAACCAAGCAACCAGAGATAGGGCCTTCACTTTCTTCGCTCCGACCTGTTGGAACAATCTCCCTCCGCATATCCGATCAATAAAGGACCTCTCCCAGTTTAGAAAGGTCCTTAAACATTACCTATTCTGCCTGCACCTTGTATGCACTAATCCTACGCCCCCTCTCCCCACCTCACAAATCACCCACACTGCCTCTAACACCCCAACAACATAGCCCTGGTAGAACACGAAGCAGACCCTCTGCACACCCAAAAGGTCCATAGACCTCAAAGTTTCTCCACTACGATTTTCAACATGTTACATGATCTGTAAATAGTCCACAGGTGAAATATCCGTTTTGTATATAGTTACCCTGTTACTTCCAAGTTACTGACCATGTTGTAATGTAAGCAAAAGATTTTTCTGATGCAAAAATTGTTATTTGTAAACCGCACTGATACCAAAGAGCGCGGTATATAAGAACTGTAAATAAATAAATAAATTAAATATGTGCCCTGGCACAGGGAATCAGGTCTAACGTTGCCGCCATAGTCCCCAGCACCGGCAGGTAGTCCCATGCCGAGGGCGCCCCCCGATCCATAAACTCGCATACCAAACGCCGAAGGTCTTTTGCTCTCTGAGCTGGCAAGAACACCCTGCCCGAGACCGTGTCGAACCTTGCTTCCAAGTACTCGATCTCCTGAGTGGGAACCAACCTACTCTTTGACAGATTGATTACCCAACCCAAACTTCGCAGGAAAAGAGTAGTTACTCACCTGTAACAGGTGTTCTCCAGGAGTAGCAGGAATCAGTCCTCACTTATGGGTGACATCGACGTCGATGGAGCCCCCATGCGGAGCAATTCCCCAGCTTTCTAAGAAAGCCTTTGGGAATACTGCGCGCATGCGCGGTCCCCTTCCCGCCTAAAGGTGCCATCTTGCTCAGTCCAATGACACAGCTAAAAAACAGCACACAAAAATGTAAAAATAAACTATGTACAATTGCAACTCCCAGGGGAGGAGGGAGGGTTGTGAGGACTGATTCCTGCTGCTCCTGGAGAACACCTGTTACAGGTGAGTAACTACTCTTTCTCCAGGACCAAGCAGGAAGTCAGTCCTCACTTATGGGACTCCCCAGCTTCAGGCTACCGGGGACCCAGAGCTGAAAAATGAGCTCCCTCTAGCCTCAGCATCAGAGAAAGGATTTCACTGAAACATACCTCTACCGGTAGCCCAACCAGAGGGCTGGAGGGTAGGAGTTGCCTAAACCTCAAAGAGATTCCGGAGCACTGCCTAACCGAAAGCACTGTCCCTGCAGGACTCCCTCTCCAGGCAGTAATGGGCCGCAGAAGTCTGGCTTGAGGAGCAAGTTGCAGCCCTACAGATGTCTGCCAACGATAGAGTGGAGATGAGCTACTGAGGCAGCCATTGCCCTGACATGGTGGGCCGTGACCCGACCCTGCAAGGGAAGGTCAGCTGCCCTGTAAGCCCAGGTGATAGAGTCAGCCACCCAGATGGACAAGGTACGTTTGGAGACAGGCAACCCCAATTTATTAGGGTCAAAAGATACGAAAAGCTGAGTAGCCCTCCTATGCCCCTGTGTACGCTCAAAGTAGAAGGATAAGGCCCTCCTACAGTCCAGGGTATGCAGGACTGTCTCAGCCCGGCTGGCATGGGGCCTAGGGAAGAACGTTGGAAGAACCACCTCCTGGTTGAGATGGAAAGAGGAGACAACTTTAAGGAGGAACTTAGGATGAGTCCGAAGGACTACCCTGTTCCTATAGAAGCGAGTGTAAGGCCTGTCACAGACCAGGGCTTGAAGCTCACTCACCCTCCTGGCCGAGGTCAGGGCCACAAGGAAGAGAGCCTTCCAAGAAAGGAAGCAGAGAGGACATGTAGCCATCGGCTCAAAGGGTGGGCGAGTCAGTTGCTGCAAGACCACATTCAATTCCCACTCAGGGGCCGGTGGATGGAGAGGAGGCTTGAGCAAGAGCAAGCCTCTGAGAAACCTGGACACCAAGGGGTGAACAGATAGAGAGTGCCCCTCCACCAGTCAGTGATGAGCTGCTAGAGCAGAGAGGTGGACCCGAACCGAATTGGACTTAAGGCCTTGATTGGACAAGTGCAGCAGATACTGAAGCACTAACGGTACAGTGCAGGCGAAAGGATCCTCCTTGCACTGCTGACACCAGATAGAGAACCTTTTCCACTTCAAGGCATAGGTTTTTCTGGTGGACTGCTTTCTAGAGGCCAAGACCACCTCCTCCACTTCTCGGGGTAGGCCCCAGGGAGCCAACACTACCCTTGGAGCCTCCAGGCCATCAACTGGAGAGATTTGAGATTGGGGTGCAGAAGGGAGCCCTGATCCTGAGAGAGAAGATCGGGCTGCAGCCTCAGAGGGAGTGGTGTGTCCACGGCTAGCTGGAGCAGAAATGGAAACCAGGGCTGCCTCGGCCACCAGGAAGCTATCAGAAGTACCGAGGCCTTGTCCCTTAGAATCTTGAACAAGGTTCGGGCCACCAGAGGCATGGGAGGAAACACATACAGGAGGCCCTGGGACCAAGAAATCAGGAAGGCATCCGCTGCTATCCTCAGGGGATGCGGTTGCCTGAAACAGAACCTGGGCAGCTGCCAGTTCAGGGGACTGGCAAAGAGATCTATGGAGGGAAGCCCCCATCTCAGGAAAATATTCTGAACCACCAAGGGATGCAGTTGCCACTCGTGGGGTTGCAGAATCCTGCTCAACCTGTCCGCCAGGAAGTTTTCCTAGCCAGGGAGATAAACAGCCTTGAGAAACATGTTGTGTTTGAGAGCAAAAGAGCACAGGGCCTGTGCCTCCTGACAGAGGAGGCTGGATCCCGTGCCCCCCTGCTTGTTCACATAGAACATGGCCACTTGATTGTCCATCTGCATCAGAACAGACTGGCGAGCCAAGGTGTGAGAGAAGGTTTTGAGGGCTAGGCGAATAACCCGAAGTTCTAGTAGGCTGATCTGTTGCGTGGCCTCCCATGGAGACCATAGGCCTTGAGTGCACCGTTCCAGACAATGTGCACCCCAGCCCTGCAAGGAGGCATCTGTCGTCAACACCACTGTGGGGACAGGCACCTGAAAAGGCACCCCCTGTAGTAAGTTGGGGGGGTGTAGCCACCACTGTAGGGAGTTCAGGAATGGTTTGGACACCCGCACTTTGTCTGTGAGGCTCCCTGTGGCCTGCTTTCACTGAGTCCTGAGGCACCACTGTGCAGGTCTCATGTAGAGGCGGGCATTGGGGGTCACATGCACTGTCGATGCCATGTGGCCTAGGAGCCTTAGACAGAGTCTGGCGGAAACCCTTGGCAGGCATAGAAACTGGTTTGCCAAGTCTATGAGTCTTCTAGCAAGTAAACCTTTGCTTGCAGGGAGTCCAGCAGCGCCCCTATGAACTCCAGGTTCTGGGAGGGGAGCAAAGTGGACTTTGCGAAGTTTATTACAAAGCCTAGGTGTTGAAGGAGGGAAACAGTTCGGAAGGTGGCTTGCCTGGCCTCCTGGCAAGTCTGACCCCTGATGAGTCAGTCGTCCAGGTAGGGGAAGACAAAAACACCTTGAGTCCTCAAGTAGGCCGCCACCACGGCCAGGCACTTTGTAAAGACCCTTGGGGCGGAGGTTAGGCCAAAGGGCAGTACTCTGTACTGGTAACGGTTTCGTCCCACAATGAACCTGAGGTACTTTCTGTGGTCTGGATGAATGAGGATGTGAGTGTACGCATCCTTTAAATCTAAGGAGCATAGCCAATCTCCCTGCTGGAGGTAGGGCAGAAGTGTTCCAAGAGTAAGCATTTTGAACTTTTCCTTCTCTAGGAATTTGTTGAGATTTCTGAGGTCTAGAATAGGCCGAAGGCCACCGGTTCTTTTGGGTACAAGGAAATACCTGGAGTAGAACTCTTGACCTTGTAGGTGGGGAGGCACAGGTTCCACTACCCTGTCCACCAACAGACCTTGGAGCTCCTGAAGGAGAAGATCTGTGTGCAGGGGAGGCCTTGGAGGCTCCCCTGGAAAGTATGCCTGGCCTCCTGGCAAGTCTGACCCCTGATGAGCAAGTCGTCCAGGTAGGGGAAGACAAAAACACCTTGAGTCCTCAATTAGGCCGCCACCATGGCCAGGCACTTTGTAAAGACCATTGGGGCGGAGGTTAGGCCAAAGGGCAGTACTCTGTACTGGTAATGGTTTCCTCCCACAATGAACCTGAGGTACTTTCTGTGGTCTGGATGAATGAGGATGTGAGTGTACGCATCCTCGAGATCTAAGGAGCATAGCCAATCTCCCTGCTGGAGGTAGGGCAGAAGTGTTCCAAGAGTAAGCATCTTGAACTTTTCTTTCTCCAAGAACTTGTTGAGGTTCCTGAGGTCTAGAATAGGCCTGAGGCCACCGGTTCTCTTTGGCACGAGGAAGTACCTGGAGTAGAAACCGTGTCCCTGCAGGCGAGGAGGTACAGGCTCCACCGCCTTGTCTAGATGGAGACCTTGAAGTTCTTGAAGGAGGAGGTCTGTGTGTAGAGGAGGCCTGGGAGGCTCTCCTGGGAAGTAGGCAGGGGGCAATTGCTGGAAATAGAGCATATAGCCTCTGTGGACTATGCTCAATACCCAAGCATCTCCTGTAATGGGTGGCCACCTGTGGGCAAAAAGGGCTAGATGACCTCCTGTGCAGGAATGGGGCAGCAGAGGTGGAAAGGCTATGCTGTGGGAGTCAAAAACCCCCTCCCTGCTGAGCAGGAGCAGGCGGCTTGGGGGTCTTCTGTCTATGGGGCCCATGTCCCTGCCCCTTGGCCTGCTGACCCTGCTGGGGAGGCCTGGTACTGAGGGAAAGGTTTGTAGGCAGCTGCCTTTCTCGGGTAAAAGGGCTTTTTACCCGAGCCCTTCTTTTTGTGAGAAGGGGCAGAAGTTTTTCTGGACAGCCTTGTCCTAGTCAGGTGCTCAGTTTCGAGCTCAGCTGCCTTCTCGGCCATGGGTTTGCCAAAAAGGTTTTCACCTTGGCAAGGGACATCGACCAACTTGTCCTGCACCCAGGGCTCGAGGTCCGATGACTGCAGCCATGGCTGGCGTCGGGCTCCGATGCCGGCTGCCGCTACATGAGCCAAAGCCTCGAAGCCATCGTAGGCTGCTCGGGACATGTACTTCGAGCAGTCCCGGACTCCTGAGGACAAAGTCTGGAACCTCTGCAAAGGTTCCCCGGAGAGGCCAGCAGAGAACCCGGCAATCTCTTTCGCCAGGTCTCGTATGTACATGCCCATGTACAGCTGGTAGGACTGGACACGGCAAGCAAGCATTGAGCCCTGGAAGCACTTTCTGCCGAAAGCATCCAGGTTCCGGGCCTCCCTGCTGGGAGGCACAGCGGAGTGCATCTTCTGGCTCTTCAGACGATGCATGGCCGATTCCACCACCATGTCATTGGACTGAGCAAGATGGCACCTTTAGGCGGGAAGGGGACCGCGCAGGCACGCAGTATTCCCAAAGGCTTTCTTAGAAAGCTGGGGAATTGCTCCGCATGGAGGCTCCATCGACATCGATGTCACCCATAAGTGAGGACTGACTTCCTGCTTGGTCCTGGAGAACTGACCACGCTGGTGGTTGCCTTCAGGCTCTCATCTTTGGACTTGGCCCTGATCAACTAACTGTCTAGGTAAGGATGAATGAGAATACCTTCTTTGCGTAAAGCTGCTACGACAACCACCATCACTTTGGTGAAGGTGCATGGAGCCGCCGCTAAACCGAACGGCAAAGCCTGAAACTGAAAGTGCCCCTTTGCACTGCAAAGCGCAGGAACTGCTTATGAGACTTTCTGATGGGGATATGTAAATATGCCTTGGTGAAGTTGAGAGAGGTTAAAAATTCTCCCTGCCGGACCGCTACTATCACTGACTTCAGTGTTTCCATACGAAAGTGGGGAACCCGAAGACACCGATTGACCCGCTTGAGGTCAAAAATCGGCCTTAGGGAACCTTCCTTCTTTGGAACTACGAAATAGATAGAGTATTGACCGCAGCTGCATTGATCTTTTGGCACCGGGACGACCGATCCCAAGGCCATCAGCCTTCTTAAAGTTTCCTCTACTGCTGCGCATGTGGCCTGTGACTTGCAAGGTGACTGGACGAAGGAGGGAAGGACTGGCCTCGTGAACTCGAGGGCATAACCGACCTGCACTACCTCCAAGACCCACTGGTCGGACGTAACCCAGGCCCAGGTGGGAAAGAATTGCCGCAGACATCCCCCTACTGGCAGAACTCCCACCCGAGCCCCCGCAGCTTCATTGCGGCTTTCTCTGTGTGGAAGCGGCCGAAGAGGCCCCAAAACCTCTTCCCGCTCCTCGAAACCCCCGGAAGCCCTGTCCTGTCGAGGGAAAACGGCCCCTCTGGAAGGACCAAACCAGTCGAAACCTCCGGGAGTCCCTCTGCTGTGACCATCCCGGAGCCAAAAAGCGACTCTGCTTGGGCCTATCTTCCAGAAGCCTGCTGCCCTTTGACTCGCCTAGATCCTTCACCAACTTATCCAAGTCTTCTCCTAAAATCAGCTTACCTTTAAAGGGGAGCCTGCTGAGACGGGCTTTGGAAGAAGCATCTGCCTCCCAGTTGCGGAGCCAAAGGTACCGCCGAGCAGCAACCACAGAAGCCATGTTTTTCGAAAAAGTCCTAATAAGATCATATTGGCTATCTGCCAGATAGGCCGCGCCAGACTCAAATCTCTCTGCTTCTCCCTGCGGCCCTACCGTAGACTCACCAGCGGTCTGTAGCTGTTGGGACCACCTCAGGCAAGCCCGGGCTACCCAAGCCCCACATACCAACGCCTGAAGGGCCAGGGCACTAATGTCAAAGGCTTGCTTCAACAATGTGTCCAGCTTTTTGTCTTGAGCATCTTTTAGAGCTGCACTGCCCTCCACCGGAATGGTAGTCTTCTTGGTAACCGCCGATACTGCCGCATCCACTCTGGGCGACTTCAACAACTCCTTCTCTGTTTCCGGCAGAGGGTACAGACGCGACATTGATCGCACGCCCCTCAATCCGGCCTCCGGCTGATCCCACTCCTCCTGAATCATCTGTCACACCACCCTGTGGACAGGAAAGACTCTGAGATTTCCTAACTGCCTAAATCAACGGATCTTCCAAATCATCCTCTTGCGCAGGGACCCCTGCGGACATGTTAAGTACCTTCAGGGACTCTCCAATTAAAGCAGGCAGCTCCTCTCAACGGAAAATCCTCACTATTCTCGCCTGCTCCTCTGGAATCTCTCCTTCCTTGAGCTCTTCTTCCTCTTCCCCCAACTCCTGTTCCGAGACCTCCCTTTCTAGTGTCTCCGATCCAGGGGAGAGAGGTTCCTTTTCCTCCAAGGTTCTAACCCGCTTGGAGGGGATAACTGCCTCAACTAGTGACTTGGCCTCCGCCTCACGCTTTCGTGTGCGTCCCTGACTCCCCTGTTGACACAGACAGAAAGCCTTGTGTAATAACAAAACAAACTCCGGGGAGAAACCTCTGCAGAGACCTCCTTCTCCTGAGGAGGTCCCGGGCTGTGGCTGGGAGGGTACCTACTGCTCTAAACTCAAAGAGGAGAACCCTCTCCGAGAAGAACCCTCCAAGGGTTCCACCGAATCCTGAGAGACTGGAGTTGAAGGCTCTTGAGACCCGCTAGCCTGTAGCCCCTGCTCCACAGAGGCCACCTCCATGACGCAGCCAATGCAGACACCTGCTTCCGACACTGCTCCTCTGCGAAATCCGCAGACCAGACACTGCAGCCGAGCAGGCATCTTACAACCTAACAGCTTGTGCTTCCTTTTTTTTTTTATGAATCAAACAATGTACATATAAACTAACTTATATAAATATATATATATACACCACCAAGAATATATAATATATATATATATACCTACACCTAAATGTGCAGAGAATTGTAAGTTAAGCTGTTGTTGAGTCCAAATACGGCCCTCCCCCTCCACGGGGAAGGGCTGTTTACCTGCCTTCCTCTGACCGCTGCCACGCACCCGGTAAAATCCCGGCTTGCGAAAGCACATGAAAACAAAGGGAGAGGAACAAACCTCTTGCCTCCCCGAGCTGCTACTCCGTTGAGCGCCTTAGCAGTGACCGCGGAACTCTCTTGTGCTCCCCTGCACTGTTCTGCCTTCCTATCTTGTGCTGTTCTCCCGTTGAACCAGAGACTTCCGGCAGGGGATAGAGCGCCTCTGTCTTCCCGCCCATGTGCTCAGCTGCTTCTCAGGCTTCGGCAGCAAGGCGGGAGAAAGCGCATAGGCCCTGCATGCTCGGGAGATGCGGCGGAATGCACCTCGCCAGACTCCCGCTTCAGCATTTTTTTGCAAAACTCCCTGCTTCGGGCCGAGATAAGCCTCCTCCGGTCCCAAGCCCTTCACCTGGTGTGGGAAGGGGGGGGGGGGGGGTAAGCCCAGAGGATCCTGGCAGTGAATAAATGAAATTAAATATAATTAAATGGGAACAACAAAAAGAAATAAAGAAAGGCAACACAACAAACCCCTCTAAAACTAACATCTCTCCAGTAAGCCTGCTTCTGGCTTACTGCTCCCTCCAGCTGCTTGGAGACTGAGTATACTGAGGCTCGTGGGTGGTGCCAGTGGTATATATATCCTGAGGTTGCCAAAGAATGACGTACTCAGCCTCCAAGCTGCTGGAAGAGGAGCACAACCCAGAAGAAAGGGACTGGACTGGAGAGACACTTAGGAATATTTTTTTTTTTAAACACATAGCACCATCCCTCCACCAATTTGATCCATCCTATCACTGTGCTATAATTGGTACCATAGTATCCCAGTGCCCCACTGGCTATCCTCCTTCCACCAAACCTCTGAGATGCCCATTACATCTACCTCTTTCCTTTAGTGCTATATATTCTAACTCTGCCATCTAATTTTTTTGCTTCTAGCATTCATACAGAGAGATTTCAAGGTATGTTTTCTTGAATCCATTACCTTCTTAGCAGTTGACAGGGGTAATTTATCTTTCAACTCTTTATTGAAAGGCACCTGAACTACTTTAGCTTTTATAGCAAACTCTTTATCAGGATGCCCTAACGCCCCTGTATTTTTGGTATCCTTCATAGACAGCCTTACTCCAAACAGTATGCTCCTGAGTTACTGTCAGCCTTCCCTCAGGTTCTAGCTGTTCTCACTCATTTTTGATAGTTCGCGCCAGCAGCCTGGTGTCATCCCAGATAAGGTGAAGCCCATCTTTGCAGAATAGGCTCCCCTCTTCCTCAGAATGTAGCCCAGTTCCTAATAAATCTAAAACCTTCCTCCCTGCACCATCTCATCCATGCATTGAGACTCCAGAGCTCTGCCTGTCTCTTGGGTCCTGGTCCTCGCTTCATATCTTTACTTCACACTATTTTTTGTATCAGGCCACAATTAGAGAGAGTGCATTGGTTGAGCTGCTCGCATTATCTTGGTGACCGTGCTGCCCCCGAATAGTGAGCAATTCATAATGAGATGAGCAGTCCTGAGCTTAGGAATCACTCACTTGGTGCCCGACTCAATACTCAGATAGCGTTGTTTCTCACCTTTTAGCAATGTATTTGAATTTGTAAGAAAGGATGATTAGTGAATGCATCAAATGAATAAACAAGTTAATTTTCTGTGCTATGGAATGACTCAGAATCAATTTTTTTTTCCTGTCAAGTTAAAGGCATTCAAAATTAGACATCCAAATAGAAACAGGATTTATATTACAGGGGGTAAAAAAGGACATAAACCTCAAATCGGAGAAGGTGCTTCACGTGCCTCTTTTCTCTTACAAGGGAGTTCTTTTTTTAGCTGCTTAATTTCTTTTGAGGCTTCTGCCCTTGTCAGATATTTTTACAAGCAGCAAGCTGGAACATGGACATTTACCTCTTCAAGCACTGGAGACCATTATATAAGAACATACGATGCCATACTGGGTCAGACGAAGGGTCCATCAAGCCCAGTAGCCTGTTCCCAACAGCTGCCAATCCAGGTCATAAGTATCTATCAGGTTCTCAAAAAAGGTATACAATATCCATGCTGCTTATCCCAGGGTAAGCAGTGGATTTCTCTGGTCCTCTTTAATAATGGTTTATAGACTTTTTCCTCCAAGAACTTGTACAAACCTCTTTTAAACCCAGCTACAGTAACAGCTTTTACTACATCTTTCAGTAATGAATTCCAGAGTTTGATTACACTGGTCAACATTGAAATCGTTACTGACTTTAAAAGGCCCTAATCTGTAGCATCTTGGTGAGCTGAACACGAATATAACATTAAAAAAAATTTATTGGCTCTCGTTTTGAAGATATTGCATGTAGTTCATTTTTGACGTTTCACCGTGTAAAGTTATCCAGTAGGACATCAACAAAATCCCAAATAAGCCTTGAATGATGTAATATTGAATCACATTGCATAATACCAGCATGCACACATCATCTAGAGTTGATTGCATCATTTTCTGATGCAATGCAATACTACTGCCAGACGGCTGCTGAAGCCATCTGACGTCAGCAGTGTACTATACGCGGTCGGAAAGGAAAGTAATCTGATATTCTGTTCCGATATTGAAAGCCTCATGAATGCCTTAAAAATTACTCATGACCCACAAGACTGGAGACTATTTATAGACTCTTCGAAACTGAGTCTGAAGGCTGTGCTTTTGAATAATGGAAACCGTCTTCCATCTATTCCAGTAGCGCATGCCATCCACATGAAAGAGACATACGATAACTTAAAGCATCTACTGACTTCCATTAACTATAACAAGTACAGCTGGCACCTCTGTGGTGACTTGAAGGTAGTTGCCTTTTTAATGGGACTGTAGCAAGGATATATAAAATGCATGTGCTTCTTATGTGAGTGGGATAGCCGAGCAAGGGATTGGCACTACTTGCGGAAGGAATGGAATCGCAGACAAAATGTAACAGTTAGAGAGAAGAATATCCAGCACCCAGCTCTGGTTGAGGCTCACAAAATCCTGCTACCATCCCTTCACATCAAACTAGGTTTGATGAAAAACTTCGCGAAAGCCATGGACCACACTTCGCAAGCTTTCCGATACCTGCATGAAAAATTCCCTCGACTCAGCAAAGCAAGATTAAAGAGGGAGTTTTTGTGGGTCCTCAGATTCGAGAGCTCTTCAAAGATGACCAGTTCAACAACTTGCTGCAGGGTGATGCGAAACAAGCATGAAATGCTTTTCGCCTAGTGTCAAACTTTCTCGGGAATTTTAGGGCAGAAAACTACAAGGATCTAGTAGAAGAGATGCTGATGCAGTATCAGAAACTTGGCTGCAATATGTCTCTAAAGATCCATTTCCTTGATTCCCATCTTGATTTCTTTCCTGACAACTGTGGTATGGTTAGTGAACAGGGCGAACGTTTTCACCAGGCTATCGCAACGATGGAGCAAAGATACCAGGGAAAATGGTCCACTACAATGCTGGCTGACTACTGCTGGACACTCCCCAGAGAAGCTCCCTAACAGCTGTAGAAGAGACAGGCGAAAAAATCTAAGAAGTAGTCTATGACTTGGTTTTTTTTACAGGTATTAACCGAAGGCCTATTATATTTACTATTGACATGCATTTCGTGATGTAAACATTAATTCTTGTAGATTACAAAAAACCTAGAGCCAACTATGCAATTTCACTGTCATATTCATGTTCAGCATATAAAAACTGATAAGAAATGACTATTTTTATTTCAGTAACATGACTTTTGTAAAAATGTGTTGACCAGTGTTACATGTTGAGCGAAAAAAATATTTTCTCCTATTAGTCTTAAATGAGAGACATTTTACCTTCACTGCATGTCCCCTCTTCTTTCTACTTTATGAAGGAGTATTCAACCAATCTATATTTACCTAATCCACTCCATTCATTACTTCATAGAGCTCTATCATATATCTCCCCTCAGCCATCTTTTTTTCCCAAGCTGAAGAGCACTAACATTTTAAGCCTTTCCTTGTAGGTGTATCCTTCCATCCCTTTTATCATTTTTTCAACTCTTCTCTGTACCTTTTCTAATTCTGCTATATCCTTTTTAAGATATGGTGACCAGAACGGCACACAATATTAAAGGTGCTGTCGCACCATGGAGTGATACAGAGGCATGATAAATATCGGTGGGTTTTCCTCTCCATTCCTTTCCTGATGATTCTTGCTTTCTATTTACTTTTTTGGCTGCCGCTGTACACTGGGCAGAGGATTTCAGCATATTATCCATGATGACACCTAGATCCTTTTCCTGGGTGGTGCTTCCTAATGTGAAACCGAGCAACGAACAGAGCCTTTGTGTTCTACGCACCCATATGCTGGAACGCTCTCCCATCCACCATCCGGTCCATCACTGACCTCACCCAATTTAGGAAGGCACTTAAGCACCATCTATTCCTTCAGTACTACTCCCACTCTAGCGACGACTCCCAACCAGGCATAACTAACAACCAGAATAACACCACTAGCACACTCACATCACACTGATGAGGCGCCATCCATTAGCATATCCGTACACCCTATATACTGAATGTGTCTATAGCTGTAAATAAGTGCCAAGCATCTCCGGCCAACTCTGTGCACCCGTGACTGAACTGCTGACCTGTATATAGTACTTAACATTGTAAATTATATATAGTTATTGTATATAGTTACTCAACATTGTATTACTTAACATTGTAAATTGTAGCCAAGCAGACCTGGTCAATACTGTATATCCATGACCAGATTGCTCAGCATGTACATAGTTACCCCAGTTAATCCCAATTGCAACACCTGTTCTTTGTAAGTACATTACAGGTCCCGCCTGCTCTGTACAACTTATTGACGACTGTAAACCGCACTGATTCTAAAGAGCGCGGTATAGAAAAGACATTAAATAAATAGTGTAACTGTAGTTTGGGTTGTTCTTCCCTAAATGCATAAATTTGCCTTGTCCACATTAAATTTCATCTGCCATTTGGACACCTAGTCTCTAAATTTCGTCCTCTTGCAATTTTTCACAATTGTTCCACAATAATCTTGTGTCATCTGCAAATCTGATCACCTCACTCATTATTCCCATTTCCAAGTCATTTATGAATATGTTAAAAAGCAGCAGGCCCAGAAAAAATCCCTGGGGTACTCCACTATTCACCTTTCTCCATTGAGAAAACTGGCCATTTAGTCCTACTCTGTTTTCTTTTAACCAGTTCCTAATCCACAATAATACACTGCCTCTTATCCCATGACTTTTTAGTTTCCCCAAGAGTTCCTCGTGAGGGACCTCATCAAAGCCTTCTGAAAATCCACATACAAGGTTCACATTTATCTATCTGTTTATTCACACCTTCAAAAAAATATAACAGATTAGTGAGACAAGACTTTCCTTGGCTAAATGTAGATAGTCATGGCTTTCTCCCATTAAACCATGACTATCTACATGTTCAGTAATTTTATTCTTTACAATGATTTCTTCCACTTTGCCTAGTACTGTTGTCAGGCTCACCGGTATGTAGTTTCCTGGATCACCCCTGGAACTTTTTTAAAATATTGGTATTACATTGGCCAATCTTCAGGTGCTATAGATTATTTTAATGATAGTTCACAGATTACTAATAGTAAGTCTGCAATCTCATATTTCAGTTCTTTAAGCCCCCTGGGTTGTATACCATCCGGGCCAGATGATTTGCTACTCTTTGATTTATCAAATAAATGCATTACATTTTCCCGGTATATCAATATTTTTTTCAGTTCTTCTGATATATCACCTTTAAAAAACATTTCAGACATGGGTAACTTCCCTACATTTTCTTCAGTAAAGATCGAAGCGAAGAATTCATTCAGCTTCTCTGATATGGCCTTATCTTCCCTTAGAGCCCCTTTTACCTCTCTATCATCTAATGGTCCAATTGTCTCTCTCTCAGGTTTTTTTGCTACAAATGTACTTGAAAACGTTTCTAAAATGCAATTTTACTTCCATGGCAAACTTCTTTTCAAAGTCTCTCTTTGCCTGCCTTATCAATGCCTTGCATCTAACTTGCCAGTGCTGTTTCCTGTTTTCATCATTTGGCTCCTTTTTCCATCTCCTTAAAAATCCTATCTTGTCTACAACAGCCTCTCTGACCTCACCTTTAAACCATGCCGGCATTCATTTAACCTTCCTTCCACCTTTCTTAAAGCTTTGAATACATCTGGTCTGGGCTTCCAAGATAGTATTTTTAAACCACCCCCCATTCTTAATGTAAATGCTGTGTCATGATCTGCTAAGCAAAACTAAACTAATCCATCAACAAGTAGAGCAAAGGCAGCTGCCATAACAGAACAAAAGACCGCTTCATTAATAATGCAATGTTCACTGTGCATTTCCCAAACCACCCTTTTATCTTCTGACAAAAAGTACTCAGGCCGGAGGGCTGGGGGTTCAAATCCCACTGGAGGACAGCAACCTCGGGCCGGAGGGACTGGGGTTTCTAATCCCACAGGCGCTCCTTGTGGCTTTGGGCAAGCCACTTAAACCTCCGTTGCCTTAGGTACAAAATGTAGATTGTGAGCCCTTCGGGGACAAGGGAAATTTATACCGCACCTGATGTACACCGCTCTGACCCAGTGAAAAGTGGTATATAAGCACTGCTAAATAAGTTTAAATTAGACTTACCTGCTAATTGTAGTTCCTGGAGGAACTCCAGTCTAGTCCCGGAAACTCTGGAGTTTATTTTATTTATTTATTTAACAATCATTTATATACCGCATCTTCCAGAGATCAGTTGCGGTTCACAATAAACAACAATCAACAAAGCAGAGTTTGTTTTACATGTAACATCTTATAACAACAAGCAATAATATAAGTAAACAGCAAATGTTAATACTGAACAGAACAGAACAGTGAAAACTATATACATTATATACAGATACACATTATTGTTGTGATCCTCTTCCAGCAGCTTGGAGACTGATCCACGTCACACTTTTGATGACACCGGTATAAGTACTCAGGCACCTCCTCCTCGCTCCAGTAACCTATTGACAAAGCAGACTCACCGGAGCAACAATTAAGTAATAACATACTCATAACTGTGCCTAAAATGGCTTACTAACAACTGGAAAATGAACAAAACTGCAAAGGCTCTTGCTTCTTCTCTAGAAGACAACATGTCCCGTAAACATGCTGCCCCCCCAAACTTACATTCCCCATCCCAACCGGAAGCACTACAGACCATTCTGTTTTCTTACCTGTACACCTGCTTGCTTCAGGCACCAACTTCCCTAGAAATCGGGACGGGATACGGGACTAGACTGGAGTTCCTCTAGGAACTACAATTAGCAGGTAAGTCTAATTTCAACTTCCTGATCGTCCCTCCAGTCTAGTTCCAGAAACTCTGGAGATGTAACAGAGCAGTAAAAGAACTCAATGGGTGGGACCTGAAAGACCAGCCTGAAGCACTACTGATCCAAAAAGAGTAGTTACTCACCTGTAACAGGTGTTCTCCAGGAGCAGCAGGAATCAGTCCTCACATACGGGTGTCATCGACGTCGATGGAGCCCTTGCGGAGCATTTCCCCAGCTTTCCAAGAAAGCCTTGGGGAATGCAGGCATGCATGTGCGGTTCCCTTCCCACCTAAAGGTGCCATCTTGCTCAGTCAAATGACATAGCTAAAAACAGCACACAAAAATGTAAAAATGAACTATATACAACTGCAACTTCCAGGGGAGGAGGGAGGGTTGTGAGGACTGATTCCTGCTGCTCCTGGAGAACACCTGTTAGAGGTGAGTAACTACTCTTTCTCCAGGACCAAGCAGGAAGTCAGTCCTCACATATGGGTGACTCCCTAGCTCTGGGCTACCAGGAACCCAGGCTGAACAAGAGAACTCCCTCTAGTTCCAGCATCAAAGAAAGGCTTTTCACTGACAGAACCTCTACTGGTAGCCCAACAGAGGGCAGGAGGTGCCTAAACCTCAAAGAGATTCCGGCGTACTGCCTGGCCAAAAGCACTGTCCCTATGGGACTCCCTCTCCAGACAGTAATGGGCCGCAAAAGTCTGGCTTGAGGACCAAGTTGCAGCCCTGCAGATGTCTACCAACGGTACAGAGCAGAGATGAGCCACTGAGGCAGCCATTGCCCTTACACGATGGGCCGTGACCCGACCCTGCAAAGGAAGGTCAGCTGCCCTGTAAGCCCAGGTGATACAGTCAGCCACCCAGATGGACAAGGTACGCTTGGACACAGCTAAACCCAAATTATTAGGGTCAAAAGATATGAAGAGCTGAGTAGCCCTCCTGTGCCCCTGTGTATGGTCAAGGTAGAAGGATAAGGCCCTCCTACAGTCCAGGGTATGCAGAACTGCTTCAGCCTGGCTTGCATGAGGCCGAGGGAAGAATGTTGGAAGAACCACCTCCTGGTTGAGGTGGAAAGAGGAGACAACCTTTGGGAGGAACTTTGGATGAGTCCTGAGGACTACCCTGTTCCTATAGAATCTGGTATAAGGCCTGTCACAGACCAGGGCCTGAAGTTCACTCACTCGCCTGGCCGAGGTTAGGGCTACCAGGAAGAGTGTCTTCCAGGAAAGGAAGCGGAGAGGACAAGTAGCCATCGGCTCAAAAGGTGGGCGAGTCAGTTGCCGCAAGACCACATTCAACTCCCACTCAGGAGCAGGAGGACGGATTGGAGGCTTGAGCAAGAGTAAGCCTCTGAGAAACCGGGACACCAAGGGGTGAAACGACAGAGAATGTCCTTCCACCAGTGAGTGGTGAGCTGCTAGAGCTGAGAGGTGGACCTGAACAGAATTGGACTTAAGTCCTTGATTTGATAAATGCAGTAAGTACTGAAGCACTACTGGTACAGTACAGGAGAAAGGATCCTCTGTACGTAGGTGACACCACACAGAAAACCTTTTCCATTTGAGAGCATAGGTTTTCCTAGTGGACTGTTTCCTAGAGGCTAGGACAACCTCCTCAACTTCCTGAGGTAGGCCCCAGGGAGCCAAAACTACCCTTGCAGCCTCCAACCCATCAAATTGAGAGCTTTGAGATTGGGGTGAAGAAGGGAACCCTGATCCTGAGACAGAAGGTCCGGTTGTAACCCCAGAGGCAGTGGGGGATCCACTGCTAGCTGAAGCAGAAGTGGAAACAAAGGCTGTCTCAGCCACCTGGGAGCCACCAGCAGGACAGAGGCCTTGTCCTGAAGAATCTTGAACAGAGTTCGGGCCACCAGAGGCATGGGAGGAAATGCATACAGGAGGCCCTGAGACCAGGGAATCAGAAAAGCATCTGCTGCTATCCGCAGAGGATGCGGTTGTCTGGAGCAGAACACTGGCAAACAGATCTATGGATGGAAGTCCCCATTTCAGGAAAATCTTCTGAACCACCAAAGGATGGAGCTGCCACTCGTGGGGCTGCAGAATCCTGTTCAACCTGTCGGCCAGGTAGTTTTCCTGACCAGGTAGATACACAGCCTTGAGGAGCATGTTGTGTCTGAGAGCAAACAAAGGTCCTGCGCTTCCTGACAAAGGAGCCTGGACTCAGTCCCGCCCTGCTTATTCACATAAAACATGGCTACCTGGTTGTCTGTTTGAACTAGGACAGACTGATGAGCCAGGGTTGGAGAGAAAGTCTTGAGGGCTAGCCGAATAGCCCTGAGTTCTAGTAGATTTATTTGCTATGCGGCTTCCCAAGGAGACCACAGGCCCTGGGTGCACTTGCCTAGACAATGAGCCTCCCAGCCCTGCAGGGAGGCATCCGTGGTCAGCACCACTGTGAACCCAGGAATCTGAAAAGGCACCCCTTGCAGTAGATGGGGTGGGTGAAGCCACCAGCGGAGGGAGTTCAGAAATTGTCTGGACACCTTTATCCTGTCTCTGAGGCTGCCTGTGGCCTGTGACCACTGAGTCCGAAGGCACCACTGTGCAGGCCTCATATGGAGCCTGGCATTGGTGGTCACATGGACTGTCGAAGCCATGTGGCCAAGAAGTCTCAGACAGTCTGGCGGAGACCAGTGACCTGCTGAGAAACTGGTTTGCTAAGCTTATCAGTCTTTGGGCCCTGTCTTCTGGCAAGAACGCCTTTGCCAGCAGAGAGTCCAACCTTGCCCCTATGAACTCCAAGTTTTGGGAGGGGAGCAAAGTGGACTTTGCGAAGTTTATAACAAACCCCAGGCTTTGAAGAAGAGCAATAGTTCTGAGGGTGGCTTGTCTGGCCTCCTGGCATGTCTGACCCCTGATGAGCCAGTCGTCCAGATAGGGGAAGACAAAGATTCCCTGATTTCTCAGGTAGGCCGCCATCATTGCCAGGCATTTGGTAAAGACCCTGGGAGTGGAGGTGAGGCCAAAAGGTAGTACTCTGTACTGATAATGGTTTCCTCCCACAATGAACCTGAGGTACTTTCTGTGGTCTGGATGAATGAGGATGTGAGTGTACGCATCCTTTAAATCTAAGGAGCATAGCCAATCTCCCTGCTGGAGGTAGGGCAGAAGTGTTCCAAGAGTAAGCATTTTGAGCTTTTCCTTCTCTAGGAATTTGTTGAGATTTCTGAAGGCTAGAATAGGCCGAAGGCCACCGGTTCTTTTGGGTACAAGGAAATACCTGGAGTAGAACCCTTGACCTTGTAGGTGGGGAGGTACAGGCTCCACTGCCCTGTCCACCAACAGACCTTGGAGCTCCTGAAGGAGAAGATCTGTGTTCAGGGGAGGCCTTGGAGGCTCCCCTGGAAAGTATGGAGGCAGCTGTTGGAAGTGTAGCAGATAGCCCTTGTGGACTATGCTTAGTACCCAACTGTCTCCAGTGATGAGTGGCCACTTGTGGGCAAACAGGGCGAGGCGGCCTCCTGTGCAGGGCTGGGAGAGCAGGGACGGAGAGGCTATGCCTGAGGAGTCAAAAACCCCCACCCTGCTGAGTGGGAGCAGGGGCCGGAGGCTTGGGGGTCCTCTGCCTACGGGGCCCATTACCCTGCCCCTTGGCTTGCTGGCCCTGAGGGGCAGCTTGGACGGCCTGGTACTGTGGGTACTGTTTGTAGGCAGTGCCCTTCCTCGGGTAAAAGGGCTTTTTACCCGAGCCCTTCTTTTTGTGAGAAGGGGCAGAAGTCTTCCTAGACAGCCTTGTCCTCGTGAGGTGCTCGGTTTCGAGCTGTGCGGCCTTTTTAGTCATGGGCTTGCCAAAAAGGTTCTCACCTCGGCAAGGGACATCAACCAACTTGTCCTGAACCCATGGCTCGAGGTCCGATGACTGCAGCCATGCCTGGCGTCGAGCAGCGATGCCGCTGCCGCAACACAGGCCGAAGCCTCGAAGCCATCGTAGGCAGCGCGGGACATAAACTTGGAGCATTCCCGGATCCCCGAGGACAAGGACTTGAACCTCTGCAAGGGTTCCCCGGAGAGACCAGCAGAGAACCCGGCCAACTCTTTGGCCAGGTCTCGCAAGTACATGCCCATGTACAGCTGGTAAGACTGGACACGGCAAGCAAGCATCGAGCCCTGGAAGCACTTTCTACCAAAACCATCGAGGTTCCGGGCCTCCCTGCCAGGGGGCACCGCGGAGTGCATCTTCTGACTTTTCAGGCGATGCATGGTCGATTCCACCACCATAGAATGGTGTGGTAGCTGTGCCTTCTGAAAGCCAGGGCTCTTCCAGAGTCGATAGATGGAATCGACCCGCTTGCTTAGAACCGGCGCCGAGGCCGGTGCCTCCCACATCCGGAAGAGGAGCCGTTCCAGCATCGGAGGAACCGGAACAGTAAAGGCCTCCTTCGGAGGAGAGTCATACTGTAGGGTCTCGAGCTCCTTGGCTCGAGGCTCCTCCTCGGGATCCGCAGGGATAGACAACGCAGTGGCCATATCCCGGACGAACTCCGAGAACCGGGTATCCTCTGGGGGGGGGGGGGGGATCTACTCCGGGACTCAGATTGCGGTGAGTCCGACGGGACGCACCGAGTCCGGAAGGTGTCGGGGGACTCCTCGCCCTCCGTCTCCCAGGCGGACTTGTCTGATGAGGAATTGGGGTCCGACCGCGCGGGGCCTGCGAGCACCCGTCCCGACGCCGAAGGCACCGGCGTCGACGCCCTCGGTCCCAAACGGGAGGTCGAGGGAGACCGCAACCGAGGTCGACCTCGAGCCTTCATGATCTCGAGTATCGGCTTGGTCTCCGGGGTCAACTTCGATGTCGATGTCCCGGTGGTCGGGGCAGATGCGCCAGACAGGCTGGCCATCAGTGCCCGCTGCTGTTCCATGAAGGCAGACAATCTGCTCTCCAAGGCTATCAGCCTGAGACCCAGCTCAGGAGACTCAGCAGTCCCCGTCTCAGGCCCCAGCGGCGCCGGGCCCGACGTCGGCTCTCTGGGAGGAGAGTCCACGAGGACTACAGGACTTACATGTCCAGCAGACTCCGGCTCCACTCGAGGTACTTTGGGAGGCTTCTCCTGTTCCACGGGCCCGGGGCGACGGTCAGGGGTCTGAGACCTAGCTCTGGAGGAGCCAGGGACCTCTTCTGACAACGCCATCGCGAGCCGCTTCTTCCTCTTTCGTTCCCGGTCGGGGGACGTCCTGTCCAAGGAGCCCCGACGGTGCTCGGGATCCGATTCCCGAGATGTCGAGGCCTCAGACGAGGTCCGGGCCTGGCCGGAGGCCGAGTCAGAGAAAAGCCTTTCCTTTTGGTGCTGACGACTTCTTAGCGCCTTGGAAGACATTTTTCCACATGGTCCACACGTCTTAGGATCGTGGTCAGGACCTAGGCACCGAAGGCAGCAGTCGTGTGTGTCGGTGAGAGACATTAGCTTCTTACACCGATCACACTTTTTAAACCCACTGGAAGCCATCGTGGAAAAAAAGAGTCCCCGCGAGGTCAAAGGACCGGCCTTCCAGGGCAAAAGAAAAAAAGGGCGCGAACGCCAGCCACGAAGGGCAAAAACCGAAAAAAGAAGATCGGGCTCGATACCGGTGTACAGAACCCGGCGGGAGGGGAACCGGCGTCGAACCGGAGAAAAAAATCAGTGAAATACTCGCGACAAAATCTAACAATTTTCCGGGAGAACTAGGACACACGTCCGGTGGGCTTCACGGAAAAAGAGAGACTGAGCAAGATGGCACATTTAGGCGGGAAGGGAACCACACATGCGTGCCTGCATTCCCAAAGGCTTTCTTGGAAAGCTGGGGAAATGCTCCGCATGTGCTCCATCGACGTCGATGTCACCCGTATGTGAGGACTGACTTCCTGCTTGGTCCTGGAGAACAGGTATCCCTATTCGCCTGAATATCCAGGTGATAATGCTTGACAAAGGTATTTAAGGACGACCACGTCGCTGCTCTACAAATTTCCACTGGAGGAAGAAATTTGTACTCAGCCCACTACGCTGCCTGCACCCTTGTAGAATGTGCCCTTAAACCTTCAGGCACTTGCCTACCCCTCAAAAGGTAAGCTGACGCTATTGCTGCCTTTATCCACCTGGCAATCGAAGCCTTTGAAGCTGCATGCCCCTTGCGAGGCCCTCCGAACAACACGAACAGCCTATTGGACTTCCTGAACTCGGCCATCCTCCAGAGATACCTCTTCAAAGCTCTCCGGATGTCCAACTGATGCAGCTGTTGTGCAGACGTCTCCTGTGAATCCACCCAGAACACCGGAAGGGAAACCACCTGATTCAAGTGAAACGGAGAAAGTACTTTTGGCAAAAAGGATGGAACCGGCCGCAAAACCACCTTTGATTCAAAAAAAGACAGAAACGGTTCCCTACACAATAGAGCTTTTAACTCGGAAATCCTCCTTGCCGACGCAATTGCCACCAAGAACACCACTTTTAGCGTGAGATCCTTCACCGTGGCCTTAGCTAAAGGTTCAAACGGACGCTCACCTAACGCCTCCAACACCACCTGCAAATTCCAAGTAGGAACTACTTGCCTGCACGGAGGCCTCAAGATACCAACCGCTTTCAAAAAACGCTTAATATCCGGATGAATGCCCAGCGCCTGGCCCTTGATCTTCCCCCTATAACAGGAAACCATGGCCACCTGCACCTTCAGAGACGAGGCCCTTAACGCCTCACACTTCCTGTCCACACACCAAGCCTCAAAAATGCGCCAAACTCGAATATATGCTAGGGAAGTCAACCTTCGACGAGCCCCCAGAAGTGTGGATATTACCGCTTCCGAATATCCCTTAGCTCTTAACCTTGCCCTTTCAAGAGCCATGTCGTAAGTGAGAATCGAGCTACCTGAGGCATGCACAACGGACCCTGCATCAACAGATCTCCTCTGACTGGTAACCGCCACGGCTTCCCCACCACCAGTCTTCTGAGATCTGCATACCATGGCCGTCTTGGCCAGTCCGGGGCGATCAGAATCACTAAACTTTGGTGCCTTTCTATTCGCCGCACTACCCGCGCCATTAGCACCCAGGGCGGAAACACATACAACAGCTGCCCTCGCGGCCAGTCCTGAATGAGAGCATCCAGCCCTTTTGACATTCGCTCCTTTCATCTGCTGAAAAACCGACCGACTTTCGCCGACTGGAATGTCGCCATGAGATCCATTATCGGCGCCCCCCAGCGCTGAACCACCAAGTCAAACACCTCTGGGTGAAGCGTCCACTCCCTGGGGTCTACCTTCACCCGACTCAAAAAATCGGCCGCTACATTGTCCACTCCTGCCACATGAGCTGCTGACAAACCGAGAAGATTTTGCTCCACCCACTGGAACAACTGTTCTGCCTCGGCCTCCAAAGCGACGCTGTTGGTGCCCCCTTGCTTGTTGATGTACGCCACCATGGTAGCGTTGTCCGAAAACACCCGAACCGCTATCTCTCCTAGATACGGCTGAAATTTCTCTAATGCCAGCATCACCGCTCGCAACTCCAATCTGTTGATCGACCAAGTCTTCTTTTGTTCTGTCCACCAACCTTGTGCGAACCTGCCCCGAAAATGTGCTCCCCAACCGAGGAGGCTGGCATCCGTAGTCAGTGGAACCCAGCTCGGCGACTCCAAGGGCATCCCCCTTGCTAAGGACTCCGGAAGCAGCCACCAACGCAATGTTTATTTATTTATTTTATTTAGACAGTTTTGTATACCGCCTTATCCTTCAATCAAAGCGGTCACAACACAATTGGGGGATACATTTAACACGCGGGGATATGAGACACATACACTAATACTTACAGGGAACATGGGCAATGGAGGGTTAAGTGGCTTGCCCAAGACCACAAGGAGCATCTGTGGGACTAGAAACCCCAGTCCTTCCGGCCCAAGGTTGCTGTCCTCTAGTGGGATTTGAACCCCCGACCTTCCGGCCTGAAGTACCGTGCCCCAACCACTAGGCTACTCCTCCCGCGTCTCCTCTGGACAGACAAGACGCCAAGACAGCGGATCGTTCTGATGCGACCATCTTCGGAGTAACACCCTCTGTAAGGGCCTCATATGCGCTCTCGCCCAGGGCACCAAGTCTAACGCCGCCGCCATGGTTCCCAGGAGCTGTAAATAATGCCATGCTGTCGGCTGCGACTTGGCTAGGAACCCCCGAACCAAGTTTCGAAGGGCCTCCGCCCGATGCGTAGGCAGGAAGACCTCGCCCGCCTGCGTATCGAAGCGTGCCCCCAGATATTCTAGAGTCTGAGAAGGCACTAGACTGCTCTTGGCCATATTCACCACCCAACCTAACCTTTGAAGGCAGTTGACGACCTTGGCAGTCGCCTCCTGGCTTTCTATTCTCGATTTTGCTCGAATCAACCAGTCATCGAGATACGGATGCACGAGAATACCCTTCTTCTGTAACTCCGCCGCTACAACCACCATCACCTTGGTATAGGTCCGAGGCGCCGTTGCCAGCCCAAACGGCAAGGCTCGAAACTGAAAGTGCCCCATCGGTACAGCAAACTGGAGAAACCTTTGGTGATCCAGACGAATAGGAATGTGAAGATACGCCTCGGACAAATCGAGAGAGGTCAGAAACTCGCCCTTACGGACTGCCATGATCACCGATCTTAACATTTCTATATGAAAATGAGACACCCTGAGACATCTGTTCACTCTTTTTAAATCCAAAATTGGCCAAAAAGTTCCCTCTTTCTTTGGGACTACAAAATAAATGGAGTATCGACGTATACCGCATTGGTCTCGAGGAACCGGTACAACCGCTTTGAGTTTTATTAATCTGAGCAATATCTGACGGACCGCATCGCGTTTGCGACGCGCCTTGCACGGGGACTGTACGAACAAATCGGTTACCGGTCTCTGAAACTCTAACGCATATCCTTCCCGTATCACTTCCAAGACCCATTGATCGGACGTAATTTCGACCCAGGCAGCGTAAAACTCTTGCAGTCGGCCTCCCACTGCCACGTCCACCTGGGCCTCCCTGACTTCACTGTGGCTTCTTGACCGCCGAAGCGGTGGCTGCGAAACCTCTACTTGCCCCTCAGAACCCCTGGTTCCTGTAAGGAAAACGTCCTCTCTGAGTCTGAGTCTGGGGAAACCTTGACGCTCGAAAACGCCGATACTCTCTTTGTGGTAGCCTGGCCGCAGATGGAAACCTCCCTGGCTTCTGCTTATCCTCCGGAAGCCTTCCGCCCTTGGACTCCCCCAAATCCTTCACAATCTTGTCCAAATCTTCACCGAACAGTAGCTTACCCTTAAACGGCAGCTTAATCTGGCCTTTGAAGAAGAATCCGCTGCCCAATTACGCAGCCAAAGATACCTCCTTGCTGCTACCACTGACGCCATACTGTTTGAGAGACCCCGAATGAGGTCATAATGGATATCTGCGAGATAAGCCGTCCCGGACTCCAACCGAGCAGCTTCACCTGCCGGGTCCTCGGCATGCTCCCCTTGGACCCGCTGCGCCCAACGCAAACAGGCTCTTGCCACCCACGCTCCACAAATGGAAGCTTGAATGGACAACGCATTAACCTCAAATACCTGCCGCAACAAGGCATCCAGTTTTCTGTCCTGACCATCCTTGAGAGCCGCACTCCCCTCCACCGGTATGGTTGTCTTCTTAGTCACCGCAGACACCGCCGCATCTACTCTCGGTGACCGAAATATCTCCTTGTCTTGCTCCAACGGATATAGACAAGACATTACCCTAGTGCCCTTGAGAGACTACTCAGGCATGTCCCACTCACCTTGAATCATTTCCCTTATGACCCTATGCATAGGAAACGCTTTTTGCGTCTTCCTAAAGGCCTGTAGGAGCGGATCTTCCAACGTCGGCTCTTCTCCAGCTCCCGATACTAGCACATTGAGGGTCTTAAGAGTCTCTACGATGAGCGCGGGCAACTCCTCTCTTCGAAAGATCCGCACCACCCTGGGCTGATTCTCCTGCTCTGTAATCTCTCCTTCTTCCAGCTCCTCCTCTAAATCAGGATCGAGCTCGCCCTCTAACGTGTGCAAGTCCTCCGATAACTCCGACTGCGCCTGTGTATCCATGTCCACTCTCGCCTTCTTGGACACACCCCCGACCCCGCCACCGACAATGGCGTTCCTGGTCTCTTCTGTGCCATGCTGCCGGCCCCCACTCCCCAGGCTGAAGTGACCGCCTCACTAAAAGACCCCCAAACGCTCGCTGCACCACAGCCACAAAACCTGGGGAGAAAATGGCTGCCAAATCCGCTGGCAATGGTGATTGAGGAACCGTCCGCTCTGGAACCGAGGATGGCCCCGGAGTCAGATCATCCAGGTCCACTACCGGCAAGGGAGCCTCCCCAAGTGCCCCCTCCCGGTCCCCCGGCATATCCACCTGTTTGTGATCTGACATAGTGGTCTTGCTGCAGTGGCCACAGACTCCGGCCTCTGAAACCGCAGATCTTTTTATACCACAGAGAAGACACAAAACCTTTGAAGGCATTCTGCCTCTCCAGTCCACCAGGCCTAATGCCCGTCTGCTCCGCTCCCCACTCAAACTCTCTGCAACGGAGGTGTTCAGGACAGCTGCCCTACCAAAGCCTCCTCTCACACCGGACCCGTTCCGTTCTTTTTTTTTTCCTTCAGAACACCAAGCAGGGAACCTCCCGACTTGAATGAAGGTAAACACAATCGAAAATGAAGCTCTATGTCTGAGCTACTCCCGATTCTTCCCCCGCCCGCGGTTCCGGCATTTCCTGCGCAAAACCATGAGGCGCGAGCCTACATGCTCTCTCCTCGCAAACCCCAAACCATCTGAGGTAAATGACAGCCTTTTACTCACCAGCTCCTAATGCTGCCGGTCATGTCACCGGTTCCTCCAGCCGACTCCGTTATACCGCCGAAGCTGGGAGCCCGCAGCACTTAGAAACCCCGTGGCTGCTTCCTGCCCGGCTTCCAGCCAGTCAAGGACAGCCGGCTCCGTTCTGCCCGTATCCCTCCAAGTGCAAAACAGGCAAAGACCTCTGTGTAGCGCTGGGGGAGGGCTGCTGCTGCCAAATAGTACCCCGGAGCTGAAACTGTTCCTGGGAACCCAGCTACCTTCACCCTCCTGTTCCCTGCAACGGAGAGATAGGCAGAGAGAGCGCGAGGCCCTTAGCAGTTTGAAATTTAAAGCTACAGGGGACCAATTTCATAAAACTCTACTAAACAGGAATTAAAAAAAACCCCAAAATGAAATAACCTAACCCTCTAGAAAAAAAGGATCCTTAATTGTCCCTCTAGTGAGCCGGACCACCGGCTCACATCCTCCAGCTGCTTGGAGACTGATCTAAACTGGAGCGAGGAGGAGGTGCCTGAGTACTTATACCGGTGTCATCAAAATTGTGACGTGGAACAGTCTCCAAGCTGCTGGAAGAGGATCACAACTCCAGAGTTTCCGGGACTAGACTGGAGGGATGATCAAGACAAATACTTTAGGAAACAAATACAATCCCTGGTGCCAGACAAAGTCCGATTTCACCAGTCCACTTTTCATTTCATTTATGAAACTCCTAGCTTGCCCATCTATTGATTCTAGGTGGGTTTGACTTACGCTCCCTGTGATCCATATTAAATTGTTGAGAGGAACTGACATTGTAACCAGGTGTATGAATGCTGCATGATGATGTATGATATCCTATTAGTGCAAGCAGGAAGGGAAGCAAATAAAACATTAGTGAGGGGTGTCTATTAAACAAGAGGGAAAAATTCCCAGGTAGTAGAAATGAAGAATTTTAGCAAGTTTTGATTGAGCTGGAAGAAAAAGGCGGCACAAATGGGCCAACCCCCCCCCCCCCTCAAAAAGAAGAATGAAATGTCCTTGATTTTGACTAAATGTGAAAGCACCACTATGCAGCCTTACCTAGTATTGCACTATTAAGAGCTGAGCACACAGGTTCCCTCTGTATCGGGTCAAGTTGGTATCCAACAGGACTGTTCCAAGGATCAGAGTATGCCAGTAAACTAAATGCATCCTGTGGTTGGGGAAAAACACAAGTAGTTTACAAGTTAGTCAATTTTATGGCAACACAATTGGTTAACAAAGAAATCAAAGCAAAAACAATAAAGTGTAGTTACTCACCTGTAACAGGTGTTCTTCAGGATCAGCAGGAATCAGTCCTCACATAAGGGTGACATTGGCACCGACAGAGACCACATGGAAGCATCTCCCCAGCTTTCAAAGAAAGCCTTTGGGAGATGCACCACGCATGCATGGTCCCCTTCCTGCCCAAGGGTGCCATCCTGCCTCAGTCTAATGATATAGCTAAGACAGCAAAAATAAAATACGGTAAAGAAGTAACTCCGAGGGGAGGAAGGAGGGTTGTGATGACTGATTCCTGCTGTCCCCAGAAAACAACTGTTACAGGTAAGTAACTACGCTTTCTCTGGGAACAAGCAGGAAGTCAGTCCTCACATATGAGGCTACTGATTACCTGTACAAAACGCCACGGATGATCAGAGAAGGTGAGCCATGAGCTGCAACAGTTGAGTCCCAACTGAGAGACTCTCGCAAGACTCAAGTGTCCAGCAGGGAACCAGCACTCCAGTAGCCTGAATGCAGAAGGATCGGAGGGCAGGAGTTGCCTACACCTCGAAGAGATTATGGAGCATGGCCTGGTTGAAGGCGCTGGCCCATCGGGACTCCCTCTCCAGGCAGTAGTAAGCTGCGATGGTATTGACTGAAGACCAGGTGGCAGGCCGGCAGATTTCCATCACAGCTACAGAACACAGGTTTGCTACAGAGGTAGCCATGGTTCTGACAAGGTGCACTGTAACCCAGTGGTCTAGCAAGATCCCAGCCTGCTCATAGGTGAGGACAATATAGTCCACCACCCAAAGTGGACAGAGTCTGATCGCCGTATCTTAAAAAGGATATAGCATTATTAGAAAAGGTACAGAGAAGAGCTACCAAAATGGTAAACGGGATGGAAGGATACCCCTAATGAAGAAAGGCTAAAACGGTTAGGGCTCTTCAACCTGGAAAAGACACGGCTGAGGGGAGATATGATAGAGGTCTATAAATTAATGAATGGAGTGGAATGGGTAAACATAGATAGATTGTTTATGCCATCAAAATATAGAAAGACTAGGAGACATGCAATGAAGCTACAGGGTAACCTATTTAAGACTAATAAGAGAAAATATTTTTTCACTCAATGTGTAATCAAACTCTGGAATTCGTTACCGGAGGATGTAGTAAAAGCTCTTAGTATAACCGGGTTTAAAAAAAAGTTTGGACAAGTTCTTGGAGGAAAGGTCCATAAACCATTATTAAAAAGGGACCCGGGAAATCCACTGCTTACCCCAATATAAGCATTGTGGAACCTGTGTCTTTTGGGGAAACTGCTAGGTATTTGTGTTCTAGATTGGCCACTGCTGGAAACAGGATACTGGGCTTGATTGGCCTTGGTCTGACCCAGTATGGCATATTTTATGTTCACTTGGGTTACTGGAAGCCCCAGATGACTGGGGTCATAAGAGACAAAGAGTTGAGGCACTTTGCGGTGGCCCTGAGTCTGTTGCAGATAGAAGGACAGGCCCTCTTACAAGCCAGAGTATGGAGAACGGTCTCCGCCTTGCCGGCGAGAGACCTCAGGAAGAAGGTGGGGAGCACCAACTCCTGGTTGAGGTAGAAGGGGGACACCACTTTGGCAGAAACTTGGGGTGTGTGCAGAGCCCCACCCTGTTTTTGTAGAACCTCGTGTAGGGCGGCTCTGCCATCAGAGCTTGGAGCTCACTGACCCTGTGAGCTGACGTGACTGCCATGAGAAAGACAACCTTCCAAGAGTGGTACCGCAGGTGGCAAGTAGCCAGGGGCTCAAACAGCAGTTTAGTGTGCTGTGAGAGCACCACATTGAGATCCCACTTCACCGTTGGTGGGTGGAAGGAGGGGTGCTTGGACAACATAAGGCCCCACAGGAAACGAGAGATAAGGAGTTGAGCAGAGAGAAACTTACCATCGATAGCGTGGTGGTGCACCACAACAGTGCTCAGGTACACTTCAGTCCCACCTGGGACAGGTGGAGTAGGTACTGGAGCACCAGCTGCACCAAAGCAGGAGAATGAGTTTGCCTGCCTCTCAGCCCACTACACCAAAAGCTGACGCCACTTGAAGGCGTATGACCCTCTCATGGAGGCCCTGAGGGAGGCCAGAAGGACCTCCTCCATGTCATGTGGGAGGTTGAAGAGAGCTCGAGTTACTCTTTCAGCAGCCAAGCTGTGAGCACCAGGGACCCCAGGTTGGGGTGCAGGAGACAGGCCTCTTTCTGTGAAAGTAGTCCTATTCCATAGCCCAGGGGAATCGGAGGTGCCGCCGACAGATAGAGAAGCAATGGGAACCAAAGTTGCCTGGGCCACCGGGGGGGGCCACCAGAATCGGTGATGCCCTGTCATGCTGGACTTTGAAGAGGGTCTTGGCAAACAGCAATGTTGGTGGGAAGGCGTAAAGGAGGCCTTTCATCCATGGGATTAGGAACGCATCCGCTGCCTCCCAAGGTGGGTGTGGCTGGTGAGAGCAGAAGTGGGACAACTGCGTGTTGTCCGTGCTAAACAGGTCCACTAGGGGGATGCTGCAGAGTCATAAGGCCTCCGGGAGGCCACTCTGGGGTCAAGGCGCCATTCATGCAGATGGAGGACTCTGCTCGGCCTGTCTGCCAGAGCGCTGTCCTGGCCCGGGAGGTGGACCACCTGCAGAAGCATCCTGTTGCATGTCACATATGAGGAGGTGGCTACCGCCTCCTGGCAGAGGGAGTACTATCCCATGCTTCCTTGTTTGTTGACATTGAACATTGCAACTTGGTTGTCCATCTGGATCAGCACTGACTGGTGCTGCAACTGGTGGTGAAAGGCTTGGAGGGCCAGAAATATCACCCAGAGCTCCAGAAATATCGCCTGGAGCTCCAGGAGGCTGATCTGTAACTGGCACTCCATCTGGAACCACATCCTTGGGTATGGAGATCCTTGCAATGAGCTCCCCATCTTCACAGGGAGGCATCCGTAGTAAGGACTTTCTGGGGGGTAGGTGCCTGGAAGGACATCCCGGCCTGAATGTGGCAGAGGATCTGCTACCAGTCGAGGGAGTCTGCCAGTTGGCGGGTCACTTTTACCCTGTCTCGAAGCCTGCTCGTGGCTTGTGTCCACTGGGAGCGGAGGCACCACCGAGCCACCCTCATATGCAGGCGGGCGTATGAGGCCATGTGGCCCGTGGAGGCCATGTGGCCCATGAGGAGGAGGAGGAGGAGAAGGCAATCAGGCACCAACTGGCGATGTTGCATTTCTGTGGCTAGCGCCCTGAGACATTCTGTCCTCTCTGGAAGGAGGAAGGCCTCGGGCTGGAGAGTGCCCAGCTAAGCACCTATGAACTCCAGGCACTGTGCCGGAAATAGGTGGGATTTGGGGTAGTTGATGACAAACCCCAGACGCTGCAGGACGTGGATAGTGTGCTCAGTGGTGTGGTGCACCTCTGCAGCTGTACCTCTCCTTATGAGCCAGTCATCCAGGTAGGGAAAGACAAAGGCCCCTTGGAGATGAAGGTGGGCTGTGACAACAGCTAGGTGGTGAAGAACCTTGGCAATTTTATTTATTTATTTATTTACATTCTCTTATATACCGCGCTATTCTGCATCAGTGCGGTTTACATTGAACAAACTGAAATTACATTGAACAGGGCATTATAACGTGGAGATAACCCTCCATAGCCCATGTTCCCTGTAAAATAGTTAAGTGGCTTGCCCAAGACCACAAGGAGCACCTGTGGGACTAGAAACCCCAGTCCTTCCGGCCCAAGGTTGCTGTCCTCTAGTGGGATTTGAACCCCCGACCTTCTGGCCTGAAGTACCTTGCCCCAACCACTAGGCCACGCCTCCACTGATGACGCCAGCCCAAAGGGTAGCACCCTGTAGTGGTAGTGACTTCCTCCCACCATGAACTGGAGGTATTGTTGGTGGGTGGGATGGATTAGGATCTGTGTATAAGCATCCTTCAGGTCTAAGGAGCATAGCCAGTGTCCCTGCTGGAGGTAAGGCAGCAGTGTTACAAGGGAGAGCATCTTGAACGTCTCTCTCACCAGAAATATGTTCAAGTCCCATAGGTCCAGGATGGGCCTGAGACCCCGATTGCTTGGGAACGAGGAAGCCTTTGCCCCAGAGATGTTTGGGCACTGACTCCACTGCCTTGTCCACAAGGAGGTCTGTGAGCTCGGTGAGGAGCAGAGTCTGGTGAAGGAGAAGTCTTACAGGTTCTCCTGGGAAGAATGGGGATGGCATCTGTTGCAGGTGGAGGAGGTATCCCTCCTTGACTATCTGCAGCACCCAGGAATTGGTGGTGATGGAGGGACATCTGTGGGCAAACGGTCAGATGCCCCCCTGTGGGCTGCTGAGGGCCTCTTGGGGGAGAGGAGGCCATACCCCAGGAGTCAAAAACTCCCTCCAGGCTGGGCCAGGGCCAGGGCCAGCACCTGGGTCTTGGCATCTTAGGCCTGAGGGGCTGTGCCCTTGCCCCTTGGACTGTTGCTCCTGCTGTGGGGCAGAGAAGGCCTGGTACTGTGGAGCATTACCAAACACCCTCTTTTTTTCTCATGAAGAAAGGCTTCTTCCCTGGGGCCTTCATATGGGGGTGCACCGAGGTCTTATTCGAGTCTGGTCCTAGTCAGGAACTCAGTCTCTATCTCAGTAGCCTTGTCTGACATGGGTTTTCCAAAGAGGTTCTCTCTGGTATGAAGAAGTCTATAAATTAATGAACGGAGTGGAACGGGTAAATGTAGATCAATTGTTACATTCCGCTTTCGAAACCATGAAAGCACTAACCGCCTCTATGAAAAAACACCACGCATAGAGGCAGTTAGTGCTTTCATGGTTTCGAAAGCGGAATGTAACCGCAGTGAGTTAAAGCGTGGGCAGCAGTCACGAGTTAGTAAGATCCCCTGAGGAAACTTCTTATGTGAAACATCTCAGTGGTACCGGGGATTGACGTTGGGATCAAAAGAAAGTTACAGATACATCTAATCTGGGAAGTTGAATTTGCATGTTTTTTCGTGCTTACACTTGGTCAATTGAAGAGTCCCGTTAAGATTAGAGTTCTGTTTTCTATCCATGAGGTCATTGATGTGATAAAGCATTTTGCTATATTAAGACGTGAGTCTTAAAGGCAATGCTCTTTTTTAACTGAGACCTCAGAGAAAATGATATTATCTCTAATCCTGTTATTGTTAATAGTGAACGAGTTTCTTTTTTTTTTTTGTAACTTAATCTTTATTAGTTTTATATCAGTTATTAAAATAGATTAGCCATAACATAACAAGTTCAACCAACGCACAGTTTCCCCTAACAAAAATCAAACAAAGCTTAGAAATAGGTTATAACATCAACTCAACCCCCCCACTATTCCATCCCTCCCCCCCACTTCTGCTAGTACAGCCTGGAAATACAATATAGTATCGCGTCGTGCTACCCCACATTCTCGCTTGCGGAAGCGCTGATGAAGTACCAACTGTCCCCAAATATTCCAATAAAGGTTGCCAACGCTTCTCAAACTGTGCCTCCTGATTCCTCCGGATGGCAGTTAAACGTTCCATCTGGAGCACTTTAGTTAACCTCGTGTTCCAATGGGTAAGATCCATACTCCCTCCCTGCTGCCATTTCCAGGCAATTTCACACCTCGCCGCTACTATACAGGACCTCATGGGTCGGGACCATTTAGTAGTCAGATTAGGCGGCCAAACCCCCAATAGAAACAAAGATGGGCAAAGCTCCAAGCGGATTTTGAAGATCCTCGCCATCTGGGCACAGATCAGTCTCCAGTAGGATTGAACCCAGGAACACTCCCACCACATATGGAGGTATGTTCCGCGAGCCCCGCACCCCCTCCAACAGAGGTCCGGGACCCCAGGGAACATCTGGTGATAACGTTCTGGCGTATAGTACCAGCGCATTAAAAGTTTATAGGTATTCTCCTGAATTGCTGTATTTATAGAAGATCTGGCCGCAACTTTATATATCGCTTTCCACTCTTCCTCATCCCAAACCACCCCCAAATCTTTTTCCCATTCCAGCATATATTTGAGCTTTGTCTCTTGTTCCCCAACTGCCCGCAAGCTCGCATACTGTAAGTGTATCAGGCCCCGTGAAGAACGATGTTCCACCCATAAAGCCTCAAGATCATTTAGCCCGCCCTCGACACGATCTTTATTAATTTTTTGGCGTAAATAGTGAGTCACCTGTAAATATGCAAAAACGTCTCGCCTCTCCAATTGAAACTCGGCTTTCAACTACTCAAAGGTCTTAACTAGATCCGTGTCGAGGAACTGTGCAAAGTGAGATAAACCCCGTCCCTCCCAAATCAGAAATATTTTTTCTTTACCTGGTGCAAAAGCCGGAGTGGCAACCAATGGTGCTAACAATGACGTCCCCGGACGGGTATTCACTCTCCGCCAACCCCTACTCCACTCGCCCCAAAGATGTCTAATGAAAGGGTTGCTCGTCCAACTCCCCTTCAGCAACCCCCTCGGTAGCCATGGTAGGTATTGAAGTTTATATTGCGGCACTGCCTGTTGCTCAATAGATAAAAATCCCTTCAACAATACCGGCGCCCGCCATTCCATCACTTGTCTCATTTGTGCTGCTAAATAATAGTCCGCGATCAGTGGCTTTCCTAACCCCCCCTCTGCCTTGCTCTGTACATGACACTTCTCGCTATGCGTGGGGGCCGATGGCGCCACACAAATTGGAACAATTTCCGTTGGAGCTTATGGAGCACTCTGAGGAATCTTGATAGGCAATACCTGAAAGTGGTACAATAACTAAGGTAAGATCATCATTTTAACTGCCGCAATCCTACCCAGCCAAGAAATCTCTTTATTCCATCTCGCCAAATCCTGGTCAATTTTATCCAACAACCCGGGGTAGTTAGCTCCATAAAGCAAATCAGTATCGCGAGTGAGATAAACCCCTAGATATTTTATCCTATTAGGGGCCCAACGAAAAGGAAAGTTCTCCTTCAAATGCGATGTTAAAGTGCTCGGCAAGTTAACACTCAGTGCCTCCGTTTTGTCCCAATTAATTTTAAAACCGGCCACTCGCCCAAACCTCTTTAGTTCAACCATGACATTTGGCAACGTCAGCAACGGGCGGGTGATGAATAGCAGCAAATTGTCCGCAAACAGCGCTAATTTGTGCTCAGTCTGCCCAATCAATAACCCCTTCACATCGTTATTTTGTCTTAAATGGCGCACCAAGGGTTCCATAGTTAAAGCGAACAATAAAGGGGATAAAGGGCACCCCTGTCTGGTGCCCCGTGCTAAAGAAAAAAATTCAGAATATTTCCCATTAATCTTAACGGCTGCTTCTGGGTGTGCACATAAAGCTCTTATCCAAGACATCATATTGGGACCAATGCCTATCGCTTCTAATACTTCGAACATAAAGCCCCATTCCACCCGGTCAAATGCCTTTTCAGCATCCACAGCCAAAATAAGAAGTTCTTGTTGTTGCTGTTTAGCCGTCCACATAAGTTGGATCGCCCGACGGATATTGTCCCCCGTACTGCGGCCCTGAACAAACCCCGTTTGGTCGGAATGCGTCAACTTTGGTAAAATGCGCCTTAAGCGATTCGCTAGAATCTTAGCTAATATTTTCCCATCTGTATTCAAAAGAGAGATGGGGCGATATGAGCCACAAACCGTGGGATCTCTGCCCGGCTTCGCTATCACCGAGATCCCAGCCTGATGCATAGAAGGGGGCAGAGGATGTCCCCGAAGCACGGCGTTAAAAATGTGCTGTAAGATCGGGGCTAACTGTGGCGCCAACTTTTTATAAAATACCGCTGAGGAAGACTTCCGGTGACGTCACCGAGCGGGATGGCGGCGAAGTAACCAAGCTCCGCTGCCAATGCCTGCAAATCGGGCATAAAAACCCCGAATTAAAAGGCACACAAGCGGGATGTAGGAGATATCAGAGCCGCTGCTCCCCACAATCAGTTGAGCCCGAAATTGCCAATAGCTGCCCGACCCGGAGCCGCGGGAGCCAGCGGTGTGCAGGGCGGAGCGGAGGTGAATGCGGTACGGCAGCACAGTGGAGGTGAGAGCCCTGATATGAACGCGACTGTTTAACACTCCGGAGCAGAAGCGTGGCACAGCACTGGGCGGCCGGCAGCAACAGCTACTGAGTGGAGGCAGCCCGGTAGGAGAAGACGGGCAGGGGAGTGCGCTGGGGCTCCGGGGCTCAAAAACGCCACGTGGTTGTGGGCAGAGAAGGCCAAATGTGACACAGCGTGGAGGGGGAGACAGAATAGTGTCTGCAAGGAAGCTGAACTGCTGGAGCAAATTGCAGAACTGAAGCGGCAGACTGTTAGAGACGTCCCTGAGCACGGCGGATGAGTAATCGATTGGAATCCCGAGCAGAGCTAGAGGGGCAGTGTTATAGAGCCGGTCAGGCCCGAGTGGGTGAAGAGGTGTGAGCAACAAGGACAGAGCTAAGTGCTGGAGTCCCCAGCTATCCACGAGCTGCAAAGTGCCTGAAAGTCTGGATCCACAGACCCAGCCCCTGCTGTTTGAACATAGAGATCTGCCACCTCCTATACAGAGTGCCATATAGTACAAACAGCAGAAGGCCTGCTCAGAGGAGTACGGCGTAGGGACTTCTGGGACCCCGGCAACCTTGTGAGTGTTGAGCTAATACGTCGGGTGGGCGGCAGAGCTACCATGGAGAAAGGTAAAAGTGGACCCTCAGTCAAGAAGAAGCTAGCTGAGTTCCGCTCCACCTATGCTACAGCCAAAGGCGGCAACGAGGGAGATAAGGGAGGCAAATCGCCCCCCCCCCCGGCGCCCACTGAATCAGAACCGAGGGTGGAGACTGAGAGCAATTCAGAGTTCAGGAGCATGCTGAAGGACTGGCACGTTGAATTGAAAGAGGAAATTAAGTCCGAGCTTAGTGGGGTGAAGAAGGAGTTAAAAGAGACAATTCAAGCACTGCGACAAGAGATAGTGGATTTGGGCAACCGTGTAGAAGAAACGGAAGGCCGTGTGGAACAACAAGGTGAAGCCGTAGAAGAGCTCCAAAAAGGATGGGAAGAACACTCATGTGGCCTACGTGACCTGCAGGTGAAACTGGAGGACCTCGAAGATAGATCAAGGAGATGCAATATCAGGGTACGAGGCCTCCCGGAAGAGCCACAATACAAGAATTCAGAAGAAGTGGTGGAAAAAATATTCACCTTGCTGCTAAAGTCGGTGGCTACAGGGGAAGACGAGACTGGAGCGACAATGCGGATAGAGAGAGCACACAGAAGCTTGGGCCCGATAAGGGACAACAAGCCTCGTGATATCGTAGTTTGTCTCAGTTCGTATAAGAGCAAGGAAAAAGTACTGTGGGCGGCAAGAACACTGAAACAATTTGTCTGGGAAGATCATAAGTTAGAATTCTTTCAGGACTTATCTCCCGGAACGTTGCAACGCAGAAGAAACCTTAAAGAAGTGACGGAATATCTACGGCGGGAAAATTTGCGCTATAAATGGCTATTTCCATTTGGACTGCTGCTTACAGTTAAGGGCAGATCACGACGAGTGCAGTCAAGCGAGGAAGCGTGGACAGCATTAAGAGAGTTAGGTGCCACACACCTGCCAGAGGGCACACAGACATCCAATGGACGTACAAAAACCACAGGGACTCCAGCAACAAATTGGAACGTACAGCGCTGGCACAGAGCTCCAGTTGGAGGGAGAAGACTGGCGAGACTGAACCGCGGGAGTGCCAGAACACCGTCTGCAACCACTGAAGCGAGCTGAGCTTAAGACTTTACATGCAGTCTTGACTAGAGTGAAGTGTAAGGGGTTGGGGGGGAGTGGCGGGGAGGGGTGGGTGTGGTAGACAAGTAGGGGGTAAGGACGAAGGGGGATGGGTGGGGTGAGACGGGGGAGGTGGGTGGAAGGGAGAGGGCAGGCTTAGGCTCGATTGATAGTCACGAATAAGGAGGTCATGACTCCCGTACGGGAGGCAGGTCAGGGGTGGGAGTTGGGGAGGACGGGGGGTGGGTTAGAGTGGGGGGAGGGAGGGGGGAGGATGGGAGGGGAAGGGGTAGGGTGGGCTGAGGGGGCACAAGGGGGGGAGAGTAGGACACCGGTGATTTGAAACTTGTCACCCTAAATGTGAAAGGTTTAAATTCACCCTTCAAAAGGCAGAAACTGTACAGGGAAATAACTAGGCAAAGAGCCTCATTGGTCCTCTTGCAAGAAACTCATTTATTACGCAGACACGAATCATTAGTGAAGCCCAAAGGATACACTGAATTAGTGTTTGCTTCTAATCTGCGGGAGCGCAAGAGAGGGGGTGTGGCGTTGCTGGTCTGTGGGACACTCAAAGCGGAGATACACACAGTAATTCGGGATAAAGGAGGTAGATATCTACTGGTGCGAATGAAGATAGGGGATGAATGGTTTTGTGTAACTAATGTGTATGCTCCCACTGGGGCACAAAAAGATTTTTGGGAGGAAGTGGATGAGAAAATGAATGCATTAGGCGAGGGAGTGCGGATATGTGGTGGAGACTTCAATATGACTTGGGAAGTGGGGAGAGACTCCACGGGGAAGGGGGAGGGGAGGCGGGCAGATAGGAGTAGGTACCAGCAATTTATAAGGGCTAATGAGTTAATTGATGCCTGGCGCCTGCTTAATCCTAGTCGGCGTCAGTACTCCTTCTTCTCTGCAGTGCACGGTACGTACTCTAGGATCGACAATATCTGGGTTGGGAAGGAGATTGCAGGTAGGATTATTGAAGGTGAGATGGAGCCGATTACGTGGTCCGACCACGCACCAGTGCGGGTGACATTGAGGGGGCGGGGAGATGATAGGGGAACCCGCTTCTGGAGATTGAATGAGGCTCTTTTGAGTGATGCTAGGGTGGTGCAAGATGTACGAAGATTGATACCGGAATACTTCGAGCAGAATGCTACGGGAGACGTTCGACAGGGCGTGGTGTGGGATGCTTTTAAGGCGGTGCTCCGAGGCACATTAGTTAAATGGGGAGCGAGAATAAAGAGGGAAGGGGAGGAGAAGGAGCTCCGCCTACAGCTGAAACTGGCGCAACTGGAAGAGGCCGATGCGCGCGGTGCCGACAGGCAACTGAGAAGAGAGGTTCTCGAGACTAGGGCTAAACTAAATGCGCTAGCAGCAGATAAAATTCATTATCGGCTACAACTACTACGACAGGAGTTTTTTGAGGGAGGAAATAGGGCAGGGAAGTATATGGCGAGGAGACTGAAGCAGAAGCGGACTATGTCCTGGATTGTGCAGATTAAGGGGAGGGGGGGGGGGTCACTAGAGATAAGCAGAAAATCCGGGAAGCCTTTGTGGAGTACTACAAGGGCCTATATGAGGCTAAATCGGATAGGCCAGAAGACGAGATGAGGGATTACTTGGCGACTACCGGACTTCCCCATTTGGAAGAGGGGGAAAGAGAGGCGCTAGAAGGGGAAATACAAGCGTCAGAGGTGGCAGGGGCGATTAGGGGTCTAAAAACAGGGAAAGCTCCCGGCTTAGATGGGCTGACAGCTAGCTTTTATAAAAAATTTGTGGGAGAGCTGGTGGGGCCCCTGACAAATCTCTTTAATATCCCGAGGGCGGGGGAGCCTTTGGCGGAAACAATGGGATGGGCGGGCATAACGCTGATTCCTAAATCGGGCAAGGACCCGCTAGAGTGTGCGTCGTATCGGCCAATATCATTAATCAATACTGATGCGAAACTATTAGCTAAAGTGTTAGCGGGGCGCCTTAATAAACTGTTGGGGAAGTTGGTGCACGAGGATCAGGCGGGGTTTATACCAGGGAGGCAAGTGGCGGACAACATTCGGAAAGCGCTGAATGTGATTTGGTCCGTGAAACGCAATCCAGAGCCAGCACTGCTGGTATCGTTGGATGCAGAAAAAGCCTTCGATCAAGTGTCGTGGAGATTCTTATTCTCCGTCTTGGAGCACATGGGGTTCGGGAATGGGTTTGTTGGCTAAATTAGAGCATTATATGAGAGACCGTCGGCCTGTGTGCGTATAAATGGAGGATATTCAGGATTCTTCCCGCTGGGGAGGGGGACGCGACAGGGGTGTCCACTCTCACCGTTACTGTTCGCCTTATCGTTGGAACCGCTAGCAGGGAGAATTCGGCAGAATGTAGACATTAGGGGGGTGATTGTAGGACAGAGGGAGTACAAATTGGCAATGTTTGCTGACGATATCCTGCTTATGGCTACTAGACCGCAGGACACGGTACCTGCAATCATGAGGGAGGTGCAGGAATATGGGGAACTGGCGGGTTTTACGATCAATTGGAATAAGTCGGAAATTTTGAATTTGTCGGTAGGGGAAGAGCAGCAAGCGGGCTTACGTCAAAAATTTAAATTTCGGTGGGCGATGAGATCTATTCGGTACCTTGGGGTATCTATAGGGCGGGACCTGCAGGATCTCTACGAGCTGAACTACCCGAAGATATTTGGGCAAGTAGAGGCACAATTGGGAGCCTGGAACAGGGGGTTCATATCCTGGATGGGGAAAGTGGCGGTGGTGAAAATGATGTTGCTCCCCCAGTTTCTTTTTCTTTTTCAAGTGCTGCCAGTGGCAATACCAACTAGGACACTGGCTCGACTACAAAAGCAAGTTGGGGGGTTTATATGGGGGAATAAAAGGCCCAGGGTGGCAGCTAGAACACTGCAAGTGGCTAGGATAGAGGGGGGTATGGGGTCCCCAATTTCCGGAAATATTACGTGGCAGCACAGGTGCGGGCGGTATACTCGTGGTTGAGGGAACAACATAAACACTGGGTGACGATGGAGGAAGCGGGACTTCGACCTGGGGAGCTGGAACGTCTTGTCTGGGGGGGGAAGGGAAGTAAGGGAGACAATCCTATGGTGGGGCATACTCTGGGGGTGTGGCAGGTACATAGGAGGAAGTTGATTGGGGAGAAGAGGTGGGCGCGTGGGATGTCTTTGCTGGCCTGCTGCGAAGAGGGCATAGGACCTGATGTGATGGTCCTGACCAGATGGGCACAGCAAGGGTTGCAAAACGTGTCTCAGATAGTTTTTGGGCAAGGGATAAGAGAGTTTGAGGGCGTCCGAGATCTCTACCGGTTGAAAGAAACAGACCGGTACCACTATCTACAATTGGGCTCACTCCTTAGGCAAAGAAGACAATGGCACGACATTTTGCAGGAACCAGGCTGGTTTGAGGGCAGTTGTCTGGGCTCGCTGGGGAGGAAGGGGGTTATTTCCAGAATATATAAAGGACTGACAGAGCGAGGGAGAGAGAAATTAAGTTATATGACGGCGTGGGAGAAGGACTTGGAGGTTGAGTGGGAGGTGGAAGAGTGGGAGCGAATAGCTCAAGGCATAGCGAGGGTGTCTCTCGCCACGTCCCTGAGGGAGAATGGATGGAAAGTGTTGTCTAGGTGGTATTTGACGCCTGAGCGCCTGTGCAAAGCGGGGACTCGTGGGACGGATGAGTGCTGGAGACTGTGTGGAGAGAAGGGAACTTGGCTGCATATGTGGTGGACGTGCCCAGTAGTAAGCCAATATTGGGGAAAAATTGGGGATATTTTGGAGGGTATACTAGGTGTCCGAATCCCCTTGACACCAGAGTTATGCCTCCTACTAAAGCAGAATGATGCCGCAGAGGGGAACTGGAGTATTGTGCGGCAATGTATAATGGCGGCCCGTTGTGAAATAGCACAACATTGGAAACAGGGGGTCATGCCGCCCATAGGGAAATATACAGTGCGTCTAGCAGAACTGTATCAAATGCATAAATTAACAGGGCTAAAGAAGGGGACCGGAGATAGGGTGGAAAGGCGGTGGGAGGGTGTGTGGCGATGGTTAAGCAGGGGCGGGGAAGTATAGATTGGGTACAGTGGCGGGTGTAAGAAGATTGACACTGGTGGTCCGCTCAGCAAGATCAGGTAGAGGGGGGAAGGGTGGGGGGGGGGAGGGGGGGAACTTTGTAGCTAGCCACTTACAGGGGTTTCTGTGGTGTAAACTTTGAGTATTAACTAACATGATTCGGAAAGAAGTAATCATTACAAAGGTAGGAGATGTTTAATGTTGGTTTATTAGAGAATGTGGTGACAATGGTTGCATCTATATTAGAAGTTGGCTGGTAAGAATGTACAGACAGTTTTGTTAATGGTACAGATATATCTGAGATGCATAATTGGTGTTTTGTATAACAAAGGAACTGAATAAAAATTTAAAGTTCAAAAAAAAAAATACCGCTGAGAAGCCATCTAACCCCGGGGATTTATGGAGAGCTAATCCTTGGATCACCTGAGAGATTTCATCGATGGTGATTGCGCAATTTAAAGAGTCTCGATCGAAATCAGATAATACCGGAACATCGTCCCCCTCCGGAATATAGCTACAGTCTCCCAAGGCAGCCCCCCCTCATCTCACTAGTATATAAAGTAGTATAGTACTGCGGGAACTGCTCCCTAATATCCTTTGAGCGAAATAGAAGATTGTCCCCAGGGCCTTTAATTTTCAAAATTGTAGAGCGGCATTCCCTAGCCTGCAATTTTTTCGCTAACAATCTTCCTGCTTTGTTGTTGAATTCATAATAGTGTTGATTAATGCGCTGTAACTGAAAATTAATAGAATCCAGCTGCAAAGAGGCTAATTCCGCTCTAGCATGGTCCAACTGCAGCCTGAGCTTTGCTCCCCCCCCCTCTGCTTATGGAGATGTTCTAACTCAGTGACCCTCTGAAGCAATTGGGCTGTCTTTTCACCCCGCTCTTTTTTCTTCTTAGCCGCCCATCGTATCAACACCCCCCCGTAAAACAGCTTTTAAAGCATCCCATTGAATCTCCGATGCTACCTCTCCAGTGTCGTTCACAACATAAAACTGTCGGATTTCGTCAGTCACATTAGCGAGCACCTCTATCTTGTAGAAGACTCTCATTAAGATGCCAGAATGACCTCCCTTCCGAGTCTCGCTCTCCCCCAAACTCCACCCAAATGGGGCCATGATCAGTCCAAGTGATAGGCTCAATACCTGTCTTAAGAAGCTTTTGGGTCCAAAAAGCGTCCGCTAGAAAAAAAATCTATTCTGCTATAACTGCGATGGACCTGCGAGTAATGGGTATAATCAATATCCTGTGGATGCATCTGGCGCCAAACATCCCACAACCCATAGAGTTGCATCAGATTCCGCCCTCTAGTCTCCAGACTATTACCCCTCATAGACCTATCCTTTTGGGGATTCAGAACTTCATTGAAGTCGCCTCCCATCAATAAAGCACCATGAATTTTATCCGATAGCCATGCAGACAGGGTAACCCAAAAATCTGTATGAGAATCATTAGGTCCGTAAACATTCAGAAAGGTAACCTCAGAACCATACAACTCCCCCCAAACAAGCAACACTTGCCCTTTCATTACCTTAGACACTCCCCCCAACTGAAAAGGGACATCCTTGTGCACCATTATAGCCACTCCGGCCTTTTTTTGTGAGCCTTCAGCATTAAACCAAATATCGCTATAAGCCCCATGTCGCAAAAGGTGTTCATCCTTTGGCAATAGATGTGTTTCTTGTACAAAAATTACCTGCCAATGATGCGATCTCGCCTCCCTAAATAACGCTTTCCGCTTTTGAGGAGCGTTTAAACCCCGAACATTGATAGATCCCACCTTAAGCCCAGCCATCCGGAAGTTGCAGGTGGTCTAGCTTCAGTAAATCCAGGCTATTAACAATTTGAAGGCCTACCCTCTCCCATCCTACCCCCGTCTCACCTCTTCTCCCACCTCCCCACCCTCCCTCCCCCTCCCCCTCATTCTCACCAGAGGCCCAAATCCTGTGCCTCCTACTTGGAGGAAGAGGCTCACCTCCCGGGACTTCCCACCTCCCCTTAGTACGGGCCTCCCTATCCAGTTCTACCAAGGGTACTGCTACTTCCTTTCAAACACCCCTTCAATACAACCAGTACCCCCCACATTCAATCTTAACTATGCACTGGTCAGCACAATATATCATACAATAACTACAAACAGGAAAAGTATCGTCAGCGTGCCCCTTTTAAGCAACACGGAGCAGCCACTGAACCGGCTACCCCACAGCCCCCAAAAGGAAGGCCGAGAATATACCCAAAGGTTGACTCCAGTCCAAAGTTCCACTGCACCAACTCATGAAGCTGCCAGGGCTCCCTCAGACTCAGCCACGTCCTTCGGAGATTGCTCCCCGGATGTGAGACGTAGACGATGCCCTCTCGCAGGTAGCCGATGCCACTTCAGTTTTTCCAATATCAAGGATTGTTGCTGCTCAGCGTCCAAAGCGCTGGAAGGGTTGCGAAGCTTTGGCAAATTCGGGGCCTTAGCTGTCTCCAAATGGCCCCATGCTTCTGAAAGAGATTTCATGCGTTGTGGCTTACCCGCTATCTCGAACTGCAAGCCGAAAGGGAAAAGCCATCGGTATTTTATATTTTCTCGTCGCAAATATTCAGTCACAGGGCGCATTGCTTTTCGACGTTGTAATGTCATAGGTGCCAGATCTTGAAATACCTCGATAGAGGAGCCGTGCCATTGTAGCTTCCCTTTTCTCGCCGCCGCTCTCATGACTGCGTCTTTTAAGGGAAAGCTAGTTAAACAAGCTATAATGTCTCTAGGTCGGTTCCCCGGAGGGAATTTAAGCGCCCTGTGCGCTCGTTCTATACTGATCTCCCTCATCTCATCAGTCACGGCCTGGCCCTCCTCCGCCAATATGGCCCCACAAATTTTTCTGACCACGTGGACAGCCTGCTTATACTGATCCTCCTCAGGAACACCGCGTATGCGGATATTGCACCGGCGAGACCGGTTCTCTAGGTCTTCAATCTTGTCAAACAAGTCTGCCACCGTGCCTTGCCACTGACCACTCAGGTCCCGTACCGTCTGAGCTGCCGTAGCCATTTCATCCACGTGCTCTTCCAACGCTTCCAACCCACTGCCCCAAAGCCTGCATATCTTGGCGGAGCTCAGTCAGTAGTTCTTTGACATCAGATTTCACACCAAGGACGGCGGTTTTAATCTCCCGGCACCACCGCCGAAGATCCCCCTTGGTACAATGCTCGTCAGCATTCTCCATGTCATCGTCCGTCTCCGTATCGTTCTTATCCTCCCTCTCCTTGTGCAGGCTCAAAGGTGCATAAGAGGAGCGGTACTTCTCTAGCTTTTTCCGAGTCGACATCAAGACCAGTGCAATAGTTCACTCAGAAAGCCTTTTATCGGCAAATTGTGAGGCCCGATGCTTTAGAAATTTGCTCTATTGTCTGCGTCCCAGAGGAGCTGCTCCGTCAAGCCGCCATCCCAGTTGGTGATGTCACTTCCTCTCAACGAGTTTCTTTTTTAATACACAGTGTGTTCGTTCAAAAATTTGAGGCCATTACGTTTTGTATTATTAAAAAGGAACCCAGGATATCAATGCTTGACCCAATACAAGCATTGTGGAACCTGTGTCTTTTGGGGGAACTGCTAGGTACATATGACCTAGATTGGCCACTGTTGGAAACAGGATACTGGGCTTGATGGACCTTGGTCTGACCCAGTATGGCATTTCTTATGTTCTTATGGTGCAAGGGATATTGATGAGTTTGTCCTGGACCCACTGCTCGAGGTCAGACGACTGCAGCCATGCCTGGTGTCAGGCCCCAATGCCTGCAGCGTCCACCCTGGCTGAGGATTCAAAGCCATCGCATGCTGCTCAACAGAGGAACTTTGAGCACTTCTTGACTGCTGAGGCCAGAGACTTGAACCATTAAAGAGATTCCCCATCGAGGCCTGCAGAGAAACCGTTGAGCTCCCTTGCCAGTTCTTTTAGGTACATGCTGATGTACAACTGGTAGGACTGGATTCAGCAAACCAGTATCAAGCCCCGGAAGCATTTTCGGCCTAGGCGTCCAAGGTCTGGGCCTCCCTACATGGGGGGGGGGACTGATGAACGAGTCTTTTGGCTCTTGAATCGTTGAATGGCTGACTTGACCACAGAACTGTGAGGGAGCTGGGTTTTTTGGAACCCCGGGCTTCGGTGGACTCGGTACATGAAGTTGAGCCATCTGCTCACAATAGGCACCGATGCCAGTGATTCCCACATACGTAGAATAAAGCCCTCAAGGATTTGAGGGAAAGGCACCGTGAGGGCCTCCTTCGGAGGGGCTCTGTACTGGAGGATCTCAAGTTCCTCCATGCAGTGGTCCTCCTCCTCTTTGATCTCAAGTGCGAGCGCCTTTGCCATATCCCACACAAAGTCGAGGAAGGCAATGTCCTCGGGCAGGGAATGGCGTTGGGACACTGGTGGAGACAGGTCTGAGGGCACGTCTCTGTGTCACTGGGTGTCCGGGGACTCCTTGTCCTCTGTCTCCCAGTCTGTCTCGAAGTCAGAGGAAGAATCCAAGGCTCCACGACTCCCATGATTGAGCCCCAAGCCTGAAGGCCCACGATCCCCGGGGGACCTGCAGTCCGAGCCGTGTGCACTTGCCAGAGAGGACCAGTGTCCCGAGGAATGGGATCAGCACCTTGTCTGATGCTGATGGGTCACTCGAGGTGGGTGGTGCTCGAGGATTGGCGTCACTGCTGGGGATGCCCTCAAGGTCAAGGGTCTGGATGAATCAGAGGAACTGGACATCAGCGCCTGCTGCTGTGCCAGGAAGGCAGTGATACTGCGCTCCTCCATGCCAGATGGCTCCGCAGCCTTCGAAGCGGGTACTGATGGTTTTGGGTCCGGCGTCAGTTCTATCAAGTGGGAGTCCTCGACCAGGATGGCCTTGGGGGTCCGAGACTGGTCGCCTGATGCTGCATCCTCCTTCCGGGACAGCTTGTGAGGTCACTCCCGTTTTGATCCCTCGGACTCATGCCAGGGACTGCGGGGCCTGGTGTGGGATTTATCCACTTTTCCAAACCCGTCCTCCAAGGCGGTCTTCGAGGGCTTCAAGCTCTTCTTGAGTTTCACCTCCAGGGAGTTCCTCTCGGAGAAGCCACAGCCATGGGACTCTGAGGCAGTCTGGGCATTGCGGGGCACCAAAGTACTGGAGGGGGCCCTGGAGCATAGTGTTGCCGGGGATTCCGGCGCAGAGTCAGATCTATGAAACAACTCCTGCTGCAGCTGGCAGCTCTGATGGCCTTTGTGGACATGGATTTGCAAAGGTCACAGCCCGAGTTGTCGTGGTCCAACTCGAGGCAACAGAGGCAGCAGTCATGTGGGTTGGTGAAGGACATCATCTTACTGCACCGATCAAAAACGGGTCCCTTAACCCGGGCGAGGGTCTGAAGCATACCGGTCAAAAAGGGCCTGAAGCGCCGGTTGAGGAACACCTTGAGAACCCCCCCCCCCCCCCCCAAAATGAAGCCGAGGAGTGACGCCGAGGTGAGCTGGCTTGGGGGCAGTAAGAGGAACTGGTACATGTACTGGAAAGAAACATTTTTAAGGCAAAAAAGAGACATTTTTTCCATGGAACAGGAGAGACGTCTGGTGGGCAAGATGGCATCCTTGGGTGGGAAGAGGACTGCGCATGCATGGTGCGTCTCCCAAAGGCTTTCTTTGACAGCTAGGGAGATGCTTCCACGTGGGGTCTGTCGGTGCTGACGTCACCCATATGTGAAAACTAATTTGTACCCAAAGAAGAAATACATCTAAATAACTTCAAATGTAAAGCTTGGCTGTTGCTGTACTGTTAAATTGGTTTATTAAAAATTTGGGCCACTTCTTTTTCTGCTTTTTTTCAGCAGATACCATTATTATAAGTGATTTTGAGCTTTACTGGTTTTGTTATTTACATTTTGCTTTATTGCTGTATATTGCTTGCTCAGAATTGTATTTTATGTTTAATGTTCTGTTGCGCAGAGAGAGCCTTCACCTGGACAGATGGTTCTGCAAATATAAGAAATAAAAAGCTTAACACTTGTTCTATTTGTGTTATTTCACTAGAAAGAATGGTAAAACTTATAGCTGGCCAGATACACCAAACCAGGAAACTACCCAGAAAGATGGTGTCTAAGAAAACAGGAACTGGGACTATGATTTATTTTAATGCTAGTGTTTTATGCCATTGATAAGCACCAGGTCCAGTATGGCCACTTCACGTGTGGGTTCTGTTACCAGTTGTTGGAATAGTTCTCCCTGTAAAGAATCCATGATCTCCTTACTTCTAGATGACACGCAGCAAGGATATGCCAATCAACATCCGGCATATTGAAATCATCTATCAGTGGCACTTCCCTCATGGCAATACTGTGTATGTCTTCATTGGCACTAGTCAATGCCCAAGCACTCGATACCGTCACAAAGATGTCATAGGTCGCTGGGGCCCTGAACCTCAATCAGCTGTTGCCTTGAACCACTTGTGAATACTATTCCAACTTCTGTGGTGGAAGGAACTAAGGCAGCTCAGTGAGGTCACAACTGATGTCCTTCAAGAACATGCCCCTGCAGATCTGGTAAGCAGCCATGTGGCTCCGAGTATGGATCATCAAAATACCTTCTCCCTAAAGAGGCCAATGGCCGCGCCTCCTTCCCTGGAGTGCCAAGGTTTGAGACTTGTAACTCTTTGACCTCTTAAGAGCAGATCCAACTCCCAAGTAATGGTGAGCAAACTGAGCTTCTGGAATATGGGAGCCTTCTGAACTCTGCACCTGGAGTCAAGCCGTCCACTGACTGGAGGTCCTGTGAGAGGGCTTCCACATCTCATCTGCCTCTCTGAAGGATGTGACAATAGGGGTCGAGGAGTACTGCTGGATTGGCAACTCTCCTGCCCTGAGTTCCCCCTTCATCTCTCATGGAAACAGAACGACTTTGGCCTTCCCTACGACATCCTGGAGGTCCACCGGAGGGGACTGTTCATGAGGTGGAGAAGGGTCCATTGCCTTTGGGATGCATCCTAGAGATGACGTGCCTCTGAATCTCCGCCTCCTGACATAAGGGGATTGAGATCTACATCAGGAGCGATGATGCATCGATACTCTCCTATATTACCAGGGTGCATCAAGCCCTGACCCTAAACACTGGCGAAGACATCAGCCAGGCCCTTCAATACCCCGGTGCACAGGCCCCCCACCTGTACATCACACACACACACCTCGCCTGTACATCACACACACAGGCCCCTCACTTGTACATAACATCCACACACAGGTCCCTCACCTGTACAGCACACACGCACACACACACACAGGCACTTAACCTCCGCACCACACAGAGTGGCTCCCCAGCTCTGCAGTGCACACACACACAAACACACTCACCACCACATCCCATGCACAGACAGGCACACCACCATTGCACCACACACAGACGCTTAATATCTGAAGCTATAACTTATCTGTATTCTTCTTTAACGATGCCGCGTGGTATAGGAAAACTGGTGCTGGTCTCGTGAGATGAGAACATGAGACCATTGTGAGAGACAATGGTGGGAAGTGGGCCAAGGTGGTCATAAGCACTGGCTCCTAAGATGCCCACTGCAATATTTATGGTGCTACTCTTTTTTTGGGTAGGCTCTTTGTGTTAATTTTAGAAGCTGGTGTCATTATGATATGGTAGATTTGCAATATAGGTCTTCCGTGACGTTTGTAGGGTTTTGTGTTAGTTTACAATCTGCCTGGTACTGGAGAGGGTGTTAATAAGATGACATCGAAATTTGATTTTTTTTCTTGTATTTTGGGTTCTATGGTGAAATGTCTTAGTTCTGCTCTTTTCCTATTGTTGGAGGAGGGATTTTGCTGGACGCAAAACAGATGTTCAAAAAGAAAAAGAGAGAACTATAGCACAGAGTTTCTAATACCAAAATAAAATTAGTTATCATTTATTTTGGTGTTAGAAACTATGCTCCAATTCTCTTTCTCTCTTTGTCCCTTGGCATGTGAGCACCTTACATCTCCTCTGATTTTTAGAGGATATTTATTTAGAGGTGTCACTATTTTTTTAAACTTACAGTGCCAGGCTAAATATTCAAACAGCTACAATTTGTGCTGCATTTTAATTATATAGCCTGGGAATATGTTTCTTTCTTTTTTTTTTTTTTTTTAACTATCTTAAACCTGAACACTATATCTCACGAATATTATTATTCCAATTCTAAAGAGATATACCTACTGAAAATTAATTTTTTTTCGGAACTAATGCCATGAAGATAATAATCCTCTCGTAGCATAACGTTCCTTTTTTTCTTTTTCTGGGGACGCAACCCCAAAATCAATACCCGAGGGATACTAAAATCCTTAGGCTAAAATCAATCTAGTACAGGAAATTAATCCAGACGGACTTTTGGCCACTTTTGACCAGTTGGCCAATTCATTAGATTACGTAGATTATGTTCTACAATCAAAGATTTTCAAAGACAAGCCTATAATTTAAAGCTTCGGCTACGTGAAAGGGGATATCCACAGTCTATCATCAATAGAGCATACCGTAGATCACGATACAACCATGCTGACTCCTCAACGCCTTCGAGGACATTTTGCCACACGGACCACAGATCATCGGGTCATGATCGGGTCCGAGGCAGCGGAGGCAGCAGTCATGTGTGTCGGTAAGAGACATAAGTTTAAAAAAGGTTTGGACAAGTTCCTGGAGGAAAGGTCCATAAACCATTATTAACCCTTTCAAGGCGTACTTTAAATTTTTAATCCACATTCTGCAGCCAGGTTAATTTTTGCATATTTCAGGAAAATTGTACCCGTCTTATTCAATATGTTCTAATAGTGATTTTCCTTCTGCTATGGTCATGTATTATATACCATTTGATAGGAATATTTAGTCAGAATTTTGGATCCCAAGAGTTTCGGGCTCGGCCTGGAAAGGGTTAAGAAGGGACCCAGGATATCAATGCTTGAACCAATACAAGCATTGTGGAACGTGTGTCCCTTGGGGAAACTGCTAGGTACATATGACCTAGATTGGCCACTGTTGGAAACAGAATACTGGGCTTGATGGACCTTGGTCTGACCCAGTATGGCATATCTTATGTTCTTACACCAATCACACTTTTTAAACCCGCTGGCAGCCATCGGGGGGAAAAAGGGCCCCTGCGAGGTCAAAAGACAGGGCTGCCAGTGAAAAAATAAAAATGGCGCGAACGCTAGTCACAAAGGACAAAAACCAAAAAAGAGAGAGTGGGCTCGATACCGGCGTATCGGGCCCAGGCGGGAAAAGGATCCGGCGTCAAACCGAAGAAGCAGCACAAAAAACAGGGAAATTAACTTTTTCCTCGGCGAAAAACGAACTACGTCCGTCGGGCTCCGCGGAAAAAAGAAGACTGAGCAAGATGGCACCCTTGGGCGGGAAGGGGACCGCGCATGCGCGCTGCAATTCCCAAAGGCTTTCTTTGAAAGCTGAGGAAATGCTCCGCACGGGGGCTCCGTCGGCGCCGACGTCACCCATATGTGAGGACTGACTTCCTGCTTGGTGCTGGAGAATCTCTACTCCCTCTGAGTATCTTGGGGGCACCAGCTCATCCCTCGCCTGTTTGATATACTGGCTTCCTAGCCATCTAATATATATTTTTGAGATAACCATAATCAATACGCACAAGATATACAAATATGTCACCCATCCTTTGCCGCCCCCCCCCCCCAAATTCAGTTGCCAAACTATGACCATGCCCCCTCACCAAGGGTATGATTCACATAGCACAATTCCCCTGGTCTCATCCTAGTGCTCATCTCTGCTACAATGTGTAAGTGCCAGAAGCAACATACCTTTAGCATTTTTTTGTTGGATGTGTTTTTGCCACATTCTCTTCGCAGCTGCTCACTCATGGCCTGTAGCTCTCTGCCAAAATGGATCATTCTTTCCATGGCCGCCTGGCTACCTCCGCACAGCTGACGCTTTAGTTGTCCTGAATCCACTTCTGTAGGAATAACGGCAACAGGTTATGAAAATACAATGCCATCATAAGTGAAGCTTAGGGTTCTCAGTAAAGCAGGTAAGGGGAGATTGCAGGGAGATAAAGGCAGGATTGCTTTGTTTTTCACTGAAGCACAAGAAATCACTTGTACTTGAATAATGTAATCACATTCTAGGCGCTCTGATGAACAAATGAATTTGTGGGACAGAAACAAACATCTATTATTAAATCCAACAATTTCTAGTAAGGATTTCTGAATGCATGTACAAGGCTGTCTTTTTACACAATTCTTTCTTCCCCTTCTGCTTTGTCCCAATTTCCATTCCTATAAATCTCTTCAGCAACCACAAAACTATGCCATTTAAAGAGCTGAACTATTTTTAAAGAAATTTTCAAGTATTTCCAACAGGTGCATCTGAAATGTTTATCCTCCATCCTAAGACACAAATGTGTCTCCAGTCTGCCTGCTGGGATTTTGTGCAAAATCCCAGCAGACAAACTCCCTCTCATGATGTAGCCTATGCCTCAATTGATGTAAACAAATTGCAGCAGCAGCAGCAGTATGTTCCCTCAAAATCTGCCCTCTTAAAGAGACAGAAGCTCATGAGCTTGCAAGTATTCCTATACTGCTAGTCTTAACCCCTGCACCTTTAAGATGCTGAAGAGGACCTGTTTGTTTATATCAGAAGCCCACCAGGGGATGCCCAATCCCGTTAAGGAAATCCACCCCTGGTTCTAGCTCATACTATGTAATTCAGTATTTCTCAGTCTGGTCCTGGTGTATGCCCTAGCCCAGTGATGGCTAACCTTTTTGAGCCCGAGTGCCCAAACTGCCGCACAAAACCAAAGAATTTCCTCAAAGTGCCAGCACGTCAATTAAACCTCAGCTCAGTTACACATGCAGAACATAGACCATCACCAAACAAGGAATCACAATTTAGAAACAGGAAGGCAATAATTAAACTGGGAACCCCAAAAGCCAAACTTGGAATGTACAACACTGTAGAAATAAAACTATAAATTAATTTCCTCTTGTACCAAACAAAGCACAGACGTTAATGATGCACATTTCCCAGAGGTTTCATATTCCAGTTAATAAATTCAAAATAAAGAGATATCTTTCTACCTTTTGTGCATTTTTTTTCAGTTGCAATTGCTCCAGCCACTTTCTTCTGGTTTCTTCATGTTTTCTGCTAACTCTCCATCGTCTGCTGTCCATTTGTTCTTTCTTCTCTCTTCTAGTCTTTTTTTCCATTCTCTCTCTCTACATCTGCTTTAACATACTAATCTTTCTCCTTTTGCTCTTTCCTCATTCCTATTTCATCCACACAAATTTTACCGCTCCATCCTCAATCCCCACTTACTCTCCCAATACCCGGCCAATTGTAGATTTTTCATTCCTCCCACACAAAATATTTTTCCCCTCTTCATTTTACTCTCCCAGCCCCATCCCATTCTAATCCTCCCCCAACATCAGCTCCCTTCTAGTTCCAGTCTCACCCAGCATCCATTCCTTTCTAGTCCCTGCATCAGCCCATTTCCAGTCCTAGCCCCCCATCAACCCATTTCCAGTCCTAGCTCCCCCATCCATTTTCAGTCTGAGTCCCTTCATCAGCTCATTTCCAATCCTAGCCCCCCATCAGCCCATTTCTAGTCATTTCCTAGCTCCATCATCAGCCCATGTCAAATCATAGCTCCCCTCCACTCAGTCCAATTCCAGTCCAAGCCCCCCCCATGAGCCTACTTCCAGTTCTAGCCCCTCCATGAGTCCATTTCAATTCAAGCCCCCACCACAGCCCATTTCCAATCTTAGCTCCCCCCAACAGCCCATTTCCAGTCCTATCCTAGCTGCTCCATCAGCCCATTTTCAGTCCTAGTTCCCTTCCCTCACAGCCCATTTCCATTCCAAGCTCCCTCCCCATCAGCTATTTGCAGTTCAAGCCTCCCCTTCCACTCAGCCCATTTCCAGTCATAGCAACCCCCCAACCCATTACCAGTCCTAGCCCCCCATCAACCCACTTCCAGTCCTAAACCCCCATCACCCCATTTTCAGTTTAAGCCCCCCCTATAACCCATTACCAGTCCTAACCCCCCATCACCCCATTTCCAGACATCCCCCATCAGCCCAAAGCCCATTACCAGTCTTAACCCCCCCATAGCCCATTATCAGTCCTAACCCCCCCATAGCCCATTACCAGTCCTAACCCCCCATCAGCCCACTTCCAGTCTTAACCCCATCAGCCCATTTCCAGTCAGCCCCCCACAGCCCATTGCCAGTCCTAAACCCCCCCCCATCAGCCCACAGCCCATTACCAGTCCTAACCACATCAGCCCACCTCAAGTCCTAACTCCTCCCCATCAGTCCATTTCCTGTCCTAGCCCCCCCCCCTTAGCCCATTATCAGTCCTAACCCCCCCCTAGCCCATTAGCAGTTCTAACCCCCATCACCTCATTTCCAGACAGCCCCCATAAGCCCACAGCACATTACTTGTATTAACCCCCCCATATCCCATTACTAGTGCTAACCCCCCCAACAGCCCACAGCCCATCCAGTCCTAACCCCTCCCCATCAGCCCATTTCCTGTCCTAGCCCCCCCCATAGCCCATTATCAGTCCTAACCCCCATCACCCCATTTCCAGACAGCCCCCATCAGCCCAAAGCCTATTAGCAGTCTTAACCCCCCCCCATAGCCCATTACCAGTCCTAACCCCCCATCACCCCATTTCCAGACAGCCCCCATCAGCCCACAGCCCATTAGCAGTCCTACCCCCCCTAGCCCATTAGCAGTCCTACCCCCCCCAGCCCATTAGCAGTCCTACCCGCTACCCCCCCAGCCCATTAGCAGTCCTACCCCCCTAGCCCATTAGCATTCCTACACCCCCCCCTAGCCCATTAGCAGTCCTAACCCCCCCCATGGCATATTAAAAAAAAAAAAAAAGCTGGCTTTGGCTGCTGCCGCTGCCGCGGCAGAATGCAATGTCCTGCGGGGCCCCCTCCGCCCGCTAAGCCCCTCTGCAAGGGCTTTCAGATTCGCGAGGGAGAGCTTCTCCCTCGCGTCTCTGTTAAGCCCGCAGGGGCTAATGGGAAATTTCCCATCAGTCCCTCGCGTCTAAAGGGGCTGATGGGAAATTTCCCATTAGCCCCTGCGGGCTTAACAGAGACGCGAGGGAGACGCTCTCCCTCGCGAATCTGAAAGCCCTTGCAGAGGGGCTTAGCGGGCGGAGGGGGCCCCGCGGGACACTGCACTCTGCCGCTGCCGCGTCTGCGGCAGCAGCCAGAGCCAGCTTTTTCTTTTTTGCGGACCTACCCGCGTGCCAGCTGCAAGGCCTTCGCGTGCCACAGCTGGCACGCGTGCCATAGGTTCGCCATCGCTGCCCTAGCCAGCCTGGTTTTCAGGATCCCCCCAATGGATATACATGAGATAGATTTGCAAGCACAGCCTCCATTGCATGCAAATCTGTTTATTATTTAACAGGTTTTTTATACCACCTCATCTTAAATTAAAGACTACAGAAAGGCTTTTGACTGTGTAAACCATGAGAAATTCTGGGACACATTAAGAAGCATGGGTATACCAGAACATCTGATCGTTCTCTTGCACAACCTTTACATTGATCAAGAAGCAACATTTTGAACGGAACAAGGAGAAACAGTATGGTTTAAAATCACCAAAGGTGTATGACAAGGCTGCATACTTTCCCCCTACCTCCATCTCACATCCTCGCCCTTTCCTGAACCCTACTTGTACTACAGGTAGTTCTCGTTCCAGGTATGGTTGTAGTCTCTGTTGAATAATCTTCAGTGAATCTTGCTGGCATGTGGGATTCACAGCGACTGTGCGATAATTTCTACAGTCAGTTGGGTCACCTTTCTTTAATATTGGTATAAATACAGATCTTTTCCAGTCAGTTGGCCATGATGTTGTCTTCCAAATTTCCTGGTAGAGCCTTGTAAGTATGGTAACAGCTGCATCAGATTGCTGTAATACTTCTATGGGAATCCCATCAATGCCTGATGCTTTTTTCTTAGATAAAGCTTTCAATGCTGCTTCTTCTTTCATCACCAATGGTTCCAGATCATAAGATACAGGTTGAAACGGCTGTTGGTCCACTTGATCTTTATCATATAAAAATTCTGTATATTCTTTCCACCTTTTCTTGATCTTCTCAGCATCATTCAACATGGATCCTGGAGCATCTTGTAACATTCCAATTCGAGGCTGAAATTTTTTCTTTAACTCTCATAGCTTTAGGAAAGCTGATCTTGTTCTTCCTCTAATAGTTTTTACTTCTATTTCCTTGCATGCATCATTGTAGTACTTCTCCTTGTCTTGTCTTGCTGCACATTGGAAATCTCTGTTGAGTTCTGTGATAGCCTCTCTTTCTCCTTTGGCTTTAGCTTCTCTGCATGTCTGGGCAATTTCTTTGGTCATCCATTTTGGCCATTTTTGCTTTTTCACCTTTTGTAGAGACTTCTCGCTTTCTTCCAACACAACCTTCTTGATGTCATCCCATAACTCTTCTGGAGCTCTGCCATTTGCATCTAAAGCAGCAAAATAATTTGGGGGGGCAGTCTTTAAATTCCAGTGGTATTTTTCTCAAGGTCATATCATGAGTGGCTTGCTCTTTTTCAACTTTAGCTTGAGTTTGCATACTAGCAGTTGGTGATCTGTACCACAGTCAGCTCCAGGTTTTGTCTTTGTTGATGTTATAGAGCTTTTCCATCGTTGACTTCCAAAGATGTGGTCAATTTGATTTTTGTACAATCCATTGGGTGTAGTCCATGTGTACAGTTGCCACTTGTGTTGCTGGAAGAAGGTTTTTGAGATGAATAGATAGTTGGTCTTGCAGAATTCTATCAGTCTTTCTCCAGCTTCATTTCTGTTGCCAAGTTCATATTTTCCAACCATTTTGCTGCCTTCTTTGTTGCCAACTTTTGCGTTCCAGTCATCCATGACTATCAGGATATCCTGTTTGTATGTTCTGTCAATTTCAGCTTGTACTTTTTCATATAACTCATCACTTTCATCCTCTTTTGCAGCTGTTGGGGCATATATTTGAATTATATGTGTGTTGATAGACATTCCTTGTAGATGAATAGAAATTAAGCGTTCATCGACTGCACTGCATTTCATTACAGTTCTTGCAAGTTTCTTCTTAATTATAAATGCAACACCATTTCTTCTTTATCTTTCATTTCCAGCATAGTAAACCATGTGATCATCTGATGCAAAGTGCCTGATGCCAGTCCATTTCAGTTTGCTGACACCCAACAGATCAAGTTGTATAAGTTCCATTTCATTCTTAACCACCTCCAACTTCCCTTGGTTCATGCTTTGTACATTCCATGTCCCAATATGTAAGACATCTTTACAGTTTCTAACTCTCATTTCATGCACAGCTACATCAGCAGTCAGTCGTCCCGAGGGCTTTGATCCAACCACATCATAAATGCTGGCTTTACTCTGAAAAGTCTTCAGCTCCTCCCCAGTAGCCAGTTGAGTGCCTTCTGACCTGGGGGTCTCATCTTCCAGCACTATAGTGCAATTTGTTTTGTTGTGACTATCCACTCAGTTTTTGAGGCAAGATATGGAAATTGCTTACTTTAAGTTTAGTGTTGTTGCCGTTGTCACAGAAATGTGATCCTCCGCTGCCAACACTGTCCCATTCTGCTGCTGCCCAGATGGGTGGTTTGTCTTGGTCTGGCACCTGACATGTCCATCTTAGGAGACCCTGCCAGTAGTTAAACTACCGATAGCTTAGCCCTCAGCATCCTCTCTCTATGCACCAAAGCATCCTTCTAGCTTTTGCCGTCACCTTCTCTACCTGTTTAGCTACTTTAAGATCACCAGACACAATCATGCCCAGGTCCCACTCTTCTTTTGTGGACAGAAGTATTACTCCCCCCTTCTCCCCCCTACTGCTCTTTTGGATTTTTGCATGACCAGCTACCTCTTCCCTAATATTTCTGTTACTGATGGTAATGTGCACATTGAATACACTCCAGGGAATTATATGCCAAAAAATCAAAATAATGCACCCAAATATCATATTAAATAGAATATTTAAAGTATTCTGGAAATATATAAAGGCACTTTAACGCTTGGCTCTCAGTCAACCCTAGTTTTCCAATCGGCCATGTGAACAGTGGTGTTCAGTAGTACTTTTCAAATTCGTACTAGGGGCAATAAGGACTCAGCAATTCTTTCTTTTCCTTGTGGTGTTCTCCCCCAGGGTCTGTCTTTCACACTATTTAACATTTTCCTAGCTCCCCTTGCCCAGATTCAGGAACAAGGACTTAGTGGCTACTACTATGCCAATGATATTTTGCTAGTGTACCGTAGTATACTGCATCTGATCTATTCCCATTGAATTCCTGCCTAGATTTAGTATCTGCTTGGCTACAGGAACACAGCCTTTTATTGAATCAAATGACAGCAACTGTGCATTTATCCTTTTACTCATTGCATCGCATTTGTTCCATCAAATCGTATTCGACGGCCAAAGTGCTTCACACTCTATTGCACACCTTGGTATTATCTAGATTAGATTACTGGAATCAAATCTATTCTGGTCTAAGACCTTCCTTTCTGAAGGAGTTACAGCTGGTCCAAAATATAGCTGTCTCTTAGCTGGGACTTCAAAATACGATCACGTGACTCGTTTCCATTGGCTACCTCTATCATTCTGTTTTCATTTTAAGGTTTTGATGCTTGTCTTTAGGGCTTTGCATACAGGTTCACCGAGCTATTTGTCCAGTTCACTGATTCCCTATGTCCTACAAGAACACTATGGTCACAAAATACAAATCGTTTGGTCCTCCCATAACCTCCCTTGCATATCTCAAGTTTAATTGTAGATCAGTATTTTATTTCTTGGCTCCGCATCTGTGGAATTTGCTCCCTAATTATATCTGCGCTGAATCATCCTTTAAAATATTTAAAACGTATCTGAAAACCTACTTCTTTGAAAATGCATTCCTGGACTATCAGGGACAGTAATTGGGGCTTTTGGTTAGGCAGTGTTCTTATCTTTTCTAATGCTTTACTGTAATTACTTAGCGTTCTTTTCTTCTGATAAGGCGTAGTTCTCACCTACAACAGGTGTTCTCCAGGACAGCAGGAGTTAGTCCTCACATACGGGTGACATCGGCACCGACAGAGCCCTCATGAAAGCATCCCCCAGTTTGGGCGCTGTTTGGGGCTTATGGGCCTTTGGCTTATGAGAGTCGAGCCCCTGGCCTTTGGCCTGCTGACCCTGTTGGCCTGCTGATTCTACCGGCTGGAAACTGAGGGTATTTCATGTACGCCTTTTTCCCCTTCGGGTGGAAGGTCTTTTTACTCTAAGCTTTCCGACAGGAATGGTCAGCAATCTTCCTGGACAGCCTAGTCTTGGTCAGGAACTCTGTCTCCAGCTCAGCCACCTTGTCCATCCATGGGTTTGCTGAAGAGGTTCTCTTCTTGGCAAGGGACATTGGCCAGTTTGTCCTGTACCCACTGCGCCAGGTCAGAGGACTGTAGCCAGGTCAGGCGGTGGGCACTAATGCCTACTGCAGCTAGACAGACTTGGACTGGAAGCCATCGAAGGTAGCCCGAGTTTGAAACTTGGAGCAGTCCTTGACTGTGGAGACCAGGGTCCAGAGGTGCTCAAGGGGTTCTCCAGCCAGTACAGCAGAGAACCCGGGCAAGATCCTTTGCTAGGTCCCTGAGGTACATGCCCATGTACAACTGGTATGCCTGGATCTGGGCAGTGAGCATCGAGTCCTGGAAGCAGTGCCTGCCAAAACTGTCTGGGTGCTGGGGGCACTGAGGAATGTGTCTTCTGGCTTTTGATCTGACGCATGGCCGACTCCACCACCATGGAATTGAGTGGCAGCTGTGCTTTTTGAAAATCCCAGGCTCTCCCAAATCTGTAACAAGCATTCCAGAATCGGGGGAATCGGCACCATCAGTGCCTTCTTTGGAGGGGCCTCATACTGGAGGATCTCCAGGTCCTCGGCACAAGGCTCATCCTCTGGTTCTGCAACGAAGGAGAGGGCCCTCACCATCCTTTGAACGAAGTCTAGGAATGTGAGGTCCTCGAGCGGTGAATGCTGGCATACCTGTGGTGGAGATGGCTCAGATGGCACATCACAATAGAGCGCGGTATCGGGGGACTCGTCATCGGTCTCCCAACCAGACTCTGAGCCGGAGGAGACCAAGTCCCAGGCAGTCACTGAGCTGGTGTACCACCGGCGTCGAGGAATGTAGTGCCCAATGCACTGACTCTAATGTACTCAGGGGTGATTCGCGCCTCGAGCATGAGGCTGAGCATTTTTGCCTTGAGCCGGAAAACCACTCCAGAACAGGCAGGAATTTCTCCAGAGAGCTTATGGCTGCAGAGGGTGCCATCGTCAGCACTGATAACCTAGAGACACTGGGTGTCTGGCCCCACTGCGTCTCGAGGAAGGCAGCCAGGCTGCATTCCAGGGCTGCCATCCTGACTTTGAGACCAGTTGGCACCACAGCCTCCGGTTCGGGTGTCGATGGCATTGAGCCCGGTACCGGGTCCCGCAATGGGGAATCACCAATGGTGATTGCTCCAGGGTACTGGGCCTGATCCCCCAACGCGTTGGAAGTCTCCTCCCACTGGGGAAGCTTCGAGGGCCGCTGCCAGCCATCACCCTTGGTGTGGAGTCGAGGGCTCTGAGCCTGGGTATCTGAGGGCTTACTTCTGGCACCGGGGTTGGAATGCATCTTTGATCATGATTCAAACGATGACTTGAGCCCACGGAGGAGATCCTTGGAGGATAATCCCCTGTCCAAGGCTCCACAACCTCGGGGCTCAGATTGAGCACGCCCGCGCAACGCTGAGTCGTCGTACGTGGTCCCCAAGGGCAGCGACTCCCTGTTCGAGGACAGTCCTGTGGCTGAGCCCTTCGAAATGAACATGTCCTTATGCCGGTTTTCCCGCTTCTTCCAGCTCTTGGTTGCCATCTGGAGGCAGAGCAGCCAGGAAGTGTCATCATGGTCAGGTCCCATGCACCGAAGACAGCAATTGTGGTGGTCGGTGATGGACATGGTGTGGGAGAACTTGCCACAATGCTTGAATCCACTGACCGTAGACCTAGCGGGAAACACGGCGCCTGTGAGGTCAAACTCGCATGTCTCGATTAGGGAGGGCGCAAGGAAACTCCCACGCCCACAAAAAGAAAAATGTACCGGAGAGAAAATGCAACACCAAGGCGAAGGCGTACTTGGGTGAATGGAAGGTGATCGAGGAACCGAAGTGGCAAAAAAGCGCAAAAAAACGCACAAGGAAACTAGAAAAAAAATCAACTTCTACGGGGGATACAGAGGGGACGTCTGCAGGGCTCCGCGGAAAAAAGACGACGACGTAAGATGGCACCCTTGGGCAGGAAGGTGACTATGCATGCGTGGTCTAACTCCCAAAGGCTTTCTTTGAAAGCTGGAGATTAATGTGCACGGGCTCAGTCGGTGCAGATGTCACCACTATCTGAGGACTGATTTCCTGCTTGCTCCTGGATAGAGTAGTTACTCACCTGTAACAGGTGTTCTCCAGGAGCAGCAGGAATCAGTCCTCACATATGGGTGACATCGACGTCGATGGAGCGCATTTCCCCAGCTTTCCATGAAAGCCTTTGGGAATGCAGGCACGGATGCGCGGTTCCCTTCCCCCCTAAGGGTGCCATCTTACCTCAGTCAAATGACATAGCTAAGAACAGCACACAAAAAAAGTAAAATAAACTATGTACAACTGCAACTCCAAGGGGAGGAGGGAGGGTAGTGAGGACTGATTCCTGCTGCTCCTGGAGAACACCTGTTACAGGTGAGTAACTACTCTTTCTCCAGGACCAAGCAGGAAATCATTCCTCACATATGGGTGACTCCCTAGCTCTGGGCTACCAGGAACCCAGGCTGAACAAGAGAACTCCCTCTAGTCCCAGCATCAAAGAAAGGCTTTTCACTGACAGAACCTCCACCGGTAGCCCAACAGAGGGCAGGTGTTGCCTAAACCTCAAAGAGATTCCGGAGTACTGCCTGGCCAAAAGCACTGTCCCTACGGGACTCCCTTTCCAGACAGTAATGGGCCGCAAAGGTCTGGCTTGAAAACCAAGTAGCAGTCCTGCAGATGTCTATCAACGGTACAGAGCGGAGATGAGCCACTGAGGCAGCCATTGCCCTGACACGATGGGCCGTGACCCGACCCTGCCAAGGAAGATCGGCCGCCCTGTAAGCCCAGGTGATAGTCAGCCACCCAGATGGACAAGGTACGCTTGGACACAGCCAACCCCAAATTATTAGGGTCAAAAGATATGAAGAGCTGAGTAGCCCTTCTATGTCCTTGCGTACTGTCAAGGTAGAAGGATAAGTCCCTCCTACAGTCCAGGGTATGCAGAACTGCTTCAGCCTGGCTTGCATGGGGCCTAGGGAAGAATGTTGGAAGGACCACCTCTTGGTTAAGGTGGAAGGAGGAGACAACCTTTGGGAGGAACTTTGGATGAGTCCTGAGGACTACCCTGTTCCTATAGAATCCGGTGTAGGGCCTGTCACAGGCCAGGGCCTGAAGCTCACTCACTCGCCTAGCCGAGGTTAGGGCTACCAAGAAGAGTGTCTTCCAGGACAGGAAGCGTAGAGGACAAGTAGCCATCGGCTCAAAAGGTGGGCGAGTCAGTTGCTGCAAGACCACATTCAACTCCCACTCAGGAGCAGGACGACAGATTGGAGGCTTGAGCAAGAGCAAGCCTCTGAGGAACCGGGACACCAAGGGCTGAACCGATAGAGAATGTCCTTCCACCAGTGAGTGGTGAGCTGCTAGAGCTGAGAGGTGGACCCGAAGAGAATTGGACTTAAGTCCCTGATTTGATAAGTACAGTAGGTACCGAAGTACTACTGGTACAGCACAGGAGAAGGGATCTTCTGTACGCAGCTGACACCACACAGAAAACCTTTTCCATTTTAGGGCATAGGTTTTCCTAGTGGACTGTTTCCTAGAGGCTAGGACAACCTCCTCAACCTCCTGAGGTAGGAACCAGGGAGCCAAAACTACCCTTGCAGCCTCCATGCCATCAAATTGAGAGCTTTGAGATTGGGGTACAGAAGGGAACCCTGATCCTCAGAGAGGAGGTCGGGTTGCAACCCCAGAGGCAGTGGGGGATCCACTGCCAGCTGAAGCAGAAGTGGAAACCAAGGCTGTCTTGGCCACCTGGGAGCCACCAGCAGGACCGAGGCCTTGTCCTGAAGAATCTTGAACAGAGTTCGGGCCACCAAGGGCGTGAGAGAAAACGCATAGAGAAGGCCCTGAGACCAGGGAATCAGAAAAGCATCTGCTGCTATCCGCAGAGGATGCAGTTGCCTGGAGCAGAACTTTGGCAGCTGTTTGTTCAGAGGACTGGCAAACAGATCTATGGATGGAAGTCACCATTTCAGGAAAATCTTCTGAACCACCAAAGGATGGAGCTGCCACTCGTGGGGCTGCAGAATCCTGCACAACCTGTCTGCCAGGTAGTTCTCCTGACCAGGGAGATACACTGCCTTGAGGAGCATGTTGTGTCTGAGAGCAAACAAGCAAAGGTCTTGTGCCTCCTGACAAAGGAGCCTGGACCCAGTTCCACCCTGCTTGTTCACATAAAACATGGCTACCTGGTTGTCTGTTTGAACTAGGACAGACTGATGAGCCAGGGTTTGAGAAAAAATCTTGAGAGCTAACCGAATAGCCCTGAGTTCCAGGAGATTGATTTGCTGTGCGGCTTCCCAGGGAGACCACAGGCCCCTGGGTGCACTTGCCTAGACAATGAGCTCCCCAGCCCTGCAGGGAGGGATCCGTGGTCAACACCACTGTGAACCCAGGATTCTGAAAAGGTACCCCTTGGAGCAGATTGGGTGGGTGCCGCCACCAGTTGAGGGAGTTCAGGAATTGTCTGGACACCCTTATCCTGTTTCGGAGGCTGCCTGTGGCCTGTGACCACTGAGTCCGAAGGCACCACTGTGCAGGCCTCATATGGAGCCTGGCATTGGGGGTCACATGTACTGTCAAAGCCATGTGGCCTAGAAGCCTCAGGCAGAGTCTGGCGGAGACCAGTGACTTGCTGAGAAACTGGCTTGCCAAGTTTATCAGTCTATGGGCTTTGTCTTCTGGCAAGAATGCCTTTGCCAGCTGAGAGTCCAACCTTGCCCCTATGAACTCCAAGTTCTGGGATGGGAGCAAAGTGGACTTTGCGAAGTTGATGACAAACCCCAGGCTTTGAAGAAGAGCAATAGTTCTGAGGGTGGCTTGTCTGGCCTCCTGGCACGTCTGACCCCTGATGAGCCAGTCGTCCAGATAGGGGAAGACAAAGATACCCTGATTTCTCAGGTAGGCCGCCACCACTGCCAGGCATTTGGTAAAGACCCTGGGAGCGGAGGTGAGGCCAAAAGGTAGTATTCTGTACTGGTAATGGTTTCCTCCCACAATGAACCTGAGGTACTTTCTGTGGTCTGGATGAATGAGGATGTGAGTATACGCATCCTTTAGATCCAAGGAGCATAGCCAATCCCCTGCTGGAGGTAGGGCAGAAGGGTTCCAAGATTAAGCATTTTGAACTTTTCCTTCTCCAGGAACTTGTTGAGGTTTCGGAGATCTAGAATAGGTCGAAGGCCACCGGTTCTTTTGGGTACCAGGAAATACCTGGAGTAGAACCCTCGGCCTTGTAAGTGGGGAGGCACAGGCTCCACTGCCCTGTCCACCAACAGACCCTTGTAGCTCCTGAAGGAGAAGATCTGTGTGCAGGGGAGGCCTTGGAGGCTCCCCTGGAAAGTATGGAGGAGGCAGTTGCTGGAAGTGTAGTGCATAGCCCTTGTGAACTATTCTTAACACCCAACTGTCTCCAGTGATGAGTGGCCACTGGTGGGCAAACAGAGCGAGGCGACCTCCTGTGCAGGGTTGGGAGAGCAGGGATGGAGAGGCTATGCCTAAGGAGTCAAAAACCCCCACCCTGCTGAGTGGAAGCAGGGGGCGGAGGCTTGGGGGTCCTCTGCCTACAGGGCCCATTACCCTGCCCCTTGGCTTGCTGACCTTGAGGGGCAGCTTGGGCAGCCTGATATTGTAGGTACTCTTTGCAGGCAGTGCCCTTCCTCGGGTAAAAGGGCTTTTTACCCGAGCCCTTCTTCTTGAGAGAAGGGGCAGAAGTCTTTCTAGACAGCCTTGTCCTTGTGAGGTGCTCGGTCTCGAGCTGAGCGGCCTTCTTGGTCATGGGCTTGCCAAAAAGGTTCTCACCTTGGCAAGGGACATCGACCAACTTGTCCTGAACCCATGGCTCGAGGTCCGATGACTGCAGCCATGCCTGGCGTCGAGCCACGATGCCGGCTGCCGCAACACGGGCTGAAGCCTCGTAGCCATCGTAGGCAGCGCGGGACATAAACTTGGAGCATTCCCGGATCCCCGAGGACAAGGACTTGAACCTCTACAAGGGTTCCCCGGAGAGACCAGCAGAGAACCTGGCTAGCTCCTTGGCCAGGTCTCGCAAGTACATGCCCATGTACAGCTGGTAAGACTGGACATGGCAAGTAAGCATCAAGCCCTGGAAGCACTTCCTACCAAAACCATCGAGGTTTCGGGCCTCCCTGCCAGGGGGCACCACGGAGTGCATCTTCTGACTTTTCAGGCGATGCATGGCCGATTCCACCACCATGGAATGGTGAGGTAGCTGTGCCTTCTGAAAGCCAGGACTCTTCCTGGAGTCGATAGATCGAATCGACCCGCTTACTTAAAACCAGCGCCGAGGCCGGTGCCTCCCACATCCGGAAGAGGAGCCGTTCCAGCATCGGAGGAACCGGGACAGTAAAGGCCTCCTTCGGAGGAGAGTCGTACTGCAGGGCCTCGAGCTCCTCGGCTCAAGGCTCCTCCTCGGGGTCCGCAGGGATAGCCAACGCAATGGCCATATCCGGACGAACTCCGAGAACCGGGTATCCTCCGGAGGGGATCTACTCCGGGGTTCAGACTGCGGTGAGTCCAATGGGACGCACTGAGTCTTGAAGGTGTCGGGAGACTCCTCATCCTCTGTCTCCCATGCGGACTCGTCCGATGAGGAATCGGGGTCCGACCTCGCGGGGCCTGCGAGCACCTGCCCCGACGCCGAAGGCACCGGCGTCTACGCCCTCGGTCCCGAACGGGAGGTCGAGGGAGACCGCGACCGAGGTCGACCTCAAGCCTTCATGGTCTCGAGTATCGGCTCGGTCTCCAGGGTCGACTTCGATGTCAATGTCCCGGTGGTCAGGGCAGATGCGCCAGACAGGCTGGCCATCAGTGTCTGCTGCTGTTCCATGAAGGCAGACAGTCTGCTCTCCAAGGCTGTCAACCTGAGACCCAGCTCAGGAGACTCAGCAGCTCCCGACTCGGGCCCGGCACCCGACGTCGGCTCCCTGGGATGAGAGTCAACGAGGACTACAGGGCTTACGTGTCCAGCAGACTCCAGCTCCAGTCGAGGGACTTTGGAAGGCTTCTCCTGTTCCACGGGCCCGGGGCGACGGTCGGGGGTCTGAGACCTAGCTCTCGAGGAGCCAGGGACCTCTTACAACGACGCCCTCGCGAACCGCTTCTTCCTCTTGCGTTCCCGGTCGGGGGACCCCCTTTCCGAGGAGCCACGACAATGCTCGGGATCCGATTCCCGAGATGTCGAGGCCTCAGACGAGGTCCGGGCCCGGCCGGAGGCTGAGTCAGAAAAAAGCCTTTCCTTTTGGTGCTGACGACTTCGCAGTGCCTTGGAAGACATTTTCCCACATGGTCTACACGTCTTAGGGTCGTGATCAGGACCGAGGCACCGAAGGCAGCAGTCGTGTGTGTCGGTGAGAGACATCAGCTTCTTGCACCGATCACACTTCTTAAAACCGCTGGAAGCCATCGGGGAAAAAAGAGTCCACGCGAAGTCAAAGGACTGGCCTTCCAGGGAAAAAGAAAAAAGGGTGCGAACGCCAGCCACGAAGGGCAAAAACCGAAAAAAGAAGATCGGGCTCGATACCGGTGTACTGAACCCGGCGGGAGGGGAACTGGCGTCGAACCGGAGAAGAAAAATAGCGAAGAATCGCAAAAAATCAAACAATTTTCCGGGATGACTAGGACTCACGTCCAGTGGGCTTCACGGAAAACGAGAGACTGAGGTAAGATGGCACCTTTAGCCGGGAAGGGAACCGCGCATGCGTGCCTGCATTCCCAAAGGCTTTCATGGAAAGCTGGGGAAATGATACGCAAGGGCTCCATCGACGTCGATGTCACCCATATGTGAGGACTGACTTCCTGCTTGGTCCTGGAGAATAAGGGGATTTTGGTGGGGCTTGTTCCAATGCTTATGGCTCAAACTGGACCACCAGATTTTGGGTAGGCTTAGCTCGTACCTGGTGCCTATGCAAGCATGTTTATTATTCCTCTGCACATTTTATTTTTTGTATTTAGCTCACACCTCTCCAGTAGTAATTCAAGGAGAGTTATATTCAAGTACAGTAGGTATTTCCTTGCCCCTGAAGCACTGAGGGTTAAGTGATTTCCTCATGGCCACAAGGATCAGTAGTGGGATTCGAACTCTGGCTTTCTTGGTTTCCAGCCCATTGCTCTACAACAAACAATGTGTGCCTTCAAGTCAGTGCTGACTCCTGGAGACCCAGCAGCTCCTGGGTTTTCTTGGCAGTGTGACTGGAAGCAGACTGCCATGCCTTTCTTCCAAGGCAATGGAGAGTTAAGTAACTTGCCCAAGGCCACGAGGAGTGCTAGTGGGAAGCAAACCCTGGTCTCTTGGTCACCAAGCCAGTGCTCTAACTACTAGGCTATTCCTCCATTCCAAAATGTGTGCCGTCAGTCAGTGCTGACTCCTGGCGACCCAGCAGCTCTTGGGTTTTCTTGGCTCTACTACTAGACTATTCCAGTAATGCTTATTAGAAGTAGCTTTCATGCTATCAGCAGCTGAAACTAAAGAGTAAATGAACTCTGGCAGCTATCTACTTCATTTAATTCCTAACGCTTAATGGTTTACTTTCAGATAGTCATGTGATCTAGCAGAACTTTTTAGGGGTGGAAAAAGGGAGAAATCCAATTCACTCTTTATTCAGAGAAGTGGTTGATAATGAGATAAACTGCATTCTTTATTTACAAGTCAAGCAGTGTGCGTTATTATCCTCAGGCATACCATTTATATGCATTGTGTAAGAAATAAAACATCAGTCTACTGTTTCTCTATCATTACTTCTTTCTTAAAAGCAAAAACATCCCTAACCCCTTGGTGCCCGACAGATAAAACAAATGTAGATAATTGGAATCTTCAATGGAATACTCTAGAAGGATTTCTGCTCTACAAGATTAATAAACACATGGCCTGTGTTGCCCATTAGATGACCTAGGCAGTTGCCTAGAGTGACAACCTTTCGAAGGGTGGCCCACTGCTGCTGCCGCTATCCCTCTCTGGGAGCAGTCACAATGACATTATAACAGCAGCTCAGCGCTTACCCAAAACCTTAGATGCTGCATGCTGTTGGTGCCATGTTTTGACCAGCCACTTCTTGCTCCAAGCAAAAAGGCAGTGGGCATCAGAAACAGCTTGTCAATGTACAGCACCGACAGCTCTGGAGGATTTGCGTAAGCACATCATTGTTGTTTTAATGTTATTGCCAACGCTGCAGGTCCTGGAGAGGCAGGGTGGCAGCAGGGGACAGGCCAATCCCAGCTGGTTCAAGATGTTGGTGCCATAAGCAGACCTTAAGCTTTAAACACCCCCATCAAAATCTATCGTTTAGCTTTGAATGCCCTGCTCTTTACCACCTCTAGAAGCTGTGGCCCTAGTTGAACACATAGTTTGCCTAATGTTTGGGCTGCCTCTGACAGGGGTGGAGAGAAGGGAATGGCAACAGACCAATTTTACTGTTGCCAGTAGCCTGCTATATCCGCTACCAGTAGCCTCCTATTATTGCACCCACTATCTATTTACGACTGTTCCTAGCTTTTAACAATATTGCTGACAACCCCCAACAACCCTAACATGGCCATTTCTTTATTTGCCACATTTAGTTTTTACCTCCTAGCTAACGCCATTCATAATTCCTCAGCCTTTTCACTCACCCATAACAATATCCCTATCTTGCATAGCCTAGGAAGAAGAAATCACACCAGCTCCCATCACACATCACAACATACACACCATATCAGACATTCACACCTTCTCTACATATCCCTCAATAACACTTATAGCCCCAAGCCGGAAACCACTCTCTTACATAGTAACCTAAAGTGTGCTCTCATTAACACAAGTTCAGTTCGTAAAAAATGGCCAGCCATCACAGATAGAGTAGTTACTCACCTGTAACAGGTGTTCTCCAGGAGCAGCAGGAATCATTCCTCACTAATGGGTGTCATCGACGCCGATGAAGCCCCAGCGGAGCATTTCCCCAGCTTTCCATGAAAGCCTTTGGGAATGCTGGCACGCATGCGCAGTTCCCTTCCCGCCTAAAGGTGCCATCTTACCTCAGTCAAATGACATAGCTAAGAACAGCACACAAAAATGTAAAAATTAAACTATGTACAACTGCAACTCCAAGGGGAGGAGGGAGGGTAGTGAGGACTGATTCCTGCTGCTCCTGGAGAACACCTGTTACAGGTGAGTAACTACTCTTTCTCCAGGACCAAGTAGGAAGTCAGTCCTCACTTATGGGTGACTCCCCAGCTCTGGGCTACCAGGAACCCAGGCTGAACAAGAGAACTCCCTCTAGTTTCAGCAACACAGAAAAGGCTTTTCAAGAACACGCAGATGACATCCTCCTTTATTTGCCGTTCTCAATTGAACATCCAGTATTCTCCCCAATAATCAACTGTTTTGAAGCTGTAGCCGAATGGTTGCTATCACAAAACCTTAGGATTAACCACAACAAAACTGACGTTCTTTTTGTCACAAGGAACCGTAAGTTCATACCTCCTCCATCACTACTCGTCAACAACGTGGAGTTGAAAGCAAAATCTACAATCCGTTACCTTGGCATCACATTGGATCAACACCTGGACATGACAACACATGTCAAGAACATCACAAAAACTATATATTATAAGATCAAATCGTTACGTCACCTCCGCCCCCTACTAGATCCTACAGACTTCCGAACAACCTTCCAGGCATTAGTCCTCCCACACCTGGATTTTGCCAACATCATCCTCCATGGCCTCCCTAAATCAACTTTAAATCCGCTCCGCCTAGCCATGAATACAGCCGCCAGAGTCCTCTCCGGCTCATCAAGATCTGAACATATAACACCCATCATGAAAGAACTGCACTGGTTACCATTACATGCCAGAATCCAGTATAAGTCTTTAGTTCTTACTTTCAAGGCCCTAAATAACTACCCCCCTACGCCAATCAGCAAACTTATCCATGGCACCCTGGAAAACAGAAAAAGGAGAACTACATCATTGAACACCTTAATAGTCCCAAAAATAATAACGAAGTGCACTAAGGCCACCTCCAACAGGGCCTTCTCCTTATTTGCACCTCTAAACTGGAATGCACTACCGCACGAAATCCGTGCTATCAAAAACCTAATCCTATTCAGAAAAGCATTGAAATACCACTTATTCACAAAATGCTACCCAGAAGTCAACCTAGCCATTAACAATACTAGCACCTCAATACAACCAGAAAAGGGCTAGTTGGTCAATCTTCTCTCTAGTCCTATTAGTCAACCACATTGCAACATCTAAATCATGTTTTATATCACTGTATATATTATTTAAGTCAATCTGTACATAGTTCCCCCGGTTGTCCTATGTTGAATCTTCCTGTTCAATGTAAAACTCAATGTTACTTGTATGCATTGTAGTATGTTCTTGTTTCAATGTACACCGCACTGATTGAAATAGCGCGGTATAGAAGAATTGTTAAATAAATAAATAAATAAACCTCCACAGGTAGCCCAACCAGAGGGCAGGAGTTGCCTAGACCTCAAAGAGATTCCTGAGTACTGCTTGGCCAAAAGCACTGTCCCTACGGGACTCCCTCTCCAGACAGTAGTGGGCTGCAAAAGTCTGGCTTGAAGACCAAGTAGCAGCCCTGCAGATGTCTTGCAATGGAACAGAGCGGAGATGAGCCACTGATGCAGCCATTGCCCTCACACGGTGGGCCGTGACCCTACCCTGCAAAGGAAGGTCAGCTGCCTTGTAAGCCTAGGTGATACAGTCAGCCACCCAGATGGACAAGATACGCTTGGACACAGGCCTCCCCAAGTTATTGGGGTCAAAAGAAAGGAAGAGCTGAGAAGCCTTCCTGTGACCGTGCGTACGTTCAAGGTAGAAGGATAAGGCCCTCCTACAGTCCAAGGTATGGAGAACTGTTTCAGCCTGACTCGCATGAGGCCTAGGGAAGAAAGTAGGAAGAACCACCTCCTGGTTGAGGTGGAAAGAGGAGACAACCTTAGGAAGGAACTTAGGGTGAGTCCTGAGGACAACAGCGTAGTTACTCACCTGTAACAGGTGTTCTCCAGGAGCAGCAGGAATCAGTCCTCACTTATGGGTGACGTCGGCGCCGACGGAGCCCTCGCGGAGCAATTTTCCCCAGCTTTCAGAGAAAGCCTTTGGGAATTGCAGCGCGCATGCGCGCGGTCGTCTTCCCGCCCGAAGGTGCCATCTTAGCCAGTCAGATGACATAGCTAAAGAAGACAGCATAAAAATTTGCAAAAAGAACATAAGCAGACGATTGCAACTCCAAGGGGAGGAGGGAGGGTAGTGAGGACTGATTCCTGCTGCTCCTGGAGAACACCTGTTACAGGTGAGTAACTACGCTTTCTCCAGGACCAAGCAGGAAGTCAGTCCTCACTTATGGGACTCCCAAGCTCAAGGCTACCGGAGACCCTAAGCACAAAAATGAGCTCCCTCTAGCTCAGCAGCACAGAAGGATAGAATCTTCGCTGAATTATCATCCACCGGTAGCCCACATCCGGGATGGAGGGTAGGAGTTGCTCAGACCTCAAAGAGATTACGGAGGACTGCCTGTCCGAAAGCACTGTCCCTACGGGACTCCCTCTCGAGACAGTAATGGACCGCAAAAGTCTGGCTCGAAGACCAGGTAGCGGCCCGGCAGATGTCTGCCAGCGGAACAGAGCGGAGGTAAGCCACTGACGTAGCCTTTGCCCGAACGCAATGAGCCGTGACTCGACTTTCTAAGGAGAGTCCGGCTGCCCCATAAGCCCAAGAGATACAGTCCGCAACCCAGATGGACAGAGTACGCTTGGAGACCGGGAGCCCCAATTTATTGGGGTCAAAAGACACAAAAAGCTGAGCAGCTTTACGGTGCTCCCGCGTATGGTCAAGGTAGAAGTTCAAAGCCCTTCTACAGTCCAGGGTATGGAGGACCGTTTCAGCTCGGCTGGAGTGTGGTCTGGGAAAGAAGGTTGGAAGTACCACCTCCTGATTGATGTGAAAGGGGGAGACCACTTTAGGCAGAAATTTCGGGTGAGTCCGTAGGACTACCCTATTCTTGTAGAACCTAGTGTAAGGGGGATCAGACACGAGGGCCTGCAATTCACTTACGCGTCTAGCGGAAGTGAGGGCTATCAAGAACAGTGTTTTCCAAGACAGAAAACGGAGAGAACAGGTAGCCATAGGTTCAAAAGGCGGACAGGTGATCCGCTGCAAAACCACATTCAGGTCCCAGTCAGGCGCTGGCGGGCGCAGAGGTGGTTTAAGTAGAAGAAGACCTCGGAGAAACCTCGCTACAAGAGGGTCGCTGGAAAGAGGTCTGCCGTCCACCGGCACATGATGTGCTGAAATAGCACTGAGGTGAACTTTGACGGAGTTGGACTTAAGTCCCAGATTAGAGAGGTGTAGCAAGTACTGCAAGATCACCGACACCGGGCAGGAGAAGGGATCCTGAGACTGTTGGGTACACCAGACTGCAAAGCGACGCCATTTAAGGGCGTAGCATTTGCGGGTAGAAGGCCGTCGCGAAGCCAAGACGACCTCCTCCACCTCCGCCGGCAGGAGAAGGGGAGCAAGGACTACCCTCTCAGCAGCCAGGCCATGAGGTTGAGAGACCTGAGGTTGGGGTGCAGCAGGGACCCCTGATCCTGAGTGAGGAGATCCGGTTGTACCCCCAGAGGGATTGGATCCTCCACCGCCAGTTGCAGTAGGAGCGGAAACCACGGCTGCCTGGGCCAGTGAGGGGCCACCAGGATCATGAAGGCTCTGTCTCGGAGAACCTTGAAAAGAGTCCGAGAGACTAGCGGGATGGGAGGGAAAGCGTACAGAAGGCTCCCCGACCATGAGATCAGAAAAGCGTCCGCCGCCACCCGAAGGGGGTGTGGCTGACGAGAGCAGAAGCGAGGAAGCTGCCGGTTGTGAGGACTGGCAAAGAGATCCACCGTGGGGAGGCCCCACTTGAGGAAGAGCTTCTGAACTACCAAGGGATCCAGACGCCACTCGTGCGGCTGGAGGACCCTGCTGAGTTTGTCCGCCAGGCAATTTTCTTGGCCCGGGAGATAAACTGCCTTGAGGAGAATGCCGTGACTGACGGCCCAAGAGCAGAGCTTCTGCGCCTCTCGGCAGAGGAGGAAGGAGCCCGTGCCCCCCTGCTTGTTCACGTAGAACATGGCAACTTGATTGTCCGTCTGGACAAGGACGGACTGGTGGGAAGTCAGGTGGGAGAAGGCCTTGAGAGCTAGGCGGATCGCCCTGAGCTCCAGGAAGTTGATCTGCTGAGCAGACTCCCACGGGGTCCAGAGGCCCTGAGTACGTGCCTCTTGGCAATGTGCTCCCCAGCCCAGGAGGGATGCATCGGTGGTCAGCACCCGGGTCGGCTGAGGTGACTGGAAAGGCATTCCGAACACGAGGTTCGGCTGCCGGAGCCACCACCGGAGAGACGAGATCAGCGGCTCGGAGACGCGCACTAGGTCTGCTAGGCCGCCTGTGGCTTGGCGCCACTGCTGGCGGAGACACCATTGAGCAGACCGCATATTTAGGCGGGCATTGGGGGTCACATGGACGGTGGAAGCCATATGGCCGAGTAGTCTCAGGAAGCGCCTGGCGGAGACCAGGGGCTGGCTGCGAAAACGGTCGGCTAGGTCCATGAGCCGTTGAGCCCTGTCGAGCGGTAGGTACGCTCGTGCCTGAGGAGTGTGCAGCCTTGCGCCGATGAACTCGAGATCCTGTGAGGGGAGCAAAGTGGACTTTGCGAAGTTTATAACAAAGCCCAAGTGCTGCAGAAGAGTCACCGTGCGGCGCGTGGCGTTGGTGACCTCCCGAGCGGACGCTGCTCTGATGAGCCAGTCGTCGAGGTACGGAAAGACATAGAGGCCGTGAAGCCAGAGATGGGCCGCCACCACCGCGAGACATTTTGTGAAGACTCGCGGTGCGGAGGACAGGCCAAAGGGCAGTACTCTGTACTGGTAATGATTTCCTGCCACCACAAACCTTAGGTATTGTCGGTGGCTCGGGTGGATGAGGATGTGCGTGTAGGCATCCTTTAGATCCAAGGAGCATAGCCAATCTCCCTGCTGGAGGTAGGGCAGAAGGATTCCAAGGGTAAGCATTTTGAACTTCTCTCGCACAAGGAACTTGTTGAGGTTGCGCAAGTCCAGGATGGGTCTGAGGCCCCCTGTTCTCTTTGGTATCAGAAAATACCTGGAATAAAAGCCTTGACCTCTCAGGTGGTGTGGCACCGGTTCCACCGCCTGTTCCTGCAGAAGACCTGCTAACTCCTGAAGGAGCAACTCCCTGTGCAGAGGGGGTCGCGGAGGTTCTCCCGGAAAATAGGAGGGAGGGACCTGATGGAAGTGGAGAAGATAGCCTTCTCGCACGACTTGAAGCACCCAGGCATCTGCGGTGATGTTGGACCACCTGTGGGCGAAGTGAACCAGCCGGCCTCCGGTGCTGGGAGGAACCAGCGGGGGGGGAGAGGCTATGCTTAGTGAGTCAAAAGCCCCCACCCTGCTGAGCAGGGGCTGGTGGTGCAGGCTTGGGGGCTTGCTGCCTACGGGACCCATTACCCCGTCCCTTGGCCTGCTGGCCCTGTTGGGGAGCTGCAGGGGCCTGATAATGGGGGTATTGTTTGTAGGCAGCCGCCTTCCTCGGGTAAAAGGACTTTTTCCCCGAGCCCTTCTTTTTCTGGGAAGGGGCGGAGGTCTTCCTAGAAAGCCTGGTCCTGGTGAGAGTCTCAGTCTCAATTTGCGCAGCCTTTTCCGCCATGGGCTTGCCAAAGAGGTTTTCGCCTCGGCAGGGGACATCGACCAACTTGTCCTGCACCCAGGGCTCAAGGTCTGACGACTGAAGCCAAGCCTGTCGGCGGGCACCGATGCCGGCTGCGGCCACTCGAGCCGATGCTTCAAAGCCATCATAGGCTGCTCGGGACATGAACTTTGAGCATTCCCGAATGCCAGTGGACAAGGCTAGGAACCTCCGCAAGGGTTCCTCGGACAGACCAGCGGAGAATCCGGCTAGCTCTTTAGCCAGATCCCGGAGATACATGCCCATGTATAGCTGGTAAGTCTGGACACGACATGCGAGCATAGAGCCCTGGAAGCACTTCTTGCCAAGGCCATCCAGGTTACGGGCCTCCCTTCCAGGAGGCACCGAGGAGTGCATCTTCTGGCTCTTAAGACGATGCATGGCCGATTCCACTACCATGGAATGGTGTGGCAGCTGTGCCTTTTGAAAGCCAGGGCTCTTGCGGACTCGATAGATAGAATCGACCCGCTTGCTCAGGACCGGTGAGGAGGCCGGACTCTCCCACATGCGGAAGAGTAGTCGTTCCAGCATAGGAGGAACCGGTACAGTAAAGTGTTCCCTCGCGGGAGAGTCATACTGGAGGGCGTCGAGCTCTTCGGCTCGAGGCTCCTCCTCGGGATCCGCAGGGAAGGCCAAAGCCTTGGCCATATCCCTAACGAAGTCCGAGAACCGGGCATCCTCCGGGGGGGACTGCTTCCGAGGCTCGGACTCCGGTGAGTCCGATGGGACACACCGAGTCCGGAAAGAATCAGGTGACTCTTCCTCCTCAGACTCCCAGACCGACTCCGACGAGGACTCGGTGGGGTCGGCCCGGGCAGGGTGCGGCGCCAGCCGCCCCGACGCCGAGGGAGTCGGCGTCGGCGACCTCGGTCCCGAACGGGAGGCCGAGGGTGACCTCGACCGAGGATCGGCTCGAGTTCTCATCGACTCGAGGATCGGCTCGGTCTCCGGGGTCGACTTGGACATCGATGTCCCGGCGGTCGGGGCAGCGGCGCCAGCGAAGCCAGTGAGCAGTGCCCTCTGCTGGTCCATGAAGGCAGACAGTCTGCTCTCCAAGGCCGTCAACCTGAGTCCGAGCTCAGGTGACCCAGCAGCCTCCGACGGCGTCGGGCCCGACGTCGGCTGTCGCGGAGGCGAGTCCAGAAGGACCACAGGACTTACCCGGGCAGGCATCTCTGACTCCAGGCGAGGTCGCTTCGGGATGTGTTCCTTCTCCAAGGACCCGGGGCGGCTGTCGGGGCTATGCGACCTGGCCCTCGCGGAACCAGGAGCGTCCACCGACGCCGCCCTCGCGGGTTTCACCTTCCGACGATGGTCCCCGGAGGGAGAACCCCGGTCGGAGGAACTCCGGCGACGGTCCGAGCTGGAGCCCTTCGACGCGGAGGCCTCCGACGAGGTCCGGGTACGGCTGGGGTCAGCGAAGATTCTCTCACGCTGATGCCGCCGGCTTCTCAACGCCTTTGAAGACATTTTGCTGCAGGGCCCACAGATCAGTTCCTCATGATCCGGGCCCAGGCAGCGGAGGCAAAAGTCGTGTGTGTCGGTTAGTGACATATTTCGGTCACACCGACCACACCGCTTAAACCCACTGGCAGCCATCGGGGGAAAAAAGGGCCCCTGCGAGGTCAAAAGACCGGGCTGCCAGGGAAAAACCGAAAACGAAAGCTGACTAAGTCAGAAAAAACCGAAAAAAGTAAGAGGACTCGTGACCGGCGTCGCAAGTCCGGGCGGGAAAAAGATCGGCGTCGAACCGAAGGAAAAAAGGATAAAATAAAGAAGAAAATCAACTTTTTCGCGGGGACAAGACGGGGACGTCTGTAGGGCTCCGCGGAAAAAAGAAGACTGGCTAAGATGGCACCTTCGGGCGGGAAGACGACCGCGCATGCGCGCTGCAATTCCCAAAGGCTTTCTCTGAAAGCTGGGGAAAATTGCTCCGCGAGGGCTCCGTCGGCGCCGACGTCACCCATAAGTGAGGACTGACTTCCTGCTTGGTCCTGGAGAACATGTTTTTATAGAACCTGGTGTAAGGTCTATCACAGACCAAGGCCTGAAGCTCACTCACTCTCCTAGCCGAAGTAAGGGCGATCAGAAAGAGTCTTCCAGGAGAGGAAGCGTAGAGAGCAAGTAGCCATAGGCTCAAAAGGAGGTCGAGTCAGCTGCTGCAAGACCACATTCAGCTCCCACTCAGGAGCAGGACAACGTATGGGAGGTTTGAGCAGTAACAAACCTCTGAGAAACCTGGACACCAAAGGGTGCACAGACAAGGAATGGCCCTCTACTAAGGAGTGGTGAGCTGCCAAAGCAGAGAGGTGGACCCGAACAGAGTTGGACTTGAGACCTTGATTGGATAAGTGCAGCAGGTACTGAAGTACTACAGACACAGCACAGGAGAAAGGATCCTCTGCACGTAACTGACACCACACAGAAAACCTTTTCCACTTGAGAGCATAGGTTTTCCTGGTGGACTGTTACCTAGAAGCTAGGAGAACCTCCTCAACTTCTTTAGGCAGGCCCCAGGGAGCCAATACTACCCTTGCAGCCTCCATGCCATCAGATGGAGGGATTTGAGATTGGGATGCAGTAGAGAGCCCTGATTCTGAGAGAGAAGGTCGGGCTGCAATCCCAGAGGTAGAGGGAGATCCACCGCCAGTTGAAGCAGGAGGGGGAACCAAGGCTGCCTGGGCCACCTGGGAGCCACCAGGACTGAGGTCCTGTCTTGGAGAATTTTGAACAGTGTCCGGGCCACCAGGGGGGTGGGAGGAAACGCATAGAGTAGGCCCTGAGTCCAGGGAATCAGAAAAGCATCTGCTGCTACTCTCAGAGGATGCGGTTGCCTGGAGCAGAACCTTGGCAGCTGATTGTTCAGTGGACTGGCAAACAGGTCTATGGAGGGAAGCCCCCATTTCAAGAAAATCTGTTGAACCACTAAAGCATGCAGCTGCCACTCGTGTGGTTGCAGAATCCTGCTCAATCTGTCGGCCAGACAATTCTCCTGGCCTGGAAGATAGACTGCTTTGAGGAGCATGTTGTGCTTCAGGGCAAAGGAACAGAGGTCCTGAGTCTCCTGGCAAAGGGGCTGGGAACCAGTCCCGCCCTGTTTGTTTACATAGAACATGGCTACCTGATTGTCTGTCTGGATCAAGACAGACTGTTGAGCCAGGGAAGTAGTAAAGACCTTGAGGGCCAAGCGGATAGCTCTGAGCTCTAGGAGATTGATCTGCTGGGACGCCTCCCAAGGAGACCACAGACCCTGGGTGCACTTGTCTAGGCAGTGTGCTCCCCAACCCAACAGAGAGGCATCAGTGGTCAGTACCACTGTATGAGGAGGTACCTGAAAGGGCACCCCCACCAGCAGATTGGGGGGGTGTAACCACCAGTTGAGGGAGGTCAGAAAACGGTGGGACACTCTGATCCTGTCTCTGAGGCTGTTTGAGGCCTGTGACCACTGAGTCCGAAGGCACCACTGGGCAGGCCTCATATTGAGCCTGGCATTGGGAGTCACCTGAACTGTGGACGCCATGTGGCCCAGAAGCCTGAGACAGAGTCTGGCGGAGACCAGGGACCTGTGCAGAAACTTGCTTGCAAGGTCCATGAGCCTTTGTGCTCGGTCCACTGGTAAGAATGCTCTTGCCAGCTGAGAATCCAACCTTGCCCCTATGAATTCCAAGTTCTGGGAGGGGAGCAAAGTGGACTTTGCGAAGTTGATGACAAAGCCCACTTTTTGGAGAAGGTCTATGGTTCTGTTGGTGGCCTGCTGGACTTCGAGAGACATCTGGCCTCTGATGAGCCAGTCGTCCAGGTAGGGAAAGACAAAGATGCCCTGATTTCTCAGGTAGGCTGCAACCACTGCCAGGCACTTGGTGAAGACCCTGGGAGCGGAAGTCAGCCCAAAAGGCAGTACCCTGTACTGATAGTGGTTTCCTCCCACAATGAACCTGAGGTACTTTCTGTGGTCTGGATGAATGAGGATGTGAGTGTAAGCATCTTTTAGATCTAAAGAGCATAGCCAATCTCCCTGCTGGAGGTAGGGCAGAAGAGTTCCAAGAGTAACCATCTTGAACTTTTCCTTCACAAGAAACTTGTTTAGGTTTCTGAGATCCAAAATGGGTCGAAGACAACCGGTTCTCTTTGGCTCCAGGAAATACCTGGAGTAAAAACCGTGACCTTGGAAGTGGGGAGGTACAGGCTCCACCGCCTTGTCCAGCAACAGACCCCTGAGCTCCTGGAGGAGAAGGGCTGTATGCAGGTGAGGCCTGGAAGGCTCACCTGGAAAGTGTGGCGGAGGTAGCTGGTGAAAAAGCAGGGCATAGCCTCGATGGACTATGTCCAGCACCCAACTGTCCTGAGTAATCAGGGGCCACTGATGGGCGAACAAGGCTAGGCGGCCTCCTGTGCAGGGCTGGGTCTGCAAGGGAGGTTTGGCTGTACTCAAGGAGTCAAAAACCCCCACCCTGCTGAGTGGGAGCAGGGGCCGGAGGCTTGGGGGCAGACTGTCTACGGGGCCCATTACCCCGGCCCTTGGCTTGCTGACCCTGTGGGGCAGCCTGATAATGTGGGTACTGTTTGTAGGCAGTGCCCTTCCTCGGGTAAAAGGGCTTTTTACCCGGGCCCTTCTTTTTATGTGAAGGGGCAGAGGTCTTCCTGGACAGCCTTGTCCTGGTGAGGTGCTCAGTCTCGAGCTGTGCGGCCTTCTCGGCCACAGGCTTGCCAAAAAGGTTTTCACCTCGGCAAGGGACATCGACCAACTTGTCCTGAACCCATGGCTCGAGGTCCGATGACTGCAGCCACGCCTGGCGTCAAGCCGCGATGCCGGCAGCTGCTACTCGGGCCGAAGCCTCGAAGCCATCGTAGGCGGTGCGGGACATGAACTTAGAGCATTCCCGTATCCTCGAAGACAAGGACTTAAAACTCTGCAAGGGTTCCCCGGAGAGACCAGCAGAGAACCCGGACAACTCTTTGGCCAGGTCTCGTAAATACATGCCCATGTACAGCTGGTAAGTCTGGACACGGCAAGCAAGCATGGAGCCCTGAAAACACTTTCTGCCGACTCCATCAAGGCTGCGGGCTTCCCTACCGGGAGGCACCGCAGAGTGCATCTTCTGACTTTTCAGACGATGCATGGTCGATTCCACAACCATAGAATGGTGCGGCAGCTGTGCTTTCTGGAAGCCAGGACTCTTGCGGAGTCGATAAATGGAATCGACTCGCTTGCTCAAAACCGGCGCCGAGGCCGGTGCCTCCCACATCCGGAAGAGGAGCCGCTCCAGCATCGGAGGAACCGGGACAGTAAAGGCCTCCTTCGGAGGAGAGTCGTACTGCAGAGCATCGAGCTCCTCGGCTCGAGGCTCTTCCTCGGGGTCAGCCGGGATAGCCAGGGCAGCGGCCATATCCCGGATAAACTCCGAGAACCTAGTATCCTCCGGAGGGGATCTACTCCGGGGTTCAGACTCAGGTGAGTCCAAAGGGACACACCGAGTGTTAAAGGTGTCAGGAGACTCCTCATCTTCGGTTTCCCAAGCAGACTCGTCCGAAGTCGAGTCGGGGTCCGACGCCGCGGGGCCTCTGGGCACCCGCCCCGACGCCAGAGGCACCGGCGTCGAGACCCTCGGTCCCGAACGTGAGGTCGAGGGAGACCTCGACCGAGGACGACCTCGAGCCGCAAGGGACTCGAGTATCGGCTCGGTCTCTGGGGTCGACTTGGAAGTCGATGTCCCGGTGGTCGGGGCAGATGCGCCAGACAGGCTGGCCATCAATGCCCGCTGCTGATCCATGAAGGCAGACATTCTGCACTCCAAGGCTGTCAACCTGAGACTCAGCTCGGGTGACGCAGCAGCCCCCGACTTGGGCCCCGGCGGCGCCGGGCCCAACGTCGGTAACTCGGGGATGCGAGTCCTCGAGGACAACAGGACTTACGTGTCCAGCAGACTCCGGTTCTATACGAGGAACTTTGGTCGGCTTCTCCTGGTCCACGGGCCCGGGACGACGGTCGGGGGTTCTTAGACCTGGACCTCGAGGGTCCAGGGACCTCCACCGACGCCGCCCTCGTGAGACGCTTCTTCCTCTTACGTTCCCTCTCGAGGGACCCCCTGTCCGAGGAGCTCCGACGCCTCTCGGGATCGGAATCCCGAGGTGTCGAAGCCTCAGACGAGGTCCGGGCACGAGCAGAGGCCGAGTCGGAGAAAAGCCTTTCACTTTGCTGCTGACGACTTCGGAGGGCCTTAGAAGACATTTTTCCACATGGCCCGCACGTTTTAGAATCGTGGTCCGGGCCTAGGTACCGAATGCAGCAGTCGTGTGTGTCGGTGAGAGACATAATCTTTTTACACCGATCACACTTTTTAAAGCCACTGGAAGACATGGGGGAAAAAAGGGTCCCCGCGAGGTCAAAAGACCAGCCTTCCAGGGAAAAGAAAAAGGGTTCAGGCGCAAACGCCTAGCCACTAAGGGCAAAAACCGAAAAATAAAAAGGGGGGTTCGATACCGGTGTACCGATCCCGGCAGGAGGGGAACCGACGTCGAATCCGAAGAAAAGAAGCGAAACAACGCTAGAAAAAAATCGTCTTTTAACCGGGAAAACAGGACACACATCCGATGGGCTTCACGGAAAAAAAGAGACTGAGGTAAGATGGCACCTTTAGGCGGGAAGGGAACCGCGCATGCGTGCCAGCATTCCCAAAGGCTTTCATGGAAAACTGAGGAAATGCTCCGCTGGGGCTTCATCAGCGTCAATGACACCCATAAGTGAGGACTGACTTCCTGCTTGGTCCTGGAGAACTTATTGCTAATCTGAACTTGGATATCCTTATGGTCACAGAATCCTGGCTGTCTGACACAGACACTGTCCTCATAAATCAACTCATCCCTCCTGAATATTCCATACACACATGCCACAGAACCAACTGGAAAGGGAGTGGAGTATTCATTCTAGCAAGAACTAATCTCCAGTTCCAGCTATCATATTCTAGGAGTCTAATGCACATGGACATAGTGTCTGTTGCCAATAAGCACTTCACTATAAATCTCATCTACAGAGCTCCTTCTTCTCCCCCAGAAGATCTTCTAACATAATTGACCTGGCCTGCAACCCTGTAAGCCCACGTAAGCCTAATTGGTTGATGGGCGACTTTAACCTCGCTTCACTACAACCCACCTCCGCTAACACCTTCCTCGATGTTATGACTGATCTCAATTATACACAGATAGTGAACTCGCCTACTCACCTCAAGGGAAATGCTCTTGACCTCCTTTTTGCCCCCAATCTGAATCAAACAACAATATCAACCTCTCATTTATGCCTGTTCCATGGTCAGACCACAACCTAATCTCCTTTCAAATCCCATTCCAACAAAATCGAATCTCAACCAGCCAAGCAAATACAGCTTCCTCAGGATCGACAACCCGCTTCAAATCCCTAGACAAGGTTCAACAGCGCCCTTCCAGTACTCCTTCAACCAGCTCAAAATCGACATATGAAATACCACCCTGAACTCTTGCTCACAGCTACCAGCCTCCATCAAACCACCAAGAAACAGTAAACCAGCCCCTTGGTTTTCCGCTGAATTACAGTAATCTCTTCAGCATCTAAGAAAGCAAGAAAATGGCGTCAATCTCGTTCCACAACTGATCAAATGTCTTATGAAAATACCCTAAAGCAACACCAAGAGAAAATATCTGAAAAAATGAGAGAACACCACACGGAGCTCCTCCTCCGCTCGTTAAATAAACCACGTGACCTCTTTAACATTGCTAAGTCCTTAACCAAAGCACCTTCCTCCAATCAGACGATATCAATTCAGTCTCAGCCCTATGCCGAATACCTGCAATCTAAAATCATTAAAACAATTGCGGCATCAAATTCCTCACCCAGCTATATTCCCCAGGTACAGACACCGTTAACAAATTTCATCCCTCCAGCAGAGAAATACATCGCTGACCTTATTACTACTATTAACACCACTACAGCCCCAAATGATCCTTGTCCTGCTTACTGGATCAGAACGATGCGTGCAGAACTCAGCCCAACATTAGCCTATATCATGAAGCTTTCCTTCTCAGCAGGAACATTACCAGCAGCTCTTAAACAAACATCTATACGCCCTCTCCTGAAAAACAACAAACTTGACCCGGCAAAGACAGACTCATATCGCCCAATTTCTAGCATACCCCTTCTAGCCAAACTTATTGAGAAGGTGGTTCAAATGCAACTGCAACAACACATCGACATATCAGCCCCTCTTGACTCCTGCCAGCATGGGTGCCGAGAATCCCATGGTGTAGAGACTCTACTCACCTAACTTATCAATACCTTATCCAGAGGTATCAACAACATCGAAAACGGGTTTGTACTCATCTTCCTCGATATTGCCGCTGCATTTGATTCTGTTAACCATGAGCAACTCCTCTCTCGCCTTCAGGAAAAGGGAATTCATGGCTTGGCCTGGGAATGGTGCAAATCCTATCTAGCTGACCGTTGGCAACATGTACGGATAGGACCCTCAACATCTGAACCATTCCATCAACAACAGGGAGTACCCCAAGGATCCTCCCTATCTGCTTTACTTTTCAACATATATATGCAACCAATCTGCGATATAATCCGCTCCTTTAATATATCCAGTCTGACCTATGCAGACGATATCTTGATATTCACACCAATCAAAATCATGCACCCTGACCTCTCCCCACTAATAGAGTGCTTCAACGCAATCACTGATTGGCTCTTATCGCAGAATCTACGCATAAACTTCAAGAAAACTGAAGTACTATTCATAACCAAAAACAAGAACTTCTCTCCCCCCACTTCATTGAAGGTGCGAGATGCAGAGCTTCCATGTAAATCCATAATACGCTACCTGGGTGTCACAACAGACCAACAGCTCAACTTCAAAGAACACATAAAGAACACCACCAAGTCCATCTACAATAAAATATGGACAATAAGACACCTAAGACCTCTACTAACTCCAGATGACTTCAGAACAATATTCCAGACACTTGTAATGCTTCACTTTGATTATGCCAACATCATCTTACACGGCCTCCCCAACAGCACCCTCAATCCACTACAGATGGCGATGAATGCAGCAGCCCGCATTCTCTGCGGCATATCCAGAAGAGATCACATCACGCCCATACTTATGGAACTACACTGGCTTCCGTTACAATGCAGGATCACCTACAAGGCATTACTCCTTTCATTTAAAGCAATTAATCGGATATCCCCTTCATCCCTCTCTGCACTCCTGACCATCACCCCTACAAACAGGCTAAGGAGGTCAATAGCTACCAATACGCTGACTATACCACTTGACTCTACCAAATGTACTCAAGCAACGAGGAATAGAGCCTTTACATTCTATGCCCCTAGGTGCTGGAACAATCTCCCACCTCATATCCGAGCAATCGGTGACCTCTCACAGTTCAGAAAAGCCCTTAAACACCACCAATTCTGCCTTCACTTTGGCCACTCCAACCTAACACAATCACCTCCTGCACCTCAACTCACTCACACAGCCTCTGACATTCCAACAACATAACTCTTGACAATGCACAAAACAGACCCACCCTCAGGCACACTCACAACGATCTTATAATATGGTCTCTTGCATTACGATCCCAACTTGCAATATAAATTGTAAATAGTTACAATAACCACGGTTGTTGATTGCATATAGTTACCCTTGTTACAGCCCCAAGTTACCAACCCTGTTACAATGTAAGCAAAAGAGCTTTGTTCTGATGCAAAATTTTGTTATTTGTAAACCGCACTGATACTAAATAGCGCGGTATATAAGAACTGTAAATAAAATAAATAAATAAATAAATAAATAAACAAACAAACAGAAAGGAGGGTTCACCTAAGACACCTCATATCCTTGCACCAACCCTGAATACATGCAATCTTTTCTTTAGTTAAGTGATCAGACAAGGACCATATTTGGTGCAGAAAGCATGTAACAGTCTTCACATATGGGTGATATCGGTACCAATGGAGCCCACATGGGAACGCTACCCAGCATCCAATTGGAAAGCTTTTGGGAGCAAGCCACTGTGCCTGCACATCTGCCTTCCCAAATCCTCTCCTCAGATGAGTCTGTAGCTGAGAGAGAGAGGAAAGAGAATACCCTACAACTCCTAGGGAAGGAGGGTGGGTTGTGAAGACTGATTCTTGCTGTTCCTGGAGATCATCTGTTACAGGTGAGTAACAACACTATCTCCAGGAACAAGCAAGAATGCAGTCTTCACATATGGGACTCACTAGCTCCCAGGTACCAGACTGGAAGTGGGTAGTCCTGGTATCCCCGAGGCTAAAGGATAGAGCCAAGAGTGTGGATACAATGTGGTCCCATTGGACTCAAATGCAGTCGGCTAGACCACATGTAATGGAAGTCTGTTGACGGAGGGAAGTCTGGGACGGAGGGAAGTCTGGGACGGAGGGTAGGTGTTGCATTTAAGTCCCAAACAGGTGCTGGAGTACAGCCTGGCCAAAGACAGCATCTCAATGGGAGTCCCTGTCTAGGCAGTAGTGAGCAGCAAAGATATGAATGGAAGACCAGGTAGCTGCCCAACAGATCTTGTCAATGGAGACAGAACAGAGGTTGGCAACTGAGGCTGCCATGTTAGCTTGCACATTGTGAATGGTGATGTGACCCTCGAGGGAGAATCCTGCCTGCGCATAGGCAAAAGAAATACAGTCCGCTATCAACTTGGATAGGGTACGTTTTGTCATTGGAAGTCCAAGGTGACTTGGATCAAAGGAAATGAATAGTTGTGAGCCTTGGTTCTAGCCAAGTAGTAAGCCAGCACTCGTTTGGTTTAGAGTTTGTAGCGCTGCTTTGGCCCAAGAGGCATGTGGTCTCGGGAAGAAGATCGGTAAGATTACAGACTGGTTCAGGTGGAAGGCTGAAACCACTTTCAGAAGGAAGTGCGGATGGGTACGGAGGACCACCTTGTCATGATGGAACAGAGTATATGGAGGATCTGCCACTAAAACCTACAATTCACTGATAACGGTGAGCTGAGGTCAGAGCAATGAGTAAGAGTACCTCTTCCATGTGAGAAACTTGAATGAAGCAGTGGCTAAATTTATTTATTTACCATTTTTTTATATACCACCTTTCAGAATCTCAAGGCGGTTTACATAGAACAGAACTTCTTTTACATATAATGTTTTTCAAAACTATATACAGGTTTCCATAGAACAGAATTTAATTTACATAGTATGTTTCTTCCAAACTATATACAGCAATGTTTACTGTGTTTACATTTAACTATTTACATAAAGTTTGTGCTCTGTTTGGTGCCTAGGGTTCGGTCTGTTAAGTGGTAGGCAGTCTGTTACAAGGATGGTGGAGTATAGTAGTATTCAGTAAATAGGTGAATTTTCAAGAGCTTCCTGAAGGTAGAGACGTCTGTGGTGGCTCTCAGGGGGTGAGGGAGGGAATTCCAGAGTGCAGGGGGGTAGAGTTCGAAGGCTCTCTTTAGAGTATTCTGGGATATTCCTGTGCGGTATGTGGAGCATGCAAGTGAGTCTTGATGTTGTGTTCTTCGTGATCTGTTAGGAGTTATTCGGATTAGTTCATTTAAGCAACCGGCAGATTGTTTCTGTTTAATTTTGAATGCCAGCATTATGTTTTTATATTTTATTCTGGAGGTGATGGGAAGCCAATGAAGGGATTCGAGAATGGGGGTGATGTGGTCAGGTTTGCAGGATCTTGTGATTAGACGTGCTGTGTTCTGAGCTAGCTGTAAGGCATGGATTGAACTTTTTGGTAGGCCGTGTAGGATTAGGTTGCAGTAATCGAGGTGTGGGGTGTGATGAGCGCTTGACACACAGTTCGGAAATGGTTCTGCTCAAGTAGGGGACGAAGGTTTTGCAAGTATTTCATCTTGTAGTATATTTTGGAGGTGGTCTCCTGATGCGAGTCTGTAAACTGAGTCTCTGGTCAAGGTGAATTCCTAGGTATTTTACCTCATTTTTTAAGGGGATTGATCTGGTTCCAATTGTTATGTTGTCTGGAGGTTTGAATGTGGAGTTCTTTGTGACGATAAGGGCTTCCGATATTTTGTAGTTGATCGAGGTTCTTTAAAGTTAACCAATCAGTTATTGCTGTAATGCAGGATGAGATGGTGGAGTAGTCTGGATTCTTTGTGTCTAGAGTGGTGTAGATCATTAGGTCATCCGCATATAGGTGGTAGTGAATGTTGTAGGTTTGTAGAATTTTGCAAACTGGTTGTAGGTACAGATTGAAGAGTAAAGCTGAGAGAGATGATCCTTGGGGAAGGCCTTGTTTTGGTGAGAAAGGTCTTGATTCATTGTGATTTATCTAAAGGCTCAAAAGGAGGCTGTAGAAGTTGCTCTAGAACCACACTGAGGTCCCAGGCCACTGGTGATGGTTTGATAGGTGGATTGGACAGCAGGAGACCCCGCATAAAACATTGCACCAAGGGTTGCGATGAAATAGGTTGTATGTCCAGAGGCTTATGATAAGCCATAATGGCACCAATATGAACTCTGAGTTAGTCTTGAGACCTGCAGAAGACAAGTGGAGGAGATACTGTAGAAGAAATTCCACGGGGCAGGTAGAAGGGTCAATTTGCTTTGGGGAATACACGGTTGCCTGTGTCCATTGAGACGAAAGAGTCCACTGGGCTTGTATCATGTGCAGGAGGGCATAGGGGACTACATGGACTGTGGAGGCCATGTGCCCCAAAAGACGTAGCATTTCTCGAGCTGTTACATAAGTAAGTGTGACTTACCTTGTGGGTTAGCACAATGAGCTGGGTATAGCGATCCAGGGGGAGGAAAGCTTTGGCCTGTTGAGTTGTGCAGAAGTGCTCTGATGAACTTGATTGGCTAGGTTGGCACCAGGTGCGACTTGGAAAGGTTTAAGACGAATCCCAGATATTGAAGCACCCAGTTATGGTGAGATGTAGAGAGCTTTACCTCTTGTGGGGATTCTCCCCTGATTAGCCAATTGTCTAAGCAGGGGAAGATGAAGACCTCCGAAGTGCGAAAGTAGATCACAACCACTGCCATGCACTTTGTGAATACTCGGGGTGCAGAGGCTAAGCCGAAAGGGAGCACCCGATATTGCTGGAACCGAAAACACAGATACTGTCTGTGCTGAGGGTGGATCAGTAAATGCGTGCATGCCTCCTTGAGGTCGAGAGATCACAGCCGGTCATTCCTCTGAAGGTATGGCAGGAGTATGCAAACGGAAATGTTTCTCGAACAAGGAATTTGTTTAGGTCCCTTAGATCTAAGATGGGCCTGAACCCTCCTGTTTTCTTGGGAATAAGAAAATAAGAAGAATAGAAGCTCATGCCCTCTTGGGGTGGAGGAACTCTTTCTATGGCCCCCTGAGCTAACACGGTGGACATCTCTTCTGAGGGGAGATTCATCTTCGGGGGGGGGGGGGGTGTCTGGGATAATCTCCTATGAAGACAGTGAAGGGCAAGCTTTTGAAGTAAAGCAGTTAGCCCCTTTGGACGATGTTGAGAGTCCATTACTCTGATGTTACAAGGTACCACATGTGGGTGTAGGAACAGAGCCTGCCTGCTATGTGTAGGGGTTGGGGACCCAGCAGTGGCAGAGTGGCTATGTTCTCCAGGAAGGAATCGAAAACAAGGTGCTGGTTGTGGCTGTGCAGCTGGTTAGGGTTTAGTAACTTCAGGCTTCTTGGGTTGGCGAGGGTGCTGCTGGTGCTGTTGAGACTGGTAAGCAGCTGCAGGTGGATAAGGATAATATATCTTCCTTTTTGGACAGAAAGATTTCTTTGGATAAGGGGTCCGCTGTCTTTCTTGAAAGACGCTTGAGAGTGAGGTCATCTGTCTCAATCTCTCCAGCCTTTTCCCTCCAATCCTTTCCAAAGAGGTTTTCTTCAGAACAGGGAATATTAGCCATTTTGTCTTGGACCCACTGTTCAAGATCCGATGCCTGGAGCCTGGCCATCCTGCGTGCACTGATGCAGATTGCTGAAGCTCGAAAGATGCTCCGGTAAGAAATATGGATGTATTTTGATTCTGCCTGATGAGGCCTTGGAATGCATTTCATTTGTCATCAGAAAGGAGAGGTGCAACTACCTCCAGATCCCTGGATACATTCTTGAGGAACATGCCCATATACAGTATGGAGGAAGAAATTCTAGAGGTAGGCATGCATGCCTCAAAGCATTGACGGCCAAAGGCTTCAAGAGTTCTGGAGTCCTTGCCTGGAGGCATGGAAGACTGATTCTTAGAACTCGATGTGGCGCATCGCTGATTCCACTACCATGGAATGGTGTGGGAGTTGAAGCTCCTGAAAGCCTGGGCATGCTGGAACTCGATACATGGTTTTGTGTCGTTTGGTGATAGGTGGAACCATTAGAAGAGCCTCCCACATATGAAGCATCAAATTCTGTAAGATGCGGTGTATTGGTAAAGTGGCAGCCTCTTTAGGTGTTGAGGGGTATTGATGGATTTCCATCTCCGATGCCACAGTGATCTGTAGGCCTGCTGCCATGTCCCTAATGAATTCTTGGAAAGACATATCCTGTGGCGGGGATCAATGCCACTCATGAGGAGGGGATGGGTCTGAAGGAATATCCTAGCTTTCTCGGAAGTCCTCCGATGCATCGTCGGAATCGGAGGAAGTAGAGTCAGAGTTAGAGTCTGATAGAACGTCAATGTCTCGATGATCTCATGCTTAATCTCGATACTTCCCTGATGTCGATGATCGATGCTGGTACTGATGATGATCAGTCGGCGCAGCATCGGAAGCCTGTTGGATACTGATGATGTACATCTGTTCCAAAGGGGGTATCAGAGGGAGAAGCTCCCCCGATGCAGGTTCAAGTGCCAGCATCAGCCCCGGAACCGGCGGTTGTTGGCAGGGTGCCATCGCTTGCATTGCTGGAGCTGTCAATACTGTCAGCACAGAGGCTGCTATGGCCAAACTCCTCTCGATAGCCAGTATGCACTGGTTGAGGGAGCTGACCGATGCCTAGGTGGAATCCCATATGGGGCTTTGAGCCACCATCCCAGAGAATGGAACCAGAAGCTTTCCAGAGGTTGATGCCTCAGGAGCGTCCTGGAGCCCTTCTTGTGCTTTGAAGGACAGGGCCTCCCGCCGGGGCTGTTTGGCAGGCTGGTCAGCATCAGACGCACCTTTCAGCAAGTCTGGATGGCAATGAAGAGACTTACCTCTGGAATCAGTATCGATCCTCGATGCCAATGACAGACTTAGTTTTGTGTTTGGACTTTGAGGAGACCTGAGAACCATGAGAGAGGAGGCCGGTGTCCTTGATGATGTGGAAGCCACTGAAATCGAGTCCGGGGTGAACAGAGAACCATACTGTCTGGCCTCTTTAGGCCTCTTTTTGTCATTTGCTGACATAAAGAACAATCATTTGGAACATGGTCGGGGCTCAAACATTTTATGCACCAATCATGTTTGTCTGTGACTGATATAGTACCAGAACATTTGGTACATTTTTTGAAACCACTGATGTGTTTTGCCATCGTGGTGAAGAAAAGTAGGCCAAGGCCTAACTGGTGGTGGAACTACCAAAACTGAAGAAAAATAAAAAATAATCTTTTGAAAAGAAAGAAAAATATCAGGGCTGATATCGGTAAAGACACCGGCGTCGATGGAAAGGCAGAGCACAGAATTTAACCACAAAATAATGTTTTTTGGCAGTGACAGGAAAGAAACAACATGCTGGCTCCACGGAAAATGAAGAATTGAGGAGAGGACTTGAGAAGGCAGATGCGCAGGCACAGTGAATTGCTCCCAAAAACTTTCCAATTGGACACTGGGGAGCGTTCCCGCGCCGGCTCCGTTGATACAGAAGTCACCCATATTTATTTATCAGGTTTTATATACCGCTCTATCCTTTAATCAGAGCGGTTTACAAGATAAGTAGTCATATCTACACAACATCATAACTAACTCTTAATTTCAGTGTACATTGGATTGCAGGGAGATATAAAGGGTGCTAAGGAAGGGACGCTTAGGGGTGGGAGGGAGGGAGCTATTACAGAAAAAGGCATATGCCCACATGCCTATATGTGAAGACTGCATTCCTGTTTGTTCCTGGGGATACAGTGTTACTGGATCCCAGCTCAGATAAAATGTCAGATTTTTGGGGCAGTGGATCCAGTACAAAAAGAAAACAAGTACTGTATGACTATAATCCAGTAAGTGGCTTTCAAATATTTGAATATGCTTCTACTGATGGGTACAAAATATGTAGACATGTGAACACTTATACGGGAGAGGTCCCTTGTCAGTATTTTTGCTTTCAAGAAGAATATTTTGATTTGTCCCCTGACACATTTGGATTTGGACCAAGGAAACTTGAGCCAGGAGTGATGTGGAGAACATGTGCAAGCAGGTATTTGATATTTGGAAGATAGCTCCTTCTGGATCCTCATTTTTAAATCAGATAAGTGATATGAATACGTTATAAGGAATTAACTCTTTCTGAACACTGATGTTTTTGTGTTCACTCTTGTGTTTTGAACAGAAGGAACACTTTATAGAATCTATTAATAAAAACAGAATTGAGAGCCAATGATTATATAGCAGTGAAGGCTGCATTGATGCAAGAATTAGGGGTTTGTTATAAAAAAAATGCGGGCAACTGCGGCGTTGATTACAAACGAGTTAGATTGTTCACTGAGGCTCTCTTTGCATATAAATATTTATTCTGAGTGTTTCCTCTTATTATGCTTGGGAAACGTGCTTTTTGGATTTCTCTACTTTTCTTTTGTTAATATAGCCATTTTGCACCAAATGGACAGTATTATCACATCTTCACATCCATACTTAATGTACATATCTTTATTATTATTATCTTTATTATGTCATTTGATAGACCGCTCTTGTCAAGACATTCGAGCGGTGTACAATAAAAGGCAATACGCCACTAAGCTAGAGAAAAGGAACGCCAAATTATAAATAGGAAAGAGGGAGAAAAGGACAGTGTACAACAACAGCAAAAGAGCACAAAGACACACCAAACAGACGATTCAAGACAGACAACAGGCACAGGGAGGGAAGCCAAAACAACAAAAAGGGAGGCAACAGTACAACATACAAACGTGTTTGCGCTTATGTATATATATATATTTATGTGTGTCCATTGTCCATTGGGTCCCAATCAGCTCTTGGAACTCTTAATGATTTTTCAATCCTTAACATGTCAAGCCTGCCTCTGAGCAATACTAATTCCCCCCCTTTATCCTCCCCCTCCTTGGGAATTGGGCTTGCAATCGAGCACACAACTACTTGTATTGTGACCACTGAGGTGTGTTGTGATTTCTGTATACATAAAGTTCAACTTGTGCCAAAAGATGCATGCCATTCACCCACTGAGAGAACATCAGTGGCTTATCCCTCACCCAGCTCTGCAAGATCACTCTTAAACCCTCCATATGCCCAGCTGGACAAATTTGCTTTCAGCCCTACGGACATTTTGATCCTGTAGTGGGCCCTCATCTCCCAACATCAATAATCCATATGACTATAGTAACATAGTATGTGACGGCAGATAAAGACTAGCATGGTCCATCCAGTCTGCCCAAAAAGAAGGCAAGAGTAGGTGCACCTGCTGCTCCGTGCAGGTCACCCCTTCCCATGCCTTGTATAGGGATGTACCCACTGCTCGGTACAGGTCAGCCCTATTTGTTTAGATATAAGAGATAGTTAAGTTTATTTTGATTTTATCCTGTTGCTATAAAGAGATCCACTGTGTCTGCCACATGCCATTTTGGATTTTGTCACTGTATTTGCCCCCACCATTTCCATCGGAGGGCATTCCAAGCATCCACTACCCTTTCAGTGAAAAAGTATTTCCTGATGTTGCCTTTCAGTTTACCCCCTTGCAGTTTCATGTCATGTGCTCTAGTTTCACAGCTTCCCTGTCTTTGAAAAAGATTTTTGTTCATTAATACTCTTAAGTATTTAAAGGTCTGTATCATATCTCCCCTGACCCTCCTCTCCTCTAGCATATACATATAGGTCATCAAGTCTCTTCTCATGTCTTCTGGCGCAGGCTCAAAATCATTTTGGTTGCCTTCCTCTGAAACGTTTCCAGCCTTTTTATACCCTTTGCGAGATATGGTCTCCAAAATGGAACACAATATTTCCAAGTGAGGCCTCACCATGTACAGTGGCATTAGTACCTCCTCTTTTCTGCTGGCACCAATAGTCCAATAGACCTCAAGGGGCATATCGGTTTGTGTCACTAATAGCCTCTCTGATCCACCGCATCAAGGCTGCTGCATTATACATCCTGATGTCTGGCAGTTCCACTCCTTCCTGGGCTACTGGCAAAATCAGTTTGGCATATCCAATGCGTGCACGCCGTCTACACCATAGAAAAGAGTGGAGCAGTCCCTTCAGCTGCTCCTCCGCCTAATCCGCAGCGGCAGCATCTTTATCTTTGTTTTTTTTTTTTTATATACCACTCTACGCTCGAGCACGAGTGGTTTACAATATGCAAAACATAAAAGACTGCTGAAAGGAGAAAAGAACGCCATGGTATTGATAGGAAAGAGAAAGAAGAGTGAGAGATAGCAGAAAAGGACAGAAATGGCAGAGGAGGAGGGGGAGAGCCACCTCAGCATAGGGGGGAAGAGGGAGGGAGATTAAATGCAGAACAGAAAAGATGAGTTTTCAACACTTACTTGAACTTAGTGAATGAGAGTTCAAGTCGCAGGTTCGGAGGGAGGGAGTTCCAAAGTTTGGGGCTGAGGAAAAAGAAAGCAGAGTTGCGGGTAGACTCCAGGTGAGCGTGTGAGGGGGAGGGGAGGGACATACGATTGGAGTGGATGAGCTGGAGTGAACGCCGAGGGGTGTGTAGATGAACTAGATTTATATCTTTATCTTTATTGTCATTTGATATACCGCCCTAGGCAGCAAGGCATCAGAGCGGTTTAAAAAAAATCTAAATGAAAAGTAAGGAAAAGGAAAAAGAAAAGAATGCCAATCATATATAGGACAGCAAAGAAAGAGAATGGTGAAGACAGCAATGGGCAGATGGGGAGGAGAGGAGAAGAACTAAGACTAAGAAGGGAGCAAGCTAAGGGGGAAACTGCTCAAAGGAAGGGGAGGGAAGGTCATAAGCCAACTGAAACAGGTATGTTTTGAGCTGAGATTTGAACCGGAGAAAGGAGATCTCTGCATGTAGTGAGGCAGGTAGGGAATTCCATAGGACAGGAGCAAGGAAAAAGAAAGCAGAAAGAGTAGTTACTCACCTGTAACAGGTGTTCTCCAGGAGCAGCAGGAATCAGTCCTCACATATGGGTGACATCGACGCCGATGGAGCCCCTGCGGAGCATTTCCCCAGCTTTCTATGAAAGCCTTTGGGAATACTGCACGCATGCGCGGTCCCTTTCCCGCCTAAAGGTGCCATCTTGCTCAGTCAAATGACACAGCTAAAAAACAGCACACAAAAATGTAAAATAAACTATGTACAACTGCAACTCCCAGGGGAGGAGGGAGGGTTATGAGGACTGATTCCTGCTGCTCCTGGAGAACACCTGTTACTACTCTTTCTCCAGGACCAAGCAGGAAGTCAGTCCTCACATATGGGTGACTCCCTAGCTCTGGGCTACCAGGGAACCCAGGCTGAACAAGAGAACTCCCTCTAGTCCCAGCATCAAAGAAAGGCTTTTCACTGAAAGAACCTCCACCGGTAGCCCAACAGAGGGCTGGAGGGCAGGAGTTGCCTAAACCTCAAAGAGATTCCAGAGTACTGCCTGGCCAAAAGCACTGTCCCTACGGGACTCCCTCTCCAGGCAGTAATGGGCTGCAAAGGTCTGGCTTGAGGACCAAGTTGCAGCCCTGCAGATGTCTGCCAACGGTACAGAGCGGAGATGAGCTACTGAGGCAGCCATTGCCCTGACACGATGGGCCGTGACCCGACCCTGCAAGGGAAGGTCAGCTGCCCTGTAAGCCCAGGTGATACAGTCAGCCACCCAAATGGACAAGGTACGCTTGGACACAGCTAACCCCAAATTATTAGGGTCAAAAGATATGAAGAGCTGAGTAGCCCTTCTATGCCCCTGCGTATGATCAAGGTAGAAGGATACGGCCCTTCTACAGTCCAGGGTATGCAGGACTGCTTAAGCCTGGCTTGCATGAGGCCTAAGGAAGAATGTTGGAAGAACCACCTCCTGGTGGTTCTTCCAACATTGAGGTGGAAAGAGGAGACAACCTTTGGGAGGAACTTTGGATGAGTCCTAAGGACTACCCTGTTCCTACAGAATCGGGTGTAAGGCCTGTCACAGACCAGGGCCTGAAGCTCACTCACTCGTCTGGCCGAGGTTAAGGCTACCAGGAAGAGTGTCTTCCAGGAAAGGAAGCGGAGAGGACAAGTAGCCATCGGCTCAAAGGGTGGGCGAGTCAGTTGTTGCAAGACCACATTCAACTCCCACTCAGGGGCTGGAGGACGGACAGGAGGCTTGAGCAAGAGCAAACCTCTGAGGAACAGGGACACCAAGGGGAGAACCGACAAAGAGTGTCCTTCCACCAGTGAGTGGTGAGCTGCTAGAGCTGAGAGGTGGACCCGAACAGAATTGGACTTAAGGCCCTGATTGGATAAGTGCAGCAGGTACTGAAGCACCACCGGTACAGCACAGGAGAAAGGCTCTTCTGTACGCAGCTGACACCACACAGAAAACCTCTTCCATTTCAGGGCATAGGTTTTTCTAGTGGACTGCTTCCTAGAGGCCAGGACGACCTCCTCAACTTCCTGAGGGAGGCCCCAGGGAGCCAAAACTACCCTTGCAGCTTCCAGGCCATCAAATTGAAAGATTGTAGATTGGGGTGCAGAAGAGACCCCTGGTCCTGAGAGAGGAGGTCGGGCTGCAACCCCAGAGGAAGTGGAGTGTCCACTGCCAGTTGAAGCAGAAGTAGGAACCAAGGTTGCCTTGGCACCTGGGGACTACCAGAAGGACTGAGGCCTTGTCCTGTAGAATCTTGAACAGAGTTCGGGCCACCAGAGGCGTGGGAGGAAACGCATATAGGAGGCCCTGGGACCAGGAAATCAGAAAAGCATCTGCTGCCAGCCGCAGAGGATGCGGTTGCCTGGAGCAGAACCTGGGCAGCTGTCTGTTCAGGGGACTGGCAAACAGATCTATGGATGGAAGTCCCCATTTCAGGAAAATCTTCTGCACCACCAAGGGATGGAGTTGCCATTCGTGGGGCTGCAGAATCCTGCTCAACCTGTCTGCCAGGTAGTTTTCCTGAAATTGAACTTGGTCTTCTTGGAGTACAGTGAAATCACATGAATTGAGGAATTACTCCACACAAACATACATCAATGTCTAAGGTGGCCAGCAATATCCTGTCTTTCTTAAAAAGTATAATTTTTCTTATTCTTTTTAAATTATTTCTAATCCCAATTGTAGTCTCAGACCTCAGTAGCGCTTCAAACCACTAGCTTAGTGGAAAACAAACGGCGCTTTGATAGCATCAATGACTACTGTGGGAAAAGTTTTTTATGTATATAAATATATAAATATCACCGATTCTCCACCACCGTTGTGTTTCAAAGCTATTGAAAAGCTTATCTTAACGTAATTTTTCTTGTTTGTTCTCTAAGCCTCCCACGGCACCTTTTGAGCGTTTCACTCCACACCGGAGTTTCTTCAGGAGGGTCTGAAAATAAGAGTATAACAATAGCTCTATACATCCATTAAAATCACTTTTTCACATTGATTATGGCTTTGGTTATAAAGTTTAAAATTGTGTTATCCTACGTCAGTCAATTAATGAAAAACCCCTTTTGGACCCTCTAAAAAGTTGCTACTCACTCGGCAGCTGCTGCCCGCGTTCTTCAATATCTTCTTGTGGTTTGAAAAAACGCCGCGCATGCGGACTTGACCACCCACCTGGTTTTTATACATGACAGCTGATCCTTCTCCGGGCTGCCTGAGCGGTTTCATCTTAACTTTTCTAACTACAGGCCCGCCACTCTACTGAGGAATTTAAACCGAAAGGTTTTACTGTGTTGATAGTAAAAATCCAACGTTGTTCATGAAAGAATAAAGTTTCATCTAAAGTTTTCCCTTTCACTGCTGTCTGGATGCGATCAATACAAAAACATCGTAGGTGATCAAATTCATGTTTTAAATCCTCACAATGTTGAACTATGGGTGCTGTCATGTTTTTGCAATGTAGGCGGCTTTTGTGTTCAAGCATCCGAACTTTTAAAGAGCGGCTAGTTTTTCCGATATAAAGTTGGTTGCATGGGCACCTAATAGCATAAACTACTGATGTAGTGTTACAAGATGTCATGTGTTTTAAAACATACTTTTTGCCTAGATATTGGAATTCTGTTACCTCCTTCGTAATGCTGCAAATTATGCAATCACCACACTGTCTATGGCCTCGTTTTCCACTTGTATCTTCTCCTGTAGTATACGGACGTAAAATTGTTGGACTTAGCTGTTCCTTCAGGTTGCTATTCCGTTGCCATACACATCTTATGTTCCTTTCTTGCATGCCTGGAACCGTTCTCACAATATTCATATGTTTTGAAACTATTTTTTGGATTTTATAACTAAGTGGTGAGAATCTTGTTATTAAATTGACAGAGTCATCAATCTGTTCTGTTCGCCCTTTATCCGTAGTGCCTATTAACCAGGTCCGATCATTAAACAATGCCCGTTTATAGGCTTGTTTTGAAATGTGCTCAGGATACCCTCTGTCTGAAAAATCTTTTAACAGCTTCTGAGATTTTTTCTTAACCAATGAGTAGTTTTAGCCAGTCAGAAGTGACAAAGGAGATTCCAGATCTGGTTGTCAACATATCAGGAAAGACTTTACCATCTGAACAACACAAACTGCTAAATAAGGGCCTATCTTATGTACCCACCATCACGCATGACCCCTTTCAATTTAGAATTGATTTTGAGGCCTTAATAAGAAAATTAAGTCTTAAGTCCTACTTTTCTCAAATCCCCTCAACTATAGAGGTTTCCCATATAACACCTCAAGACCGTAGGATACCGCTTCCTTTCAAATCCACTTGAACACCACCTGGTCCTGTGCCCCCAGCTTTACAAGTTTTTAAAGAGATGGTTCTGAGAGAAGTAAGTAAATTAGAGGAAAAACAGCCTTTATCCAGATGCGTTTTTACACATGAAGAGCGAAAAGCATGGAGAGAGCTTAGAGCGAGGACGGATATTGTTATCCGCAGAGCTGACAAAGGAGGAGCAATAGTATTCCTCAGTCGGGATGATTATCTAGAAGAAGCACAACGTCAGCTTTCTGATAGCCAAGTGTATGAGATATTATTAGAAGACCCTACAAAAAGATTACAAACCATGATACGAGAGAGCACTTTTTTAGCTCTACAAAACAAAATAATAACTAGGAAAGAAATGTCTTTCCTAAATGTAAAGGCACCAACAGCTGCCCATTTCCATTTAGTTCCTAAAATACATAAAAGGCTACAGAACCCACCAGGAAGACCAATCGTGTCGACTAGAGGAACAGTCTTGGAACCTTTATCCATATATTTGGATTCCTTCTTACAGCCACTATTAAAGGACATCCCATCTTACATTCGGGACACCTCCCATTTTTTGAAAAGAAGTGGTTTCCAGCTTCCCCCTATTTGTCTAACATCAAGGCATGGTACCGTTACATAGATGACGTTTTCATGCTGTGGCAAGGTACTGAGTCCACCTTACAGCTGTTTTTCCAATGGCTGGATTACAGGGACGTCAACATAAAATTTACGAGCGTGTCACACAGGGACACCATCACTTATTTAGATTTAAAATTTTTTCGCAAACCCATGGGATGGGGCACATCAATTTTTCGTAAATCTGTTGATCGCAATGCTTTGCTTCACTATGACAGTGCCCATCCCCCTCGATTGAAGGACAGTTTACAGATATCGCAGTTTCTTAGATATCGGCAAAATTGTTCTACAGTACAAGATTATAAGCAGCAGTCTCATCATTTGAAACAGAATTTTTTGGATAGAGGATATCCCTGCTCTTTAGTTCAACGGGCATACCAACGGGCTCTTTACAACGACAGGAACTTATTGTTAACTTCCCGTGGACGAAGTGGTGATTCGGGAAGAGAAGAAAAAATTAATTTAGTGACGCGTTATTCTCCACTAAGTTCTAGCATGCAAAAAGTTCTTAAGAAACACAGTGCGTTGTTGAAGATAGTGCCAGGTCTCCATGATAAATCAGTATGATGTGTTTGGAAACGGAGCCGTAATTTGAAGGAACATTTAAGTCCCACTCGATTGAGATCTTTTTCGTCTCTCGATCAATCCACCCAGCAGGGGGGTCATAGCATTTGTGGACATTGTACTATTTGCAACATTACTATTGAGGGATCATCCTTTGAGCACAAGGGCAAACGATACTGGATTAAACAAGCTACCACTTGCGAATCTACACATGTGATTTATGCTATTTTGTGCCCATGTGGATTGTTATACATCGGTAAGACGATTCGCTCATTCGTCATTAGAATGAAGGAGCATGAGAGCAGACTTTGTTGTGCCCGGAAAGAAGCTCCGATTGTTTCCCATTGTTTGCAATATGATCACAAATTTGCACACCTTCGTTGTTGGTGCATCGAAGAGGTACCCCATGCTGGCTTTGGAAAATCAAGGGACCAACTTTTATTATATAAAGAGCAGCGATGGATTTATGTTTTGGACACAGTGCAACCCGGGGGTCTGAATGCCGGCATTGAGTGGACGGCATGTCTCTAGGGAGGCGTGTCCACAGTAGTAAGTCTTTCAGGGGGATGGGACTAAAGGTCTCTTTAAATATGGCTACTCCGTCATCCGGTACGCATGCGCGGCGTCTTTTGGAATTTCCCAGGGCATTGAAGAGAGCAAATCCTTTAAGACAGGTGAATTGGCGCATATACAAGGTATCACTCATTGATTTTGTTTCATCTTTTAACAAGTGCACGATTTTGTGATTTTTCGCAGGAGTTCAGTCATAAATTGACATTATTTTTTGCAGATGATATATAAAAAGACATGACTATTGCTAATCGTCCCTTGAAAAACCCCATAAGGAGAAATGCAATGCACAGGCACCTACATAGTTGGCGTTGGGACACGAACCGGGACAAGAATATATCAAGAGAACAACTTCATATCACACGAAAATGCTAAGTATAATTTGTTATAATTCATGAACTGTGTTCGGTTGCATGTGATATGATTTTTTATCAACATTAGCCATTGATGTTAACCGGCACACAACTGGGGAGATCACAGTACCCAGAATTAAGTGCCAGAAGGTTGGTTCTGAGGCTTTTGTTGTTTAATCCTAAGTTACTGAACACGAACAAGATATTGAATGTGGATTCTTAGTGTTACTTTGTGTCAATTTAATAACAAGATTCTCACCACTTAGTTATAAAATCCAAAAAATAGTTTCAAAACATATGAATATTGTGAGAACGGTTCCAGGCATGCAAGAAAGGAACATAAGATGTGTATGGCAACGGAATAGCAACCTGAAGGAACAGCTAAGTCCAACAATTTTACGTCCGTATACTACAGGAGAAGATACAAGTGGAAAACGAGGCCATAGACAGTGTGGTGATTGCATAATTTGCAGCATTACGGAGGAGGTAACAGAATTCCAATATCTAGGCAAAAAGTATGTTTTAAAACACATGACATCTTGTAACACTACATCAGTAGTTTATGCTATTAGGTGCCCATGCAACCAACTCTATATCGGAAAAACTAGCCGCTCTTTTAAAGTTCAGATGCTTGAACACAAAAGCCGCCTACATTGCAAAAACATGACAGCACCCATAGTTCAACATTGTGAGGATTTAACACATGAATTTGATCACCTACGATGTTTTTGTATTGATCGCATCCAGACAGCAGTGAAAGGGAAAACTTTAGATGAAACTTTATTCTTTCATGAACAACGTTGGATTTTTACTATCAACACAGTAAAACCTTTCGGTTTAAATTCCTCAGTAGAGTGGCGGGCCTGTAGTTAGAAAAGTTAAGATGAAACCGCTCAGGCAGCCCGGAGAAGGATCAGCTGTCATGTATAAAAACCAGGTGGGTGGTCAAGTCCGCATGCGCGGCGTTTTTTCAAACCACAAGAAGATATTGAAGAACGCGGGCAGCAGCTGCCGAGTGAGTAGCAACTTTTTAGAGGGTCCAAAAGGGGTTTTTCATTAATTGACTGACGTAGGATAACACAATTTTAAACTTTATAACCAAAGCCATAATCAATGTGAAAAAGTGATTTTAATGGATGTATAGAGCTATTGTTATACTCTTATTTTCAGACCCTCCTGAAGAAACTCCAGTGTGGAGTGAAATGCTCAAAAGGTGCCGTGGGAGGCGTAGAGAACAAACAAGAAAAATTACGTTAAGATAAGCTTTTCAATAGCTTTGAAACACAACGGTGGTGGAGAATCGGTGATATTTATATACATAAAAAACTTTTCCCACAGTAGTCCTTGATGCTATCAAAGCGCCGTTTGTTTTCCACTAAGTTAGTGGTTTGAAGCGCTACTGAGGTCTGAGACTACAATTGGGATTAGAAATAATTTAAAAAGAAGAAGAAAAATTATACTTTTTAAGAAAGACAGGATATTGCTGGCCACCTTAGACATTGATGTATGTTTATATGAGGTAGTTTTCCTGGCCAGGAAGATAAACCGCCCTGAGAAACATGTTGCGCCTGAGCGCAAACAAGCAAAGGTCCTGTGCCTCCTGACAAAGGAGCCTGGACCCAGTGCCGCCCTGTTTGTTCACATAAAACATGGCTACCTGATTGTCTGTTTGTACTAAGACAGACTGGTGGGCCAGGGTTTGAGAGAAAGTCTTGAGGGCTAAGCGAATAGCCCGCAGTTCCAGTAGATTGATTTGCTGCTTGGCCTCCCAGGGGGACCACAGACCCTGGGTGCACTTGCCCAGACAGTGTGCTCCCCAGCCCTGCAGGGAGACATCGGTGGTCAACACCACTGTGAACCCAGGTGGCTGAAAAGGCATCCCCTTCAGTAAGTTGGGGGGATGCAGCCACCAACGTAGGGAATGCAGGAATGGTCTGGACACCCTTGCTCTGTCGCTGAGGCTCCCTGTGGCCTGCGACCACTGAGTTCTGAGGCACCATTGCGCAGGCCTCATATGAAGCCTGGCATTGGGGGTCACATGTACTGTCGAAGCCATGTGGCCAAGAAGCCTCAGGCAGAGCCTGGCGAAGACCAGTGACCTGCTGAGAAACTGGTTTGCCAAGGCTATCAGTCTTTGGGCTCTGTCCTCTGGCAAGAAAGCCTCTGCCTGTAGAGAGTCCAGCCTTGCCCCTATGAACTCCAAGTTTTGGGAGGGGAGCAAAGTGGACTTTGCGAAGTTTATGACAAACCCCAGGTGTTGGAGTAGAGAAATCGTTCAGAGGGTGGCTTGCCTGGCCTCCTGGCACGTCTGACCCCTGATGAGCCAGTTGTCCAGATAGGGGAAGACAAAGATACCCTGCTTCCTAAAGTAGGCCGCCACCACTGCCAGGCATTTGGTAAAGACCCTGGGAGCGGAGGTGACGCCAAATGGCAGCACTCTGTACTGATAATGGTTTCCTCCCACAATGAACCTGAGGTGCATTCTGTGTTCTGGATGAATGAGTGCACGCATCCTTTAGATCTAAGGAGCATAGCCAATCTCCCTGTTGGAGGTAGGGCAGAAGTGTTCCAAGAGTAAGCATCTTGAACTTTTCCTTCTCTAGTAACTTGCTGAGATTTCTGAGGTCGAGAATAGGCTTGAGGTCCCCTGTTCTCTTTGGTACCTGGAGTAGAAACCGTGACCCTGTAGGTGGGGAGGCACAGGCTCCACCGCCTTGTCTCGCAACAGACCTTGAAGCTCCTGCAGGAGAAGGGCTGTATGGAGAGGAGGCCTTGGAGGCTCTCCTGGAAAGTAGGGAGGAGGCAACTGATGAAAATGAAACCCTTGTGGACTATGCTCTCGAGTATCGGCTCTGTCTCCGGGGTCGACTTCGATGTCGATGTCCCGGTGGTCGGGGCAGATGCGCCAGCGAGGCTGGCCATCAGCACCCGCTGCTGATCCATGAAGGCAGACAGTCTGCACTCCAAGGCTGTCAGCCTGAGACTCAGCTCAGGAGACTCAGCAGTCACCGACTCGGGCCCCGGCAGCACCGGGCCCGACATCGGCTCCCTGGGAGGAGAGTCCTCGAGGACAACAGGACTTACATGTCCAGCAGACTCCGGCTCCAAACGAAGTACTTTTGACGGCTTCTCCTGTTCCACAGGCCCGGGACGGCGGTCGGGGGTCCGAGACCTAGCCCTCGAGGAGCCAGGGACCTCCTCCGACGCCGCCCTCGCGAGCCGCTTCTTCCTCTTTCGCTCCCGCTCGGGGGACCCCCTGTCCAAGGAACCCCGGCGATGCTCGGGGTCAGACTCCCGAGATGTCGAGGCCTCAGATGAGGTCCGGGCCCGGCCGGAGGCCGAATCAGAGAAAAGCCTTTCCTTTTGGTGCTGTCGACTTCGCATTCTTGATGGAATTCCTATTACAGCTGCTGCGGCTCATCTAGAGGGAGCCATTTTTCAGCTATGGGTTCTCGGTAGCCTATAGCTAGGGAGTCCCATATGTGAGGACCGACTCCCTGCTTGTTCCTGGAGAAAGCGTAGTTGCTCACCTGTAACAGGTGTTCTCCAGGGACAGCAGGAATCAGTCTTCACGACCCTCCCTCCTCTCCTTGGAGTTGCAGTCCTGTTATTATGTTTTGTTCTTTTTGCCGTCTTTTTAGCTATGTCATTTAACTGAGCAAGATGGCACCCTTGGGCGGGAAGGGGACCGTGCATGTGTGATGCAATCCCAAAGGCTTTCTTTGAAAGCTGGGGATTTGCTCTGTACGAGGGCTCCGTCGGCGCCAACGTCACCCATATGTGAGGACTGATTCCTGCTGTCCCTGGAGAACATCTGTTACAGGTGAGTAACTACGCTTTCCCCAATCATGCTCCTCAGATCCCTCCCCACCTATCCTGCTCCCTCCCTCTTACCACCTTCTAAAGGCCCCCAAATTATGCACACGACCCGCTTGTTCCTTGGTTCCCTCACCTCTCCCAGCTCCCTGTCCCTCACCTTAGTTACAGGGCATATCACTTAACAATTTAACATTTTAAACTGCTAACAAGTTTACAAACTGAATGTGCTATAAACTAAGAACAGGTAATGTTACTGGTGATAGGCCCAAGCTTTGCTGTGTCTGGGAGTCCACTGTAGTAGCTGGCATCTGCTAGATGGCATCTGTCACTCATCTGGCCTCCTCAGTATGCCATTGCTGCACCCCTTTCACTGCATCTATCCTGGTGTTGGTGTTCCTGTTTCTGAATTAATCCCGGCTTTGCTCTCAGTCTATACAAGTTCCTTCGGCTTGCTGATACTCAGAGTTCCTTCATTCACATGCTCAGCTCTCTGAGATTCCTCCCAGGCTGTTGTTGCATTCCAGGACACACCATCCCTCTTCTGCGCTGTTTATAAAGACTGTATTTCCTCCGTTCTGCACCCGCAGCCAATATGGAAAAGGTAGAGTGAACCTGAAGCCATGCTGGTGCAGGGTGCTGCATATTGGTGTAAATTCTCTGCGTTCTGTTGCCACCCGAGCAGAGTAGTCATTAAAGAGCATAATCCTGTGGTTCTCATAATCCAACATTTTCAACTGTCTATAGGCTTTCATTATGCACTCCTCCTTCTCCACCCACACAAGATAGCATGCTATTGCAGGCCGGGTCCTGGCGCCGTCTTCTTTGTGGCCCCACCCAATAAGTGCGCTCATAGTGCCATGTTGCCCAATCGCCCTCTAGGCCCAAGACAGTGGGGAGCCAACTTTCATAAAATTCATACAGCTTGGCGTCCATTATTGTCTCTGGCAACCCCATTATCTTGACATTATTTCAGCATGAGCGGTTTTCTTGATCCTATTTGGTCTAATAACTGCTCGCTGCTTGAGGTAAGCTGCGTGACCTGGGTTGACAAATGCTTCGCCAATGTTTCTTGTGTGGCTACTTTCTGCTCTACCTCTGTGAGCTGATTCAGTTGTACCTCAAATGGCTCCTTTATTCCATCTTCTGCGGATTGAAGATAATTGAGCCTGTCCTCCAATGAGGCTGACACTACCCTGGATATCTCCACCGCCAAGTTTCTGGCCCCAGGTATTTCAGCCTGCATTGTGTCAGCCGTCATTTTGTGCACCAGGTTGGCTTTCTTTGCTGATTGGGCTTTACCAGATATTGTGGCATGGTTGTGGTCATCTCGGATTGCTTCTCAGCCGCACAATTATGTTCTGTGCCTTACCCCGACCTCTGCTTCACTTTTGCAGTTTATAGCTGTTTTTTTAAAGCAATTTTAGGGCCTTAACCCAGGAGCTCTATTTTCTCATGTCCTTTACCTCCCCCACCAGATTTCTCTACTCATTATAACAGTGTTTTCAAAAGTCATTCTTACTTGAGAAGGCTGGATATAGCACAGTTACTTACCTGTAACAGGTGATCTCTGGGAACAGCAGGAATAAGTCTTCACATATGGGGTACGTCGGTACCGACGGAGTCTGCGCGGGAACGCTTCCCAGAGTCCAATCAGAAAGCCTTTGGAAGCATCCCACCATGCCTGCGTGCTGCCTTCCCGCCTTCCCAACTGCCTCTCCTGAGACAAAGAGAGAGAGAGAGAGAGCAGAGAAGGGAAAGATAGAGATAGAGAAAAAACAACTCCTAGGGGAGGTGGGTGGGTTGTGAAGACTTATTCCTGCTGTTTCCAGAGATCACCTGTTACAGGTAAGTAACTGTGCTATCTCCAGGAGCAAGCAGGAATGAGTCTTCACATATGGGGACTCCCAAGCTCAGATGCTCAGAGGGAGTCCTAGCATGTTGCAAGTCTAGAACGAGCCATGCCATTCCTCAGGACCTCAGGCATCCTGGGGATGGAGGGTAGGAGTTGAATACAGCAAAGGAGCTATGGAACAGCTGGTTAGAACAGGGCTTCAAAAGGGGAAGACCCTGTATAGAGGGCATTTAGTAATATAATATTGTGATCTGGGCCTCCATTGTTGGCATTGCACAAGTCCACTGAGGTAGATATGGATCTGTTAGAAGAGCCAGTGAATGCGCTTAAGAGGTACCTCACTGAGAAGTAGAGGTAACAAAGTAGAAAAAACAAGTGGAGGTCAGAACCCTTCAGGGTGAGAACAGCCCCAGGAAAAAAAACTGGGGTAGTATAAGAGGTAGAGCTTCAGCGGAGACGCAGAAGGTACTATTGAAGTAAGCTTAAGCTGGTTTGGTCCAAAAATAGTACAATCCTTGGACCAAGAGAATAATTGAGTCTGGCCCAACTGGACTAGGGTTGGTAGCAGTCCATGTAGGGGAGAAAGGGTGTGGAGACCCTTGTATCTGATAAGAAGGAAGGACAGACTCAGGAGTGTTAAGCTTTAGAGTAACTGAAGCTCCGCAATGTCTTTCCTAAATGGGGGTAATTAGGAAAGAAAAAAGGGACATGGAGAGCTTCAGGAGTACCTAAACCTAAAAAGGTTATGGTAAGGAAAAAAATTTGTTAATTACCACAGGAAGTGGTTATAGTGTAGCCCCCTAAATATGTTGGCACAGCATTGATAGGGGTAGTGCCCATCTGTCAGTATCAGGTAGAGATGTAAGGATATCTGAACCTAAGAGAGAGATAGATAAGTAGATGTATACAGATCTATCAAAAAACATATCTCATTATATCTGTAAATGTATATCTATATCTATATATCTATATCTATCTATATCTATATATCTATATAAATATATACACCCGTAGGGTATATATGCATGTATGTATAAAGAGATATGTATGGGCAGAAAAACACACAGATAGATATAGATAAGTATATATATGTATCTATATATAGCTATATATACCTATATGAATATGCCGGTATATAGACACTTGTCTCCAGGTGTATGGATGGAGAGGTGTCCATAGAACCTCATCCCCTCTAGGGAGAGAGGAAGATGTATTTGACAGCAAGAAGGTTGATACCTGCTTGAAGAGATATATAGAGAATTCTCTTTTCCTAGTTATGACTGGTAGAGTCAGAGGAAAAGTTTCCCTGACAAGAAGAGTCTGAAGTCTTTACAGAATTTGAGCTCTTTGATAACCAGGATGGCCTACGTGAAAATTGCAGAAAATAACTTCAGTCTGCAGACAGGAAGTCCAGATCTCTCCAGAATTGCAGTATGGAGAATGGATAGAGGACACCCCTGGAGGAAGATACCCTAGTGACCCCACCTATGAGGTTAAAATGGGTATTAGGCGTCCTCGAGCTGTCTGTGAAGAAGCTTATCTCTGACTAGAAGATTCAAGGAGATATGGGCCAACTCAGGGAATTGGCCCTCCTTGAGGTTTTCACGGAATGAAAGGCCTGAGGCTTATGCCTCAAAAGAGATTTAAGATGAGATGGTAAGTGTAGGGAATACCTGCCAGACATGGAACATGACTGGGGGACCCCTCCTAACCATCTGAGGTTATCTGCTAGGGCAGATACTGATGCTCTCTAGCAAGTGCCCATAGTGCAAAGCTACTCTGTAGAGATGCAGAGAGCATGCTGCAGGTTGGTTAGAAGAAAAAACTGGTTGTGGAAAGCCAGTAGGCGACCAGCTATTCTGCCAAAGACCAGGGGGCAAAGAATAGAAGGTAACCAACCAGACTGTGATAATAGGGTTTCCCAAACGAGGCTACTAACGAGTTTGGGACCTAGCAGTAAGGCTAGGAGGATTGCTAGTGGAGGAGAAGCCCTGGTTGTGTAGTGAACAAACCCAGTGGCTTAACCACTAGGAATTGCTGTATGTGCAGCAACTACCAGGGCAGCGTGGAAAATCTTGCTTTCTTTTTTGGATTGGGAAAAAGAAAGAACAGACATGGTAGGACTTCCTATAGTCTGATGAGCTGCCCTAAGGTAACAAGGGGGGAAACAATTCCAAGAAGGAGAAATCCCTCGGTAGAACAGGTAGAGGACCATAGGGGCTTACCGGTTTAAAGAGTCCCTCTTACAAACCAATGTTATAGGAAGAGGGTGGTAAGACAGAGTTGCAAGAGACCGACTATGGAGGAAGTCTCTGACCGATGAGATGATACATGCCAGTACAGGGAAACAACTGTCTATTGATAGTTGTTACCTTTGTTTCCTCCAAGAGGAAAAGGAAATCTGTTAAGTATGGGCATGAGCATCATAAAGACTCTTAGAGTTAGAGAAAAGATGTCTCATGAAGAGATATCTAGGAGGGTTAGGATGAAAATTGGTGCAAATACTTCAAGTGAAAAGAAGTAGAATGCCACCCTAACCACCAACCAAGAGGGACAATGATCTATTTGAAACCCTGCGACTGCTGGGTTTGTTGACCCTGTTGAGGTTGTGGATTCTTCAGACCAGGACGATGTTTCCCCTGTTTGGGAACATCTGTGTGATGGGCAGATGATGGATAAAACCTTCTCCCCCTAGGGGAAGAAAGTTTGGTAGGACATTTCCTACCTACTGGGAAAGTAGAAGGCGTAGGACAGCCTCTAGAAACAGGACAGTCAGTTATTAATTGAGCAACTGGAGTAAAGACTCCTTGTTAAAGAGATTTTCTCCAGTGCATGGAGTATTTCCCAGTCTAACTTGTGCCCATTTATCTAAGTCTGAAGCTTGGAGCCAGGCTTTACGTCGTGCCCCTATAGCTATAGCAGAAGTCCTGCTAACAGACTCAAAGGAGTCTAGGGAAGCACGACTAAGAAACCTAGAGATATTCTGAGCATGACTATCCAGTGAGGAATAGTCTGCACTCTTGGGCTCTGGAAGAAAAGGAGTCAAAAGATGTAATTTCTTTGTGACCTCCTCAAGAGATAGACCCATATAAAAAATATATGAGAGAATTCTTGCTGAAAGCATAGATGCCTGGAAGGTTTGATGTCCAAAGGCATCTAGTGTCTTAGACTCACGACCTGGTGGATAAGAAGAGCGCTTTTTTGTACTCTTCACCCGCCTCATTGCTGATTCTACTACAATGGAATGATGAGGAAGTTGAGTCCTTTGAAACCCTGGAGAGGGGGGCACCTGATACAGAAGATCAGTTGCTCGGGAAGGTGGGGGTACCTTTAAAGGAGCTTCCCACATTCCTAGAAGGAGATCCTGTAAGGAATGATGCAAAGGAAGCATGATGTTCTCCTTTGCTTTGCCAGGAATATAGAAGGATCCTGTATTCCCCTGTGTAGGATCCTGTCCAGGAATAGAAATGGCAAGTGATTTTGCCATATCCCGGAGGAAAGCCTGAAAAGAAGGATCCCCAGAGGGAACTTCCTTTGAATAGGCTAGATCTGATGAAGAACTAGCATTGGCACCGAGGGATCTATCCAAGTTCATAGGGATAGAAGATCCTGAATTGTGCAGTCTGTCCTTAGAGGATGGTCACCGGTACTGCCGGAAGTCGGGACCAGCGACCGTCGGTAGCAAATCGTCCATGCTAGGGATCGATTCCAAACTCGGTATCGAGGGAAGCAAGCCTGATGAGAGAAGCATGGAAGGCACCGACGGCAATGGTACTGTGTGATGAAGGCCAGCTGGTGGCAACTCTAATGGCATCCAAGACACCGAGTGTGCCGGATCCGAATCCTCAGAACCGAGCCTTCGGTACCGTCTTGCATCGGTACCAAGGCGAGTCGGTAACCAGTCCTCCAACCTGGAGATCGATTCCAGACTCGGCATCGAAGGAAGTGAGTCTATCGATGCACGTCTGGAGGGTACCGACGTCAGTAGTAGTATCGGTATTGGGGACGATACTGATACTGGAAGGTCGGTCTGCAGCGTATCCAACAGCCCCTTAGGTACCGAGGACGCCAGACGACGATCCTTGGTGAGGAATGTTTCATCCAACACCACTGCCAATGCCGGGGTATCGGTACCGCTCGAAGCGGATGCCACCACCAGGCATGGCTCAGGTATGTTCTGTGAGGGGTGAACCTCAGGAACAACCTGAAACCCCACATGGGTTTTGGAGGCCGAAGATTCCCACCGGGGTTTTGAAACCAGTGGATTCTCGAGGGCAAGGCCGAAGGCATCTCTATGCTGTGCATGAGATTTGCCACTCGAGGACTGGCTAGTCTTAGCAGATTGTTTTTGGGTTACCTGATCCTGTGTAGAAGAAGATATGGTCGGTACCCTGAAGTTGGATGGGGACCGCGTGTCGAGGGAAACTCGATGTTGAAAACTTCTTCTCACAATACTATTGCAGGAGGGACATTCCGGAGGAAAATGGTCAGGACCCAAACAGGTTAGACACCAATTGTGAGTGTCCAAAATTAAGGTTGTACCGCCACAGTTTGTACATTTCTTGGGGATAGTGGCTGGCGGTTCCATGAAGGAAAGTGGAGAGGCCTAGCAGACCTGAAAACTGTGAGACACTAGGAAAGAAAAAATATTCCTTAAAAAGGAAAATTTTTACAAGAAAAGAAAAAAGAAACACCGGCGGTACCGGTGGCGTCGGGAAAGGCAGCCGCGACCACAAGAAAACTAAAAAATAAAAGATGAATTTTCTGCGGTGACAGGACGACGTCCTGCCGGCTCCGTGGAAAAACGAAAACTGAGGAGAGGCAGTTGGGAAGGCAGCACGCAGGCGTGGTGGGATGCTTCCAAAGGCTTTCTGATTGGATGCTGGGAAGTGTTCCCGCGCAGACTCCGTTGGTACTGACGTACCCCATATGTGAAGACTCATTCCTGCTTGTTCCTGGAGATATGTCTTTCTGAAATGTTGTAACCTTTCTGGTTTGACAAGTCTTAATTTCTATTTGCTGCTTAAGTGAAATATAATCTAATCTATGAAAAATGATGTGGTTTCCATTAGATAATGGGTAGTCTTCAAATGATTTATAATACAAAACCATTTTCACTTGTTTAATCTTTTTTTTTTTAATTATCCCAAGTGACAAAATGCTTCATGGTGAGTTAAGACCAGAACAGTTCTCAAAGCAGTGGAAGTAATTTAGCTCACATACACACACTTTACATATCTGTGCACATATTTATAACTATCATTGATAACAACCAGCTGAAGTCTACCTTCAATGCTATTTTGTGCAATATCACCATCAAATGCCAAGTGGCTACATGTAATCAGCCAATAAAAATAAGGCAGTGCGCTCTGAAAGAAGAATTTGCCTTCTTGCTAGCACCTCCTCCTCCTATCATTTTTTCTTTAAACTGAGGCAGTCAAAATCATGTCTAGAACATACCACCTACCTCTCTCTTGGCTACAAGAGGGAGCACTGTCTGTGTGCAAAAGGTCACTTAAGAGAAACATGAGGACATGACATGTTGGGCAATGAAAGCGTTGTTACTCACCTGTAACAGGTGATCTCCGGGAACAGCAGTATATGGATGATGTTGGTACCGACGGAGCCTGCACAGGAATGCTCCCCAGCATCCAATAGGAAAGCCTTTGGAAGCATCCCACCGCACCTGCGTCACTGCCTTCCAGCCTTCCCAACTCTCCCTCCTCAGTTGAGTTTATAGCTGAGAGAAAAGAAAAGAAGAAACCTACTAGGCGAGGAGGGTGGGTTGTGAAGATCAAATTCCTGCTGCTCCCAGAAATCACATGTTACAGTTGAGTACTATGCTATTTCCAGGAACAAGCAGAAATGTAGTCTTCACATATGGGACTCCCTAGCTCCCAGAGAAAATGACCTTAGGTTTGCCTCAGGGCAGGTTTGCCTCAGGAGGTCACAAATCCTCTATGGATCTCTGGTATCGTTCCAAGACGGAGGGTAGGAGTTGCCTTTAAGTCTGAAAGAGATGCTGGAAAAGAGCTTGACCAAACATGGCATCCCGGTGTGAGTCCTTGTCTAGATAGTAATGAGCAGCAAAGGAATAGACCGAAGACCAAGTTGCTGCTTTGCAGATTTCGTCAATGGCTACAGAGCGTAGATTTGCCATCGAGGAAGCCATGGCACGAACATTATGGGCAGTGACATGACCTTCAAGGGACAGTCCTGCTTTGTCATAAGCAAATGAGAAGCAATCTGCTATAAATTTAGAAAGAGTATGTTTGGATACTGGCAACCCCATGTGACTGGGATCAAAGGAGAGGAATGACCGAAAGCCTTTACGGTGCTCAGCTGTCCTTTGAAGATAGAATGCCAAGGCACGTTTGCAGTCAAGGGTATGGAGCACTGCCTCTGCCCTAGACGAATGTGGTCTAGGAAAAAAGACAGGAAGGTAGACTGACTGATTCACATGGAAAGGAGACACCACCTTTGGCATGAAATGGGGGTGAGTCCTTAGGATAACCTTGTCATGGTGGAACCGTGTGTAAAGTGGGTCTCCCACCAAAGCCTGTAGCTCACTAATGCGTCTAGCTGAAGTGAGTGCAATAAGGAAGATGACTTTCCAAGTCAGAAACTTTAACGAGGTAGTGGCTAAGGGTTCAAAGGGTGGCTTGAGAAGTTGTCCTAGAACGACACTGAGATCCCAGGCCACTGGTGGTGGTCTAATGGGAGGTTTGGTGAGAAAGAGACCTCTTATGAAGTGCGCCACAAGCGGCTGTGAGGAAATTGGTTGTCCATCCAGGAGATGGTGAGAGGCTGCAATGACACTCAGGTGAACTCGTACCAAGTTGGTCTTGAGACCGGAAGAGGATAGAGGGAAGAGATAGTGGAGGAGTGCCTCCACTAGAGCCGAGAAGGGATTAAGGTACTTCTGGGAACATCAGAAGGAAAATCTACACCACTTGAAAGCGTAAGAACATCTGATGGATGGCTTTCTAGAGGCTAAGAGGATCTCTTTTACTTCCCGAGTAAGGATAAGATCCTCTAACACTATGCTTTCTGCAGCCATGCTGTGAGGTGGAGAGACTGCGGATTGGGATGGAGCACCATCTCCTCCTCTTGAGAGAGAAGATCTGGAGCAGATCCGAGATCTAGGGGTTGAGTTTGAGACAGACATAGGAGGAGAGGAAATCACGGTTGACATGGCCAATGTGGGGCTACGAACATCATGAGGCCCCTGTCCACCTGGAGCTTGAAAAGCATCTTGGAAATCAGGGGAATGATAGGAAAAGCATACAGGAACCCTCAACCACAGTAGAGGTGAAAAACATCCACCTCCTGGTTGCCCAACGTAGGAGTTCTGGTGCAGAAGCAGGGAAATTTGGCATTCTGCGGAATGGCAAACAGGTCTATCTCTGGAGTCCCCACAGGTCTGAAAAATGAAGGATGCTGTCTCCATGTGGAGAGACCACTCGTGGGGAAGGAGGATCCAACCAGCTGTATTCCATGCTTTAAGAAAAGTGGAAGTAAGTCCAAAAAACTGCCAGCATGGTTTAAAGGTGAGGTCAGAGAGGCTGTTGTTGCCAAAAAAGCATCTTTCAGGAAATGGAAAAAAGAGCCAAATGATGAAACCTGGAAACAGCACAAGCACTGGCAAGTCAAATGCAAGGCACTGATAAAGCAGGCAAAGGGAGAATTTGAGAAGAAGCTTGCTGTGGAATCAAAAACGCGAAATAAAGATTTTTTCAAGTACATTCGTAGCAAAAAACCTGTGAGAGAGTCAGTTGGTCCATTAGATGATAGAGGAGTTAAAGAGGCACTAAGAGGTGACAAGGCAATAGCGGAGAGACTGAATGAATTCTTTGATTCGGTCTTTACTGAGGAAGATGTAGGGATGTTACCCATGACTGAAGTGGTATTTAAAGGTGCGGAAGAATTGAAGGAAATATCGATACATCGGGAAGCTGTATTACAACTATTAGATAAACTGAAGAGTAGCAAATCATCTGGGCCGGATGGTATACATCCCAGGGTGTTGAAAGAACTGAAATATGAGATTGCAGACCTGCTATTAGTAATCTGTGAACTATCATGAAAATCATCTCTAATACCTGAAGATTGGAGGATCGCCAATGTAACACCAATTTTTAAAAAGGGTTCCAGGGGTGATCCGGGAAACTACAGACCGGTGAGCCTGACGTCAGTACCGGGAAAAATGGTAGAAACCATCATAAAGAATAAAATTACTCAGCATGTAGATAGTCATGGCCTAATGGGAGACAGCCAACATGGCTTTAAACAAGGAAGATCTTGTCTTAATAATCTGTTATGATTTTTTGAAAGTGTGAATAAACAGGTGGACAAAGGTGAGTCGGTTGATATAGTGTATCTGGACTTTCAGAAAGCCTTTGACAAGGTCCCTCATCAGAGACTTTTAGCAAAACTAACGAGTCATGGGATAGGAGGCAGTGTACTACTGTGGATCAAGAACTGGTTAAAAGATAGAAAGCAGAGGGTTGGGCTAAATGGCCAATTTTCTCAATGGAGAAAGGTGAATAGTGGTGTACGCCAGGGATCTGTGCTGGGTCCGCTGCTTTTTGACATATTCATAAATGACCTGGAAAGTGGAATAACGAGTGAGGTTATCAAATTTGCAGATGACACAAAACTATTTAAAGTTGTTAAAACCCAAGAGGATTGTGGAAAATTGCAAGAGGATCTTGATAAATTAGAAGACTGGGCATCAAAATGGCAGATGAAATTTAATGTGGACAAGTGCAAAGTTATGCACCTAGGGAAGAACAACCCAAACTATGGTTACACAATGCAAGGTTCCACATTAGGAACCACCACCCAGGAAAAAGATTTAGGCGTCATTGTGGATAACATGTTAAAACCTCAGCCCAGTGTGCAGCAGCAGCCAAGAGAGCAAAAAGAAAGCGTAGTTACTCACCTGTAACAGGTGTTCTCCAGGAGCAGCAGGAATCAGTCCTCACATATGGGTGACGTCGGCGCCGACGGAGCCCTCGCGGAGCAATTTTCCCCAGCTTTCAAAGAAAGCCTTTGGGAATTGCAGCGTGCATGCGCGGTCCCCTTCCCGCCCAAAGGTGCCATCTTGGCCAGTCTGATGACATAGCGAAAAGACAGCAAAAAAATTGCAAAAACTAAATCAGAAGATTGCAACTCCAAGGGGAGGAGGGAGGGTTGTGAGGACTGATTCCTGCTGCTCCTGGAGAACACCTGTTACAGGTGAGTAACTACGCTTTCTCCAGGACCAAGCAGGAAGTCAGTCCTCACATATGGGACTCCCCAGCTTAAGGCTACCGGAGACCCTAAGCACAAAAATGAGCTCCCTCTAGCTCAGCAGCACAGAAGGAAGGAATCTTCTCTGAGTAATCTCCAACCGGTAGCCCAACATCCGGGATGGAGGGTAGGAGTTGCCTAAACCTCGAAGAGATTACGGAGGACTGCCTGTCCGAAAGCACTGTCCCTGCGGGACTCCCTCTCGAGGCAGTAATGGGCCGCAAAAGTCTGACTCGAAGACCAAGTAGCGGCCCGGCAGATGTCTGCCAATGGAACAGAGCGGAGGTAAGCCACTGATGCAGCCTTCGCTCGAACCCGATGAGCGGTGACTCGACTCTCCAACGAGAGGCCTGCCGCCGCATAAGTCCAAGCAATACAGTCAGCTACCCAGATGGACAGAGTGCGCTTGGAGACAGGGATCCCCAATTTATTAGGGTCGTAAGACAGGAAGAGCTGAACCGTCTTACGGTGCTCCCGCGTACGATCAAGGTAGAAGTTCAGCGCTCTTCTACAGTCCAGGGTATGCAAGACCCTCTCAGCTCGGCTGGAGTGAGGCCTGGGAAAGAAGGTCGGAAGCACCACCTCCTGATTGATGTGAAAAGGGGAGACCACTTTTGGAAGAAACTTAGGGTGAGTCCGCAGGACTACCCTATTCTTGTAGAACCGAGTGTAGGGAGGATCAGACACCAGGGCCTGCAGCTCACTAACGCGTTTAGCGGAAGTGAGGGCTACCAGAAATAAGGTTTTCCAAGAGAGGAAACGGAGAGGACAGGTAGCCATGGGTTCAAAAGGCGGGCAGGTGATCCGCTGTAAAACCACGTTCAGGTCCCAGTCAGGGGCTGGGGGGCGCAATGGTGGTTTGAGAAGGAGGCGGCCCCGGGAGAACCGAGCCACGAGGGGGTGGCCGGAAAGAGGCCTGCCTTCCACCGGCACATGATGTGCCGAAATAGCACTGAGGTGAACCTTGACCGAGTTGGACTTGAGCCCAAGATTGGAGAGGGAAAGCAAGTACTGCAAGACCACCGACACCGGGCAGGAGAAGGGATCTTGAGACCGTTGAGCACTCCAGTTGGAAAAGCGACGCCATTTAAGGGCGTAGGATTTCCGGGTAGAGGGTCGCCTGGAGGCCAGCACGACTTCCTCCACCTCCGGAGGCAACAGGAGGGGGGCAAGGACTACCCTTTCAGCAGCCAGGCCATCAGATGGAGAGATCTGAGGTTGGGGTGTAGGAGAGACCCCTGATCCTGGGTCAGGAGGTCGGGTTGAAACCCCAGAGGCAACGGGGTATCCACCGCCAGCTGCATCAGAAGCGGGAACCACGGTTGCCGGGGCCACCGGGGAGCGATCAGGATCACGGAGGCCTTGTCCTGGAGAACCTTGAAAAGAGTTCGAGACACCAGCGGCATGGGAGGAAAGGCATACAGAAGGCCCGTGGACCATGAGAGCAGAAAAGCATCCGCCGCCACTCGGAGGGGATGCGGTTCCCGAGAGCAGAATCGAGGAAGTTGTCTGTTCAGAGGACTGGCAAAGAGATCCAGTGTGGGGAGGCCCCACCGCAGGAAGATCCGTTGAACCACCAACGGGTCCAATCGCCACTCGTGCGGTTGGAGGATTCTGCTCAGTTTGTCTGCCAGGTGATTTTCTTGACCTGGGAGATAGACAGCTTTGAGGAGGATTCCCCGGCCGACGGCCCAAGCGCAGAGCTTTTGTGCTTCCCGGCAGAGAAGGAAGGAGCCCGTGCCCCCCTGCTTGTTCACGTAGAACATAGCAACTTGATTGTCCGTCTGGACCAGCACAGACTGGTGAGACGTGAGGTGGGAGAAGGCCCTTAGAGCCAGGCGAATGGCCCTGAGCTCCAGGAAGTTGATCTGCTGGGCAGATTCCCACGGGGTCCAGAGACCCTGAGTACATGACCCCTGGCAATGTGCTCCCCAACCCAGGAGAGAAGCGTCGGAGGAGACTGGAAAAGCATTCCGAGCACTAGGTTGGGTAGGTGAAGCCACCATCGCAGAGAAGAGACTAGCGGGCTGGAGATGCGTACCGAGTCCGCCAGTCTCCCCGAGGCCTGACGCCATTGAGAGCGAAGGCACCACTGAGCCGGCCGCATGTTCAGGCGGGCATTGGGGGTCACATGGACCGTGGACGCCATATGGCCGAGCAGCTTCAGGAAGAGCCGGGCCGAGACCCGGGGATGGCTGCGAAAACGGCTGGCGAGAGCCATGAGCCGTTGAGCCCTGTCGAGCGGCAGAAAAGCCCGCGCCTGAAGCGTGTCCAGCCTGGCGCCGATGAACTCGAGGTCCTGAGAGGGGAGCAGAGTGGACTTTTCGAAGTTTATGACAAAGCCCAAGTACTGGAGCAAAGCCACAGTACGCTGCGTGGCGTGAGTGGCCTCCGTGGCGGACAGGGCCCTGATGAGCCAGTTGTCCAGGTACGGAAAGACGAAGAGGCCTTGAAGCCGGAGATAAGCCGCTACCACTGCGAGACATTTTGTGAAGACTCATGGTGCGGAGGATAGGCCAAAGGGCAGTACTCTGTATTGGTAATGATTGCCCGCCACCACAAACCTTAGGTATTGTCGGTGGCTGGGGTGGATGAGGATGTGAGTATAGGCATCCTTTAGATCCAAGGAGCATAGCCAATCTCCCTGCTGGAGGTAGGGCAGCAGGATTCCAAGGGTAAGCATCTTGAACTTTTCCCTCTCCAGAAACTTGTTGAGGTTGCGCAAGTCTAGGATGGGTCTGAGGCCTCCAGTCCGCTTTGGTACCAGGAAGTACCGGGAATAAAAACCGTGACTCCGCAGGTGGTGGGGCACCGGCTCCACTGCCTGTTCCCGAATAAGACTTGCCAACTCCTGAAGGAGTAAGTCCCGGTGGAGAGGGGTTCGCAGAGGCTCCCCTGGAAAGTAGGGGGGAGGGGCATCTGACGTGATGCTGGACCACCTGTGGGCAAAGTGGGCCAGCCGGCCTCCCGTGCTGAGAGAAACCAGCGGAGGGGGAGAGGCTATGCTGAACGAGTCAAAAACCCCCACCCTGCGGAGCAGGGGCCGGTGGCGCAGGCTTGGGGGCTTGCTGCCTACGGGATCCGTTACCCTGTCCCTTGGCCTGCTGACCCTGATGGGGAGCTGCGGAGGCCTGATAATGGGGGTAGTGTTTATAGGCAGCCGCCTTCCTCGGGTAAAAGGACTTCTTCCCCGAGCCCTTCTTCTTTTGGGAAGGGGCAGAGGTTTTCCTGGAGAGCCGAGTCCTGGTGAGAGTCTCTGTCTCGAGCTGGGCAGCCTTCTCGTCCATAGGTTTACCAAAGAGGTTATCACCTCTGCAGGGGACATCGACCAACTTGTCCTGCACCCAGGGCTCGAGGTCGGATGACTGGAGCCAAGCCTGGCGGCGGGCTCCGATGCCGGCTGTGGCCACTCGAGCCGACGCCTCGAAGCCATCATAGGCTGCTCGAGAAATGAACTTGGAGCACTCACGAATACCAGTGGACAAGGCCAGGAACCGAAGAATTACAGAAAATAATAAGGAAAAAATCAACTTTTCGGCGGTGACTATTAGACAACGTCTGTAGGGCTCCGCGGAAAAAAGAAGACTGACCAAGATGGCACCTTTGGGCGGGAAGGGGACCGCGCATGCGCGCTGCAATTCCCAAAGGCTTTCTTTGAAAGCTGGGGAAAATTGCTCCGCGAGGGCTCCGTCGGCGCCGACGTCACCCATATGTGAGGACTGACTTCCTGCTTGGTCCTGGAGAATGCTAGGTATCATAAGGAAAGGAATGGAAAATAAAACAAAAGATATTATAATGCCTCTATATCGTTCCATGGTGAGACCGCACCTTGAATATTGTGTGCAATTCTGGTCGCCGTATCTTAAAAAGGATATAGCGATTTTAGAAAAGGTTCAGAGAAGAGCCACCAAAATGGTAAAGGGGATGGAAGGATACTCCTTTGAAGAAAGGCTAAAAAGGTTAGGGCTCTTTAACCTGGAAAAGAGACGGCTGAGGGGAGATATGATAAAAGTCTATAAATTAATGAACGGAGTGGAACGGGTAAACGTAGATCGATTGTTTACATTATCAGAATATAGAAAGACTAGGGGACATGCAATGAAGCTACAGGGTAAACTATTTAAGACTAATAAAAGAAAATATTTTTTCACTCAACGTGTAATCAAACTCTGGAATTTGTTACCGGAGGATGTAGTAAAGGCTGTTAGTGTAGCTGGGTTTAAAAAAGGTTTGGACAAGTTCCTGGAGGAAAGGTCCATAAACCATTATTAAGAAGGGACCCAGGATATCAATGCTTGACCCAGTACAAGCATTGCGGAACCTGTGTCTTTTGGGGAAACTGCTAGGTACGTATGACCTAGATTGGCCACTGTTGGAAACAGGATACTGGGCTTGATGGACCTTGGTCTGACCCAGTATGGCATATCTTATGTTCTTATGACTCAATCTGTTTAATAAGACATTTTGCTCCCTTGGAAGATACCGCTTGGAGGTGTATCTGATGAGTAAAGGCAAAGGACCAGAGATGGAGAGCCTCTCTGCAGAGGGGCCAAGATCCTGTTCCCCCTTGTTTGTTCACAAAGAACATTGCTACACGATTGTCCGTTTGGATCCTCTGAGAACTTAGATGAACCTGAAAGACTGAGGGCATTGCATATTGCCCGATGTTCCAGTACATACATCTGGAGCTTGGATGCCTCCTTCTCCCAGAGGCCCAGAGTGGAGATGGACTCTAGATAGGTCCCCCCTGTTTGGAGGCATCTGTTGTCAGGGTACATTGATGTGGAGGCATCTGAAAAGATGACCCGACGAGGAGATTCTCTGGGGAACATCACCATAGTAGAGATGTGGCCAGAGGGGCAGATACTGATATTTTGTCTGAGAGACGGTCTGAGGCCTGTGTCCACTGGGAAGCCAAAGCCCATAGGGGCTGTGAGCCATATGTAGGCATGCATGTGGCACTACATGTACTGTTGAGGTCATATGACCTAGAATCTGGAGCATCTCTTGGGCAATGAGATGATCTCTGACACGGGTCTGAGATGCCAGCTGAATGAGATGAGAACAGTGGGGATGAGGTAGAAACGCCCTTGACTGTTGAGTATTTAAGAGAGCTCTTATGAACTCTAGTGTTTGAGTAGGAGCAAGATGGGACTTTGGAAGATTTATCACAAATTCCAAGTATTGAAGTACCTGCATGGTACGAGAGAGAGAGAGAGTGAACCTCTTGGGAGGTTCCTGCCTTTATGAGCCAGTCGTCCAAGTAAGGGAAGACAAATATCCCTAGAGATCTTAAAAAACGCAGCCACGACCGTCATGCACTTTGTGAAGACTCTCGGGGCAGGAGTGAGTCCGAATGTCAGGACCCTGTACTGATAATGTTTTCCTTGAAACATGAAGTGTAGATATTTCCTGTGTGCTGGATGGATCATGGTATGTGTGTACGCTTCCTTGAGATCTAGAGAACAGAGCCAGTCCTGTCTCTGGAGATACAGTAGGGTAGGAGAGTCCCTAGAGAGACCATCTTGAACGTCTTGCGGACAAGAAACTTGTTTAGGTTTCTGAGGTCCAGGATGGATCTGTATCCCCCGGTTTTCTTAGGTATGAGAAAGTACGGAGAGTAGAAACCCACTGCTTGTTAGGATGTTGGGACATCCTCTATGGCACCTCCTGACAGCAAAGAGGTGACCTCTTGTAGCAAAAGAGCAGTGAGAGGAGGCTGAGAAGGATAGTCCCTCACCACTGTGGAGGAGGGCAGAGTCTGTAGGTGAAGTCTGTACCCCTCTGCCACTATGGTCAGGGTCCAGTGCTCTGAAGTGATTAGATGCCACCTATGGGCATAGTGACAGAGTCTGCCAGCAATGTTTATTTATTTAAAGTCTTTTCTATACCGCGCTCTTTAAAATCAGCTCGGTTTACAGTTAACAGCAAATTTCTACAGTGCAGGCAGCGCCCGCACTGAACTTACAAAGAACAGGTTTTGCAACTTGGATTAACTGGGGAAACTATGTACAGGCTACACAGTAGCTTGGCTACTCATTTAAGTAACTATATACAGGCTACGCAGTGACTATAAGAACATAAGATATGCCATACTGGGTCAGACCAAGGTCCCTCAAGCCCAGTATTCTGTTTCCAACAGTGGCCAATCTAGGTCATATGTACCTAGCAGTTTCCCCAAGAGACACAAGTTCCACAATGCTTGTACTGGGTCAAGCATTGATATCTTCGGTCACTTCTTAATAATGGTTTATGGACCTTTCCTCCAGGAACTTGTCCAAACCTTTTTTAAACCCAGCTACACTAACAGCCTTTACTACATCCTCCGGTAACAAATTCCAGAGTTTGATTACACGTTGAGTGAAAAAATATTTTCTTTTATTAGTCTTAAATAGTTTACCCTGTAGATTCATTGCATGTCCCCTAGTCTTTCTATATTCTGATAGCGTAAACAATCGATCTACGTTTACGCGTTCCACTCCGTTCATTAATTTATAGACTTCTATCATATCTCCCCTCAGCCGTCTCTTTTCCAGGTTAAAGAGCCCTAACCTTTTTAGCCTTTCTTCAAAGGAGTATCCTTCCATCCCCTTTACCATTTTGGTGGCTCTTCTCTGAACCTTTTCTAAAATCGCTATATCCTTTTTAAGATACGGCGACCAGAATTGCACACAATATTCAAGATGCGGTCTCACCATGGAACGATATAGAGGCATTATAATATCTTTTGTTTTATTTTCCATTCCTTTCCTTATCATACCTAGCATTCTATTTGCTCTCTTGGCCGCCAGTGCACACTGGGCCGAGGGTTTTAACATGGTATCCACAATGACGCCTAAATCTTTTTCCTGGGTGGTGGTTCCTAATGTGGAACCTTGCATCGTGTAACCATAGTTTGGGTTGTTCTTCCCTAGGTGCATAACCTTGCACTTGTCCACATTAAATTTCATCTGCCATTTTGATGCCCAGTCTTCCAATTTATCAAGATCGTCTTGCAATTTTTCACAATCCTCTTGGGTTTTAACAACTTTAAATAGTTTTGTGTCATCTGCAAATTTGATAACCTCACTCGTTATTCCACTTTCCAGGTCATTTATGAATATGTCAAAAAGCAGCGGACCCAGCACAGATCCCTGGGGTACACCACTATTCACCTTTCTCCATTGGGAAAATTGGCCATTTAGCCCTACCCTCTGCTTTCTATCTTTTAACCAGTTCCTGATCCACAATAGTACACTGCCTCCTATCCCATGACTCTTTAGTTTTGCCAAAAGTCTCTGATGAGGGACCTTGTCAAAGGCTTTCTGAAAGTCCAGATACACAATATCAACCGACTCACCTTTGTCCACCTGTTTATTCACTCCTTCAAAAAAACATAACAGATTAGTAAGACACGATCTTCCTTGTCTAAAGCCATGTTGGCTGTCTCCCATTAGGTTGTGACTATCTACATGCTGAGTAATTTTATTCTTTATGATGGTTTCTACCATTTTTCCTGGTACTGACGTCAGGCTCACCGGTCTGTATTTTCCCGGATCACCCCTGGAACCCTTTTTAAAAATTGGTGCTACATTGGCGATCCTCCAATCTTCAGGTATTAGAGATGATTTTAATGATAGTTCACAGATTACTGATAGCAGGTCTGCAATCTCATATTTCAGTTCTTTCAACACCCTTGGATGTATACCATCCGGCCCAGGTGATTTGCTACTCTTCAGTTTATCTAATAGTTGTAAGACATCTTCCGATGTATCGATATTTCCTTCAATTCTTCCGCACCTTTAAATACCACTTCAGTCATGGGTAACATCCCTACATCTTCCTCAGTAAAGACCGAAGCAAAGAATTCATTCAGTCTCTCCGCTATCGCCTTGTCGCCTCTTAGTGCTCCTTTAACCCCTTTATACGTGTGCATACCAGGGTGACTGGTAGTGCTAATGTACAGGGCTGAGACTGTGTGTTGTGAGTGTTTTGGAGTGGCTGTCTTGGTGGTTGTGTATGGCTGGATGTTGTGTGTCCCCGTTGTGTGAGTAGTGCTGGGGGAAATGGTGGTGCTTCAGAGCCTTCCTGAATTGGGTAAGGTCAGTAATGGCCCGGATGTCGGGCGGGAGGGCATTCCAACATGTGGGTGTATAGTACAACGAAGTCTCTGTTTCTTGTTGCTTGAGAGCACTTCGTGATTTTGCTAGGGATACTCAGTGTGTTGTCAGCGACTGACCTTCTGACTCTGTTTGAGGGAGTGGGGAGAATGAGGTCCGTGATGGAGGAGGTGGTGAGGCTGTTGATGGCCTTGAAAGTCAACAGCAGAATTTTGAAGGTGAGTCTGCAGCCAATGGAGGTGTTTCAGGATTGGGGTTATATGGTCCCTCCTGGAGGCTCCATGTAGTATTCTGGCAGCTGCATTCATTGCAAGCTGAAGTGGGCTCAGCGTATTTTTTGGGAGTCCCTGTAGGATTGAGTTGGCGTAGTCGAAGTGGGGGGATTATCAAGGCTTGGGAGATTGTCCAGAAGTCGTCTGGCTCCAGTAGGGGTCGTAGATGCCAGATTGTCCGTATTTTGTGGTATACTACCTTGACTATGTTGGGGGAAGGGGGGGGGGTGTCTCCAGAGGCAGAGTGACTATGTTCTCTAAGAAAAAGTCAAAAACCAGGCGCAGGTTGAGTCTGCGGAGCTGGTTGGTGTTTAGGAGTTTGTGGCTTCTTCTGCTGCTTGGGAGGCTGTTGCCTCTTTTCAGTACCCTGAGGTTGGTACTGCGAAGCAGGGGTATAAGAAGGGTAAAATTTCTTTTTCTTACTGAAGAAAGTCTTGTTTGCAGCTGCTTTCTTCTTTGCCAGGTTGGCAGTGATTCTAGAAAGCCTGTTTAGGGTAGTATTCTCAGACTCCGAGACACCATGCCAATCTTTGCCAAAAAGGTTCTCACCTGTGCAAGGAATATTGCCCAATTTATCTTGAACCCATTGTTCAAGATCTGATGCTTGAAGCCAAGCAATCCTGAGCGCTCCAATGCAGATTGAGGTGGCTCTACTGGTACACTCAAAGCAGTCAAATGTTGCCCCATATACAAACTTTGAGAACGTTTTAGGCATGTATGACCAATTTATTTATTTAGCTGTATTTATATCGCGCTTTTCACCGGGTCAAAGCGGTCAATTGGGGGATACATTTAACACGAGGGGATATGAGACACATACGCTAATACTTACAGGGAACATGGGCAATGGAGGGTTAAGTGGCTTGCCCAAGACCACAAGGAGTGCCTATAGGACTAGAAATCCCAGTCCCTCCGGCCTGAGATTGCTGTCCCCAGGTGGGACTTGAACCCCTGGCCCTCCAGCCTGAAGTACCTTGTCCTAACGACTAGACCACTCCTCCCTCACAATGTGAGATAGTTAGCTCTCTTATCTTCAGGGAGAAGAGGAGCCATTGACTCAAGATCTCTCCCTCACCTCACCTCCATGCGGCTGATCGGGCATCGGGGGTGGAAGCGGGAGCTGCTTGCCCCTCCCATTCCCCCACCAAGGCCCAATCGGGGCGCTGAAGAGACTTTAAAGAAGCAGCCGGCGGGAACATCAGCCTCTTCTCCCTCACCTCACCTCCATGCGGCTGATCGGGCGTTGGGGGTGGAAGCGGGAGCTGCTCGCCCCTCCCCCCAAGGCCCAATTGGGGTGCTGAAGAGACTTTAAAGAAGCAGCCGGCATGCGTGCCTGCGCTGCATATGGTGGCGCTTTATAAATGTTGAATAGTAGTAGTAGTAACCTCCCTAAAGAACATATCCATATAGAGTATGTATGAATTTATCCTAGCTGAAAGCATGGAGGTCTGAAAGCATCAAGAGTCCTTGCTTCTCTACCAGGAGGGTTCAAAGAATGTGTCTTTGAACTTTTAATTTGACGCATTGCTGATTCCACCACCACTGAGTGATGAGGAAACTGAGTCTTTTGAAATCCAGGAGACTCTGGTACTCGATACATAGTATCGAGTCGCCAAGTATGGGGAGAGATAAGGTGCATCTCCCACATCTGGAGCATGAGGTCCTGGAGGATGCCGTGAACCGGAAGGGTGGCAGTCTCTTTAGGAGCTGTAGGGTATTGGAGGATTTCTAATTCCTCAAGCCCTAGGTTCTTTTTCAGATATTACTGTAATGGACAGGCCCCTGGCCAGGTCCTGAATAAATTCTTGAAAAGACATGTCCTCAGGAGGGGACATGCGGTGTTCCGGAGGGGGAGATGGATCCTCCAGCATACTTTGAATTACTCAAGTATTGATCGATTCCTCATTGGATGAATCTGAATTGGAAGATTCAAAGTATCGAAGAGAGCGATGTCCGTGCTCTGCTAAGGCCCGGTACTGATCGAAATCAGTACTGGATCAGGGAGGTTGCCTGGAAGAGCCACCAGTACCAGGGATGGACTCGAGGACAAGCATGGGTGATAGCGGTTCGATGGGTACAAACCCCGATGCGCACTGCATCGGTACCATGGACTGTGTCGGTGGTGCCAGCAGTAAGGGTGTGATCAGAACCAATGCCGCTAGTAGGGCCGCCAAGCTGTGCTCAATAGCAAGGATACATTGGTCTATAGAGCCCGCTGATGCTTGGGTATCGGTACCAGACATGCGGGCAACTATCCCAGAGCATGGCACAAGGAGCTCTCCAGAGGTGGAGGCCTCTGGAGCATACTGGGACCCCTCGATGGCTTTAGAGGAAAGGTCCTCCCCCCGGCATAGTGTGGCTGGCCAATCCACCTCTGGGGGAACGCTCAAGCCATCTTGATTCTTAGAAAGAGATATACCTTGGGGGATCAGTGTGACTTCAGAGGCTTATGCTTTGATACCTGAGATCCATGAGAGGAAGACGATGCCCTCGATGACTTCGATGCTAAAGACACTGGGCCTGAGGAAAAGAGTGTGCCTAACTTTGCAGCTTGATTCTGCAGGCCTCTCTTTGTCATCTTCCTAAATAAAGCACAGTTACTTACCTGTAACAGGTGATCTCTGGGAACAGCAGGAATAAGTCTTCACATATGGGTGCGTCGGTACCGACGGAGCCTGCGCGGGAACGCTCCCCAGCGTCCAATCAGAAAGCTTTTGGGAGCATCCCTCAGCGCCTGCGTGCTGCCTTCCCGCCTTTCCAACTGTCTCTCCTCAGTTGAGTTTTATAGCTGAGACAAAAAGAGAGAAAGAGGAAAGGAAGATAGATAGAGAGATACAACTCCTAGGGGAGGTGGGTGGGTTGTGAAGACTTATTCCTGCTGTTCCCAGAGATCACCTGTTACAGGTAACTGTGCTATCTCCAGGAACAAGCAGGAATGAGTCTTCACATATGGAGACTCCCAAGCTAAGATGCCTGGAGCCCTAGCATGGTGAGGATTGGAACATGCTACACCTCATATGGCCAGGCATCCTGAGGATGGAGGGTAGGAGTTGAAAAGAGAGGAGCTGTAGGAAAACAGTTAACCTAAGGACTACAGGAGAGGAGTCCTTGTATGTATGATAATTACCATGAAAAATATTGACATGAACAAACACAATATGGTCCTCACCTACTGGACTGCAGGAAGTAGAGAGGCTGATGGAGTCTACTGGAGATCCATTAGAGGAATCTTCAAGGTGACTTCACTGAAGTGAAGGCGAAGGTCCAAATCTGGATTTGACAGGTGACCCAGGTGTCAACTGGGGTAGTACAAAAACGTCAGGTCTTTAGTGGAAGCTTTTATGGAAAAAGCTGGGAACTCTTTTGGATACAGAGTTAGTAACATTTAGGAACAAAAGAGGAAGACTGACTGATTTGGACAACTAGCCCAGTTCTGGAGGGAAGAAGGGGTATGTAAAAAAGCCCATATTCCCAAGGAGGACAACTGTCTGAAGGGCTGAAACTTCAGATCTACTGAAGATCTACCCTGTCTTTCCTATCTGTTGAGAGATAGGAAAGATAGTGAAGCATGGAGCTTCAGGGCTACCCAGACGTAGGGTTAAAGTAGAAGCTGTGAGTACCACAGTAGTGGTTGTGTGCATAATACTCCAGACATACTGAGGGACAGTATGAAGACATGCAATCCCACTGTCTGGAACTTATAGGAAGGTAAAACCTTTATAAGCATAGACAGTTAGAGAGATAAGTATGTAGATACATATCTACCTATAAGGAAGCATCTCGACAGATACACATATATACAGGGGTGTATATATATATATATATATGGGTATATATATATACAGGGGTATATATATATATATATATATATATATATATTTATATATATATATATATATGTCTATAGTGAGAACTGGAGGGGCATAGAATATGCACATGCAGCTTACAGACATATGTATCTATAGAGAAGTATATAGAAATATATACATACATGTATATAGATGTCTAAAGATAAATGTCTGCAACGAAGCAGATAGAGATATGCCTATAAGAACATTCACATGGGAGATGTGAAGGAGAAAGATTCATCTAATAACAAGAAGGTGGAACCTACTTGAGAAGATATATAGAGAATCTATTCCTCCTGGCTAAGATGGTGCAGGAATGCCATCCAGTGGAATAACCAGGATGGTTGCGTGAAAAACCGAGGATAATATCAGTCTGTAAACAGCAAGTCCTGAGTCCTATAGAACTCTCGCATGGTAAATGGACAGAAAACGCATAGGAAGAGATACCAGGTTGACCCACTTGAGGAACAAGGGGGGGGGGGGGGTATCATGCGTTGTTTAATTAAATATGTGCTGTCCATGAAGGATTAGGATACCATGAGGACAAGCTGCAAGGAAAAAGAGCATATATCCTGTAGAAATTGGGTAACTCTTTAGACTGTCACATAGAGAAGGCTTATGTCCATTATTAAAAGGAAACAGAAGGGTATAAAGAACCCCTACAGTCATGAGGAACGACTGAGGAAGCCTTTTTCAACCATATAGGATAGTAATTACAGAAAAAATCCCCATGCTCTCTAGCAAGGGCCCATAGTGGAAAGCTTCTCAGTAGGATTGCAGAGAGCACTATGTAGGAGAATTGGGAAATAAAAGTGGCTGTTGGAGGAAACCAGCTGCCACCTCAGTTATGCTGCCAACTCCAGAGATTTGGAGATGACAGAAAAGAAGCGATAAGGATTTTTCAAGATAGATGAGTACTATCTTGGAAGCACTACTAAGACCAGAGAAAGTAGTGGAAGACAAGACTGGAACTTGTAGAAAGTACCAGTAGTCCAATCACTGGAACTCCTGCATGGGCAGCTGCTGAATAGAACAGCAGAGAGAATCTTTCTGTTTGTAACAGAGAGAACAGACAGAACAAGAGGAGAAAATCCTGATCATGTCTGATGAGCTGCCCAATGAAGCAGGGAGGTAACTCCAGAGAAAACTCTACACTGGAAAGGAAAGGAAGACTAGAAAGGCTAAGAAAGCCTTCCAGTCGTATAGTACCACTCGTACAGGGGAAGCCCTGGAAACGAGGGTAAAGAAAAATAGGAGCTGAAGGAAGACTTGCTATATATGGTAAGTCTGTAGAAGGAAAAAATTCATGGTGGTACAGGGAAACTATCATGAGATAGTCGGCAAACCTCTCTTCATGGTAGGAAGAGGAGGAAACCCTGTGACCCACAGACATGAATCTCCTGACAGCTCAGTCTACTTGAGAGCAAGTGGATGTCCTGGAAACAGGAATCCAAGCGTAGAGTTTGAAATGAAAAAACTGTGAAAAAACCTCTGCTGAGAAGAAGTGAACTGTATGTTATGAGATCAACTGGAACCCCATTGAGGGTTAATTTTCCTGGCTTGAGTTTGGATTCTTCAGACCAGGGCGAGGTTTCCCTTGTTTGGGAACATCTGTATGATGGGCAGAAGAAGAATAAAACCTTCTTCTTTTAGGGAAAGAAGGTTTGGTAGGGCATTTCCTACCTACTGGGGAAGGAGAAGGATTAGGATAGCCCTCAGAAACAGGGAAGTCAGTGGAGCAATGAGCAACCTGACGTAAAGACTCCCTATTGAAGAGATTTTCTCCAGTACAAGGAGTATTACCCAGTCTTTGTTGTGCCCATCTGTTCAAGTCTGAAGCTTGGAGCCAGGCTTTACGTCGTGCCCCTATAGCTATAGCAGAGGTTCTGCTAAAAGACTCAAAAGAGTCAAGGGAAGCACGAGAAAGAAACCAAGATATATTTTGGCTATGACTAAGAAGTAAGGAATAGTCTGCAGCCTTGGGCTCTGATAGAAAAGGAGTCAAAAGAGATAATTTATTTGTGACCTCCTGAAGGGATAGACTCATATAAAAAATATATGAGAGAATCCTTGTTGCCAGCATAGATGTTTGGAAGGCTTGACGTCCAAAAGCATCCAGTGTTCTAGAAGCACGACCTGGCGGATAAGAAGAATGCTTCTTCTTGCTTTTTACCTTCCTCATTGCTGATTCCACTACAATGGAATGATGGGGAAGTTGAGTCTTTTCAAACCCTGGAGAGGGGGGCACCTGATACAGAAGATCAGTTGCTGTAGAAGGTGAGGAAACCCTTAAAGTTGTTTCCCATATTCTCAGAAGAAGATCCTGCAAAGAAGGAGGTAAAGGAAGCATTATATTTTCCTTTTCCCCAGAAGAGCCTTGTGTAGGATCATAGCCAGGGATAGGAATAGCAAGGAATGTAGCCATGTCAAGGAGAAATTTCTGAAAAGAAGGATCTCCAATGGGAACCATCCCTGGACAGGCTAAAGTTGAAGAACTAGCCTGGGCACCGGAGGATGTACTGGTCCGGTGCAGAAAAGGAGCCCTTATGGATGGATACTGGTACTGGCGGTTATAACTTGAGACAGTCAGTACTGCATCGTCCATGCCAGGTATCGACTCTAAACTAGGCATAGAAAGGAGCAATCCTGGTGAAAAGGGGATGGAAGTAGTTGGTCCCGATGTTACTGCAGGAACCAGCATCGGTACCGATACCGGTAACTGTGCCGGAATCGGAGGCGATACCAACATCGAAGCAGTCATAGGAGGCTGCTCAAGCGGTACCGAGGCAACCAAAAACCCTTGGTGAGTATCCTCGATACCGCGCATCCGGAATCGGTAAGCTTCGGTTCCGAGACGCGTCGGTACCCAGTCTTCCAGACTAGATATCGATTCCAGACTCGGCATCGAAGGAAGCGAGTCTATCGATGCATGTCTGGAGGGTACCGGCGTCGGTGGTCGTATCGGCGATGCTGCTGATACTGGAAAGTCAATCTGGGACGTATCGATCGGTCCCGAAGGTACCGAGAACGCCAGATGACGATCCCTGGTGAAGAGTGGATCACTCAACACCAGTGCCGATGCCGGGGTATCGGTACCGCTCGAAGCGGATGCCACCACCGAGCATGGCTCAGGTATGTTCTGTGAGGGGTGAGCCCCAGGAACAACCTGAAACCCCTGAAAGGCTTTGGAGACCGAAGACTCCCGCCGGGGTTTTGAAGCCAATAGGGTCTTGAGGGCAAAGCCGGAGCTGTCATCATGTTTGACATGAGACCTACCACTCAAGAATTGGCTAGTCTTAACAGACTGTTTGTGGGTTACCTGATCCTGAAGAGAAGAAATGGTCGGTGCCCTGACACTGGAAGGGAACTCGGTATCAAGGGAAACTCGAAATGGAAAATCTCTTCTCATAAAATTGTAGCCTAATGGCTCCGGAGGAAAAGGGTCAGGACCCAAACAGGTTAGACACCAGTTATTGGAGTCTAAAAAGAAAACTGTATTTCCACAGTTAAGGCACTTCTTAGGAGAAGAAGGCTCCATGATGGAGAGGCCTTACAGGCCCCAAAAATTTAAGACAGAAACTGAGGGAAAAACTCTCCCTGAGTTTTTGAAAAGAAAAGAAAAAAACCCACCGGCGGTACCGGTGGAGCGGGAAAACAATCGCGACCACAAGAAAACAAGAATTAAAGAAAAAATGTTCTGCGGTGACAGGAGGACGTCCTGCCGGCTCCGCGGAAAAATGAAAACTGAGGAGAAACAGTTGGAAAGGCGGGAAGGCAGCACGCAGGCGCTGAGGGATGCTCCCAAAAGCTTTCTGATTGGACGCTGGGGAGCGTTCCCACGCAGGCTCCGTCGGTACCGACGTACCCATATGTGAAGACTCATTCCTGCTTGTTCCTGGAGATAGGACACTCTGAAGGCTGGTGGTCAGGCCCAAGGCATTTGAGACACCAGTCATGGGTGTCGGTAGCCGAGATGGTACCGCCATACTTAGGATATTTCATAAAACCACTAGCTGGTTTTTCCATTTGCTGAAGCAAATAGTAGGCTTAAGGCCTAAAATGGTGTCAATGTGACCAGGAAATTTCTAATTCACTTTTTAGAAAAAAGAAAAGAACCAACAGTAGTTGGTCCCGGCGTCGACGGGAAGGCAGACACGACCACAAAAAACAAAAGAAATAAAATGAACAAATTTTCTGCGGTGACAGGATTTGCTTCCTGCTGGCTCCGCGAAAAATGAAGAACTGAGGAGGGAGAGTTGGAAAGGCAGCGACGTAGGCGCGGTGGGATGCTCCCAAAGGCTTTCCTATTGGACGCTGGGGAGCGTTCCCGCACAGGCTCTGTCGGTACAGACGTCACCCATATGTGAAGACTACATTCCTGTTTGTTCCTGGAGATCATAAGATATACCATACTGGGTCAGACCAAGGGTCCATCAAGCTCAGTATCCTGTTTCCAACAGTGGCCAATCCATGTCACAAGTACTTGTCAGGTTCCCAAAAGGTAAACCTTTCTATATCAGGTGGGATTCTGTAGTCAGTATTAAGCATGTGCAGGCCCAAGATTTTCACTGTTTTCCCTGAAAACAAACCAAATGTATTTTTGTTTCGTTGTAATTGCACATCTACTGCATGCACAAATTGCTTGTGCATGTGCATACCTACAAATTAGCATACATACAATTGATATATGCACATATATGCAATTTGTGTGCACGTCTAATTTTTAGGCACGCAAACAAATGTACAAATGAACCTGAAATTCACAAACCTAGTCGGCTTGCATTACTAGGTCAGCAGATGTTGTGGGACAACAGCACTGTAGCTGAATAAATAGCTCATCTGTGACTATAAAGTCTCACACTTCACTTGCAACACATTACTTGCAAATTCCTAATGCTGGGGTATCTCCCTTCTTCTGTCAAACTCTCTAATCCACAGAATGCTAGCCTAGCAAAGGAAGAAATTAGGCATCATGAAACATTAATATATCTGTTTTTTTCTTACAGATTAATTGTATCATTATTAGTAAAACATAGGCAATGAAACTAATACACAATTACAGCTCACACACTACATTGTGGTATACTTTGTAAATATCCTATGATGCTTGTTCATTGCCACATCACCTAAGCAAAGGACAACCAAAAGCTCAAAGTTCCGCAACCAAAAGTGTTAGAGTAGTTTCAATACAACTTTAACCTAAAGCTTTTACTACACTTTGCATAAGGTAAAATTGCAACACAGAAAACTTCGCGAAAAACGATTATATCACAAAACGATTACATCCAAATATCAAAGTGAACTGACAAGAAAAAGATGACAAGCTTTACAATATCACAATAGCAAAATCCCAACTATCTGCTATTTCTTCTAGCTTTCTCTTAAAGGGTCAAACCAGCTACATTAATTTGTTCAAGCACATCTAACATTCTGGCAGTTATACCTTATGAAAACAGATGGCAAACATCGTCCCCTATGTTTCTTGCCTCTAATTCATTTTTATTAACCTCTGTTTTCTTTCTCTTGTCAGTTCCACATGTTTCTCACTCCCATTTTGCCCTGTGCACCACATTCCACAATAGAGAAAAGGTGTAGGAAGCCTTTTTTAATGTGGATTCTCAAGAATAATCTAAATATTGCATTATTAATTCTCAGAAGAGGAGGAAGGTATTGGTTGGAATGATCATCTTTCCAGTAGAAGAAGGGGGAGGACAAGTCCAATTGCAATGTGTCATGATTTTGAACAAGCAGGGGTACTGATGCTTTAAACTATTTTGCTCTCAGCATGCACGTGAAATAGAACCTTGCTGCCCTCTGTTTTCATAATAAAAATGTAAGAAATACAAGACTCTTTTGTGCTGATTGGTATCCTCCAGCCTCAAGTCGTAGGTTGCTCATCTCCATGGGTAGTAAAATATATATACAATTAGGAGCAATTTTCTTAACCTGGTTCTCATTCTTTGACCCTTCCTCCAGCAGCACAATTTAGACAGATTTCTCAATCCTGGAGAAGGTAGAGCTAGGAATAACTAAAGGCGGCAAAATTAGGTCTTACCTGCTAATTGTCTTTCCTTGAGTACCTCCTTGAGTACCTCCAGCCAGGCCAGTTACACATAGGTTGTCACCACCTACCAGCAGCTGAGGGCTGAATATGACAGCCTCCTTGAGTACCTCCAGCCAGGCCAGTTACACATAGGTTGTCATCACCTACCAGCAGCTGAGGGCTGAATATGACAGCTTTCTGACATCACAGTACAAGAGTTCCGCCTCCTGCTCCAGGATCCAGTCTTCTATTGACAAAGCAGTTGCAAAACATCTATACACCCCGACTATGTTCATTAACGACCACATTGAAAACTACTTAATGAGTGTCTGAGGAAAGCAGAGAAATACTATAACCAACTTCCAAATATGTTTTTTTTATTTAATTACAGGTACATACTGTACCAAGCAAGAGCCAGACCAACCACCAGAGCCATCTAACCAAGAAACCCTACATGGCCTTACTTACTCATCAGAGGCTCTGCTCGATTGCTGAAACCGCTCGTCTGAAGGAAAACTGCTCGCTGCACCAGATACTACCAGGGAGGGTCCTGGCCTGGCCTGGCAGTACAAAAGGAAAGATAATGAGCAGGTAAGACCTAATTTCGCCTTCCGAATCGTACCTCCAGGTCAGGCCAGGCCAGCTACACGTGGGATGTAACAAAGCAGTGTCTACATGTGGGAGGGTCCATCAAGACCAGCCTGAAGCACTGAAGACCCAAATTGTGCATCTGCTGCTGCTTGCACGTCCAACTGGTAAGGTCTCACAAAAGTGTGAAAAGACGACCAAGTTATGGCTTTACAAATCTCTGCCGGTGGCACCAACACGACTCTGGCCATGTCGTCGCCTGTGCCCTCGTAGAATGGGCCCAGAGCCTCCTCAGAGGCACCTTCTTTTGTGCCCCGTAAGCTGTGGCAATGGCCAGCTTCACTCAACGGGCAATGGAGGCCTTAGAGGCCGCTTCCCCTTATTGTTCCCCACCTGAAGATATCTGCAGAGCACCCTGCGCAAGTCCAACAAATGGAGTTGACTGTCCATCACAGGGTCTTCAAGGACTGGAAAGGCTGGTAGCGACACTGTCTGATTCAAATGAAATCGAGAAGGAACCTTATGCAGAAAGGAGGAAACAGGACGCAAGACCATCTTCTCCTTGGAAAGCAACACTTAGCGTCTTCCCCCCCCCCCCTCCTTACTTCCTATGCTAACCCAGCTTTATTACTTTTCTTAATTTAAATTGACGTTCCTTTCCTTTTTTTATTTTATTATTGTAAACTGCTCTGATACGATGTTTGAAGAGTGGCATATCAACATTTTAATAAACCATAAACTGATAGAAACGGCTCCCTGCAGGATAGAGCCTGTAACTCCGATATACGTCTCGCTGAACAAATAGCCATTAAAAAAAAACCACCTTCAAGGTAAGGTCTCGTAACGATGCCTCTGCCAGAGGCTCAAACGGGAACCCAGTCAAGGCTTGCAAGACCAAATTAAGATCCCACAGCGGCACTGTCGGTCTCATGGGAGGACAGACCTGTTTGTCCGCCTTAAGGAAACGTATCAGATCCGGATGACTTGCCAGCAGAGCTCAATCAATCCACCCCCTGTAGCAAGCCACCGCTGCCACCTGTATTTTTAAGGTACTGAGAGAGAGTCCCTTCTCAAGCCCATATTGCAAGAATTGCAACACTGTGACAGGGAAGCCGTCATGGCTCTAACTCCTCTTGATGAAGAACAGTTTTTGAATATACGCCAAACGCGCACATAGGCTAGCGAGGTCGACATCTTTCTTGACCTCAGCATTATAGCAACGACTGCAGATGAATACCCTCTTCTCTTAAGACGCGCCCTCTTAAGAGCCAAACCATAAACAAGAGCCGATCCACTTGCGGCATTAGAACCGGCCCTTGACAAAACAGGTTCATCCTGTCTGGAAGACGCCAGGGCTCGTCTGCGAGGAGTCGAATCAAGTCCACATACCATGGCTGCCTCGGCCAATCCGGTGCAATCAGAATCACTAACCCCAGATAGAACTTTATGCGTTGCAGCAGTCAACCTATTAGGGCCCATGGGGGGAACACATACAAAATCTCCTCCATTGGCCATACCTGGGGGAGTGCATCAAACCTTTTGGACATGTGTTTTCGACGTCTGCTAAGAACCGGGCTGTCTTGGCATTACGCAACAAAGCCATGAGATCCATCGTCGGTGTACCCCACTGAGTCGTGATCTTGTGAAACACTGCGGCATTCAACTCCCATTTTCCGGGATCAGGTTGGTGATGGCTGAGAAAGTCTGCCTGCAAGTTGTCCTTTCCGGCGCCATGCGCCATGGAAAGAGCCTGCAAGAACTCTTCTGCCCATTCCAACAGCACCAGACTGTCAGCCAAGAGAACAGCACTTTCTGTTCCACCTTGGCGATTGATATACATAATTATAGTCATATTGTCCGAACACGCACTGCCTTGCCCCTGATCCTTGGCAGAAATAACTGCAAGGCTAGAAACACCACTCTCAGCTCCAGTCTGTTGATGGACCAGGACTCCTCCTCTCGCGTCCATAACCCCTGCATCACCTGTGTTAGACAATGAGTACCTCAGCTCGATAGGCTGGCGTCTGTTGTGACCAAAATACACTGTGGCAGTCCTGTCCACAGATTGGTGGATTGCAACCACCACTCCAGACTCTGGCGTGTCTGCTCTGGACAAGGCAGCCAGGAAGACAGCGGGTGATGTTGTGGGTACCAATGGGAAAGCAGTGTCTGTTGTAAGGGATACATGTGAGCCCTCGCTCTTGGTACCAGATCCAGCGCCGCCAACATGGAACAGAGGAGCTGGAGATAGAACCACGCCACTGGCGCACCTTTCTGTAGGAAGCTGCGAACCTGTTCCTGAATCTTGAGAACTCTGACCTCTGGCAATGACACCTGTCCCGTCAGCATATCAAATTGTGCCCCGAGGTAAACTAGCCTCTGCACTGGCTGTAAATGGCTCTTGGCCAGGCTGACTACCCAGCCTAAGTTCTGCAATACTTCTATCACCCAATGCATGGCAGAATGGCCCTCGGCCTCCAACCGCCCTGATGAGCCAGTCATCCAGACAGGGATGTACCAAAATCCCCTTCTTCCATAAGGCCGCCGCCATGACCACCATGATCTTGGTGAACGTGCATGGCGCCATAGTTAGGCCAAGGGGCATAGCCTTGAACTGAAAGTGTCCCTCCGGCACCACAAAACACAGGAATTTCTGAAGTTCCGGTCAGATCAGGATATCCAAGTAAGCTTCTGAGAGATCCAGTGTGGACAAAAACTTGCCTTTCCGTACTGCGAGAATGACCATTCTCAAGGTCTCCGTGTGGAAATGCAGCACCCATAACATGCGATTAATGCTCTTGAGGTCGAGAATAGAGCAGAAGGAGCCCTCCTTCTTAGGTACCATGAAATAAATGGAGTATCAACCGCACCTGCACTGGTCAAGAGGGACGGATGCCATGGCCTCGAGCCGTAACAGGTGCTGCAGCGTCTCATGGACCACACCTTGGCCTTTGCCTGAGCCTTGCAAGGGAAAGGGGACATGGGTGTATGCTAGAGGCCGTGCAAACTCAAGCGCATACCCCTCTTCTGGAAGATCTCCAACATCTACTGATTGGAGGTTATGTTGGCCCAGGCGGGAAAAAACTGCTATAAACGCCCTCCGATAGCTACCTCCGCCTGAGCTGTCCTGTCCTGGCATCATTGCAGCTTTTTGGAGGCAGCCAAGGGGCTAGCGAAAGAGCCTCGACTGTTTCCACAGAAGCTACGAAAGAGCTGAGCCCTGATGCTGACACACCCACGTTGGTGTGTTGAGAATCAAGTGGCACGAAAGCACCTGAAATCCCTTGGTTGCCCACGCTGCGGCGTACCAGTCTTGGGCTCCTTTGCCCTATCCTCCGGGCAGGCGACCTCCTTTAGAATCACCCAAGTCCTTCACCAATTTCTCTAGCGCTTCACCAAACAGCAACCTCTCCTTAAATGGAAGCTTACTGAGTCGCGCCTTGGACGGCACAACTGCTGACCAATTGTGCAGCCACAGGAATCTCCAAGCTGCGATAATGTAGGCCATAGTTTTTGAGGAAGCGCGAACCATATCATAGAAGGCATCTGCCATGTATGCCGCCGCCGCCGACTCTAGCTTAGCTCCATTCGCTCCTTGGACTCCTCAAGACAGGGATTGGCTACAGGGAGCCAGCCAATCCCTGTAGCCTCCGAATAGAAGCTCGAGACATGTAGGCCCCACAGATGGAGGCCTGGAGCAACAAGGCAATGGAATCAAAGGCGAGCTTTAATAGAGACTCTAGTTTCTGATCTTGTAGATCCTTTAATGCTACTCCCCCCCCTCCATGGGAATGGTAGTCTTTTTAGTGACTGCTGAGACTAGAGTGCCCACCTTTGGCATCTTGAGCATATCCCTCTCCTCCTGTGGAATAGGGTAAAGGCGAACCATCGCTCTGCTTCCCCACACCGTAACCTCTGGGCATTCCCATTTCGACTCCATTATCTTCTTAATAACCCAATGCACCAGGAACACACTTGAGCTCCTTTGAACCCTTGCAACAAAGGGTCTTTCAAAGGCTCCTCAAGGACCACAGCCAGAGGTGGAATATTGAGGGTGGCTAGCGTATGCCTAATAACAGCAGCAAGCTCTTCTTGATGGAACATGCGGACCACATTAGGGTCCTTCCCTGAGGGTATCTCCCCCTCTTTCAGGTCCCCTGATTTTACTTCATCCCACAGATCCGAGGGGCCCTCTCCCAAGTCTTCTGAAATATGGGAAGGCGGAGAGTTCTGCACCTGCCAGGCCTCAGGCTCTTCAGAGGAGGCGGCATGATGTCTGCCCCAGTCGGCCACTGATCCTGCACAGATCCTGGGAACAACAGATCCTGCTTGGGCAAAGATCTTTCCTTTCTACTTGGAGCAGCCTGCTGTGTCTTTAACCAAAAGGCGCTATGCAGGGCCAATATGAAGTCCGTGGAAAACATCTGAGATACAGACCCCACCTGTGCCATTGATACTACTGACTCTGTTGTTGCCGAGCCGCACAAAATCTTTCCCTTGCTTTTCCCATACTTCAGAGGCTTCTGAGGCGCTGGAACTGGCTGCCCCAGATAGCCAACGTTCCTGCTGAAACTGTGGAACCGCCGGCACTGATGACTCAATTAAATTTACTTCGGCTCCATTTTTCATGTCTGAGCTGCATTCCATAGACCGCTCCCTGCCTTAAACAAAAACGGCACAGACCCTCTTGTAAGCCGCGCTTTCTGGAGCACAAAAGACAAACCAAAGCATTCCCCTGCACCTACCTCCCGTCAGATGGCACTAAAATCGCAGAGGAAGGCCAGACCTGAAAGACGCTAGTAGAATCAACCGGCTCTTTTGTCCTTTAAGGCAGAAATACAGTCGCTAGCTGCCTGCCTTCTCCCCGAGGTCCAGTATCTTAGCAGTGCACCTGCTTGTGCCTCGGCAGTATGGGGGGGGGGGGGGGAGGAGATGACAGAAGACATTTATGCAGGGGAAGTCAGCCCGGTGATCTGTTGCTCACAGGCACCGGCCACTTTGCTGCAGGTTCATCCAAGGCTGTAGGCAGTAATAAGAACACCTGTGGAACCCAGAGACTTACCACTCCAGCTCTAGAATGTCAGGCTCTGACAGCACTATGGCTCCTATTCCAGCGGCAATATTCCAGATTCCTTCTCTCCCCAAGAATTCTCCTTGAGGTTGCCTACTAGGCAGCCTCCCACAGACACAATGAAATACCAGAAGAAAAACAAACTCTAAAATCGTGCCCTCAGGGAGACCACTACCCCAGGGCTGCCTACTCAGCTGCTGAGGACCGAAAAGACTGGATCCTGGAGCAGGAGGAGGAGCTCTTGTACTGTGATGTCAGAATTCTGTCATATTCAGCCCTCAGCTGCTGGTAGGTGGCGACAACCCACACGTAGCTGGCCTAGCCTGGAGGTATGATTAGGAATTGCATATTCAAATCCGAGATTCTAACAACAAAAGCTTGGGGAAAATCTTCCATCTACACTGTGTCCCCCCCAATGTCTTAGTCACTATCAAGAGTAGTGGGGATAAATTTGCCATGATGGCCAGCGAGGGTGAGTTGGTTATGCATTTAAGTTTCCTTAAACCAGTTTCCTTTTCTGGCTGTTCCATCATGGAGGGATCCCTTCCCTTAAACCCACCCAGAGAGGTTATCAAGTTGGAAATATGGAGAGTGGCTGCCAAAAATAGAAGCTATGCTATCTAGTTGCCTTTCCCAGTTCTGCAAATTCTTTGGTGAAATGGTGAGGAAAAAAGTTTAATATTAGAAGATGACTTGGGGAAACAACAAAGTAACTGGAAGCTGCTAATGGAGCTTTAGTGAAAGGGAGCAGTATTTTGGAGAGTAAGTTAGAAAAGATGCTCTTTGATCTAATAATTTGCCTATGTCAAATTTCCCTGTTTGTAGTATGAGCTTTCCAGTAGAAATTTTTAAGCAATATGTTGTGAATATATTCAAGTCTGATTCCAATTCTCTCCCTTAGAACATAAGAAATGCCATACTGAGTCAGACCGAGACATTAAGGGGTTGAACTGCAAGGGTGCCAATAATGTTGACCACAACTGTACTATCTTCCAGGTTCTGTAAGACGGTTGGATGAGGATTCTAATCAAATTGAAGTTAATCTAACCACCCTACTTAATACCTTCATTTAAGAGGTCTCCAATAGAGCAAAAGTGGCAATAACGCTTGCCACATTTCTGGGGGTCTCAAGCTCCAAGCATTGGGAATGGTTGTTTTTTTTTATTTCTATGGAAGTGAATTTTTTCTGTATGCTATTGCCTTACAATTACTGGACTCTCCTCCCATTTTGTGGACTTTAGATGCTGAGAGTAAATTTATGTTTGAGGTATCTGATTTTCCATTACTGATTAGTGTGAACCCCATCCCCTTTTCCTATGGTTTCTAGTTGATACTTATTTTCTTATATGTATGTAATTTGTTAGAAATTTAATAAATACTAAATTTTAAAAAAATGAAATATCACCACAGACCCATTTCTGTGTCACAGTCTTCCATTTCATCATCATGCTTAGCACTACCATTTAGAAAGCCATTGGATGAGGTCTCCGCTATGCCATTGGCGTAATGATCTGTTTCCATATCTGCATCATTGCTAAGAAAGGGGAAAAAAGGAAGGCATCATCACTTTAGAAATATTGGTTATATGGATTTTGGTTTGGATTTGCTTCCTATTCATCTCTGAAGTTAGACTTTTCTGAAAGATTACCATTTCACACACATTAAACAAGCTCCATTATCAACCAGTCACACTAGACCTCATATATATTTGAGGCCAGTGGTGACTGCCTGATAATCATATAGTTTAAGATGGCAAATGCTGATTCAAAAACTGTAGAATACAAAATGCTGGCACAATTACTATCATGACAAATTTCCCTGTGTAATCTATCAGTGTACATTTAAATATTAACACTTGAAAACAGAGGCAAGGTGCAATATGTAATCCACAAAAAAGCTTTAGTGTATTTCCCAGAAAAATTGTTCATTTAAAAATATACAAAGAAACAACTGTCCTTGTTTCTAAAACTGTAGAACTTGTAGTCAAACAGACTGTCTGAGGCTACAGGAGAAGGGATTAAACTTTCTTATGTTTATGGATTATATCTTGAAATTTAATTAGTGTTAAAGTACACACAGCAAAACAAAATACAGTTATATTTTGAAAGAAGAATTCCAAAATAAAATAGACATAAGAAGTTTTATATATAAGCACGTTCTTTTTTTTAAATTCCAGGCAGTTCTTTCCCCCGTTGCATGGAGCACAGGCTCAGAAATGACTTAAAGATCAGGAGGCGGCATTTTAGAGGATTGCTTCCAATTACAAGGGATCAAAGTATTCAGCTTACTTCAGGTGCTTGCCTGTAATAAATATTACAAGTTTCCTTCAAAGTATATTTCAAAACATTATGTATCGGCAATAATAATACATAAGGAGGAGTAGTCTAGTGGTTAGACCAACAGCCTAGTACCCAAGAGATCTGGATTTGATTCCTACTGGTGCTCCTTGTGACCTTGGGCAAGCTACTTAACCCTCTATTGCCTCAGGTACAAACATAAGGGGCCGATGCAGAAAGACCAACGTGCCCTTTCAGCGCAGATAACACAACTTATAAGCACAAGTTCCAAAAGACCAAATGCAGACAAGAGTCTGATGCGTGCATAAACAAATTAAAGCAAGCACACACAGAAATGCCAAGCGTATTTAAATTATAGGCAAATGAGCTGTGTGTATTAAAATGGCATTAAAATGTCTGGCTCGTCTGAGGTGAAGTGTCATACTTCCCCTCAGATGATCCAGGCATCGGGGAAAAGCCCCTATGCCATCAAAATACTGTTGGGGGGAGGTTGGTGCCCCAGACATCAACTCCCCCCACCCAGGGCCAGGTCAAGGGTTTCTGCCAAGCACATGGCTTGTTGCCCACATAGATCTGCCGCCCAGGCTGACGCCGAGTCTGCCTAGTGGACTGTCTGGTCCTGTCCCTACCCCCTCCCATTACCTTTATGATGGAGCAGGAGTGTTGCCCACACGCTCCCATCCCTGTGCCATCATTTTGAAAAATGGCAGTGCCTGGCCCCACACGGTGCATCCCTATTTCTCTGAGAGAGCATACCAAAGTCGCACAGAATTCTGTGCACATATATTAGGCTTGCTCTCCCAGTTTAACGCTGACATTTGCGACACAGTTTAACATGTGGCTAATTTGTATGTGTCCCTTTCTGCATGCCGGCACTGAAGCTGTGCGCTGCATAGAGGTGTACATAGTTAATATTGTGCGACTTCAGAGCTGGCTTTCCGCATCGGCCTGTTGAGAGTGTAAGCCCTCTCAGGACAGGGAAATATCTACATACCTGAATGTAACTCACCTTGAATTACCATTGGAAAGGTGTGAGCTAAATATTAATAAATAAAATAAGGCAAAAAAGCTTAGTATGCTCATTTGCTGTTTTAAAATTACACAGTGGATACATGCACCGTATGCATTCCTCCCCCCCACCTCAAATTCATACTTGACCGGTATTTAAAGGGTTTTAATTCCTTGCTTTTAAACTTGAACATAAGGAAAACAAGAGACACTATAAACCCTTCCATGCTAAAGGATACCACACATCTTTGCGGTTATCACTTGAAACATAGATAGCTTGGTGCTTTCTTAAAGTTTGAGCAGGAGATTGGGAGTGGCGGAATGTAACTTCCTCTGTGCTGCTGGACCTGCTACTCTTTAATATATTGAACTAAATTATTGAAACTGGCTTATAAACTGCTATCTACAAGTTAAGAGCCTGATCAAAAATATAAATATACTAGCATAAAAGCTACCCAACAAGGTGCAACAGACATGCATCACCTCCTTGTACAAAGATACTAGACTTCAGTTCAGCTTTTGGTGTCCGATTAATGGGATGTTGGCCTCACCTGAAGCTTCAAATGGTATCAGAGGACTTCAAGGGGCTTTTAAACCAGCACTGACATCTTATGACACTGTTGCTGTTGTTGTTAAGTGCCGTCGAGTCGTGTCGACTCATGGCGACCCTCTGGATATTTATTTATGTTTCTTTTATTTATGTTTATGTTTAGGATAGCTGTCCTAAATTGTATTCGGTCTTCAGTCAGGCGGCTCATTGTTGACAAACTGGTACCCATAGCTGCTGTAATTGTATCAATCCATTTCATTACTGGCCTTCCTCTTTTGCATTGACCTTCTATCTTGCCAAGCATGTCGTCTTTCTCTAATGACCTCTCTCTTCGCATGATGTGTCCAAAGTATGAAAGTCAAAGTCTTGTCATCTGAGCTTCTAAAGAAAGCTTAGGTTTGATCTCCTCTAGTACTGACTGGTTTGTTCTTCGGGCCGTCCATGGTATACGCAGTATTCGCCAGCCAGCATCATAATTCAAAGGCATCGATTTTCTTCCAGTCTATCTTTTTCACTGTCCAGCTTTCACATCCGTATGATGTTATTGAAAATACCATGGTTCGAACCATACAAAGTCAAATCTTTGTATGGAGAGAGACATCTCTGCTCCTGAGAATCTTGTCTAGGTCTTTCACAGCCATTCTGCCAAGAGCAATGCATCATCGTGTTTCTTGACTGCTTGTCGCTTCTTTATTGATAGTTGTTCCAAGTAGGTTAAAGTTGTCCACTATTTCAATTTCTTCACCTTCAACGATGAACTTGTTGATTTTGCCAGTTGTCATGATCTATTGTCTTCTTTACATTAAGGTGCAGGCCCATTTTGAGATTATGTTCTTTGATCGTGAGAAGCAAATGTTTCAGATCATCTTCACTTTCAGCCAGTAATGTGGTATCATCAGCATAGCGAAGGTTGTTGATGAGTCTTCCTCTGTTGTCTTCATACAATCCTGCTTCTCTGATGATTTGTTCTGCATATAAATTAAACAGGTAGGGGGGAAGAATGCAGCCTTGTCTCACACTTTTGCTTATTTTAAACCATTCTGTTTCTCCTTGCTCCGTTCGAACTGTTGCTTCTTGATCAATGTACAGACTACAAGAGAACGATCAGGTGTTCTGGTATACCCATGCTTCTTAATGTGGCCCAGAGTTTCTCATGGTTTACACAGTCAAAAGCCTTGCTATAGTCGATAAAGCACAAATAGATATCCTTTTGGTATTCTTTAGTCTTTTCAAGGATCCATCTCACATTCGCGATGGTGTCTCTTGTTCCTCGCCCTTTTCTAAACCCTGCTTGCACTTCAGGTAGTTCTTGTTCCAGGTATGGTTGTAGTCTCTGTTGAATAATCTTCAGTAGAATCTTGCTGGCATGTGGGATCAGAGCGACTGTGCGATAATTTCCAGTCAGTTGGATCACCTTTCTTTAGTATTGTTATAAACACAGATCTTTTCCCATCAGTGGCCATGATGTTGTCTTCCAAATTTCTTGGCAGAGCCTTGTAAGTACGGTAACAGCTGCCATCAGATTGCTGTAATACCTCTATGGGAATACCATAAATGCCTGGTGCTTTGTTATTTGATAAGGCTTTCAATGCTAATTCAACTTCTTCTTTCATCACCAATGGTTCCGGATCATAAGGTACAGGTTGAAATGGCTGTTGGTCCACTTGATCTTTATCATATAAAAACTCTGTATATTCCTTCCACCCTTTCTTGATCTTCTCAGCATCATTCAACATAGAACCCTGAGCATCTTGTAACATTCCAATTCGAGGCTAGAATTTTTTTATTTAACTCTCGTAGCTTTAGGAAAGCGGATATTATTCTTCCTCTAATAGTTTCTGATTCTATTTCCTTGCATGTGTCATTGTAGTACTTTTCCTTGTCCTGTCTTGCTGCACGTTGGAAATCTCTGTTTTCTGTGATTGTCGTTCTTTCTCCTCTGGCTTTAGCTTCTCTGCGTTTCTGGGCAATTTTCAGAGTTTCTTCCGTCATCCAATTTGGCTGTTTTTGCTTTTTCACCTTTTGTAGAGACTTCTCACTTTCTTCCAACACAACCTTTTTGATGTCATTCCATAACTCTTCTGGAGCTCTGTCATTTGTATCTAAAGCAGCAAATCGATTTTGCAGGCAGTCTTTAAATTCCAGTGGTACATTCTCAAGGTCATATTTTGCTGCATTCATGAGTGGTTTGCTCTTTTTCAACTTTAGCTTGAGTTTGCATACTAGTAGTTGATTTGTACCACAGTCAGCTCCAGGTGTTGTCTTTGTTGATGTTATGGAGCTTTTCCATCGTTGACTTCCACAGATGTAGTCAATTTGATTTTTGTACAATCTATTGGGTGAAGTCCATGTGTACAGTCGCCGCTTGTGTTGCTGGAAGAAGATGTTTGAGATGAATAGATCGTTGGTCTTGCAGAATTCTATCAGTCTTTCTCCAGCTTCATTTCTGTTGCCAAGTTCATATTTTCCAACCACTTTGCCTTCTTCTTTGTTGCCAACATTTGCGTTCCAGTCACCCATGACTATCAGGATATCCTGTTTGCATGTTCTGTCAATTTCAGATTGAATTTGTTCAAAGAACTCTTCAATTTCATCCTCTTCTGCAGCTGTTGTTGGGGCATATACTTGAATTATAGTTGTGTTGATAGGCATTCCTCGTAGACGAATAGAGATTAAGCGTTCACTGACTGCATTGTATTTCATTACAGTTCTTGCAAGATTCTTCTTTATTATAAATGCAACACCATTTCTTCTTTATCTTTCATTTCCAGCATAGTAGACCATGTGATCATCTGATGCAAAGTGCCCAATGCCAGTCCAGTTCGCTGACACCCAACAGATCAAGTTGTACACATTCCATTTCATTCCTGACTACCTCCAACTTCCCTTGGTTCATGCTTTGTACATTCCATGTTCCAATATGTAAGACATCTTTACAGCTTCTGACTCTCATTTCATGCACAGTTACATCAGCGGTCAAACGTCCCGAGGGCTTTGATCCAACCACATCATAAGTGCTGGCTTTACTCTGAAAAGTCTTCAGCTCTTCCCCAGTAGCTAGTTGAGTGCCTTCCGACCTGGGGGGGGGGGGGGGGGTCTCATCTTCCAGCACTATAGTGTAATTTGTTTTGTTGTGACTATCCAGCCTTTATGGGAGGTTTCAAATGAAGCCATCACAATCTTATAATGAAAGGCTGAACAGAAGCTTGCCTCCCTTCTACAAAATGATGATGACAATGTGTCATCTGCAACCTCAATGAGTCCTTCAGGAGACTGGGTCAAAGCTTTTCTGAAAAAGCAATTTGGAGGAGATTTCAAAAGGCATAACCTAAAGCTAATCCTGACAAATCAGGAAATTTTTTTGCGATTACAATGGGCTAATAGTTTGCCAAAAAAAAAAAAATACCCCTCAAACCCCTAAGCCTTCCCGTTTGGCACCTGAACTGAAAACTGTATATTTCTTCTGGAACCAGTCAAAAACATAACATAAGAAATGCCATGCTGGGTCAGACCAAGGCCCATCAAGCCCAGTATCCTGTTTCCAACAGTGGCCAATCCAGGTCACAAGTACCTATCAGTTTCCCAAAAAGACACACAAGTTCCACAATGCTTGTGCTGGGGCAGGTAGTGGATTTCCCGGGTTCTCTAATAATGGTTCTCTTCCAGGAACTTGTCCAAACCTCTTTTAAATCCAGCTACACTAAAAGCTTTTGCTACATCCTTAGGTAACGGATTCCAGAATTTGATTACGTGTTGAGTGAAAAAATATTTTTTTCTTATTATTCTTAAACGGGTTACAATGTAGTTTCATTGCATGTCTCCTAGTCTTTCTACTTTTTGATGGCGTAAACAAAATCAATCTACATTTATCTGACCTGACCCCCTACTTTGAGTGAGTGACCAAGAAGGGTTTAGAGCTCTGCACTTTCTGGGGACAACCAATAGAAGCATCTTAAGAAAACAGCTTCCTCTGGAAATCACTTGAATTTGAATGGCAGGTTGGAAGTGGAGTAGATTTGAAAAGTAGTCCGAATGTTTTTAAGACCCCCAGTTTCCTTTACTTTCTGACCAAAATGGATCATCTCCCAAGCATATCACATCTGAAATCCTGCCCTGTGTGTCTTCTCTGAAGCCTACAGCAATACTCTCCTGCAGATTATCGACCACATCAGAGGCTTTCATTGCTACCTTGTATATCTCACAAGTTAAAGAGCCTAGATATATCTCACCTTCCTTCTTGAATGATATTTTTTCTTATGTGGGACAAAACGAGGAAACATTTACATTTCACTCCAAAAGGCATGCAAGTAATTGATCAGGGAGACACGGTTTAATAATTTATTTGTTTCTCAGAGGATATAAAGCACAGTTACTTACCTGTAACAGGTGATCTCTGGGAACAGCAGGAATTAGTCCTCACATATGGGTACGTCGGTACCGACGGAGCCTGCGCGGGAAAGCTCCCCAGCTTCCCAGAAGGAAAGCTTGTGGGGCCTCCCACTGCGCATGCGCGCTGCCTTCCCGCCTTCCTGACCAACTCTCCTCAGTTCGAGTTTAAAGCTGAGACAATAGAGAGAGGAAAGGAAAGAGAGAGAGAGATACAACTCCTAGAGGAGGTGGGTGGGTTGTGAGGACTAATTCCTGCTGTTCCCAGAGATCACCTGTTACAGGTAAGTAACTGTGCTATCTCCAGGAACAAGCAGGAATAAGTCCTCAGATATGGGGACTCCCAAGCTGAGATGCCTGGGAGATCCCCTGAAGGGTATGAGACCCTGAAAGGTTCCTCATCTTCCTATGGATCTCAGGCATCCATTCAGGGAAGGTGGGCTGGAGTTGTTCAAGAATGGAATAAGTGTCTGAGGACAGCCTGACCAAACAAGGCATCCCGGCGGGAGTCCTTGTCCAAACAGTAATGGGCTGTAAAGGTATGAACCGAGGCCCAGGTGGCTGCTCGACAGATCTGGTCAATGGACACAGAGTTTAGATGAGCCATAGAGGTGGCCATGGCCCTCACATTGTGAGCAGTGACATGGCCCTCCAGAGAAAGGTTCTTACTCTGGTAAGCAAAAGAGATACACTGAGCAATCCAATTGGACAGTGTTCTTTTAGAGACTGGAAGTCCTAAATGAGAAGGATCAAAAGCAACAAAAAGCTGAGAAGACTTTCGATGTTGCTGTGTCCTGTGGAGGTAAAAGGCAAGGGCTCTTTTACAATCTAGAGTATGAAGGTTCCTCTCTGCACTGGATGCATGAGAAGCTGGAAAAAAGACAGGTAAATATACCTCTTGATTAAGATGAAAAGGGGAGACCACTTTAGGCATAAAGCGGGGATTGGTCCTAAGGAACCTTGTATAAGGTGGATTAGCCACTAGAGCTTGCAGTTCACTGATACAGCGAGCTGAGGTGACTGCAATAAGGAAAATAACCTTCCAGGAAAGAAATTTCAAGGAGGTAGTGGCTAAGGGTTCAAAGGGTGGCTTCATAAGCTGACCAAGAACCAAGTTTAAGTCCCATGCCACCGGAGGAGGTCAAATGGGAGGTTTAGTTAAGGTTAGGCCTCTCATGAATCTTGCAATATGAGGATGAGAGGAAACAGGTTGTCCATTGATGGGCTTAAGGGATGCTGCAATAGCACTCAAATGGACTCTTACTGAATTTGTTTTGAGTCCTGCATTGGAGAGATGCAGGAGATATTCCAAAAGAGAATTCAAAGGAAGTGCTAGAGGGTTAAGACCCTGTTGAGCACACCAAATGGAAAATCTGTTCCATTTAAAAGCGTAAGAACGCCTAGTGGAAGGTTTCCTAGAGGCATGGAGGATATCCTTCACTTGCTGCGAAAGATTGAAGTGTTGAAGGTCTAGGCCTTCAGTAACCAAGCTCTGAGGTGAAGGGACTTGGGGTTTGGGTGCCACAAAGTCCCCTCCTCCTGAGACAGAAGGTCTGGAGCCGCTCCCAAGTCCAGGGAGGGGGCTTGGGAGAGATGCAGAAGTAGAGGGTACCACACTTGGCGTGGCCAGCATGGAGATATGAGGATCATGGACCCTTGATCCCTTTGAAGTTTGAACAGAGTCTTGGGAATCAAAGGAATGGGTGGAAAGGCATATAGGAAGCCCTGACCCCAATGAAAGAGGAAGGCATCCTTGGCCTGAACTCCCTGACACGGAATCCTGGAACAGAACCGGGGAAGTTTGGCATTCCACGGACTTGCAAAGAGGTCTATGTCCGGGGTCCCCCATTTCTGGAAGATTCTGAGTACCTGATCCATGTGTAGGGACCATTCGTGTGGAAGCAGAACTCGACTGAGTCTGTCTGCCCAAGAGTTTTGGATTCCTGGAAGATATACTGCCAGGAGATGGATTTGATGCTCTCTGGCGAAGGCCAATAATCTTAGAGCTTCGTTGCAAAGCGACAGAGAGCCAGTCCCTCCTTGTTTGTTTATGTAAAACATGGCTACTTGATTGTCCGTATGAATAAGGACCGTCATGTTGCTAAGGAGGGTATGAAAAACTCTGAGAGCTAGAAAGATTGCTCGAAGTTCCAAGTGGTTGATATGAAGGGTGGTCTCCTGTGGAGACCAAGTGCCCTGAGTGGAGAGATCTTGAAGATGAGCTCCCCAACCTGTTTGGGAGGCATCTGTTGTGAGGGTTGCTTGGGTCAACAATGGTTGAAAGGGGGCCCCCAACAACAGATTTTGAGTGGACATCCACCATTGGAGAGACCAAAAGAGACGTTTGGAGTTTGCTATTTGGTCTGAGAGAGCTCCGGATGCTTGAGTCCACTGGGTGGACAAAGTCCATTGAGTTGCTCTCATATGTAGGTGAGCATAGGGCACAACATGTACTGTGGAGGCCATGTGGCCTAATAGTTGTAGCATCTCCCTGGCAGTCAAGTGGCTTCTGGACTGGGTCTGGGAGGCTAAGTGCACTAGACGTTGGCAACGGGCCTGAGGAAGATAGGCCCTTGCAGTGGTAGCATCCAACCAGGCCCCTATGAATTCCAGGAACTGAGTAGGGGCGAGTTGAGACTTTGGCAGATTGATCACAAGTCCCAGATACTGCAGAATGCGTCTGGTGCGATCCAGGGAAGTCTGAGCCTCGGACTGAGATGGAGCTCGGATGAGCCAGTCGTCCAGGTATGGGAAAACAAAAATTCCCAGGGCTCGTAGAAATGCAGCCACTATTGCCATGCATTTGGTAAATACCCTTGGAGCAGAGGCTAGACCGAAGGGAAGTACTCTGTATTGGAAATGTTTTCCCTGGAACAGAAACCGTAGGAATTTTCTGTGGGATGGATGGATGAGTATATGTGTGTACGCATCCTTGAGATCTAGAGAACAAAGCCAATCCTGACTCTGTAGGTATGGAAGGAGAGTACCTAGAGAAAGCATCTTGAATTTCTCCTTGCATAGGAATTTGTTCAATTCTCTGAGATCTAGAATAGGTCTGTACCCCCCTGTTTTCTTGGGAATAAGAAAATAAGGGGAGTAAAACCCTGACCCCTGTTGAAGAAGAGGAACCTCTTCTATTGCCCTTTGGGCGAGAAGGGTGGTCACCTCCTGACCTAACAGGTTCAGAAGAGAGGGGGGAGAATTGAAACATCTCACCATGGTATGGGGAGGAAGGCTGGAGAAATGTAGTTTGTAGCCCTCTCTGATGATAGAGAGGGTCCATTGTTCTGATGTGATTTGCTCCCATCTGGGAGCAAAATGAGTTAACCTTCCTGGAATGGTGAGAGGCTCTGGATGTTTTAGAGCCAGAAAGGTTAAGTTCTCTAGAGTTGAGTCAAAAACCCTGAGGGGGTTGGGACTGCTGGGCTGTAGCAGCCCCTGCAGGTTTTACCCTGGCCCGTTTAGGCTGCTGACGCTTAGGAGCAAAGCGAGCTGCAGAAGATTGTTGGCCAGTATTTGTAGCAAATCTGGTCTTCTTATAGAAAGGCTTCTTGAAAGATTTTTTCTTGACAGGGGCAGAAGTAGACTTAGAAAGTCTATCTAAAGCTTGCACGAACAACTTTCCCCTGGTGCACTCCTGCCCAATCGGGGCAGTGGGAGGTCTCCTGCCCAATCGGGGCAGTGGGAGCAGCTCGAACAAGCACCCCGCTCTCCATATAAGCGGCGTCCCTACTCCGAGGGAGCCGCTTGCACGAACAACTTTCCCCTGGTGCACTCCTGCCCAATCGGGGCAGTGGGAGGTCTCCTGCCCAATCGGGGCAGTGGGAGCAGCTCGAACAAGCACCACGCTCTCCATATAAGTGGCGTCCCTACTCCGAGGGAGCCGCTTGCACGAACAACTTTCCCCTGGTGCACTCCTGCCCAATCGGGGCAGTGGGAGCAGCTCGAACAAGCACCCCGCTCTCCATATAAGTGGCGTCCCTACTGGGCGGGCCCGCGCCAGAGGGCCCTTTGGCGTGGCCCTTAGGCGCGGCCCGGCAAGCCCAAAAGCAAACCGCAGCATACACCCTCCACTGAGAGAAACGTCCAGGAACGCAAGCAAAAACAAGACTCTTTCAACCACACCCGGCTCGAGCTCCCCTGATCGGGTCTGAGCTCGCCGGCACCAGTTACCATCGACAACGCATCCGTCAAGTACCGCTGAACGACGAAACAATGACTCCATGCAACAAGAGCTCCCTGGAACACAGGCTGAGCACGCCGGCTCCTGTTACCAGCCTCAGTACACCCGACCAGCATTTCTGATATAAGAAAACCACCGTGGCAAGCAGGTCAACAGGACAAACACCGCCGCTTCAAAAGCCCAGGTACTCTGGTACACCATGCCGCCCTTCCTAACCCCCATCTACTTTCTCACTCCTATCCTAACACTATACCCCCACCCAAGCACACTCAGCAATCCTCTCTACGCAGACACACTACCCTGCACAACCTCCTCTGCACAGATGCCATACCCTCACCCAACCGCACCCATTGACCTCCCATACACAAGAACCACAGCACCTCAACCTACAAGCATCTGCGGCACCACACACAACCACACACACACACACCACACTCCACCCCAAACCACCAATCACACCAGCCACCTGCACCTCTCCATCTCACTCATAAACGCACGCTCCGCCAGAAACAAATAACACATGCTCCAAGACCTGATCAGATCTGAGAAGATTGACATCCTATGTATAACAGAAACCTGGCTGACAGAAACCGACACGGTAATAATGAACCAACTGACACCAACCGGATACAGCTTTCATCACTGTTCCCGAACACACGCAAAATGCAGAGGCGTAGCCATCATTGCAAAGGACAACCTCCACCTACGGACCCACGCCTCTGAAACCTCCGATGAAGCAGACATCCTCACCCTTACTAACAAACACCTCACAATATGCCTGGTCTACAGAACACCCGCTGCAAACTCCGACCTACCAAGGATACTACACCTCATCTCTGAGAGCGTTGACCTACAAAAAGAACCAATTATATTGGGAGACTTCAATCTCCCATCCCTCCAAGACACACAAACAGAAACATTCCTTAACGCCATGACAGCAATGGACCTGACACAGATCATAAATGAACCAACGCACGAAAAAGGAAACACACTGGACCTCATATTTCTGAACTCCCAAACATCCTCCTCATGCAGCAGTCCAACAATCTCACCAGTACCATGGTCAGACCACTACATCATCCACCTCTCCCACGCATATCAACCAAACACAAACAGAGGAAACACTCAACACACACGGAGATTCAAAGCATTCAACAAAGAAGACTTCCTGACACTAACCCTACCTAACCTACTTACGAATTCCAACAACCTTGATGACCTCATAAACAACTGGAACACCACAATCTCCTCAGCATCCAGTGCAACTCTAAACAAAACCAGCAACAAACCCATCTCCTCAAAGGCCCGCTGGTTCTCCCTGACCTCCGGAAACTAAAAACAAAACTTAGAAGAGCAGAAAGAAAATGGAGGAAAACCAAAAATGAAATAGACAAAAAGCAATACCTCTACGAACTCACTACCTACCACTCGGAGACCGACAATGCGAAGAGAAACTACCACACCAAAATCATCACGACAGCTGTAAACAAACCTCGAGAACTCTTCCAAATTGCCAAAAAACTGACTAAGGCACCGACCACTTCCGATCAACTCCCAGATATCCCCTCGGATCTTTTGGCCCGACAATACAAACAATTTCAGCAACCTCAACAACCTCACCTCTGCGCTACAACCACAAAGACATATCCCTGCACCTCCATAAACGCAGACTGGAATACATTCAATGAAACCTCAAAAGAAGAGATATCTTCCACCATCTCCTGTCTGAACACCACTACCTCCCTGCTAGACCCCTGCCCTACGGAATGGATAAAGAAAACCAAGGAAGACCTGAGTGCCCCATTAACCCACATCATAAACGAATCCTTTAAACAAGGATACATACCAGATGCCCTCAAAACATCAATCATACGACCAACCATAAAGAACAACAACCTGGACCCCCTGGACCCCACCTCCTACAGACCAGTTGCAAGCCTCCCCCTCGCCACCAAGATAATAGAAAAGATAGTCCAACGCCAACTTCAAGATCATCTGGACACCAACGACATACTTGACCCGCAGCAACACGGTTTCCAGCCACTACATGGAGTCGAGACCCTCATGACCATTCTAATGAACACTCTCATCATTGGAACCCAAGAGAAACAATCAGGATACATCCTGATATTCCTAGATATATCAGCGGCTTTTGACACAATCTCCCACGAAATCCTCATACGCAGACTACAATCAATTGGAATCAAAGACACTGTACTCCAATGGTTCAGATCCTATTTAACCAACAGACAGCAACGGATCCGCACCTTCTCCACAACCTCGCCCCCCTACCAACAACTTCAAGGAGTACCCCAAGGATCCACCCTATCAGCCATGTTGTTCAATATATATCTCCGTCCGCTATGCTCAATCATACGCACCCACAACATCAACTTCCACATATACGCAGACGACATAATGCTCTACGCACCGATTACAACCACCAACCCAAAAAACGACCAGCTATCAGCCTGCTTCACCGACGTGGCCACCTGGCTACAGGAGAACAATCTATCCATCTACATAAAGAAAACCGAAGCCCTTATAGTGACAAAAGAACCTGACTTCAAACCACCTACCCACCTCAACATGGGAACCATGCAAATCCAAATCCAGCCCCAAATAAGATATCTAGGCGTCATCATTGACCAAGCTCTCACCTTTAAACAACAAATCAACAAAACCGCTGGGACGATATTCCACAAAGCTAAAACTGTTCAACGCCTCCGACCCCTCCTAGAACCTCATGACTTCAGGACAGTAATGCAAGCCGTGACACTCCCCCATCTGGATTTCTGCAACATAATCTACCATGGACTTCCTGCCTCACACACCAACCCCCTCTGAACTGCCTTAAATACTACAGCAAGGATTATTCAGAATGCAAAAAAACGGGATCACATTACCCCAATCCTAAGAGACCTCCACTTCCTTCCAATACAAGCAAGAATCAAGTACAAAGCTATCCTACTCATCCACAAGACTATCCACCAAACACGGAACACCTCACTCCACCCCCTACTGCCTCGCCCATCCCACAACAGATCAACCAGACATTCCTCCAATAACTCTATCGTCGTCCCCCACAAAAGAACCAAATCCACACAATGGACCTGCAACAGAGCCTTCGAACTTTATGCTCCATCCCTCTGGAACTCTCTACCAAACCACATCAGGAACAACGCTGACATCACATCATTTAAGAAACAGCTGAAGACAATCCTATTCCGTGAACATCTCTGAACAGAAATACCACCCTATCCGCATGATCTAATACTTAGATTCAGCAGAAGTATACATGTCTATGTCTACCCAAATCATTAATTGTTGCCCCTTGGTGATGGCCCCACCCTGAAAATTGCCCCCCCCCTTATGTTATATGTTACACCGCTTTGACCCGGTGAAAAGCGGTATATAAATGCAGTTAAATAAATAAATAAATAAATAAAGCAGCATTTTCTGCATCCATTTGGGTGGCTTTGATTTGCTACTCCTTACCAAACAGATTCTCACCTGTACAGGTCAGATTTCCCAACCCATCCTGGACCCAGGGTTCTAGGTCAGAGGCCTGGAGCCAAGCAATTCTGCGAGCCGCTATGGCAATACCTGAGGCTCTGCTAGCACCCTCAAAGGAGTCAAAGGCTGCTCTGTTGGAGAACTTTGATATATCTTGGGTATGCTTTAGCAAAAGAAGGAACTCCTCCTTTCTATCCTCTGGGATAAAGGGGAGAAAATGGCGTATTTTCAATGCAATCTCCTTCAGAAACATGCCCATATAGAGGCTGTATGAATTGATTCTAGCGATAAGCATACTTGCTTGGAAGATTTTTCTACCAAAAGCATCCAAAGTCCTACATTCTCTCCCTGGAGGAGTAGAAGAGTGTCGTTTGGTACTCTTTATCCTTTTCATAGCTGACTGCACCACAATAGAGTGGTGAGGGAGCTGAGTTTTTTGAAAACCAGGAGAAGGAGGGACACGATACATGGTGTCCAACCGACGAGAATGTGGAGATAGGGTGAGAGGAGTCTCCCATAATTCCATCATGTGTTCTTGAAGAATTTCATGAATGGGCAAGGTGACTGCCTCTTTGGGAACCTTAGAGTATCCTAAAATATCTAATTTTTTTGCTCTAGGTTCTTTTTCAGAGGTTACTGAAATAGAGAGACCTTTAACCACTTCAAGGATGAAGTCTTGAAAGGACAAATCCTCTGGAGGAGACATTCTCCTCTTTGGAGAAGAGGGCTCTTCAGGTAGAGTTAGGGATACTTCAGCAGAGTCATCTGATGAATCAGAATCATCAGAAGACTCGAAGTATCGTCTGTTTGCTTCCAGGGATCGATAAGCGTATCGACCGGTATCGACATCGGGGGTACCCGGAACCGGATCGGTATCGGGGAAAACCCCGGAACCGGGATCGGTATCCTGGTCGATGTGGATGCCCTGGGTACCGGTATCGGTTGTGGTACCGGAACCGGAGTCGGTACCGCTGGCTGCGGTACCGATGGCGTCGCAGCTCTAATAAAAGCCATAAAAGCCTGCTGCATGGATTGAACTGTATGATCCATAGATGCCACGACTGTCTGGATGACGGTACCGGAAGATTGAGCCGGTACCCCAGAGCAGTCTAACAGGTGATCGGTCGAGGCCGTGCCATCGATATCAACCTGTAACCCCATAGGAGGAGCTTTGGAAGCCGGAGCTTCCCGCCGGGGTTGTTTGGCTGGGGCAGGGTCCTCAGGGTCAAGCCCGGGGGCATCTCGATACTTGGAGGGAGATTTGCCCTTTGAGGACCTGCCAGAGGAATGTTTGGTTACCTGAGATCCATCAGGAGAGGAAGACCTGGAAGATGTCGATGCTGGAGTATCTGTAGAAAACAGCATGTGAAACTTGGCTGCCCGGTTTTGTAAGCCACGTTTAGACATCAAAGAACAGGATGGGCAATCCGGAATGGAGTGGTCAGGCCCCAAACATTTAAGACACCATTCATGGGTGTCTGTGACTGATATAGTACCGCTACACTTGGTGCATTTTTTGAAACCAGAGGCTTGTTTCTCCATGAGGGAGAATTCTGTGAAGGCCTGGAGGCCTCACAGAACAAACACACCAAGTGGGGAAAATAAGATTTTTTTTTTTTAAGAAATAAAGAAAAAAGACCGGCGGTACCGGTCCGGAATCGGGGAAGGCAGACACGCGGCCAAAGAAACAAATTAAAATAACAACTTCTTCAGCGGTGACAGGAACACGACCTGCTGGCTCCGCGGAAAAAGAAGAACTGAGGAGAGTTGGTCAGGAAGGCGGGAAGGCAGCACGCATGCGCAGTGGGAGGCCCCAAAAGCTTTCCTTCTGGGAAGCTGGGGAGCTTTCCCGCGCAGGCTCCGTCGGTACCGACGTACCCATATGTGAGGACTTATTCCTGCTTGTTCATGGAGATACACTGTATTCTGACAGAACCAATTCTTAATAAAGTTCTGTCTTAAGCACATGCCTGGTGGGAATCTAAGTTCTTGGACAAACTTGGTCCTGGATTGCTGAGGGAGATGGCTGTGTTCAGAATTCCCTGGATATAAATATTTTGTATCTAACACCTTCTTTATAGGAAGCAAGGGACATGGATACTCCTATCTTGTCTTCATGATATTATGGCTGGAAGGACTGGGGTTTCTAGTCCCACAGGTACTCCTTGTGGTCTTGGGCAAGCCACCTAACCCTCCATTGCCCATGTTCCCTGTAAGTATTAGCGTATGTGTCTCATATCCTCTCGTGTTAAATGTATCCCCCAATTTGTGTTGTGACCACTTTGATTGAAGGATAAGGTGGTATACAAAGCTGTCAAAATAAAATAAATAAATAAATACTGTGTGTGGAAGGGCACTGCTGCCATTTCTGTGGGTGCATCAGGGTATTTCAGCAGGAAGAGAAAAGATGCCCTAGGTTATTCCATATACCTTCAAATCCAAAGGGGTGGCATTAGTCTTCTGCACAAAAGTTAGGAAGAAAAGATCCCTTTGGTATTGAGTAATTTCCTACAAGTTGCCAAGAAGAGATACAGACAACAATCCTCTTCAGAATCTCTCTCTACAGATCTATCAATATCAGAACCATGGAACGCAAACGCCAATTCTTCGATTTATAGGAAAGAAATTTTAAGGAAAGCCACTTAAGGACCACAGGCCAGTCAGATTTTCAGGATATCCACAATGAATATGCATGAGAGAGATCTGCATGCACTGCTTCCATTGTATGCAGCTATATCTCATGCACATTCACTGTGGATACCCTGAAAGCCCAACTGGACTAAGGGTCCCAGAGGACTGGGTTAAGAATCACTGATGTAAACGTTTAGTATCCAATAAATTATAAGAAGTTTGTTGACGTGACTGATGTATGTTGATGCCCTTGAAGCTGCTGAATGCTTCTACGACTAAGATGTCCAGTGTTTTGCATAAGATCATCAGGGCAGGCCTTGTAAAGAAATGGACATCCATGAAAACTTCACAGATAACGGCCAACCTCTGATCAGGTCGGTAGTTCCTCCAAGCATGACTTCTTGGTATAGCGAGACACAATATCCAATTTCCACGAGTGTGGAACCCATCAAGGTGAGCTTCCCATCCCAGTTTGGATACATTTGTCATGAGAAGTTCTGATGAAGAGGAAGTTGGAAAGATAGACCTTGGGGGGCCAAATTGTTTTAAAGAGTCCACTAGGTGAGAGATTCCAAAAGCAGACGAAAGACAAAAAGGGCACTGTTGAGCTTTCTGATGGCCTGAGTCCACTGAGTGCTCAAGGGCCATTGAGCTTGTCTGGTAGTTCTTAAGTTGTGTTGTGACCACTTTGCCTTTGTATAAGTCTTTGGTGTGACCTCATTTGGAGTATAATGTGCAATTCTGGAGACCACACCTTCAAAAGGATGTGAACAGGATGGAGTCGGTGCAGAGGGTGGCTACTAAAATGATTAGTGGTCTTCATTATAAAGCATATGAGGACAGACTGAAGGATCTTAATATGTACACCTTAGAGGAAAGGCGGGATAGAAGTGATATGATTGAGATGTTTAAATACCTCTGTGGCATAAATGTTCAGGGAGAGAGCCTCTTTCAATTGAAATCAAGTTCTGCTATGAGGGGACATGGGATGAGGGTGAAGGGAGATAGATTAAGGAGTGATATGCGGAAATATTTCTTTACGGAAAGAGTAGTGGATTCGTGGAATAGTCTCCCAGTGGAGGTGGTAGAGATGAGGACAGTAACTGAATTCAAAAAAGCATGGGACAAACACAGAGGATCTCTAAATGTAAAAAGGGGACTGTTGTAGTTGTTGATATGGAAGGAGAGACTAGATGGGCCATGTGGTCTTTTTCTGTCGTCATATTTCTATGTTTCTAAGTTGTATGTTTCAGGTCGTTGGCATTAAACAGCAGATGACAATTTAATTTTTGTTTAGTTGTATTTATTGTATGTGCATTGTTTTGTATAGATATATTTTATTATGTGTGTTTTTTGTATTTTGCCTAGGTTGTAGTGTGGAATATAAATCTTTTAAAATAAATATGGAGACATGCCAAGGATGTTACATAAACAGCTACCAATCAGGATAGTCTCATGTGGGAGGAAGGTCTTTGCTTGAGATGTGTCTAGCAGAGTTCCAATAGTTGGGAGGGGTGGAGATGGGATTTCGGGTAACTGATTACAAACTCTAGCAATACCGGTACCCGAATGGTGCAATGCAATGTGTGCCTTCGAGTCAGTCCTGACTCCTGGCGACCCAGAAGCTCCTGGGTTTTCTTGGCAGTGTCACCGGAAGTAGATTGCCAGGCCTTTCTTCCGAGGCAAATGGAGGGTTAAGTGACTTGCCCAAGGCCACAAGGAGTGCTAGTGGGACTCAAACCCTGGTTGCTTGGTTACCAAGCCAGTGTTCTAACCACTAGGCTACTCCTCCACGCCACCCAAATGGTGACATGCAGATAATTCAGAGTGTCTTCTGGAATGGTGCTCTTGAGCAGCTAGTCATCCAAGTAGGGAAAAATGTGCACTCCCAGCCTGCATAGAAACGCTGCTACTACAGCAAGGCTTTTTGTGTGGTTCTTTGTCTCCACCAATCTGCTGGTAGGGGAACACAACACACTTGTCTGGACAGATCTAGCAGGACAATATGGAAGCTATGATAGCTTTCAGGACTCCTTCCTTAGTATCCTATGATCAGGAATATGGGATCACCTACATGTTACTAATCCTCATGGTCCATCCAAGAGTACCAGGAGGTCATGCTGTGAAAAATAAGGGTCACCAGCTCCTCTGTCCTAAACCGCCTCCCCACTGAGGCATTATCCCCTTCTGAGGAGACAATCTCCCTTGGTCTGATGAACTGGCTGTCTACTCCTCCTTTTGCCTAGATGAATCTGCTGAAGAAAGAGAAAGCGTAGTTACTCACCTGTAACAGGTGTTCTATTGCAGATTTTGGTATCATCCGCAAAGAGGCAAACCTTACCCGACAGCCCTTCCGCTATATCACTACAAAGATGTTAAAAAGAATCGGACCAAGGACAGATCCCTGGGGCACACCACTGGTAACATCCTTCTCCTCAGAGTGAGCTCCATTTACTTGTACTCTTTGTCGCCTCTCACCCAACCAATTTCTAACCCAAGCAGTAACTTTAGTGTCCATCCCTAGGGTGCTCAGTTTGTTTATAAGTCGCCTGTGAGGAACAGTGTCAAAGGCTTTATTTAGATTTCAGTAACGAACGTCTGACCCGAAGACCAGGTGGTGGCCCGGCAGATGTCTGCCAGTGGAACAGAGTGGAAATGAGCCACTGATGCCGCCATGGCCCTGTCCCGGTGGGCCGTAACACGACCCTCCAACGGAAGCTCAGCTGCCCTGTATGCCCAGGCAATACAGTCCCCTACCCAGTTGGATAGCGTACGCTTGGAGATGGCAATCCCCAGCTTACTGGGGTCATAGGATACGAAGAGCTGAGAAGCCCTTCTATGGCCCTGCGTAAACTGAATATAGAAGGCCAACGCCCTCTTACAATCCAGGGCATGCAGAACTATCTCTGCACGACTGGCATGGGGCCTGGGAAAGAAGATAGGCAGCACCACCTCCTGGTTGAGGTGGAACGAAAAGACCACTTTCGGAAGGAACTTGGGATGTGTGGGGAGCACCACCCGGTTCCTATAGAACCTTGCATAAGGCCTGTCGGACACAAGGGCCTGAAGCTCACTCACTCACCGAGCCGACGTGAGTGCCAAGAAAATGATCTTTCAAAAAAGGTAGGGTAGATGGCAGGTTGCCATCGGCTCAAATGGAGGCCGAGTAAGCTGCCCTAAAACCACATTCAAATCCCATTTGGTCAACGGAGGGCAGACCGGAGGCTTCAGCAGAAGTAGGCCTCTCAAGAACCTAGCAACTAGGGGATGTGCAGAGAGAGGCTTTCCCTCCACCAGGAAGTGGTTTGCTGCAAGGACACTGAGGTGAAGTCTGACGGAGTTGGACTTAAGGCCCAAATCCGAAAGATGGAGAAGGTACTGTAATACCATTGCAACCTGGCAGGAAAAAGGATTCACCTTCTGCTTCTCGCACCAAACCCCAAACCTATGCCACTTGAAGGCATAGGTCCATCTAGTTGAAAGCCTCCTTGAGGCCAGCAAGACCTCTTCCACATTTTTTGGAAGGAGGAGTGTTCAAGCACTACCCTTTCAGCAGCAGGTTGAGGGTACTGAGAATGGGGTGCAGGAGAGTGCCCCCCTCCTGGGACTGGAGGTTTGGAAAAGACCCCAAGGGAATGGGGGCCTCCACCACTAGCTGAAGCAGAAGTGGAAACCAGGGTTGTCTCGGCCACGTGGGGGCTACCAGGATGACCGAGGCCTTGTCCTGGAGAATCTTGAATAGAGTTTTGGCCACCAGAGGTGTCGGGGGAAATGCATACAGGAGACCCACAGACAATGATATGAGAAATGCGTCGGCAGCCACCCTGTGCAGGTGTGGCTGCCTGGAGCAGATCCAGGGCAACTGGTGATTGACCGGACTCGCAAACAAGTCCATTACTGGCTGTCCCCAAGTCTGAGAAATGGACTACTCCCTAAGTCCAGCTGCCACTCGTGGGGCTGGAGAATCCTGCTTAGTCTGTTGGCTAAGTAGTTGTCCTGGCCTGGCAGGTAAACTGCCCGCAGATGAATGCCATGCCAGACTGCAAAGGAGCACAGGTCCAGGGTTTCCTGACACAGTAGGCGGGACCCCATGCCGCCCTGTTTGTTCATGTAGAACATGGCTACTTGGTTGTCTGTCTGTACCAAGACAACCTCGTGAGCCAAAGTTCGCCAGAACACTCCCAGAGCTAGGCGGATGGCACGGAGCTCCAAGAAATTGATTTGTTGTGTTCTCTCATTTGGAGACCACACACCCCGAGTACAAAGCCCCTGGCAAGGGGCTCCCCAGCCCAGCAGAGATGCATCCGTGGTCAGGATCCTCGTGTGCTGAGGAGCCTGTAAAGGCATCCTCACTTTCAAGTGGAATGTGTGAAACCACCAGTCCAGGGACTGTACTTAGTCATCTGGATACCGTGACTCTGTCTCAGAGGTCGCCTGTGATCTGTGTCCACTGGTCTCTGGGGCACCACTGAGCAATTCGCATGTGGAGGCGGGCATCTGGTGTCACATGGACCGTGGAGGCCATGTGCCCGAGGAGGCACAGAAAGTGCCTTGCTGACACTTGGGATCTGCGACTCACCTGGCGTGCCAGGGCCAGAAGCCTCTTTGCCCTGTCTGTTGGCAGTTAGGCCCTTGCCTGAAGGGTATCGAGTCTTGCCCCAATGAACTCTAGTTGTTGAGTGGGAACAAGGCTGGACTTGGGGTAATTGATTTCAAACCCCAGATGTTGGAGCACCTGGATGGTGCAGGATGTGGCCTGATGGACCTCTCTGGCTGAAGTGACTCTGATGAGCCAGTCGTCTAGGTAGGGGAAGACAAAGACCCCTTTAAGTCTGAGATAGGCGGCCACCACTGCCAGGTATTTTGTGAATACCCTGGGGGCGGAGGCCAGGACAATGGGAAGTACCCTGTACTGGTAGTGATTGCCTCCAACCACAAAGCATAGATATTGCCTGTGGTCTGGGTGTATTAGGATGTTTGTATACGCATCCTTTAGATCTAAGGAGCATAGCCAGTCTCTCTGGTGGGTAAGGCAGCAATATTCCAAGTGAGAGCATCTTGAACTTCTCCCTTACCAGGAATTTGTTTAAGTTGTGCAGGTCGAGGATGGGTCTGAGGCCTCCTGTCCTTTTTGGTACCAGAAAGTACCTGGAATAGAAGCCCTTGCCCTCTAGGTGGTGGGGCACCAGTTCTACTGCCTGATCCTCAAGAAGACCTGCTAACTCCTTCAGAAGAAGGTCCCAGTGAAGGGGAGACCTGAGGGGCTCTCCTGGAAAATGAGGTGGTGGTACCTGGGTCAAATGAAGGAGATAGCCCTGATGGACTATCTGCAGGACCCACGCATCGGTGGTAATGGCTGTCCATCTGTGGGCATACTGGGAAAGCCTTCCTCCTGTGCACTGCCTGTCCCCTGTGGGGAGAGGGGCCATGATGTGAGAGTCAAAAGCCGCTACCAGACTGGGCCAGAGCCGGTGCCTGGGGTTTAGGGGCTTTCTGCTTACGCAGGCCATGCCCCTGTCCCTTGGCCTGCTGCCCCTGTTGGGGAGCCGGTGAGGCCTGAAAATGGGGGTAGCTTTGGTAAGCAGTACCCTTCCTCGGGTAAAAGGGCTTCTTACCTGAGCCCTTCTTCTTAGAAGGGGCAGAGGTTTTCTTTGAGAGCCGTTTCCTCGTCATGTACTCGGACTCGATCTCAGCAGCCTTGTCGGTCATGGGTTTGCCAAAGAGGTTCTCTCCCTGGCATGGGACATCGACCAACTTGTCCTGAACCCATTGCTCGAGGTCGGAAGACTGTAGATATGCTTGGCGGCGTGCACTGATACCAGCTGCAGCTACCCTGGCCGCCGACTCGAAGCCATCATAGGCTGCTCGAGTCATGAACTTCGAGCACTCATGGATGCCGGTGGACAGGCTCTTGAAGCGCTGAAAAGGTCCCTCGGAGAGACCAGCTGAGAACCCGGCGAGTTCTTTCTCCAGATCCCTCAAAAGTGCATGCCCAAGTACAGCTGGTAGGCTTGGATTTGACAGGTCAGCATTGAACCCTGGAAGCACTTCTTGCCGAGGGCGTCCAAGTTGCGGGCCTCCCTGCCAGGAGGCACTGAGGAGTGCGTCTTCAGCCTGCGAATAGCCGATTCCACAACCATGGAGTTGTGCTGCAATTGTGCCTTTTAAAATCCAGGGCTCTTACGGACTCAATACATCGAATCAATCTGTTTGCTGATCACAGGCGCCAACGCCGGTGTCTCCCACATGCGAAGCATCAGTCGTTCCAGGATCGGAGGCACGGGTACAGTAAGGGCCTCCCAAGGGGGAGAGTCATACTGCAGGATCTCGCGCTCTTCGGCTCGAGGAACCTCCTCGGACTCCGCGGGGAATGCCAAAGCTTTTGACATGTCTCTCATGAAGTCCAAGAACCTAGTATCCTCGGGGGAGGGGGGGACCTTCTCCGAGGCTCGGACGGAATTGGATGGGATGTCCCTGTTCCGACAGGTGTCCAGGGACTCTTCCTTCTCCGTCTCCCATTGTGATGCCTCCAAGGAGAAATCGAGGGGCTTCGGCATCGAGGGCCCTGGCATTGACTGCCCCGACCTCAGCCCCGAGCGGGAAGCCGAGAGGGACCTCAGCCGAGGATAGACTCGAGCCCGCATGGTCTCGAGGATTGGCTCAGCCTCCGGGGTTGACTTAGATGTTGGTGGCCTCGTGGTCAGGGCATAAGAACCAGTGAGACCATCAATCAGCGCCCGCTGCTGCTCCATGAACGCAGACATATTGCGCTCCAGGGCCACCATTCTGAGACTGAGTCCAGAAGGCTCCGCAGCCACCGGGGGGGGGGGGGGGAGAGAGGGGAGTCCTCGACGAGGACAGTTGCTACCTGCCTCAGCTGCTCCGTATCCCATCGAGGAAGTTTCACTGGATGCTCCATCTCCGAGGATCCAGGTCGGCACTCGGGGCTCTGCGACCGGTCCCGGGAGGGACCTGGCCGTTCAGAGCCATCCAACGATGCCGCCTTCGAGGATTTTTTCTTCCTTCGATGTTCCCACGAGGGAGACCCCCTCTCCGAGGAACCTCTATGATGCTCGGGCTCGGAGTGTTCCCCCCGAGACGTAGAGGCCTCAGACTCAGCAAAACTCCTACTGAAGTGTACTCTGAGGGAGTTAGATTTCAGGCCAGCATTGGAAAGGTGTAGCAAATATTGCACCACCACCGGCATGGAGCAAGACAAAGGGTTGAACCCCTTATCGGTTCGCCACTTGAAGGCACAGGCCCGCCTGGTGGAATCCTTGCGGGATGTTAGCAAGACATTTTCCATGTCCCTGGGCAAGTGAAATTGTGCCAGGGTCACCCTTTCAGTAGCCAGGCTGTCAGGACAAGGACTCTGAGGTTGGGGTGCAGAAGAGCTCTATTCTCCTGCGAGATCAAGTCTGGAGCCAAGCCCAGGCGAACCAGGCACGCTTGGGAGAGGTGAAGCATCAGGGGGAACCACAGCTGCCGTGGCCACTTGGAAGCAATGAGGATCACGGTGGCCCAGTCGAGCTGAATCTTGAGAAGGGTTTTGGAGATCAGGGGGAATCAGAGCATAAGCATAAAGGAGGCCCTCCGACCACAAGATGAAGAACGCATTGGCCACCACCCGGGATGGGAATGGCATCCTGGAGCAGAAGCATGGCAACTGGGCATTGCTGGGGCTGGTGAAGAGATCCACTGAAGGAGAGCCCCAAAGCCAAAAGATGTGGCTGGCAACCTATAGGTCCAGTCGCGATTCGTGCGGTTGAAGGACCTGCTGAGCCAGTCTGCCAGTAGGTTGTCCTGACTGGGAAGATACACTGCTCAGAGGAGCATCCTGTTCTCGCTTGCGAAGGTGCACAGGCGAACAGCTTCCCAGCACAGGAGGTATGACCCAGTACCCCTTTGTTGTTGACATAAAACATCGCCACTTGGTTGTCCGTCTGGACCAGAACAACCTGGTTCTTGAAGCAGTGTCGGAATAGCTACTCGAAGCTCAAGGAAGTTGATTTGGTGGAGACTCTCTCCCATTGACCAGATGCCTTGGGTCTGCAGGCCGTTGCAGTGGGCCCCCTGGCCCAGTTTGGAAGAGTCTGTGGTGAGGACCTTCTGAGGCGTCGATCTGAAAAGGCATCCCTGCCATGCGGTGCAATGGCTGCTGCCACCAGATGAGGGATTCTGAGAGAGGCGCAGTTACAAAGCTCCTGTTCTCCAGGTGCCCCACTGTCTGAGTCCACTGGGCCTGACGCATGCGGAGGCGAGTGTCAAGCGTGATGTGCACCGTCGAGGCCATGGGTTCCAGAAGATACAATAGGATACAGGCCGAGGCAGTGGAATGACCCTGCACCTCTAGGTGCCGAGCCCTGTCCTGAAGGAGGAAGGCCATGGCCTGGATACTGACCAGGAGGGCCCCTATGAACTCCAGACGCTGCGTCGACTGCAGATGAGACTTGGGGTACTTGATGACAAAACCCAAGGGCTCAAAAATGAGAATGATGCGACCTACTGCCTGACGGATCTCGTCACAAGAGCCACCCTTGATGAGCCAGTTGTCAGACAGGGGAAAACAAACACCCCCTGCAACCAGAGGTAGACAGCGACCACCGCCAAACACTTTGTGAACATTCTTGGGGTAGAAGCCAGTCTGAAGAGTAGGGCCCTGTACTGATAATGTCGACCTCTGATGGCAAAGCGGAGGTACTGACGGTGGCAACAATGGATCAGGATGTGGGAATAAGCATTTTTTAGATCTAAGGAGCATAGCCAATCTCCCAGCTGGAAATAGGGCAGCAACATTCCAAGGTAGAGCATTTTGAACTTCTCTGTCACCAGGAACTGAATGAGATCCTGCAGATCCAGGATGGGCCAAAAGCCATCTGTCTTTTTGGGAACCAGGAAGCAGTGGGAATAGAACCCCTCGCTACTTAGCGGTGGCGGGACACGCTCGACCGCTTTGGTTGCGAAGAGGCCTTTGAGCTCTTGCTACAGAAGGTCTCGGTGAAGAGGAATCCTGGAAAGCTCTTCAAGAAAGAAAAGAGGGGGTGTCTGCTCGAAATGGAGGCGGTAACCGTCCCTCACCACCTGAAGGGCTCAGGTGTCAGTGGTTATGGTGATCCACTGGTTGATGAAAAATGTCAGATGCCCCCTGTATGCTGCAGCCCTTGACCTCGTAGGGGAAGAGAGGCCATGCTCAAGGAGTCAAACCCCATCCCAGTTTGCGGCTGCAGCGTGGGCTGGGGTTTGGGTGTTTTAGGCTTACTTTAGGCCTTCTGCGGAGCCAGGTAGGCTGGATACGGGGGGTAAGTTCTGTAAGCCTTCCTCTTCTTTGGGTAAAGCGTAATTACTCACCTGTAACGGGTATTCTCTGTGGACAGCAGAAATCAGTCTTCACATATGGGTAATGTTGGCACCAATGGAGCTCGTGAGGAAGCATCTCCCCAGCTTTCAAGGAAACCCTTTGGGAGATGTAGCATGCATGCATGGTCCACTTCCCACCCAAGGGTGTCATCTTGCCTCAGTCTAATAACATAGCTAAGGCTGAAAAAATATAAGAAGGTAAAGAAGCAACTCCAAGGGGAGGAGGGAGGGTTGTGAGGACCGATTCCTGCTGTCCCCAGAGAATACCTGTTACAGGTGAGTAACTACGCTTTCTCCGGAAACAAGCAGGAAGTCAGTCCTCACATATGGGACTCCCCAGTTACAGCTACCGAGAACCTGTAACCAAAAGAAAAATGCCATGGCAACTTGCAAAGGGATAGCCATGACCGAGTTCCGAGGGAGAGACTCTTGCAAGACTCAAGTGTCCAGTGAACACCAGCACTCCGGTAGCCTGAACACAGAAGGGTCGGAGGACAGGAATTGCCTACACCAAAAAGATTACGGAATACAACCGAGCCGAAGGCGCTGTCCCATTGGGACTCCCTCTCCAGGAAGTAGTGAGCTGCAAGGGTATGGACCGAAGACCAGGGGGCAGGCTGGCAAATTTCCATCATGGGGACGGAACGCAAATTGGCCACAGAAGTAGCAATAGCTCTGATGCGGTGTGCCGTGACTGTCTGGTCCAGTGGGATCCCCGCTTACTCATAGGCAAGACAGAGTGGACAGAGTTCGTTTAGTTACTGGGAGCCCCAGGCAACTGGGGTTAAAGGATATGAAAAGCTGTTGATCTTTGCGGTGGCCCTGGGTCATTTGCAGGTAGAAGGACAGGGATCTCTTGCAATCCAGAGTATGGAGAAGTGTCGCTGCCCTGCTGGCTGAGACCTGGGAAAGAAGGTGGAGAGCACCACCTCCTGAATGAGGTGGAATGAGGACACCATCTTCAGCAGAAACTAAAGGTGTGTGCGGAGCATCACCCTCTTTTCTTGTAGAACCTTGTATAAGGAGGCTCTACCATCAGAGCCTGGAGCTTGCTAACTCTGCGAGCTGATGTGAGTGCTACCAGGAAGGCGACTTTCCAGGAGAGATACTGCAGGTGGCAGGTAGCTAAAGGCTGAAACGGAGGCTTGGTGAGTTGCGAGAGCACCACATTAAGGTCCCATTCCGCCGCTGGAGGGTGGATGGGGGATTTGGACAACATGAGGAGCCGAAGGAACTGAGACCCAAGGGGCTGAGCCGAGAGGGGCTTTCCCTTGACGGAGTGATGGAAGTAGCACGATGGTGCTTAGTTGTACACTGACGAAGCAGTTCCATCTGTGTTAGGTGAAACAGGTATTGGAACACCACGTGCACTGAGCAGGAGAATGGGTTCATTCATTTCTTTGTGCACCACAGTGAGAAACGTCAACACTTGAAGGCATATGCCCTTCTCATAGAGGCCTTCTGAGAGGCCAGGAGGATGCTGTCCACGTCCCATGGAAGGTTTAAGGGGCCTAGTGCTACCCTTTCAGCAGCCAAATCATGAGCAAGGACCCCAGATTGGGTGTAGGAGAGTGTCCTGCTCCTGTTAGAGTAGTCCTGGGGCTTGGCTCAGGGGAATTGGTGGTACCGTCGATAAAGAGAGGAACAGTGGGAACCAGGGCTGTCTGGGCCCACTGAAAGGCTGTCAGAACCAGCAATGCTCTGTCGCACTGAGCCTTGAACAGGGTTCTTGGCTATCAGTGGTGCTGGGGGGAAGGCACACAGGAGGCCTTCTGACCACGGGATGAGGAACACATCCACTGCTACCAGAAACGGGGCAACTGCACATTGTCCACGCTGGCGAACGGGTCCATCACTGGGGTGCCCCAGAGCTGGAGCACTCTGCTCAGCTTGTCCGCTGGGATTTTGTCCTGGCCCGTGAGGTAGACCATTCTCAGGAGCATCCCGCTGCATGTGGCATAAGAGCAGAGGGCTACCACCTCTTGGCAGAGAGGATACGACCCTGTTCTCATTTGTTCCTTCATGTAGAACACTGTCTGGATCAGCATGACGTGGTGCTGTAGCTGGTGGTGGAAGGCCTTGAGGGACAGGAGTATGGCTCTGATTTCCAACAGGTTGATCTGCATTTTGGATTCCCTCTGGGATCTGCCTCAGTCTCGATCACGAGCCTTGTGTCTGAGGCTGTCGCAATGCGTTCCCCAGCACATTAGAGAGACATCTGTGGTAAGGACTTTCTGGGGGTGGGTGCCTGGAAGGGCATCCCGGCCTGAAGGTGACCTGGATTCTGCCACTATCCGAGGGAGTCCGCCAGCTGGCAGGTCACGTGCACCCCTGTCCCTGAGCCTGCCTATAGCTTGGATCCACTGAGAACGCAGGCACCACTGGGCTGCTCTCATGTTTAGGCGGGCATCTGGGGTCACGTGAACTGTGGAGTCCATGTGTCCCAGCAGGCAGAGAAGCCGGGCGGGTAGTGCCATGCACCGTTGCACCTCTGCGGCTAGTTTCCTGAGACGTGCTGATCTCTCCTGAGGGAGGAAGGCTTTGGCCTGAAGGATGTCCAGCTGAGCCACTATGAACTCTAGGCTCTGAATGGGAGTGAGGTGGGACATGGGGTAGTCTATGACAAACCCCAGGTGTTGCAGTGCGCTTATGATGCATCTGGTGGTGCATTGTGTCTCTGCAGCTGTGGTCCCCTTTATGAGCCAGTCGTTCAGATAGGGCAAGTTGAAAGCCCCTTGAAGCCTGAGGTGGGTCGCGACCACTGCGAGGCACTTTGTAAAGACCCTTGGAGACAAAGCTAGCCTGAAGGCAGTACCCTGAATTAGTAGTGTGGTTTCCCCACCATGCACCGGAAGTATTTTCTGTGACTGGGGTGGATTAGGGGATGTGAGTGTAAGTATCTTTTAGGTCTAGAGAGCAAAGCCAGTAACCTTTGTATCTTTTAGGTCTAGAGAGCCCTAACCTTTGTAGCCTCTCTTCATAGGAGTAGCCTTCCATCCCCTTTACCATTTTGGTGGCTCTTCTCTGTACCTTTTCTAATAACGCTATATCCTTTTTAAGATACGGCGACCAGAATTGCACACAATATTCAAGGTGCGGTCATACCATGGAACGATACAGAGGCATTATAATATCCTTTGTTTTATTTTCCATTCCTTTCCTTATGATACCTAGCATTCTATTTGCTTTCTTGGCTGCTGCTGCACACTGAGTGGAGGGTTTTAACATGTTATCCACGATGACGCCTAAATCTTTTTTCTGGGTGGTGGTTCCCAATGTGGAACCTTGTATCGTGTAACCATAGTGTGGGTTGTTCTTTCCTAGGTGCATAACTTTGCACTTGTCCACATTAAATTTCATCTGCCATTTTGATGCCCAGTCTTCCAATTTATCCAGATCCTCCTGCAGTTTTCCCGCAATCCCCTTGGGTTTTAACAACTTTAAACAGTTTTGTGTCATCTGCAAATTTGATAACCTCACTAGTTATTCCCTTTTCCAGGTCATTTATGAATATGCCAAAAAGCAGCAGACCCAGTACAGATCCCTGGGGTACTCCACTATTCACCTTTTTCCATTGTGAAAATTGGCCATTTAGCCCTACCCTCTGCTTTCTATCTTTTAACTAGTTCCCGATCCACAATAGTACACTGCCTCCTATCCCATGACTTTTTAGTTTAGCCAAAAGTCTCTGATGAGGGACCTTGTCAAAGGCTTTCTGAAAGTCCAGATACTATATCAACTGACTCACCTTTGTCTACCTGTTTATTCACACCTTCAAAAAAACATAACAGATTAGTAAGACAAGATCTTCCTTGTCTAAAGCCATGTTGGCTGTCTCCCATTAGGCCATGACTATCTACATGCCGAGTAATTTTGTTTTTTATGATGGTTTCTACCATTTTTCCCGGTACTGACGTGAGGCTCACCGGTCTGTAGTTTCCCAGATCACCCCTGGAACCCTTTTCAAAAATTGGTGTTACATTGGCGATCCTCCAATCTTCAGGTATTACAGATGATTTTAATGATAGTTCACAGATTACTAATAGCAGGTCTGCAATCTCATAGTTCAGTTCTTTCAACACCCTTGGATGTATACCATCTGGTCCAGGTGATTTTCTACTATTCAGTTTATCAAATAGTTGAATACATCTTCCCAGTATAGTGATATTTCTCTCAATTCCTCTGCAGTATCACCTTTAAATACCGCTTCAGTCTTGGGTAACATCCCTACATCTTCCTCAGTAAAGACCGAAGCAAAGAATTCATTCAGTCTCTCCGCTATAGCCTTGTCTCCTCTTACTGCCCCTTTTACCCCTCTATCATTTAACGGTCCAATTGACTCTCTCACAGGCTTTTTGCTACGAATGTACTTGAAAAAGTCTTTATTTCACGTTTTTGCTTCCATAGCAAGTTTCTTCTCAAATTCTCGCTTTGCCTGCCTTATCAATGCTTTGCATTTAATTTGCCAGTGCTTGTGCTGTTTCCAGTTTTCGTCGTTTGGCTCTTTTTTCCATTTCCTGAAAGATGCTTTTTTGGCAGCAACAGCCTCTCTGACCTCACCTTGTGCGCATGCCCAGCTGGGGGTATCGACGGGGTCCCAGTGCTCTGAACTGGAGGCACTTGTGGGCGAGACTTGAAACCTCGAGCGGGCCTGAAGCCGATGTTGCTCCAGCACCGGCTGGATCTCTTCGGTCAACACTCTCATGGTGGAGTGGCCAGTCGTCAAGCCCTAGGACACGGAGGAGCTTGGCACCAGGCCCTGCTGCAGGGCCAGGAAAGCAGCAGGACTGTGTTCCAAGGCCGCCATCCTGACCTCTAGGCCAGAAGGCTCTGCAGCCACCAGCATGGGTACTCAGTGTATATGTCCCGATGCCGGTTCTGTCAAGGGGGTTTCCTCGATGACAATGGCCTCGGAGGACCGGTGTTGATCCCCCGAAGCCAACTGAATCTCTTCCTGCCGGGGCAGCTTCGAAGGCCGCTCCCAGCCATGACCCCTGGCCTCATGCCAAGGACTCCAATGCTGGTAGCCGAGGGTCTTATTATCAGTTCTGGCATCGGCATTCGACACTGCCTTGGGCAAAGTGTGATCATTCCAGAGACAGCTCTCTGAGGATGATCCCCGGTCTGATGCCCTTCAACTTTGGGGTTCCAATTGGGCGCGGTCGCTAGGAGAATCCGAGGCGGCCCATGAAGATGTCGATTCCACGCTCGAAGCCAGGGCCAAAGAGGAGGTTTTGAGGCCCCAAACTGCATCTCCCGCTGCCTTTCATGATTCCTATGACCCTTGATCGTCATCTCAAGACAGAACGAGCAGGCAGAGGCATCATGATTGGTTCCGAGGCACTGCAGGTAGCAGTCATGTGGATCCGTGCGGGACATGGTGTGTCTGCAGCGGTCACACTGCTTAAATACACTAACCGAAGACATAGCAGGGAAAATGGTACCTGCGAGATCAAACTCCATTGTCCTGGTTAGAGAAGATGTGAGAGAAAATCCTGCACACCCGAGAATGAGAAAAATGAAAAAAGGGAGCTCGAAAAAACCACAATGCTGAGGTGGCAGCGGTTCTGGGAACGAAGAAGGTGACGATACGGAACCAGATGAAAAGAAAAGAAAAACCGATGGTAAAAAAGGCAACTTTTTCCGGGGTGCAGACAAAAACGTCCAATGGGCTCCGTTGAAAAAAAACAGACTGAGGTAAGATGGCACCCTTGGGCGGGAAGGTGAGTGTGCTTGCATGGAATAACTCCCAAAGGCTTTCTGTGAAAGCCGGGGAGTGTTCATCGCTTGGGCTCTGTCGGTGCCGTCACCCATATGTGAGGACGGACTTCCTGCTTGTTCCCGGAAAAACTTCTATACATCATTCAATACGCTTTCAAAATATAATTTGTGTCCAGAAAGCGTTGTTACTCACCTGTAACAGGTGATCTCCGGGAACAGCAGGAGTCAGTCTGCACATATGGGTATCGTCGGTATCGATGGAACTCACATGGGAATACTTCCCAGCATCCAATTGGAAAGCTTTTGGGAGCACTCCACTGCAGCTGCACATCTGCCTTCCCAAGTCTCCTTGCTTGAGTTTTCAGAGGCTAAAAGGGGGCTGTGAGTATCAGAGAGGGTTTTTGGTATTAGAGGTGGGGGGCGGAATGCATAAAGCAATCCTCGACCCCAATGTAGATGAAAAGCATTGTTTGCTTGACTGAATTTGGACGGAACTCTGGAGCAGAAGTGTGGAAGTTTGGTGTTCTGTGGGGTAGTAAAGAGGTTGATGACTGGTGTTCCCTAGGCTTTGAATATCCTGGCTACCCTGTTCGGATGTAGACTCCATTCGTGTGGGTGAAGAATCTGATGGAGTCTGTCTGCTAGTTGATTCTGCTCACCCAGAATATACATTGCACGAAGGTGTAGGGGTGAGAGATGGAAAAGTTCCACAGGCGATAACAAGCCTCTTTACAAAGGGGAAGTAAACCTGTTCTGCCTTGCTTGTTCAGATAGAGCATTGCCACTTGGTTGTCTGTCCTTACCAGGACATGGCTTTTGGTGAGGTGATGGTGAAATACCTGTAGGCTTTCGAGAATGCACAAAGCTCCAACAAGTTGATCTGTAAGGATGCCTCTTGGGTTGTTCACAGGCCCTGAGTGGAGAGTGAGTCCAAGTGGGCTCCCCAACCGACCTTGGTTGTATCCGTCGTAAGGGTGTATGGAAGTTGAGGCATCCGAAAAAGTGACCCTTCGAGCAGGTTTGCTGGTGTGCACCACCACAGTAGGGGATGGACTAATGGGTGGGTGATCCGGATGATGTCGTTCAATTGAACCGTGGATTGTGTCCATTTGGATAATAGGGTCCATTCTGCTAGGCGCATATGTAATCGTGAATATGGGACTACATGCACTGTGGACGCCATATGGCCTAGGAGACACAGGAAGTCCCGAGCCGTTGATGATGTTTGTTGCCACATGTGGGTGACTAGGTTGACCAGTCGGTCCATATGATGTAATGGTAGAAAGGCCCTAGATAGCTGAGTGTCGAGCACTGCTCCTATGAACTCCAATATTTGAGTTGGGGTTAGTTGGGACTTTGGGAAGTTTATTACAAATCTCAGGTGTTGTAGCAATGCTATGGTGGTCTGGCGTGAAGAGCAGAGTTCTTCTGGAGAGTCTGTCTTTATCAACCAGTTGTCCAAATAGGGGAAGACAAAAATGCCCTTGCTTCGCAGATGGGCTGCTACCACTGACATATATTTTGTGAAAACTCTGGGAGCCAATGTCAGGCCGAAGGGGAGGACTCGGTACTGATAATGGACCCCCTGAAAGGTGAAGCGGAGATATCTCCTGTGTCCTGGTTGTATTAGGATAACAGCCAATGCGTCTTTTAGATCTAGGGAATACAGCCAGTCTTGTTCCTGCAGATAAGGTAGGAGAGTTCCCAGGGAGATCATCTTGAACTTCTCCTTTACCAAGAATTTGTTGAGATTTCAGAGGTTGAGAATAGGCCTGTATCCTCCTGACTTCTTTGGGATGAGGAAGTAAGGAGAGTAGAAGCCTTCGTGGATTTCTTGTTGTGGAACCTAGTCTATGGCTTCTTGGGTGAGCAGGTTGAAGATTTCCTCCTTGAGCAGGGCCCTGAGCCCAGGTTGGTGGGAATATTTGCCTTTGAAGTGAGGCGGAGGACGTTGTTTGAAGTTTAACTGATAACCCTCCCCAATGATGTTTAGGGTTCACTGCTCTGAGGTGATGGCCTGCCAGAGATTGGCAAAGGAGGCAAGTCAACCTGCTATTTTTATTTGATTGGGGCTCTGCAGGGGCAGGATGACAATTTTTCCCAGGACAGAGTCAAAAACTAGGCGTAACTTGTGTTTGAGCTGGTGACTGCTGTTTAATAGTTATGGGCTTCTTAGTCTGTTTAGTTCCCTGCTGCTGGTAAGGGGGCCATGAGTAAGAAGGGAAGAACCTTCGCTTTTTGGGATGGAAAGACATTTTTGCTGCTGATCTCTTCTTTGTGGGGTCAGCAGTCTTCTTGGAGAGCCTTTTTAGGGTGGTATCATCAGTTTCAAGATTTTCAGCCTTTTCTCTCCAATTCTTACCAAACAGGTTCTCCCCAGTGCAGGGGATGTTGCCCAGTTTGTCCTGGACCCACTGTTCAAGGTCCGAGGCCTATAACCATGCCAGTGTTCTAGCACTGACAGCAATAGCAGATGTTCTGCTGGTAGATTCAAAAGCATTGAATGGTGCCCTGTTAAACTTGGAGATATTTTGGCTGTTTATGAGGACAGTTTCAAAAGTTGGCTTTTTGTCATTTGGGATGAATGGTAAGAAGGCTTCCCAATCTTTATTAATTTCCTTTAGGAACATTACCACATATAAAGTGTAGGAATTGATCCTACTTGTCAGAATGGAGGCCTGGAAAGACCGTCTGACAAAAGCATCAAGATTCCTCGATTCTCTTTCTGGTGGTATTGATACATGTATCTTAACATGCTTGATGCGTTGCTAGGTTGATTCAACTACCATTGAGTGATGTGGTAGTTGCGGCTTTTGAAAACATGGAACCTCTGGTATTTGATACATCATATCGAGACATCTGCTGATGGGTGCTATTGTGAGCAGTGTCTCCCACATGCAAAGCATTAAGTTGTGGAGGATCTTATGTACTGGTAAGATCATTGCATCCTTTGGTGCTGTGGGGTACTGGAAAATTTCCAGTTCCTCCACTCGAGGCTCCGGTTCCGCTGCTACTGGTAGTGATAGTCCTGCCGCCATGCCTCGTATGAATTCTTGGAAGGACATGTCCTCCAGTAGAGATGTGCGGCAGGAAGTGGTGGCCGTTGATGACTGCTCCAATACCAATGTGAAATCCAGGAGGTCCTCAGAGTCAAGGGATCGATGATCTGAGTCAGCTGCCTCAGACTCTGAGCTCGGAGAATGTTGTTGATGCCAATGACCGTATGAACAATGCTGTCGGTGCCGGTCATGCTTGATGTCCTCATTGTGCTGAGTAGTCAGCAGCATTGATTGTGGCCCTGCCAAAGGAGCACTGGGCATCAATGCTAGTAGACGAGCAGCATAGTTTTGAAGTGGTAGTAGCGGTAACAATACTGATGCCGATACTACCTCCGGTGTCGGTACAGATGTCGATAACAACCCTAGCAGTGCCAGAGTCATTGGCGGTCAAGGTACCGATGCTGCCAGGAGAGCCACTAATTTCCTCTCAATGGATAGCATGCGCTGATCCAATGAGATTTTACGAGGTTTGGTCGAAGGACAGAACGGGGCTTTCAGCCACCGTACCAGAACACAGCACCAGGGGCTCTGTCAAGGTCGATGCCTCGGAGGCCTCCCAGTCCACCACTGAGCCTTTGGAGGACAAGTCCTCCCACCGGGGGCATGCGGTCTGACATCCAGCTTCAGAAGAGTCTCTGTGTTTGGAACGAGACCTGTCCCTTAATGCTTCTCTGGATTCTTTTGATGAAACTCTAGACGCTTGATGATCCTGCGGTGATTTTGGTGGGGATCTCGAAGCTTTCTTCTTCTTGGAGTCTGAGCTGTGCTTCGAGGTTTTGGATACCTTGGAAGCCGATGATCGCGAGGATGTCGATGCCAGTGAAATGGAGTCCGATGGAAAATGTTGCGACAGCTTTCTGGTCTGGTTCCCTAAACCTCTCTTAGTCATCTGTTTGCAAAGAGCACAAGAGTCTGGGTCATGGTTGGGACCTAGGCACTTTAAGGTACCAGTCATGTGTGTCCGTGACAGAAATAGAATGGGAACACTTGGTGCATTTTTTAAATCCAGAAGGGTGTTTCTCCATGATGGAGAAAATAGGCCTGAGGCCTATGCGGGTCACTAGGCCCTCGATAAAGGAATTGAAAAAAATAAATCTAAAATTAAAATACAAATGAATGAAAAAATTAAGAAAAAAATATGGCACCAGAATCGGGGGGCGAAGCCGGTGAGGAGACCGGAAGGCAGAAGTACGATTCAGACAAAAAGATTTCTGCGGTGATAGGAAAAGTGGGATACTAATCCTGCTGGCTTTGCGGAAAAAGATGGAGAGGGAGTCGGAAGAGAAGGAAGGCAGTCATGCAGGCACAGTGGAGTGCTCCCAAAGGCTTTCCTATAGGATGCTGGGGAGCATTCCTGTGCAGGCTCGGTCGGTTCCGACATCACCCATATGTGAAAACTACATTCCTGCTTATTCCTGGAGATGAACCTGTACAATCTTGAAAAAAGAAAGCAAGACAGTCAGAAACATAGAAAAATGACAACTGAAAAAGACCACATGGCCTATCTAGTCTGTCCTTCCATATCAACAACTATAACAGTCCCCTTTTTTCCTTTAGAGATCCTCTGTGTTTGTCCCATGCTTTTTTGAATTCAGATACTGTCCTCATCTCTACCACCTCCACTGGGAGACTATTCCACGCATCCACCACTCTTTCTGTAAAGAAATATTCTGCATATTACTCCTGAATCTATCCCCTTTCACCCTCATCCCATGTGACCTCATAGCAGAACTTGTTTTCAATCGAAAGAGGCTCTCTCCCTGTGCATTTATGCCACCGAGGAATTTGAACATCTCAATCATATCACCTCTATTCCGCCTTTCCTCTAAGGTATACATATTAAGATACTTAAGTCTGTCCTCATATAATTTATAATGAAGACCACTAACCATTTTAGTAGCCACCCTCTGTACTGACTCCATCTTGTTTATATCCTTTTGAAGGTGCAGTCTCCAGAATTGCACACAATACTCCAAATGAGGTCGCACCAAAGACTTATACAGAGGCATTATCACCTCCTTTTTTCTGCTAGCCATTCCTCTCCCTATGCACCCAAGCATCCTTCTAGCTTTTGCTGTCACTTTTTCTACCTGTTTAGCTACTTTAAGATCATCAGACACAACCACACCGAGGTCCCGCTCTTCTTTAGTGGACAAAGTACTTCATCCCCTATACTATATTTCTCCCTTGGATTGCTGCAGTCGAAATGCATGACCTTGCATTTTTTAACATTAAATCCCAGCTGCCAAATTCTAGACCATTCTTCAAGTTTAACTAGATCCCTCCTCATATTATCTACACCTTCCTGGGTGTCTACTCTATTGCAAATTTTGGTATCACCCGCAAAGAGGAAAACATTACCCGACAGCCCTTCTGCTATATCACTAAGAAAGATGTTAAAAAGAATCGGACCAAGGACAGATCCCTGGGGCACACCACTGGTAGCCTCATTCTCCTCAGAGTGAGCTCCATTTACCTGTACCCTTTGTCGCCTCCAACTCAATCAATTTCTAACCCAAGCAGTAACTTTAGGGTCCATCCCTAGGGTGCTCAGTTTGTTTATAAGTCGCCTGTGAGGAACAGTGTCAAAGGCTTTATTGAAATCTAAATACACCACATCTAGGGCTCTCCCTCGGTCCAACTCGCTGGTCACCCAGTCAAAGAAATCAATCAGATTTGTCTGACAAGACCTGCCTCTGGTGAATCTATGCTGCCTCGGATCCTGTAATCCGCTGGACTCCAGAAACCTCACTATTTTCTCTTTTAGCAGCATTTCCAATAATTTACTCACCACCAAAGTTAAACTAGCTGGCCTGTAGTTTTCAATCACATCCTTACTTCCGCTTTTGTGTAAAGGCACCACATGAGCCTCTCTCCAGTCCTTTGTCACCACTCCTGACTCCAACGAGGCATTGAAAAGGTCAGTCAGTGGAGCTGCTAGAATGTCCCCAAGTTCCCTCAGTATTCTAGGGTGTATCCCATCTGGTCCCATTGCTTTGTCTACTTTAAGTTTAGCTAGTTTCTCACGAACACAGTCTTCTGAAAATTGTTCAAGATGCCCCTCGCTTCTGTTCCTGTTTGCAGGTGTTTTCTGAGGTCCTGGTTCCTGATCTGTGAACACAGAACAAAAATATTTGTTAAGCAATTCCGCTTTATCCTCATCAGCTTCTACATATTCCTCCCCTTCACCCTTGAGTCTGACAATACCACTTTTGCCCTTCCTCTTCTCACTAACATATCTGAAAAATGTCTTATCCACCCCCCCCCCCCCCCCATTTTATTGCATTGGCTATTTCCTTCTCTTTTTGAATCTTTGCTTTCCTGACTACTTTGCTAGCTTCTCTAATTTTACCAAATATAGATGCTTGTCTTCCTCTCTCTGTGATCTCTTGTATTTCATGAAAGCCTCCCTCTTTTTCTTCACTTTTTCAGCTACTTCTTTCGAAAGCCATAGCAGTCTCCTTTTCCTTTTACCTTTATTTACCATTTTAACAAAAAGGTTGGTTGCCCTTAAAATATCCCCTTTCAGTTTTGCCCATTGTTTTTCTACATCCCCCAGCTGTTCCCATCCCACTAACTACTCCCTGAGGTACTGGCCCATCTTGGCAAAGTTAGCTTTCCTAAAGTCTAAGACCCTCATTTTGAATGGATTCTATCAGCACTAGTCCTAATACTGAACCATACCATCTTGTGATCACTGGATGCAAAATGATCTCCCACTATAACATCAGAAACACTTTCACTATTGGTAAGCACCAAGTCCAGTATGGCCCCTTCATGTGTGGGGTCTGTTACCAATTGCCTGAATAATTCTACCTGTAGAGAATCCAGGATCTCCTTACTTCTAGATGATACTGCAGCAGGTATGTGCCAATCAATGTCTGGCATATTGAAATCCCCTGTCAGTAGCACTTCCCCATTCCTAGCAATGCTGCGTTTGTCTTCAATTAACTCTCCATCCACCCCTTCCTCTTGTGAGGGAGGTCTGTATATCACGCCAATACAAATAGATTTCTCTTTCCCTCTTTGTAGTTTAACCCACAGTGCCTCCTATCTCCCTTTTAAGCTCTGTAATTCCAAAGCTTTAATATTTTTTAAATATAGTGCCACTCATCCTCCCCTTCTTCCTACCCTGTCCTTTCTGAATAAAGTATAGCCTTGTATAGTTACATCCCAGACATGGTTTTCTGTGAACCATGTTTCTGTAACTGCCACTAAATCCAAGTCAGTCACTCCCATTAAAGCTTCAACATCTGGGATCTTATTTCCCATGCTACAGGCATTTATACATACTGCTTTCCATATGTTGCCCCTTTTACCCATTTCCAAAAAGGTATTTAATGTTTCACTTACCTGGGGCTTTCTTCACCCATCCCCAATGAATCTAGTTTAAAACCCTCTTCATTAGATTAGCCAGTCTGCTACTGAAGACACGTCAACCTTTCTTGGACAGATGGACACCATCTCTGCTCTGCAACCCTTGGAACAGCATCCCACGGTCCAGGAAACCAAAACGCTCTCAATGACACCATCTACGCAGTCATGCATTCATCTCCAGGATGTGAGTTTCTCTGCCTTGGCCTTTACCCTCAACAGGGAGGATTGAAGAGAACACCACCTTGGCACCTGTCTGCTTCACCCTCTGTCCCAGAGCCATGAAGTCACTTTTGATATGCTCAGAGGGATACCTGGCAGTATCATTTGTGCCGACTTGGATTAGCAACATTGGGTAATAGTCAGTGGGCTTGATGAGTCTCGGCAAACTCTCCGTAACATCTCGGATTTTGGCACCTGACAGACAGCATACCTCTCTGGACATCAAGTCTGGTCGGCAGATGGACGCCTCAGTACCCCTCAGAAGAGAGTCACCAACCACCATTACCCTTCGCTTCCTTGTGGTCACTGATTCTGCAACTTTGGGGCACTTGAGCTCCGGTTCTTCCCTTTCCATGGATGCTTTCACCTCCTCCACTTCCGGGGCTGCATAATGGTTCTTCAGTTCAAGGGCTGGAGAAGTTGGATTGGTGATTCTGCAGGCCCTGGTAACTTGGGTCCAATCTTCGTCATTCTGTAGGCACCCATCTTCTCCTCTGCTGGAGAGCTTGGATGTTGCAAGAAGCACCTCATCAATGTACTTCTCACTGTCTTGAATGCTCCTCAGCCTTGCCACCTCCTCTCAGTTCCTCCACTTGTTTCCTGAGAGCTTCAGCATGCAGGCACCCGGCACATGGAACCGGTCCTTCAACTGGCATTGGGACCTCTGTCTGGACAGTGGCAGAAGCTGTAATGGGGGCAACAGCTTTAGCGATACAATTTTTCCCAGCCATTGTTCGGTTCGTGGAGCTTAGGTATCTTTGCTTGAAATGTATAGCCCCTGTTCTAACCTCCTGAATCCTGATCACATCTGACAGGTCCTCCTTAAACTGTGGATCCTAGGTATGTGCCTAGATTGGCAATGCTTTAATGTAGCCTTGCCTATGGCAATAGATATTAGTTGGCAGTTCATATAGCAACCAAAAAGAAAACTGCATGAGTGATACTAATTTTCACAGCACAATTAAGAAAATAAATATTTTATTTATTTTATTTAACCATTTTCTCTAGCGCCTTTCAGAATGACAAAGCAGTTTACAATTAACACTGAAACACCACCGTACATGCAAGTGTCAGTAAAACAGTAACAATTTATATATCTGAATAGCTTAAAAAGCAGCAGTAATGCCCCTCTCTATGCATCCTTCTGGCTTTGGCCACTGCTTTGTCAGAGTTTCAAAACTTTGAGATCTTTGGACACTATCATCCTCTCTTCTGATCTGTGCACATCACCCTCTCACCCCCAATCACATACTGTTCTTTAAAATTTCTGCACCCCAAATACATCGCTTTGCACTTTTTCGCATTAAATACTAACTGTCAAGAATTACACCATTCTTCTACATTTTGTAGATCATTTCTCATGTTGTCAACCGTCTCTGGGATGTCCACTCCATTGCACATCTTCGTGTCATCCACAAAAAGGCAAACCTTTCCTTCTAACCCTTCAACACAGTTACTTACAAAAATGTTGAACAGAATCAGGCCCAGTACATATCCTTGAGGCACTCAACTACTCATCTTTCTTTCTTCTGTGTGAATTCCATTTACCACCGCTCTCTGTCATCTGTCAGTCAACCAATTTCTAATCAAATTCACCACTTTGGGTCCTAATTTTAAGGCTGCTCAGCTTCATTCATGAGCCACCTATGAAGAACTGTATATCAAAGGTTTTGTGATATCTAAGTAGACCACATTCAGCACATGCCCTTGATGAAGTTCTTTCGTAACCCAGTCAAAGAATTCAAATTCGGCTGGAACAATCTGCCTTTGGTAAAATCATGTTGTCTAAGGTCTTACAAACTGGATTGTAGAAACTTCGCTATACTTTCTTTTAGTAGTGACACCATTATTTTTCCAACCACTGAGGTAAGAATTACCAGCCTGTAGTTCCCCCAACTCTTCTCTGTTGCCACAGGGTCATCTGCAAAAAGGCAAACTTTTCCTTCTAACCCTTCAGCACTGTCATCTACACAGAATGCTAAACAGAATCTATCCCAGTACAGATTCTTGAGGCACACCACTATTTTCCTTTCTTTCTTCTGAGTGAATTCCATTTATAATCACTCTGTCATCTATCAGTCAATCAATTTCTAACCCAGCACCCTTTCTCCCAGTCCCCTCCTCCCAAGCTAGCATCTTCAATTTAGCCTTCTCCACCCCCTCTCCCAGGTCAGCACCCTCAATATAGCCATCTCCCGTCCTCATGCCAGCACCCTCCGTATCCCCTTCTACCATATCCTCTTCCAGGCCAGCACCCTCAGTATCCCTTCTCTCACATCCTCTTCCAGGCCAGCACCCTCAGTATTCCCCCTTTTCCCACACTCTTCCCCAGGCCAGGAACTTCAGTATCCCCTTTTCTCATCCCTCTCCCAGGCCAGCACCCTCAATATGGCCATCTCCTGCCCCCTTACAAAGGCCAGCATCCCCAGTATCCCCTTCTCCCATTCTGCCCTCTCAGACAGCACCCTCAGGATCCCCTTTTTCCACATCCTTTCTTAGGCCAGCTCCCTCAATATAGCCCTCTCCCCTTGTCCCAGGCTACCACAATCAACATCCCCTTCTCCCACTACCCCCTTTCTGAAGCCAACGTCCTCAGTATCCCTTCTTCCATTCCCTCAAAGAGATAAGTTATTAATTCCTATTTGAATCCAACCAGGGGACTTTCAGCTCTCAGATAGAGAGGCAATACTGTAGATTCCAAAGCATTAGAGCTTGGAACTGAAAAGCTGAGGCATAAGTAACCTCATAGCAGATGTTGAGTGGAAAAGGAGTATGAAGCAAGTTTCCATACTAGGATGCACAGCTATTACAAGGGATATATTGTATACAATATTTTGAAAGGTATTTGGATAGGGGCAGTTTAAATGAGAGTCTATAAGGGATGGGTTGGAGAAGTAGACTAGTGGTTAGAGCAACAGCCTAGTACCAAAGAGATCAGGGTTTGATTCCCACTGGCACTCCTTGTGAACTTGGGCACTTTACCCTCCACTGCCTTGGAAGAAAAGGCATGGCAATCTACTTAGGCCATACCTTATCAAGGAAACACAGCAGCTGCTGAGTTGCCAGGAGTCAAAACTGACCTGATGGCACTTAAAAAAGAAAGGGAGTGGGGGTTACCAGTGCTCTCTATACAGAAATGGAATAACATGATCTGATTTTTTTGTATTGTGAATTAGTTTTACAGCAGTGTTCTGCAGTAGCTGGAGTTTTTCAGATTGAATTGTTGCATGGCATTGAACAAAGCATTGCAATGTCCCAGCTGTAAAATAACAGTAGCATGAATCAATATACAAAGGTCCTTTGAATTGAGTAATGGCCTAAAGGCCTGAATATGCCATAGTGTGAAAAAACAAGACTTAGATATAGATAAAATCTGAGTATTGAAGGATAACTTTGGCTTGATATGACAACCCAAGATTTTTAACGAGGGCAACAACTGTATAGGCTGACTCTGGAATAATAGGTTATAAGTAGGATGGATATTTGTCCCCAAGATCCACATTGCTTGGGAATTAGATAGATCTAATTTTTAGACTTTTAGCACAAAGCCAATTGGCGACTGTATCCAGAGAGGATATCAGTAAATTAAGACCAGGACAATAGGGATCTACAATAGTCAGCAAATGAATGTCATCCGCAAGTAAAATCCATGGACTATCCAAATGACTATCAGCATGGCAAGGGAACTGAAGAAAACACGGAACAAGTGAGGAGTGTGATAAGGAAGCTTATCATAGTTCAGGAAGGAACTATAAAAGAGGTGAATTGGCTCTGAACAAGCAACCTGTCTTTGCTGGTAGAAATACTAAAACAGAATGTTTTCATAAAAGACTACCAGTCCCAGAATGCACCAGGTTTCAAACAGCCTCTAGAAGGGCTGAAGTGGGGAAACGTGTGTTCAATCAGGAGAGCTATGAGGTAATCCCCAATCACTCATCTCCAAGGGCAGGGCTTGATTCAGCACACCTGGGCTGTGCTAGGGTGGAGTGTCCCTCTAAGCAGGCTAAAAGTAAAAGATATTCTCCACAGAGACAGAACAGAAAGAACAGAGAGAACCAGGAGAGCAGACAGAAAGAGGAGAGAGGACTATAACAGCAGAAGCAACGTGGAAGGAAGAAGAGAAAGACATCTTGGAGGTGTAAAGAAGGAGTCCACAGCAGTACGTGTGTTAGGAGTGATTCCAGAGGCAAGCATACTCCATTGGACTGGAGGAAGCCAGAGGAGTGGGGTTATAGAGCCAGGAACTCCCAAACAGCACCTTTGAAGGAGACGGCTGCATTTGGAAGGGGCCCTAAGACCGGTGCAAGAAGGTATGTGAAGAGAGACCCAGTGTCCAGGGATCTTGATTGGAAGGCTGGACATAAAAGCTGGACTACTTACTGGCCAGGATACCTGGAGAGGAAACCTAACAGCAAAGGAAGCTCAGGTATGAACTTTGATCTATGCCCTAGCTCTTCACCTGGAAGACAGCAGGGAAACAAATATTATCCTGAGAATGATCAATTAAAGAATTCCTCTGAGCCAGACCCTGATATTGATTCCATGATTTTTGAGGAAGAAGGAGATATATCAAATGATCAGAATGAATACATGGATTGCTCTCTGTCTAGGCTGCTGTTTTAAAGTACTTTCTCACTAATACAACAACCACCAAAAGGAACTGTAACTTGTTCTTTTATCTACCCAGAAAAGTCTCTGCAAGAAAGCTTTAGGGTAGGATTGAGCCACGTAGAGAGAGTGAACCAGCAAAGGGGTTTGCAGCTGGCTAATTATTGGTGATTGAGCCAGGCACAAGTGCACGTGAGCTCTGGAAGGAAACTTTTCTTTTTTTGTGTGTGTGAATAGAAGAAAGTTATCCTTGATAAAGAACAGTTTTTTTTGTTACTTTTGGGTTTTGTTTTTGCCTTTTGAAGCACTGCTAAGAATGTCATTAGCAGGTGCCATCAAAAAGACCTTTTCTGTTTCCCATCAAGGTCTTTATTGATTTATTGCTTAAGAAGTTCAGTTACCTTATAACATGTTTTGTTTTTCCTGAGTACAATACTGGAAGCAAGTGTCCTTTTGTGTTACCAAGTAAATCTGTGTGGGAGAATTAACCCCATGAATACAATCTGTTTTTCTTTGCTTACACTCGAGCATCACAACTCATTATTTTGTGAACGGCTGATTCTGGTATAAGTGAACTACATTCTCCACAATCCTTTGCAAGTCATAATAATACTTTGCCTTTGCTAAGACTGTGGCCCTTCATGACCAGCACCCCCGTTTGACAGGAGCCATATAGACCTTGAGGCATTCCACAGCTAAGAGCCTTCTCTCACCTCCCATTCTCCAGAGCAGCACCCTCGGGATAGGCTTCTTCCACCCCAACCTCTCCAGGCCAGAAGTATTTGCCCGATTATGGCTGGGGCAGGGCCCAGCTAACAAAGATCTGAGTTGCATCACTGACTTGCAATGGTGTTGTGCTGCCGATTTGTGGCAAAGGCAGCAGCAGCAACACAGGTACCATCAGAGGCCATGAAAAGTGGTAGTGGTGGTGGTGGCTAAGGTCACAGAGATAGCAGTAGGAATTGGTGGCTGTATAAAGTAGCAGCAGGGAACTGTGGTGCTAGCAGCAAAGGCCACAAGTGTCAAGGTAGATGATTGCTGAATTGACAGGCCTGGTGGTAAAGGCAAAAGCAGAATCTATAGGGGGTGAGTGACCAAAGAAAGAGGCAATAGATGGCGTTAGGTGACTTGAGCACAAGTTGAATAAAAGATCAACCAGTGCTGTGGACAGTGTTGGGCTCACATGCTTCCTGCTCCAAGGCCAGCAGATGCTGAGCCTGTATCGCTACATCTGCTGCAAGAGGGAATCAGCATTTTTGGAGAGGTATAGGCAATCCTGAATGGTGATGCATGGCAAACATTCTACTGAAGTTGATGGTGTGGTTCACTACTGACACTACGCCCATGACAAGAATGATGGCAAAGACATAGGGGTCTTCCTTCCTTATTTTCCCATCAACTTCTAACTTGTTTAATCATTGTATGGCTCTGCATGAGCAGGCAACCCCCCCCCCCCCAAAAAAAAAAAAAACACCACCACATGATAAACAGACATCTCATATTACTTTTTCAAAATTGCATCCATGTGCATGTCCATGGAATCTTTTAGACCTGAAACACCCCTCCTATGAGATTAATTGTCTCAGTGACCAGTAGATGCGTAAATACAACATCTACACTTGGCACCAATAACATTTTTTATGTGCTTTTGGAAGCCTCATTACTCTGAATCACCTCTGAAATATGAATGCTTTTAGGGTAATTCTATCCCTTTATATCTTGAATTGAGGCATTTACTGACAATTTTCTCCTCTCTTAATGGTTCTCAGAAAAAGGTGCATGAAGGGTGCCAGGGAAGCATTAACTCTTTTGCTTTTCATTGCTCTTAGCAAAACAGTTGGAATAAAACTATTCTCTTATTTCTGGAGATGTACCGCCACATACTGATCTTTTGCTTAGTCAGCTATCTGCAGTCAGATTCAGATCAAATTAAGGGATCTCAGAGTGACCTGCATGCAGCAGCAGATACAACTGAATTATTAGCAAATTCTGTCTTAGTGGCTGCAGGAACAAGGAAGAAAAGGGATCAGATTTTTTTTTGTCAAAAAACAGACATGTTGAATGAGCTACTAAAGACATATGCAAGCATCACAGTCATAGCAATTGCATCTCTGACATGCATTCATTCATTCCTCAGACATCTCTCAAATTCTATTTTTATGTTAAAGAAAACTAAGTGGGGAACATCAACCTGGCAGCGACAGTGTGGAAATATACCAAACTCCCACTATGGCTAAAGGAAGCAACTAAGAATGCACAATCTTAATGAGACGTGATAAAAGAAAATTGCTCAAATTCAATAAAGAAAGACTGTTGTAACAGATAATGACCCCAAAAAGGAGAATTTGCAGTCTACCCCCAAAGCAAAACAAAATCTGACTTACAAAAAGTTTTGAATAATTTTAAACTAGCTGCCTGGCTAAGCCCCAACCCCAAAGACTGATCAGTCCCTAACAGTCATTAGATGCCAGCTGTAGCAAGGAATGTCATATAACCATTCCAAAACTGTGCCCACTTGTTTGTCATTAGACACTGTCCACAGTGGGAAGACTCCTCTTACCTGTGGTATCCCTGAACGTCTAAAAATTGTGGTATGCACAACTAACTCACTCTCCTGAGTTCACTTGCTAAAGAAACCGACTGTTGCTGTTCAGAAGACCTTTAGGTCCCACTTGGCAAAAGCAAAAGCGTCACCAGATTACTGCACTCCCTACTGTTCACTTTACCACTAAGAGAAATGACTGGTCTCCATTAATCATCAAGGAACTAACAATACCAGGACAGAGAGAGGCAGCAATGAATATTCAGCTAACAAAGATAAACTGTACAAGCACATTGCCCATGTTGAAGAGAACAGGAGAAGCACTTTTCAGCCCTCAAACCATTAGTGAAATGTGCAGCATCGGAAATAACCTCTTTTTTCAAGTGGGGGAAATAGTCAAAGACCAGGAAAATTAGAAGAAATTATTGGTCTCGAGCCTGCATTTTCAGAAACATACCCTATGGTAGAGCATACTGTCTGCACAGATAACCTTTTGCAACAAGTTACATTACTTTAAAACAGACTCCAGGATGGTTTTGGGGATGAATAAGAGTTCTTTTCCTGTTCTTGTAAATTAGTCCGAGCATTACTACTGAAAGGTGACATAGCTCCAAATAATTGTGCCAGTTCAACGGGGGTGAGGGGGTTGTGTCTTATGGCTCTGTTGTGAAATATGCAGGGAAATGGCAACTTAGGTCCCCAACAGCCAGCAATGACACATAGATCACTTAGGGCAAGGGTTTGACTCCAGTCCTCCAAGGCTGTAAAATAGCTTTGGATTTTCAGAATAACCAAAATATGTAAATAAATATGGCTTTTTGTGACCCAGTAGCTCCTCAGGAACCTATGGACACAAGGGAGCATCCGGTGGTGGAAGCCGGTAATGCTAGAGAGAGCACAGATTTCTTTAGAGAAAGAAAAAAACACGCTTCCAATCAAGCTAAACAGCACTCCTCGGGGGAAGGGAGTGAGGAAGCCTGTGATTGGGCACGCCCCAAAGGAAGGCGGGCAATGCAGGCTAGAGCCAGCTGCTTAAATATACAGAAACCAGGAAGTCAGAGGGAACTAGTGAAGGACTCGAGAAAAGTTCTAAAGGAAGGACTAGGAAGGAGAATAACAGGACAACTGGTTCCAGACAAGCTGAGAACACGAGAGAAGCTATCTGAGTTCCCAGAGGGAGATACAAGGATTGCAGAAGGCAAGTCTATATGGGATTATCCTTGCTATAGAGATTCCTGTGACAAGCTGCACCTGGAAGGTACCGTGGGAGAGGATTCAGTAGAGAGAGAAAACTGCTGCAGGCAGAAGTCTTTTAACTACGCTGAAAACCCAGGGCTACAGAACCAGGCAGAGCTGTGGAAGAAGGACAGAAGGATAAGGTATTCCCCAGATGAAAAGCTTCTGTATCAGGTACCCAAGAAAAGAAGTGTTTATGCTTTTAAACCAGGCAGTCTCTGTTCCACTTTTAAAAGCACAGCTAAACAAGATGGTGGCGTCTGTTATCAGCCAAGGGAAGCTTTAAGTAATCCTGAATATTCTTTTAAGCTAGCTGATATACCTAACCTGGAGAAGGCTGAATGTAATGCTTTTGATTATTCTCCTGACATTGGAAAGTTTGAATACCAAGCACCCACGGCTAGAGAACGTTTAGGAGATAAACGTAGCCCAGCACATGTGTTTGTTCCCAGTACAAACAAACTTAAGTGGCAGCCTGAGATTGATAAGCTCAGTAAACAGTTACTCATTGAAGGGACGGGAGATCAGACATACTTGGGGAAGTTACCGGCTGAGTCACTTCTAAAGGACTTCCAAGACTTCTTAAAGCAGAAGAGAAGTTTTAATCCGGTTGTACCAGACATTGAATGTATGGAAGAAACTTCTACCCCTGATTCTTTATTGCCCCCTGATAATGATGACATGTTAATGGATTGCTCAATCTGTTTAATTGACAGAGACAATTAAACAGCCAAGTTTGTACTGTTCTATGAGGTAATAGGACATTGACAATTAACCTCATTTATGCAAGAAAGCTTGAGTGAAGAGACTTTTTCTGTTTCCTTCCTGTATGATGAAGCACATGAGAGAAATGTGTAATAATACAGCGCAACAAGCAACTAGATAAGATTCAGTTATTCCTGTATACTTTTGGATTTAATTTCTTCTGCACCGTCTGTAAATTGCATATTGAACTGCGCACTGGCAAACTAAGCCACGAGCAAATAAACCAGTTAAAATAAATAATCCTTTGCCAAGCCTTATCACTCGTCGCACCACAACACAACTACAATTGCCCACGGGCGTCGCAAGTCAACCCCTCTTTAACCCTCAAGGTTAAGGAGCGGGTGGGGCTGGCTGACACTTTTGCATTAAGCATATGCATGCATAAAGTCCACTGATCCCAGAACATTATTGCTACTGCTTAAAAAGAGAAAAACTGATGGAAGTTTAGTTATAGTAATATGTTGGCATTGCTGACAACATTTTAAATGACAAAGGATGCATCTCCATAGATAACTGTATGCTTAGTCTCCAGCTGTCCAGAAACAGATTTTGCTCCACAAAGAACATGGACCACTGACATCTGCATAAGTCAGGATGCTATGTATGCAGAGCCTAATGCCTGCAAGATGGGGACCTGGGAAACAACATTTTCAGGATGGATTCCTTGGTGCAACAATTTAAAGGGGCTCAATAGACAGGTGCTGAGAGTCACTCACCTGGTATAACTGTTAACTTGTTGTGACCGGGTCATATTTATACTATTGAGTTCTGGTACATTTAAGGTGGTTGATTGATGTTTACTATGACAGTAAGACTGATGGGCTTTGTGGGATATTACTCCATTACTGCAACTATTTTCAAAACCTAAAAATCAGAAAAATAAATCAGTTACAAGTAGGTTCAGCATTTTGGTAGCTTTTTTAAATTGTAGTTTAACTTGACAGCACTGACTCCCTTCTGCTCCTGCAGTTGAAGCCACTGTGCTGTCATAGCTAGCAGCAACAGAAGGAAAATGGCACTGGTGCCCCCACAATCAGGCTTGGAGGAACCTTGCAAAATAAAATTTCTCTCCCCACTTCCAAAGGCCTATTTGTAATGTATTTATGGAAATATCAGTGAAAAATAACTCTTCATATATACACATATACTACTGATGTACACATTGTTACAAAGCTGACTGTTTAAACTATACAATTTAAACAGCAAATACAGGAAGAGCTGCTTGCAGCTGCAAGGTGGCCCCTCTAATCTGACATGCCCAAATGCTGGCTGAGACCCAGTTTGCCTCAATTTGGGGAGCTGTGCAGCATGCCAGTAAAGAGGCAACTCAAAAGTCAAATGTCTCTGAACCAAACCTGGCTCCTCACCAAAATGCTAGGTGGTTTTCAAAACTTCCTACCATTTAATATGTTATATCCTTAATAATTCATACAAATTCACACACTTAAATCAGTATATTTCACATGCCGAGCCATACTTTCTCATTGAGAAAGGGGATTCATTATCCATGTTCCTGTAATTAAGACTTCAGTCATCAGGAAACATTTCTAGATCTGTGTCACTTGGCAGTTTCAAATGTCCTGTGGAATATTATCACAAATCAGAGGAGAGAACATGCAATGCACAGAAAATCCAAAGTATTTATAATCACACAAGGCTTCAGAAATCCTCTCAAAATTCTAGAAAGGTTGATCTGACACGCCTTACCTCTTATACTTATAAAATGATTCAATTGTTCTGCTAATCCCACCAAAAAGCAATACTTCAGTACATGCAGATACCTGGACAATGTAGGGTTAGGTCTTCTAGATGTTTATAAACATCTGCAATTGAATTGGGGCTCTCAAATACTTTCTTGCGAAAACTTGGATTGGGGTTTTATAGTTGTTGAATTGTCTTACTTCAACCTACAGATAAAGATGGAGCTTTTAGCTGGCTGTCACTCAATATTTTTTGTAATTGCTGGTCAGAAAGTCCCTCCCTCCATCTATCTTTCTGTGGTGAAAGGCTTGTGCTATAGTCTCATGTAGACAAAGTGATCCCTGTGTACAAATCTGGTACTTAAAAGCTTTTCTTAGCAGTTATAAGAAAAAACTAGGCTAGAAAACTTGGGAAACGTTAACTCTTTAGTGAAAGAGAACTAAAGAAACAGAAATGGGAACACTGCAATGCAATAATGTGGGACATCAGTCTTTGAAGAGACTTTCTGGTGGCTTCAGTGCTACATATCTGTATCTGACATTAGGATCAAAGATGGAACAGACTCAGTTAAAACTAAGACTGCCAAAAATAAAAGAATCTTCCCCTATACCCAGAATCTACCAAGTATGCCCCACTTCCCACAAAGAATCATAAAATAATGAGCAGATGTATTACAGTGTGTTCAAGTATAAGCCTCAGTAGGGGAAGAGCTATAAATGAGTGACATGCCCACAAATGATACAGCTACTGTATCTCTTAACAGTGCTGACATCTGGAGGGTAATTTTATAAGGGTCACCTAGAGATTTACACATGCATATTTCAAGCCTATTTTATAAAGCGTAGTTACTCACCTGTAACAGGGGATCTCCAGGAAAGCAGGAATTTAGTCTTCACATATGTGTAACATCGGTACCGATGGAGCCCGCGCGGGAACGCTCCCCAGCATCCAATAGGAAAGCTTTTGGGAGCATCCTACAGCGTAGCTGCCTTCCCGCTTTTCCAGCTCTCCCTCCACAGTTGAGTTTGTAGCTGAGATAAAAGGAGAGAAGGAGAAGAAGAGGAAGAAGATCTACAACTCCTAGGGGAGAGGGGTGGGTTGTTGAATACTAAATTCCTGCTGTTCCTGGAGATCACCTGTTACAGGTGAGTAACTACGCTATCTCCAGGAACAAGCAGGAATGTAGTCTTCACATATGGAACTCCCTAGCTCGGAGATGCCAGAGAGATGACCTCAGAGTGAGCTGTGGATCACAGGTATAACTAAGTAGGTCATGTATCCTCCAAGGATGTCTGGTATCGAAACCCGGGACAGAGCGTAGAAGTTGATCTAAGTCTGAAAGAGATGCTGGAGAACAGCTTGGCCAAACAAGGCATCCCGACGGGAGTCCTTGTCCAGGCAAGTGAGCAGCAAAAGTGTGGATAGAAGACCAAGTTGCTGCTTTGCATATCTTATCAATCACTACAGAGCGTAGATTTGCCATAGAGGCAGCTATGGCCCGAACATTATGTGCAGTGACGTGACCCTCGAGAGAGAGCCCTGCACTTTCATAAGCAAAGGAGATGCAATCCACTATCCACCTGGAGAGAATTCGCTTGGATACTGGCAATCCCAGGTGACTCAAGTCAAAGGCGATGAAAAGTTGGGAAGCTTTTCTGTACTCTCGAGTTCTCTGGAGATAAAAAGCCAAGGCATGTTTGCAATTCAGAGTGTGAAGGGCTGCCTCTGCCCTAGAGGAATGAGGTCTAGTGAAAAAGACAGGAAGGTAGACTGGCTTAAATGGAAGGGTGAAACCACCTTCGGTATAAAGTGAAGATGAGTCCTAAGGACTACCTTACCATGGTGGAATCGTGTATAAGGAGGGTCAGCCACCAAAGCCTGGAGCTCACTAATGCGTCTTACTGAAGTGAGGACAATAAGGAAGGTGACCTTCCACGTGAGAAATGTCAGTGAGGTAGTGGCTAGAGGTTCAAAGGGCAGCTTGAGAAGCTGTCCTAAAACAACATTAAGATCCAATGCCACTGGAGGGGGTTTAATGGGAGATTTGGTTAATAGAAGACCCCTCATGAAGCGTGCTACAAGCGGCTGAGAAGAGATTGGCCGACCATATAAGGGCATGTGAGAGGCTGCAATTGCACTTAGGTGTACTCTTACCGAATTGGTTTTGAGTCCAGAAGAAGACAAGTGGAGAAGATACTCAAGTAATGCATCCACTGGAGCCGAGAAGGGGTTAAGCACCCTCTGCGAACACCAGAGAAAAAATCTACGCCACTTGAAGGCATAGGAGCGCCTGGTGCAAGGCTTCCTAGAAGCTAAAAGGATATCCTTAACGTTTTGAGAGAGGTTAATGTCCTCGAAGGCTATACCTTCAGCAACCATGCTGTAAGATGGAGGGACTGCGGATTGGGATGGAGTAGCATCCCCTCCTCCTGAGAGAGGAGATCTGGAGCAGACCCCAGATCTACGGGTTGAGCCCGGGACAGATGTAGAAGAAAAGGATACCACAGCTGTCGTGGTCAGCATGGGGCTATGAGTATCATGTAGCCCTCCGTCTCTCTGGAGTTTGAAAAGTGTCTTGGGAATGAGGGGAATGAGTGGGAAGGCATATAGGAAGCCTTGACCCCAGTGGAGGTGAAAAGCATTTCCTGCTGGCTGTCCGGTGCAGGAATCTTGGAGCAGAAGTGAGGCAGCTTGGCATTCTGAGGGCTTGCGAAGAGGTCTATCTCTGGGGTTCCCCAGATCTGAAAATTTGAATGACCTTGTCTGCATGGAGAGACCACGCGTGGGGAAAAAGGACTCAACTCAGTTTGTCTGCCAAGACACTGTGTTTGCCAGGAAGATACACTGCAAGTAGGTGAATGTGATGCTGTATGGCAAAAGACCACAGATGCAGGGCCTCGCTGCAGAGGGTCCAAGAGCCTGTTCCGCCCTGCTTGTTCAAGTAGAACATGGCTACTAGATTGTCTGTCTGGACTAGAACTGTGCAGAATCGAAGATGGTCCTGGAACACTTTGAGAGCATTGTGAATGGTTCTGAGTTCCAGCAGATTTATGTGAAGTTGTGACTCCTGATGAGACTAGAACCCCTGAGTGGAGAGATTATCCAGATGTACTCCCCAGCCCAATTTGGACGCATCTGTCGTCAGCCGTGCTGGCATCAGAAAAGGTGACCCTACCAGGAGGTTTTCTGGGGATTGCTACCACTGAAGAGATGAGATTAAGCAGGTAGAGACCATTATTTTGTCTCCCAGGCGACCCGATGCCCGAGACCACTGGGAAGCAAGTGTCCATTGAGCTGCGCGCATATGTAGACGAGCATATGGAACAACTTGCACTGTTGATGCCATATGACCCAGAAGTGGTAGTAGTTCTCGAGCGGTGAGAAAGTTCTTGAGGCATGCCTGAGATGCTAACTAATTGAGTCGAGCACAGCGGGGTTGGAGCAGAAATGCCTTTGATTGTTGAGTGTCTAGGAGAGCCTCTATGAACTCTAGAGTTTGAGAGGGAACGAGTTGGGACTTTGTAAGATTTATTACTAATCCCAAGTGCTGCAGCACTTGCATGGTGCTTGAGAGGGAAAGATTGGCCTCTAGAGAGGTGTTTGCTTGAATGAGACAGTCGTCTAAGTAAGGGAAGACAAATATCCCAAGAGTTCTTAGGAAGGCAGCTATCATCACCATGCACTTTGTGAAGACTCTTGGGGCAGAGGCAAGGCCGAAAGACAGGACTCTGTATTGATAATGTCTCCCTTGAAACATGAATAAGTATGTAAATATATGCCTCCTTTAGACCTAGAGAACAGAGCGCCAATCCTGACTCTGGATACAGGGGAGAAGGGTTCCTAGGGAGATCATTTTGAATTTCTCCCATAGTAGGTACTTGTTCAGTTCTTTGTCCAGAATAGACCTGTACCCTCCTTTTTCTTTGGAATGAGGAAGTATGGAGAATAAATGGAAATTACACTTACCTGGTAATTGTGGTTCCTTTAGGGACTCCAGTTTAGTCCTCCACCTCTGGGTTGCGCACCTCCTCCTGCAGCTTGGAGACTGGGCATGTCGAAAAATGTGACATCACTGGCTGTAGTCTGCTGGTCTCTCCCATCAGCCCCAGTGAACTATTGACAAAGCACACTCAAAGGAGCAACAAATAAGCAGCTATTTAATCAAATTAAACATTAACAACAAATTGAACTCCTATTAACTAACCAAACGCCAGGGAATTTCCTCTAGCGAAAAGTTGCTTTTCCTTGTACCGCGCCCCTTCCTTCGTCTTTACACAGAGTACTAGAACAGAAGAGTAAGAAAGGACAGCAAAGTAGAGTAATACCTACCAGTCATGGAACCCCTCTGTCAAGTAAACCTCACTGCCAAGTACTTCCATCCGGGTGGGAATGAGGATTAAACTGGAGTCCCTAAAGGAACCACAATTACCAGGTAAGTGTAATTTCCATTTCCTTATCGGTCCTCCAGTTTAGTCCTCCACCTCTGGGATGTAACAGAGCAGTAATCATTGGGAGGGATCTTTCCAGCTGGCTTGTAACACTGCCGCTCCGAAGATGGCATCATTCGACGCCAAAACATCCAGGCGGTAGTGTTTGCTGAAAGAATGAAGAGACGACCAAGTGGCCGCTCTACAAATTTCTCCAGGTGGAACCAACTGTGCTCCGCCCATGAAGACGCTTGCGCTCTGGTAGAGTGAGCTCGCAACCCTGTTGGTACCGCTCGTCCACCCAGAAGATACACTGAAGCAAATCGCCTCTCTAATTCATCTAGAAATGGAAGCTTTCGCCGCCGCTTCCCCTTTGCGGGGGCCTCTGAACAACACGAACAAACGATCCGATTTGCGAAAGGTCTCCGACACTTTCAAATATTGCCTGAGCACCTGCTTTAGGTCCAGGAGACGCAATCCTCTGTCCGCGGCACTGCCCTCCAGAGAACCTAACACTGGAAGAGAAACCGTATGATTCACATGAAATGGAGAAACCACCTTAGGCAAAAAGGACGGAACTGGACGCAACACCACCTTTTCCCTAGAAAAGGACAGAAACGGTTCTCTACATGGCAATGCCGAGTTCCGAGATTCGCCTCGCCGAACAAATGGCCACCAAAAAGACCGTCTTCAGAGTTAAGTCTTTAACCGACGCTTTGCCTAATGGCTCAGAAGGTTCCTTGGCTAACGCCCCTAAAACCAAATTGAGTTCCCACAGCGGCACCACAACTCTACGCAGTCTAGACACTGCTTTGAGAAATCGCAAGACATCTGCATGTGCGCCTAGCACTACTCCTTGCACTTTGCCTCAATAGCAAGAAAGAGCCACCACCTGCACCTGTAAGGAACTGGCTGCTAGACCCTTATCAAAACCCTCTTGCAAGAAACTTAATACTAAGGGTACGGATCCTGTAGTCGTGTGCACCTGCCTCCGTGAACACCAATTCTCAAAAATACGCCAGACGCGCACATACTTCAGCGAGGTAGACTTTTTCCGAGCTCGAAGCAAAGTCGTGATGACTGCCCCGGAATAGCCTTTCTTCCTTAGCCTCGCCCTTTCAATGGCCAAACCGTAAGTGAGAATCGATCCACTTGAGGTATCTACAGTGGATCCTGTAGTAACAGACTCTCTGCCGCCAGCAACCTCCAAGGCTCCCCGTCGAGTAACCGAATGAGATTGGCATACCATGGACATCTTGGCCAGTCCGGAGCCACCAACAGTACTCTTCCCCGATGCGCTTTGATCCGCTGTACCACCCTGCCTATGAGCGCCCATGGGGGGAATACATAGAGAAGACCTGTCATCGGCCAAAGTTGCATCAGCGCATCGATCCCCTCTGACATCCTTTCTCGCCGTCTGCTGAAGAAGCGGCCCACTTTTGCTGACTGAAAGGTCGCCATAAGATCCATGATCGGCGTCCCCCACCTGCAAACCACTTGCGCGAACACGCCCGGATGCAATTCCCATTCTCCCGCATCCACTTGGACCCTGCTGAGAAAATCCACTATAACATTTTCTTTCCCTGCGATATGTGCTGCCGAAATTGCTGGCATTCGGCGCTCCACCCAAGTGAAGAGCGCCTCCGCCTCTTCTTCCATGGCTGCACTCCCGGTGCCGCCCTGTCGATTGATGTATGCAACCGTTGCGGAGTTGTCCGACAGCACGCGCACCGCTCATCCCTTCACCATCGCTTTGAATGCCTGCAGTGCGAGAAATACTGCTCTCAGCTCCAACCGGTTGATGGACCAAGTGTTATCTGGTCCGGACCAAGTGCCTTGCGCGAAATACTCTCCGCAATGTGCTCCCCATCCCGCTAGACTCGCGTCAGTCAACAACGGGAGCCACTCCGGTGGCTCCAAGGGCATATCCTGGCTTCCAAAGCCCCTGGCGTCAGCCACCAACTCAGCGACTGCCGGGCCCTGAGGGGACAGGGAAAGCGCTTGCTTAATGAGTCATTTTGATGCGACCAACGGCAGAGCAGCGCCCGCTGTAGCGGTCGCATATGATACCTTGCCCAAGGTACTGCTTCCAAGGTCGCTGCCATTGATCCCAGCAATTGCAGATAACTCCTCACCGACGGTGTCTGAGTAGCTCTGAACTTGTGCACCAAGCGCCGAAGGAGTTGTATCCGGCGATCCGGCAGAAACACTGCTCCCCTCTGAGTGTCGAATTGCATTCTCAAATATTTGAGATCCTGGGACGGCACCAGACGGCTCTTGATCGGATTGACCACCCAGCCGAGACTCTGCAAGAACTTCACCACCTGGTCCGTGACCTGAACACTCTCCGTCTTGGATTTTGCTTGAATCAACCAATCGTCCAGATAAGGGTGCACGAGAATTCCCTTCTTTTGCAACGCCGCTGCCACTACCACCATAACCTTGGTGAAGGTTCGCGGCCCCGTCGCCAAACCGAAAGGCAACGCCCGGAACTGATAGTGCCCCCAGGGCAGCGTGAAGCGCAGAAACATTTGATGCCCTGCTCTGATGGGGATGTGTAAATAGGCTCCCGTGAGATCAAGGGAAGTCAAGAACTTCCCTTGGCGCACCACTACATTGACCGACCGTAAAGTTGCCATCCTGAAATGCGGGACCCGGAGGCAACGGGTTCACACCTTTGAGGTCCAATATAGGCCTTAGCGCTCCGTCCTTCTTTGGCACCACGAAATAAATTGAGTATCGTCCCGTGCCGTAATCTCCAATCGGGACGGGCGCGACCGCTCCGAGTTGCAATAGGCGATCTAGAGTACCGCGCACTGCCAATGTTTTCTGCTGACCTTTGTAGGGAGACATCACAAACGAGTCTCGGACCGGTTTTGCAAATTCCAGAGCGTAACCTTCGCGAATTATCTCTAATACCCACTGATCGGAAGTTATTTGGGGCCAGGCAGAAAGAAACTCCCGAAGTCACCCGCCTATCGGTTGGCTTTCCACCGGGACCCGCCGCACTTCACTGGGGCTTCCGAGATGTCGACACGGAAGCTGCTGCAAAGCCTCTGCCTGCTCCACGAAACCCACGAAATCCCTGGGCTCTGGAAGCAAACCTTCCTCTCTGGAAACCCCCCAAGCGGGAAGTCTGGAACCTTCGAAAATCGTTAGGCTGACCTCGAAAGGCAGAAGACGACTTTCCCAGCTTAGGCTTATCCTCTGGAAGTCTTCCCTCTTTCAACTCTCCTAACTCCTTGACCAACTTGTCAAGGTCTTCTCCAAATAACAATCTTCCCTTGAATGGAAGCTTATTGAGGCGTGATTTAGAGGAGCCATCGGCCGCCCAGTTTCGCAACCGCAGGGACCTGCGGGCAGCCACCAAAGAGGCCATACTATTAGCTAATGCTCTGATCAGGTCGTAATGCACATCCGCCAAATAAGCCGACCCCGACTCCAACCGATCCAGCTCATTAAGACTATCCTGCTCCAGTTGAGCAGTGTGCCGCAGATGTTGGGACCATCTAAGACACACTCGTGCCACCCACGCTCCACAAATGGAAGCCTGTAGTGACACGGCGTCGGCCTCAAATGATTGGATGGATTATTGAAACACTTTTCTGTCCTGCGCATCCTTAAAGGCCGCACTGCCTTCCACCGGAATAGTAGTTTTCTTAGTCACAGCTGACACAGCTCGTCAATACGCGGTGACCGGAACTTTTCCTTGTTCTTATCCACTAAGGGATATAGCCGATTCATAGTCCGAATGCCTCGCAGGCCTGTCTCCGGTTGGTCCCACTCATCTTGTATCATCCGGTCCACCACCCGATGAATGGGAAACACTACTTGGGTTTGCCGCACGGCCTGAATAATAGGATCTTCGCCACTTTCCTCCTCCGCAGGCTGCTCCGTCGCCAGAAGTAGTGTCTGTAGGGATTCCATGATAAGAGCTGTCAGCTTGTCCTTTCGGAATACTTGAATAATTGTCACCTGATCCTCCGGCTCTGGGATTTCTCCCTCTTCCAATTCTTCCGTTCCAGCTTCTAAGTCCACCTCCGTCTCATCCTCCTCTGGCCAGTCCAAACCTGCTGGCGACGGCTCTCGAGGTCGTGATCTCTTGGGAGGTCTCAAGGTATCGCCACTAACTCCCCCTATGCCGGAGTGCTGCAGCGGAGAAGAGAGTGCTAAGGCAGCCGGCAATTTTCCTTGCCACCTTAAACAAAACGCCTGATGCATTATCAACACAAAATCGGGATAGAAGTCTCCGAGCTGAGACCCCGCTCCCACCGCCGCAGGCGCCCCTGCCGGCCCAATCTGAGTGTCCTGACTAGTCCCAGCATGGGAGGTCGGGGTGGGGGGGTTCTCCCTTGGTCCCCGCCGAGGCCTCGAGAGGTTCCTGTCCTACCTTAACCTCCATCTGCTGCTCTACGCTGGTAGAAACTGCTGTACAGCCACGACAGATTCCTGAGTCTGCGATGGCCCCTCTGCGGGAACCACAGACCACACACTGAGGGCGCGATGCCATCAAACCCCCCAACACCCTAAAGAGGGCAATGGCACCCAGGAAATATCAAATGTTTAATTCTGAACTTTATTCTCTATTTTTTTTTTTTTTTTTAACAGGAAAAACCCCCTGCTAAGGAAGCTAACTTGTTAAGGTAACTACCTAATATCCTCAGGACCCGACCTCTAGCTCCCTTAGCCACCACAAACAAAAAGAGCCCCAGGCAAAGAAAAGAAAGGAAAGGAAAATGAAAGGCAACGTACTGTATCTAATCAAACCTGAAAAAACCCAGCAGAGGCTGATAAAGGCGCTAAACGAACTTGTGCGCCACGCTGCTGTTCTTTAATCTCCTGCACCTTCCTCCGCCACGCGGCAAGCACGCTGAGAAAATAGCCGCCGCTGACAGTACCAGCAAATGGCGCCAAAACACTCCTTGGCAGTCCTCTCACTGTAGCCGACCTCTCTTCGCACACTGGCCCCTTCCCTTGCCTCTAACAGTACCTCTTGTCCGGTGGGTTAAGATGTGACGCTCCAGCCCGGGCGGCTCTGCTCAGCTGATGAGCAAGTGGAGAACCGCCAGAGGAGCTTTCCACCGCTCAGCAGCTCTGAAAGCAATCAGCAGCCGTGGCACGACAGCAAGGGGGGGTGTCCCGCTGCAGAGCTCTCCCCTGTAGCACCAAGGGGGAGAGTTCTGAATCAAGAATGCCCGATCCTAATATTTTCGGGGGCAAGGCAGATGGGACCCGGCACAAGCAACAGCTCTTCTTACTCAAATTTTTTTTTTTTAAAGGCACAGGAGCCCTGTTTAAATAAAGACAAACCAAATGTAAAGTATAGGACCAAATCAAAGAAAATTTAACCTGACCCTACTCTAATCGCTCCTTATATGATACTCAAGTGAGCCCAGCACCTAGGCTCACTAGGTCCTCCTGCTGCATGGAGACTAGACACACTGGGGCTGATGGGAGAGACCAGCAGACCACAGCCAGTGATGTCACGTTTTTTTGACATGCCCTGTCTCCAAGCTGCAGGAGGAGGTGTGTAACCCAGAGGTGGAGGACCGATAAGGAAAAGCCCATTCCCTGCTGGGATGGTGGAACCTACTCTATTGCACCCTGAAAGAGAATGGAGATGACCTCTTGCAACAACAGAGCAGTGAGAGGGGGCTGAGAGCAGAACTCTCCTGGAGGAGTCTGGGGTGGTAGATTTCGTAGATGAAGCTTGTACCCCTCCCATACTATGGACAGTGTCCACTGCTCTGATGTGATAAGATGCCACCTGTGGGAAAAGTGACAAAGTCTGCTGGGAATGTGGATGGGATCTGGAATTTCCAGAGGCAGAATGGCTATGTTCTCCAGAAAGGAGTCCAAGACCGTGAGGAGGCTGGGTCTGCTGAGGTGGCTGTGACTTAGGAGTCTGAGCCTTCTTTTGCTGTTTTGATGGCTGCTGCCCCTTCTGAGGAGCATGGTGTTGACACTGTACAGCAAGGGTGTAAGAAGGATAGTACGTCTTCTTCTTATTGAAAAAAAGCTTTCTTCGCTGCTTTTTTCCTATCTGGGTTGGCAGTAGATCTAGATAGTCTATTAAGAGTAATGTTCTCAGATTCTAACTGAGAGGTCTTGTCCTGTCAATCCTTGCCAAAAGGTTTTTCACCGGTGCAAGGGATATTACCCAGCTTATCTTGAACCCACTGTTAATGATCCGATGCTTGGAGCCAAGCAATCCTGGGTGCACCGATGCAGATAGATGAAGTTCTGCTGATGCACTCAAAACACTCAAAAGTTGCCCTGTTAAACTTTGAAACATTTTGAGCAAGTTTTACAAGGGTGAGATAATATGCTCTCTTATCATCAGGGAGAAGAGGAGCCATTAACTCCAAATCCCTAGCCACTTCTCTAAGGAACATACCCATATAGAGTATGTACGAATTGATCCTGGCTGATAACATGGAGGTCTGAAAACAACATTGACTAAAGGCATCGAGGGTTCTCGATTCCCTACATGGAGGGATCGAAGAATGTGTCTCAGTATTCTTTATTCGATGCACTGCTGATTCCACCAACATGGACATTGATGCTAAAGACACTGCATGGAATGGTGCAGTAACTGAGTCTTTTGAAAAGCGGGACACTCTGGTATCTGGTACATGGTATCGAGTCATCGGGTATGTGGAGAGATGGAAAGGGCGTCTCCCACATACGAAGCATAAGGTCGTGAAGTATGCAACAAATAGGGAGAGTAGCAGCTTCCTTCGGGGCAGTAGGGTACTGAAGAATTTCAAGTTCTTCAGCCCTAGGCTCTTTCTCCGATGTCACCGTTATGGACAGACCCCGAGCAACATCACATATAAAGTCTTGGAAAGACATGTCCTCTGGAGGGGACATGCGATGTTGTGGAGATGAAGATGGGTCTTTCGGGAGAGTTCTCATGTCCCGGGTATCATCTGATGAATTGGAGTCCGAAGACTCAAAGTATTGACGGGAAGGGTGTTCCCGGTCTGCACGTACTGAATACCGATCAAAACCGGCAGCTGAAGCTTGCGGTACCAGAACCTCGGTACTGGAAATGGATTTGAGGGCCAGCACGGGCGGTAGCGTGGTAAGCGGCAAAAAAGTCAATGCAGGTTGTGTCAGTATCGGAGCCGGTACCAATGTCTGAGGGATCGACTAAAGGCTTTACTGGTAGGAAGCCGCCAGTAAGGCCACTAAGCTCTGCTCAATGGCCAGGATATGTTGATCCATGGAATTTGCCAATGCTTGGGTATCTGTATCGGAATTGCGGGCCATGATCCCTGAGCATGGCACCAGGAGCTCTCCGGAGGTGGAGGCCTCAGGAGTATCCTGGAACCCCACTAAGGCTTTGGAGGCAAGGTCCTCCTGCCAGGGTTGTTTGGCCGGTGTGTCCCCCTCCAGGGCAACACCCGCGGCATCTCAATGCTTAGGAGGAGATCTACCCTTGGAGGGCTGACCAGTCTTCGATGAAGACCTAGGTTTTGATACCTGAGATCCTTGGGAGGAAGATGAAGCTCTTGATGACGCTGATGCTAAAGATACTGCATCGGAGGCAAAGAGGATGTCCAGCTTTGCAGCTAGATTCTGTAGGCCTCTCTTTGTCATCTTCCTACAAAGAGGACATTCTGTCAGTTGATGATCTGGTCCTAAGCATTTTAGACACCAGTCATGGGTGTATGTGGCCGAAATGCCACTGCCACATTTGGAACACTTCTTAAAACCACTGGATAGTTTTTCCATTTTGTCTGTAACAAAAGGGGAGGCCTAAGCCTAAGATGGCATCGATGTGCCTGTAAGAAGAAATAATTCTTTCCCTCACAGAAGATTTTTTTTTTTTTAAAGAAAGAAAGAAAAAAGCACCAACAAGGGTCGGTACCAGCGTCGATGGGAAGGCAGACGCGACCTCAAAAAATAAGAAAGGACACATTTTCTGTGGTGACAGGAATAGCTTCTTGTCGGCTCTGCGAAAAATGAAGAACTGAGGAGGGAGAGCTGGAAAGGCGGGAAGGCAGCTATGCAGGCGCAGTGGGATGCTCCCAAAAGCTTTCCTACTGGATGCTGGGGAGCGTTTCTGCGTGGGCTCCATTGGTACCAATGTTACCCATATGTGAAGACTACATTCCTGCTTGTTCCTGGAGATAGTAAGGCACATGCATACTTTACTTTATAAAATAGGGGTGTATGTGGTTAAAAATGCATGTTAAGTTAGGTGCAAACACTTACATCTGTCCTATGACAGGTGCCCTTGCCTAGATTTTTCAAGAACACCTACAAATTATAGTATTTTATAACTTGTGTGTAAATTCACACTCCACACCCATGCTCTGTCCAAATTCTGTCCCTGTACCCTCCCACAGTGAATGTACATGTCATCGGTCTGAAGTGTGCAGTTAGAGAATAGCGACTGACTACATTATGTGCCTAAGTGGCCATTTACATGCAGAAACCATTAAAATACTGTGCTTTTCCTGCGTATACAGATACATAAATCTACACAAACCTTATAAATATACCCTCCTAATAAGGAAAGTGAAATCCTATCTTAATGCACCCAAGTGTAGTGGAGGATCCCAGAAAAGGAGGCAATTCCTTCTGGTGGAGAGCTATCATCAGAGGAATACATTTGCGGGCAGAAGTGGAAGGAAGCAAGAAGAATAAACATACATCAAGATACTCAAGTAACTGTGATACTAAATGCATTCTTAGTATTGCTGGAGTAGAAAAACAGGAAAGGTGAGACTGACGTGATAAACTAACATGATAAACTAACTTGAGGACAAATGATCTGATCAGTGCTTCCCAAACCTTTTTCCACTGTGACCCCATTTTAGCAGCTGAAAATTCCCGTGACCCCAGATAGTAATCAAATAAAATTATCAGTCAAACAACAGATATAAACATATAAATATGTAAATCTGTGCTTTTTCAAGTAATTATCTGATGTATTCAACTTGAATGACACAGGCTTGGAAGTTATGACACAGCTTCTTGAACATTTGCAGTGTGGGGGCTTAATGTCTCTGGGGGTAGTGTGTGCTGGGAGTTAAGTGTCTGGGGGCAGTATGCATGCAGGGGGGTTGAATGTCTTGGGACGGTGTGTGCGTGTTTGTGTGGTGACTCGCTGTCTGGGAGCATTATTTATTTATTTAGCTGTATTTATATACCTCCGTATCAATATGTCAAAGCAGTTTACATGAAATAAGTGGGTCAACAATGGCTTTACAAGAACAAGAATCAAAGAGGGGAGGAGTATATGTGCATGGTTGTGGGGGCTAAGTGACTGAGGGCAGTGTGTGTGTGTGTGTGTGTTTGTGTGTCTGAAGCTGAAGAAAGCACAGCCTGATAGTGGGTTTTGAGGTCCTCTCCCAAATTTTTGCCTTGAGCTGGGCTCCAGCCATATCTAACACTGGTCCTAGCAGATGTGCATTCCCAAAGCTTACATATTCCAATTACTAAAGAGAAAATAAAATTATTTTTTTTACCTTGTTTTCTGGTCATTTTATGTTTCTAATCATGTTGGTCCAAGGGTCTGGTTTCTGCTTTGCTCTGCCTTCTCTTAACTCTTGCTTTCAGTGTCACCTGTCTATTTGCCATTTCTTTTCTCTCCTTCTGTCTTTAATTCATCACCAGGGCTGGGCCATCCATTAGGCAGCCGTCTAGGGTGGCAGGCCATGTGCTTCAGCACACATAGCCTGCCACACTCCCCCCATGCTGAACCGCAATGCCACCCCTCCCCCGCTGCTGCTGATTCCAGCGGCGGGCAGCTAGACAGCAGCAGCCCATGGCCTGCCACTGCCAGGGGGGGAGGTGAGGAGAGACGGCTCAGTGTGGTGGAGGGAGGATCGCACGGCTGTAGCTTCCGCCTAGGGTGGCAGAAACCCTTGGGCCGGCCCTGTTCATCACTTATATCAATCTGTAATACTGATCTCAGTTTTCTTCTTTCTGATTTTCACTGTATTTACCACAGATTTTCATCACTTTCTGTCATTCAGTTCTCCCATCCCCATCTCTCTCTCCTTCCCAAGCCTCCTATTGCTCACTCTTTCACCTACTCCTGTCTCTCCACCCCCCCCCCGCCCCGTGTGCTGCATCTCCCCCTCTCATCATCCCCAACCAGGGCTTCTTTATCTCTCCCATGTTCAGTATCTCCTGTCTGACTCCCTCATCCCTCTCACACATGTCCAGCATCTCTTCTGTCTCCCTCTTTATCATGTCTAGTATCTCCTCTTTCTGTCTCCCTAGCCTCACCCCTAATGTTCAGCATTTCCTGTCAGTCTCACCAGTACTTGTGCCCCCCCTTGTCTAGCAGCTCCTTTCTCTCCCCTCCTCAGTAACCCTACCCAATGTCAAGCATCTCCTGCCTCCCTCCCTCCCATGTCCAGTATCTCTTCTGTCTCCCTAGTTCTCCCTCACCAATATCCAGTATCTCCTTTGTCTGCTTGCCCCTGTACCACCCCCATGTCAAACATTGCCGTCATTCAAACTATTCCAAACCCCATCATGTCCAGCTTCCTCTCTATTTTCCTTTTCCCTGGTGGTCCAGTCTCCAATGTTCCCTCCCCCTCCTCCACTCCATCTTTGTATGCCTTGTGTCCAGCATCTGCTCCCCCTCTCACCTCTCCCAGTTTCCAGCAAATCACCTATGTGTGTCTTTCTCTTTCATTCCCCCCCTAGGAGCCATCACCCATGTGTGTGTCTCTTTTTCATCCCTCCCCACCTTGCAGCCATCACCCATGTGTGTGTGTCTCTCTCTCATTACCCCCCCTGCAGCCATCGCCCATGTGTGTGTGTGTGTCTCTCTCTCATTACCCCCCCACTGCAGCCATCATCCATGTGTGTGTGTGTGTGTCTCTCTCTCTCTTTCATTGCCCCCCCCCCCACAGCCATCACCCATGTCTCTCTTTTATTCCTTCCCTGCAGCCATAACCCATGCGTCTCTCTCTTTCATCCCCTCCTTGCGCATGTCTCTCTCTCATTAACCCCCCCCTGCAGCCATCACCCATGTGTGTCTCTCTCTCATTACCCCCCCCCTGCAGCCATCATCCATGTGTGTGTGTCTCTCACTCTTATTTCTACCCCCCTGCAGCCATCTCCCATCTGTCTCTCTTTTATTCCATCCCTGCAGCCATAACCCGTGTGTGTGTCTCTCTCTTTCATTGCCCCCCCCCCTGCAGACATCACCCATATTTTCTCTCTTTTATTCCCTCCCTGCAACCATAACCCATGTGTGTCTCTCTCTTTCATTGCCCCCCCTCCCCGCAGCCATCACCCATGTGTGTCTCTCTCATTACCCCCCTGCAGCCATCACATCTGTGTGTGTGTCTCTCTCTCATTCCCCCTGCAGTTATCACACCTGTATCTCTCTCATTGCTCCTCCTGCATTCATCACCCAATGTGTCTCTCTCCCATTGCCCCTTATGCAGCCATCAACCGATGCGTCTGTCTCTCATATTCCTCCTGTACCCATCACACGATGCGTGTCTCTCTCATTGCCCATCCTCCCCCCACCCCCCGCAGCCATCACCCGATGTGTTGGAAGATGAGACATTACCCCCATGTATCTCTCTCCTTTCCACCCCCTCCTCTGTGCAACAAGGCTCATCGTTCTTGCCTTTGCTGCCCTCTATTGTGATCGGCTCTGCATGCAGCTGCGCCAGGCAATGATGGAAGTTTTGCTGATTGCGATACTTCAAGTCTCATGAGATCAGCACAACTTCCTCCACCGTGGGGCTCAATCTACATGCATGGAGCCTATCATGATGGAGGACTGAAGAGCCTTGAAAATCAGAGCAGGGCTTTGGAGTCCATACACATACAGAGGTGCAGTGTGCGCATGGGCTTTAAAGCCCCATACTGAATTTTAATGCTGGCCTATCCCGGTCCTGCTTCTGTCTCCCCAGCCGTGGCCGGTTGCCAACAGGAAGAATCGTTGCGGCTGAATCGATCGTGCAGCAGCAGCAGTGGCGATTGCGCAGGGCACAAAACATGTCCAAGGCTGGCCCTAGCGGCTGCGACCCCAAATGAGAAATTTGAGACTGCATTTGAGGTCACAACGCACAGTTTGGCAACTGCTGATCTGGATAAAAACTAAGAAGGGCATGCTCAGCGGTAGTGACTAGGCAAAATTAAAGGCCTAACCACCACCACTTTAAGACTGAATAGTCAGTGGCGGAAGATATCCGGCTTCTACCGTTGAATATTTGAGGCTGCCCAACCACCCGCACTGTTATCCAGTTAGCAGCAATATTCAGCTGCTAACTGGATAGTGCTGCACAGTTAAAGTTAGGACAGCCATTCACTAAAAAATTGCTTATGCTATCTGGTTAGCAGCTGAATATCGCCACTAATGGGACAGCGGCTGTCACCACCCCACTCCACCCTCAGACTGTCCCAGTTTTAAATGGGTGGGTTTTTTTAATGTGGTTTGTGGAGATATTCAGTGGCCTTAACAGTGTAGTGCCACTGAATAATGCAGAGAACGCATTTTAGTTAGCTAGCAGGACTGCTAACCAGCTAAAACATTTTGAATATGCCTCCCCTAAATTAATATAGTAATGAGGAGCTTAAGAAATTAAGAGAGGGTGTTAGCTGTCAAGGACAGTGACATTTTCTGAAGTTATTACTTGTGTTTAGGAAGGAAAAAAAAGAGTAGTTACTCACCTGTAACAGGTGTTCTCCAGGAGCAGCAGGAATCAGTCCTCACATACGGGTGACATCGACGTCGATGGAGCCTTTGCAGAGCATTTCCCCAGCTTTCCATGAAAGCCTTTGGGAATGCAGGCACAGATGCGCGGTTCCCTTCCCGCCTAAAGGTGCCATCTTACCTCAGTCAAATGACATAGCTAAGAACAGCACACAAAAAAAGTAAAATAAACTATGTACAACTGCAACTCCCAGGGGAGGAGGGAGGGTTGTGAGGACTGATTCCTGCTGCTCCTGGAGAACACCTGTTACAGGTGAGTAACTACTCTTTCTCCAGGACCAAGCAGGAAGTCAGTCCTCACATATGGGTGACTCCCTAGCTCTGGGCTACCAGGAAGCCAGGCTGAACAAGAGAACTCCCTCTAGTGTCAGCATCAAAGAAAGGCTTTTCACTGACAGAACCTCCACCGGTAGCCCAACAGAGGGCAGGAGTTGCCTAAACCTCAAAGAGATTCCAGAGTACTGTCAGGCCAAAAGCACTGTCCCTATGGGACTCCCTTTCCAGACAGTAATGGGCCGAAGAAGTCTGGCTTGAAGACCAAGTAGCAGCCCTGCAGATGTCTACCAACGGTACAGAGCGGAGATGAGCCACTGAGGCAGCCATTGCCCTGACACGATGGGCCGTGACCCGACCCTGCAAAGGAAGGTCAGCCGCCCTGCAAGCCCAGGTGATACAGTCAGCCACCCAGATGGACAAGGTACGCTTGGAGACAGGTACCCCCAAGTTATTAGGGTCAAAAGATACGAAGAGCTGAGTAGCCCTCCTATGAGCCTGCGTACTGTCAAGGTAGAAGGATAAGGCCCTCCTACAGTCCAGGGTATGCAGAACTGCTTCAGCCTGGCTTGCATGGGGCCTAGGGAAGAATGTTGGAAGGACCACCTCTTGGTTAAGGTGGAAGGAGGAGACAACCTTTGGGAGGAACTTTGGATGAGTCCCGAGGACTACCCTGTTCCTATAGAATCTGGTGTAGGGCCTGTCACAGACCAGGGCCTGAAGCTCACTCACTCACCTAGCCAAGATAGGGCTACCAAGAAGAGTGTCTTCCAGGACAGGAAGCGTAGAGGACATGTAGCCATCAGCTCAAAAGGTGGGCGAGTCAGTTACTGCAAGACGACATTCAACTCCCATTCAGGAGCAGGAGGACGGATTGGAGGCTTGAGCAAGAGCAAGCCTCTGAGGAACCGGGACACCAAGGGGTGAACCGACAGAGAACTTCCTTCCACCAGTGAGTGGTGAGCTGCTAGAGCTGAGAGGTGGACCCGAACAGAATTGGACTTAAGTCCCTGATGTGATAAGTGCAGTAGGTACTGAAGTACTACTGGTACAGCACAGGAGAAGGGATCTTCTGTACGTAGCTGACACCACACAGAAAACCTTTTCCATTTTAGGGCATAGGTTTTCCTAGTGGACTGTTTCCTAGAGGCTAGGACAACCTCCTCAACCTCCTGAGGTAGGCCCCAGGGAGCCAAAACTACCCTTGCAGCCTCCATGCCATCAAATTGAGAGCTTTGAGATTGGGGTGCAGAAGGGAACCCTGATCATGAGAGAGAAGGTCGGGTTGCAACCCCAGAGGCAGTGGGGGATCCACTTCCGGCTGAAGCAGAAGTGGAAACCAAGGCTGTCTCGGCCACCTGGGAGCCACCAGCAGGACAAAGGCCTTGTCCTGAAGAATCTTGAACAGAGTTCGGGCCACCAGGGGCGTGGGAGGAAACGCATACAGGAGGCCCTGAGACCAGGGAATCAGAAAAGCATCTGCTGCTATCCGCAGAGGATGCGGTTGCCTGGAGCAGAACTTTGGCAGCTGTTTGTTCAGAGGACTGGCAAACAGATCTATGGATGGAAGTCCCCATTTCAAGAAAATCTTCTGAACCACCAAAGGATGGAGCTGCCACTCGTGGGGCTGCAGAATCCTGTTCAACCTGTCTGTCAAGTAGTTCTCCTGACCAGGTAGATACACTGCCTTGAGGAGCATGTTGTGTCTGAGAGCAAACAAGCAAAGGTCCTGTGCCTCCTGACAAAGGAGCCTGGACCCAGTTCCACCCTGCTTGTTCACATAAAACATGGCTACCTGGGTTGTCTGTTTGAACTAGGACAGACTGATGAGCCAGGGTTTGAGAAAATGTCTTGAGGGCTAACCGAATAGCCCTGAGCTCCAGGAGATAGATTTGCTGTGCGGCTTCCCAGGGAGACCACAGGCCCTGGGTGCACTTGCCTAGACAATGAGCTCCCCAGCCCTGCAGGGAGGCATCCGTGGTCAGCACCACCGTGAAACCAGGAATCGGAAAAGGTACCCCTTGGAGCAGATTGGGTGGGTGCCACCACCAGTTGAGGGAGTTCAGGAATTGTCTGGACACTCTTATCCTGTCTCGGAGGCTGCCTGTGGCCTGTGACCACTGAGTCCAAAGGCACCACTGTGCAGGCCTCATATGGAGCCTGGCATTGGGGGTCACATGTACTGTCGAAGTCATGTGGCCTAGAAGCCTCAGACATAGTCTGGCGGAGACCAGTGACCTGCTGAGAAACTGGCTTGCCAAGTTTATCAGTCTTTGGGCTCTGTCCTCTGGCAAGAATGCCTTTGCCAGCTGAGAGTCCAACCTTGCCCCTATGAACTCCAAGTTCTGGGATGGGAGCAAAGTGGACTTTGCGAAGTTGATGACAAACCCCAGGCTTTGAAGAAGAGCAATAGTTCTGGGGGTGGCTTGTCTGGCCTCCTGGCACGTCTGACCCCTGATGAGCCAGTTGTCCAGATAGGGGAAGACAAAGATACCCTGATTTCTCAGGTAGGCCGCCAACACTGCCAGGCATTTGGTAAAGACCCTGGGAGCGGAGCTGAGGCCAAAAGGTAGTACTCTGTACTGATAATGGTTTCCTCCCAAAATGAACCTGAGGTACTTTCTGTGGTCTGGATGAATGAGGATGTGAGTATACGCATCCTTTAGATCCAAGGAGCATAGCCAATCTCCCTGCTGGAGGTAGGGAAGAAGGGTTCCAAGAGTAAGCATCTTGAACTTTTCCTTCTCTAGGAACTTGTTGAGATTTCTGAGGTCGAGAATAGTCCGGAGGCCACTGGTTCATATTGGTACGAGAAAATACCTGGAGTAGAACCCTTGACCTTGGAGGTGGGGAGGTAAAGGCTCCACCGCCTTGTCTCGCAACAGACCTTGGAGCTGCTGAAGGAGAAGATCTGTGTGTAGGGGAGGCCTTGGAGGCTCCCCTGGAAAGTATGGAGGAGGCAGTTGCTGGAAGTGTAGTGCATAGCCCTTGTGGACTATTCTTAACACCCAACTGTCTCCAGTGATGAGTGTCCACTGGTGGGCAAACAGAGCGAGGCGACCTCCTGTGCAGGGTCGGGAGAGCAGGGACGGAGAGGCTGTGCCTAAGGAGTCAAAAAACCCCACCCTGCTGAGTGGGAGCAGGGGCCGGAGGCTTGGGGGTCCTCTGCCTATGGGGCCCATTACCCTGCCCCTTGGCTTGCTGACCCTGAGGGGTAGCTTTGGCAGCCTGATATTGTGGGTACTGTTTGTAGGCAGTGCCCTTCCTCGGGTAAAAGGGCTTTTTACCCGAGCCCTTCTTCTTGTGAGAAGGGGCAGAAGTCTTTCTAGACAGCCTTGTCCTTGTGAGGTGCTCGGTCTCGAGCTGAGCGGCCTTCTCGGTCATGGGCTTGCCAAAACGTTTTTCACCTCAGCAAGGGACATCGACCAACTTGTCCTGAACCCATGGCTCGAGGTCCAATGACTGCAGCCATGCCTGGCGTCGAGCCGCGATGCCAGCTGCTGCAACACAGGCCGAAGCCATCGTAGGCAGCACGGGACATAAACTTGGAGCATTCCCGGATCCCCGAGGACAAGGACTTGAACCTCTGCAAGGGTTCCCCGGAGAGACCAGCAGAGAACCCGGCCAGCTCCTTGGCCAGGTCTCGCAAGTACATGCCCATGTACAGCTGGTAAGACTGGACACGGCAAGCAAGCATCGAACCCTGGAAGCACTTTCTACCAAAACCATCGAGGTTTCGGGCCTCCCTGCCAGGGGGCACCACAGAGTGCATCTTCTGACTTTTCAGGCGATGCATGGCTGATTCCACCACCATGGAATAGTGTGGTAGCTGCGCCTTCAGAAAGCCAGGACTCTTCTGGAGTCGATAGATCAAATCGACCCGCTTGCTTAAAACCGGCGCCGAGGCCGGTGCCTCCCACATCCGGAAGAGGAGCCGTTCCAGCATCGGAGGAACCGGGACAGTAAAGGCCTCCTTTGGAGGAGAGTCGTACTGCAGGGCCACGAGCTCTTCGGCTCCTCCTCGGGGTCCTCAGGGATAGCCAACGCAATGGCCATATCCCAGACGAACTCCGAAAACCGGGTATCCTCCGGAGGGGATCTACTCCGGTGAGTCCAATGGGACGCACTGAGTCTTGAAGGTGTCGGGAGACTCCTCGTCCTCTGTCTCCCATGCGGACTTGTCTGATGAGGAATCGGGTTCCGATCTCGCGGGGCCTGCGAGCACCTGCCCCGACGCCGAAGGCACCGGCGTCGACGCCCTCGGTCCCGAACGGGAGGTCGAGGGAGACCGCGACCGAAGTCGACTTCGAGCCTTCATGGTCTCGAGTATCGGCTCGGTCTCCGGGGTCGACTTCGATGTCAATGTCCCGATGGTCGGGACAGATGCATCAGACAGGCTGGCCATTAGTGCCCGCTGCTGTTCCATGAAGGCAGACAGTCTGCTCTCCAAGGCTTTCAACCTGAGACCCAGCTCAGGAGACTCAGCAGCTCCCGACTCGGGCCCCGGCGGCATCGGGCCCGACGTCGGCTCCCTGGAAGGAGAGTCCACGAGGACTACAGGGCTTACGTGCCCAGCAGACTCCGGCTCCAGTCGAGGAACTTTGGAAGGCTTCTCCTGTTCCACGGGCCGAGGGTGACGGTCGGGGGTCCGAGACCTAGCTCTCGAGGAGCCAGGGACTTCTTCCGACGACGCCCTCGCGAGCCGCTTCTTCCTCTTGCATTCCCAGTCAGGGGACCCCCTTTCCAAGGAGCTACGACAATGCTCGGGATCCGATTCCCGAGATGTCGAGGCCTCAGACGAGGTTCGGGCCTGGCTGGAGGCCAAGTCAGAAAAAAGCTTTTCCTTTTGGTGCTGACGACTTCGCAGTGCCTTGGAAGACATTTTCCCACATGGTCTACACGTCTTAGGGTCGTGATCAGGACCGAGGCACCGAAGGCAGCAGTCGTGTGTGTCGGTGAGAGACATCAGCTTCTTGCACCGATCACACTTCTTAAAACCGCTGGAAGCCATCAGGGAAAAGTGTGTCCCCGCGAGGTCAAAGGACCGGCCTTCCAGGGAAAAAGAAAAAAGGGCGCGAACGCCAGCCACGAAGGGCAAAAACCAAAAAAAGAAAATCTGGCTCGATACCGGTGTACCGAACCCGGCGGGAGGGGAACCGGCGTCGAACCGGAGAAGAAAAATAGCGGAAGAATCGCAAAAAATCAAACAATTTTCCGGGATGACTAGGACTCACGGAAAACGAGAGACTGAGGTAAGATGGCACCTTTAGGCGGGAAGGGAACCGTGCATGCGTGCCTGCATTCCCAAAGGCTTTCATGGAAAGCTGGGGAAATGCTCCGCAAGGGCTCCATCGACGTCGATGTCACCCATATGTGAGGACTGACTTCCTGCTTGGTCCTGGAGAACAGGCTATGTTGCATCAGGACCTACAATGATTGGCTGAAAGGCTGGTGTAAAAAAAGATGTGGATTTATCTGAGATTCTATAGGTACTAACTGAATAGATAAGACTTTGCTGTAATGAGTATGCATCTGCCTGAGAGGGGAACCACTTCAAATAATACACTGAAAAGCATAAAATAGATAAGGAAGGTGGCAGACAGAACATAGCTGAAACATGTTGACTTTGCCAACCAATAAATGACAAGAAGAAACAGATGTGTGAATCTCAAAGTTACCTACAAACAAGGAAGACAAAGGGAGGGGGTGGGCATGAGGATATACAGGAAAAAAAGACAAGAGAAGTAGAAGTACCACCTCAAAGGCTATGAGCAAAAAATGCTGATGTTCTAGGCAAAAGAATCCCAGACTTGCAAGCCCTAATGAAAAAAGCATACTTAAATACTGTTGCTAACACAGAAACTTGGCTCATGAGTGAGATACAGACATACAGAAAATGAAAAACTGAAGAGGGAGAGTTGGAAAGGTGGGAAGGCAACAGCGCAGGCGCAGTGGGATGATCCCAAAGGCTTTCCTATAGGATGCTGGGGAGAGTTCCTGCACGGGCTCCATCAGTGCCGACGATACCCATATGTGAAGACTGCATTCCTGCTTGTTCCTGGAGATCGCTCAAACCACCCAGCCTTTAATCAGAGGCCAGAAATGCAGAAGAACCAACCTGATGGCCTTTGCCTTGAGGCGGCTTATGTACCACACTGTTTCCCTGTGGTTCCAACGGTTCTAGGCCATACGGTCTTGGCAAGGGGCTCCGTCATCAGGAGGATCCAGGAGAAATCATCCAAAGGCACAACCTTCCTCAGATGAGAGGGCTGCTGCCACCACCAGAGGCTGGACTTCACTATCAATGGGAACGTCTGAGAAATCTGAAACCACAGAGCCAACAAGGACCGCTGGAGTGGTCATATGCGAACACACTCTCACAGCACCATCTATATGGGCACCACCATCAATCCGAGGCGCTGAAGAGAATCCCAGACTCTGGGATCCTTCGGCGCACAGAACAGCGCCAGACAATGTAACAGGCTTTGATGTTCTCCTCTGGCAGGAAAACTGTCCACTCAAGAGTCTAAATGTGTTACCAGAAACTCCAGGGACTGGGAAAGATACACTGGCTCTTCCCTGATTGATCACTCAGCAGAGACTTTCTAAGAGGATATAGATCCCTTGGTGCTGTAGCCGCCATCACCATGACCTGGGAGAACATCTTTGGGGCAGTGGAAACCCAAAAGAGAGGGCAGCAAACTGATAGTGAGAGCAAAGCACAGCAACAGACAGATACTTTGTTGATCTGCCCGGATCAAGATATGAAAATATGCCTCAGCCAGATCCAGAGAAGACAAGAACTCCCCTTGGCGCACTGCTTGAATCATGAGCATCAAAGGTTTCTATCCAGATATGCAAGTGCTTGTTGACCCCCTTGAGGTCCAGAATGGGCCAGAAGGAACCATACTTTTGAGCACCACGAAATAGCGTAGTTACTCACCTGTAACAGATGTTCTCCAGGGACAGCAGGTATCAGTCCTCACTTATGGGTGACATCGGCACCAACGGAGCCCGCACGGAGCAATTCCCCAGCTTTCAAAGAAAGCCTTTGGGATTGCTAACAAGCATGCGTGGGCCTCTTCCCACCCAAGGGTGCCATCTGGCTCAGTCAGATCCCTTAACTCGAGCCCTACCAAGCAGATAGCAAGGGAAGGACAAAAATTCAGCAACTCATCAGGGGAGGCGGGAGGGTAGTGAGGACCGATTCCTGCTGTCCCTTGAGAACACCTGTTACAGGTGAGTAACTACGCTTTCTCCAGGAAAAAGCAGGAAGTTAGTCCTCACTTATGGGACTCCCTAGCTACAGGCTACTGAACCTGTAACCAAAAAATGCCTCCGCAAGGCCGTAAGCAGAAGCTGAAGCCCGAAGGAGCCCGGGCCCTCGGGGCGAAGCCCTCGGTAGCCATAAAGAAAGTTGGAGGGCAGGAGTTACTTATACTCCAAACAGGTTATGGAGTACAGACTGGCCAAAGGCGCTGTCCCGACGGGACTCCCTCTCCAGGCAATAGTGGATGGCAAAGTATTCGTAGAAGACCAGGTTACTGCCTGGCAGATGTCCATCATGGACACGGAGGGCAGCGAGGCCACCGAGGCCACTTTGGCTTGGACCCCATGTGCAGTGAGTCAATGATCCAGAGGGACGCCCGCCTTCGCATGGGTGAACGCGATGCAGTCCAGCACCCAAACAGAGAGGGTGCGCTTGGTGACTGCTTGTCCCTGCCTATTGGGATCGTAGGTCACGAAGAGCCTATTAGACTTGCGATGAGTCTGGGTATATTGCAAGTAGAAGGTGAGGGCCCGCTTGAAGTCGAGGGTGTGGAGAGTCGTTGACGCCTGATCGGCATGGGGCCTCAGGAACAAGGTGGGGACCACTATCTCTTGGTTGAGATGAAAGGCTGACACGACCTTGGGTAAGAATTTAGGATGGGTTTGGAGGACCACCCTGTTCTGATAAAACCTGGTGTAAGGGGCGCTAGCCATGAGTGCCTAAAGCTCACTGACTTGGTGAGCAGAGGTCAGTGCCACCAGGAAGGCCACCTTCCAGGACAAATGCCGGAGCAAACACGTTACCATCAGCTCGAAAGGTGGAGTGAGCTGCGTGAGCACAATGTTCAAGTCCCATTCCGCTGGAGGGAGACGGATGGGTGGCTTGGACAACAGAAGGCCCCGCGTGAAGCGGGAGACCAGTGGTTGCCCCGAAAGAGGCTTTCTCTTGATAATGAGGTGATTAGCTGATATGGCGCTCAGATAAACTCTAACAGAGTTTGACTTCAACCCATCCCTCGAGAAGTGGAGAAGGTACTGGAGAACCCACCGAACCAGGCACGAGAAGGGTTCGATCTGGTGCTCTGAGCACCAGACGGAGAAGCGTTTCCACTTAAAGGCATAAGCTCGCCTAGTGGAGTCCTTCCTCAAGGCAAGGAGGATTTCCTTGACCTCCTCCGGGAGGGCCAGAGAGGTTAGAGACCCGTTCAGCCGCCAGGCCCATGAGGGATAGGGAGGGTAGATTTGGGTGTAGTAACCGACCCTCCTCCTGCGTCAGCAGGTCCCTGGCAGAGCCCAGGGGGATCGGAGGCTCCAACGACAGCCGGAGCAGGAGTGGAAACCAAGGCTGCCGAGGCCACGAGAATCAGCGATGCACCATCCCATTGAGCCTTGAACAGAGTCCTCGCAATGAGGGGGAAAGGAGGGAATGCATAGAGGAGACTGGAGGACCAATCCAGGAGAAATGCATCGGGGCCGTCCCTGCTCATGTGTGGCACCGGGCTGCAGAAGCGAGGGAGTTGAGAGTTCTGAGGGCTGGCTAAGAGGTCCATCGCTGGAGTGTCCCAGCATAGGAACAGCCAGCCTGCCACTCTGGGATTGAAGTGCCACTTGTGGGGGCGAAGGATTCTGCTGAGCCTGTCTGCCAGGCCATTCTCCTGACCCGGGAGATACATCGCATTGAGAGACATCCTCCTCCAGGCGGCAAAAGAGCAGATGAGAACTACTTCCCTGCAGAGGGAGCGCGACCCCGTGCCCCCCTCTTTGTTGATACAGAACATCGCTACCCGGTTGTCGGTCTGCGCCAGAACCGACTTCCCGCTGAGGACATTTTCGAAGGCCTTCAGGACCACTGGATAGCCCGGAGATTGAGCAAATTTATCTGCCATTGAGCCTCCACCAATGACCGCTGCCCTTATGTGCAGAGGGACACACAATGGGCTCCCCACCCTAACAGGGAAGCATCCGTGGTCAGTACCACATCATGCTGTGGGGCCTGGAAGGGCGATCCCCGCAGGAGGTTGTGGGGGTTTTGCAACCAGTTCAGGGATAAACGAAGGTCGGGAAATACCATTGGGAGCTGAGGTACCACTGGGTCGTCCACATGGGCAGGCAGGAGTGAGGAACCACATACATGGTCGAGGCCATGTGGCTCAAGAGACGTAGCATGGACCGAGCGGTGACCTGGTGGGCGCTCTGGACGCCTGCTGCCAGAGCCCGGAGGCGGGTGGAGCGATCCACCGGCAAGAAGGCCATGGCCTGACGAGTATCGAGGCGTACCCTGATGAATTTGAGAGCCTATGCCAGCTCGAGATGAGATTTTGGGTAGTTTATTTAACAAGTTTTATATACCGCTTTATCATTTCAATCAAAGCGGTTTACATTGAAACAAATTTTGTAATGTACAATAAACAGGGACATTGATAACTTGGATTTTTCTGAGGCAATGGAGGGTTAACTGACTTGCCCAAGGCCATAAGGAGTGCTAGTGGGAATCGAACCCTGGTCTCTGGGTTCCCAAGCGAATGTTCTTAACCATTAGGCTATTCCTCCACTCCTCTAGTTGACCAAGAACCTCAAACTCTCCAAAAGGAGGACAGTGCATGACATCGCTCGCCGGGCCTCCTCGATGGAGGAGCCCGTAACGAGTCAGTCGTTGAGGTAGGGAAACACAGACATGCCCTGGTGCCAAAGGCGAGCGGCGGCCATGACGAGGCACTTTATGAAGACCCGTGGGGCGGATGCAAGGCCGAAGGGGAGCACCCTGTACTGGAAATGCTCTCCCTGCACCCTGAAACGCAGGTACTGCCTGTGTTAGGGATGGATCAGGATATGGGCGTAAGCGTCCTTTAGATCCAAGGAGCATAGCCAGTCACCTTGCCGGAGGAAAGGCAGCAGAACGCCAATAGATAACATCTTGAATTTCTCCCGCGCCAGAAACTTGTTCAGCTTGCGGAGGTCGAAGATGGACCATAGACCCCCCCCCCCCCCGTCTTTTTCAGGACGAGGAATTACTAGGAATAAAAGCCCCAACTTTGCGGGTGGGAAGTGACCTTCTCGACTGCCCATTGGGCGAGGAGGGAGTGTAATTCCCGCTGCAGCAACAGCTGGTGTGCGGGGAGTCGAGGAGGCTCCGCCTGGGAGAAAGGGGGTGGGAGCCTGTCGAAGTGAAGGCGATAGCCTTCCCGGATGACCTGGAGGACCCAGGTGTCTGAGGTGATAAACGCCCACACCGGGGCGAAGCGGGACAAGCGTCCCCCCACTGGCTTCTGTGCCACCGGAGGGCAAGGGGCCATGCCACTGGCATCAAAACCCGAGGGGGTTGTGGGGGAGCCGGCATCTGGGCCTTCGGGCCCTTTGGTTTGCGGTGACCCTGGCCAGACTTCCCCTGTGCTGGAATAGTCAGCGTGGGGATAGCCAGGTATGGTGGGTAGCCGCTGTACTGGAGGCCTTTCCTGGGAAGAAAGACCTTCAAGGTAGGCTGCATCTTCCTAGGCAGCGCCAAGGTCTTGCGAGAGAGATGGGTCAATCTCCGCAGCCTTCTCCTCCATCAGCTTACCAAGACGTTGTTCACAGGGGCAGGGTACGTCCAGGAGCTTCTCCTGCACCCACTGCTCCAGGTCCAAAGATTGATGCCAAGTCTGGCGGCAGGCTCCGATGCCCGTGGCCGTCACCCGAGCCGATGTCTCGAAGCCGTCATAGGAAGCTCGAGAAATATACTTGGAGCAATCCGCCACTGATTTCAACAGGGTGCGGAACCTGTTGAGGAGCTCGCCCTCGAGACCCACGGAGAAGCCTCCAAGTTCTTTTGCCAAGTCACGGAGGAACATACCCATATATAATTGGTATGCCTGGATGCGACAGGAGAGCATGGAATCTTGACAGGCCTTGCAGCCCATCAAGGGCTCTGGACTCCCGGCCCGGCGGAACTGAGGAGTGGGACTTTGGGATTTTCTGCTTCCTCATGGCTGATTCCACTACCATTGAGGTATGTGGAAGTTGAGTCTTACGGAAGCTTGGCCCTCGCTGCACCTTGTACATTGAGCCAAGGCGCTTGCTCACAATGGGGACCAAGGCAGGCCTCCCAACATGCGGAGCAACAGCCGGGAGAGGATTGGCGGCACCGGCATGGTGAGGGATTCCCTGGGTGGAAACTTGTACTGAAGAATATCGAGTTCTTCAGCACGGGGGTCTTCCTCGATCTGAGTGACCAGGTTGAGGGCCCAAGCCATGTCCCGAATAAACACAAAAAAGGAGGTGTCCTCGGGCGATGAGTGTCGCTGGAGATCAGGTGGCGAGGGGTCCGACGGAAGATCTCGGTGGGTGCGGGTCTCCGGGGATGTGTCCCCATTGGATTCCCAGTCCGAGAAATCAGTGGAGGGATCCGAGCGGGATGGTTTGCCCTGTCCGATGGCCGAAGGCCTGGAGCTAGAAGCCCTGGACGATCTCATCCCCAAAGAACAGGAGAGCGAGAGAGACTGACGTCGAGGACCCTCACGAGGCCCGTGGCTTTCAGGGATTTCCAGGGTGGATTTGGGTGTCCCACGCGATGGACCAACAGTCTCCGGATGCAAGTCAGCGAAGTTGGCCATGAGCGCCTGCTGGGAAGCAATGAACACAGAAATGCTGCGTTCTAGCATCAGCATACAGGACTCCCACGTGGGTGTGGGGCACTGGGACACCGATACTGGGGTCACTGGATCGGGCGTCGAGGAGGAGAGGGGGGTCCTCACCGGTACGGCCCTCAGGAGACAGGGCGTCTTCGCCAGAGGCCTCCGTTTCTCTGTGAAGTACCTTGCGGGGCCGCTCCTTGTCCGACTCTCGGGAACGCCGAAGGGGGCTAAGCGACAGGGCATGGGAGCACTTGTGTTTGTTGGGGGCCCCAGACAGCGACTTCGAGGTGGTCTTCTTTTTGTGCTGTTCCATCTCAGGGGACCCCTGGTCCGAATGCCGTCTGGAACACGGTGCCACCAGGGAAGAACCCACCGGAGGGGAGACGAACGAAGGTGCCACCGGGGACTCCGAGGCAGCCTTTCGAAAAATGTCTTCGGACTTCTGCTTACGGCTGAGCAGAGCTTTAGAGGGCATTTTCTTGTAGAGCGAGCAGAGCTCTGGGTCATGGTCGGCTCCCAGACACCTTAGACAGCAGTCATGAGTGTCCGTAAGTGACATGTTCCTAGAGCATCTATCGCATTTTTTAAACCCGGAGGCCATGGGGGCAAAAACGGCCCCTGCGAGGTCGAAGACCCACGTGGACAGCGGTTGGAGAGAAAAAAGGGCGCGAAGCCTGGGAAGAAAAAAAATTTAGAAAGGGTATCCCCGCAAGCTCCAAAAGAGAGCAAGGGGAGGACAGGTAGAGGACCGGTGCAACTGGAAAAAAGAGATATAGCCTGGTAAGGCGAGGAAAACGAAAACCTTTTCCAAGGGACGAGGACATGCGTCTGAAGGGCTCCGCGGAAAAAGGGAGAATGAGCAAGATGGCACCCTTGGGCAGGAAGAGGATCACACATGTGTGGTAGCAATCCCAAAGACTTTCTTTGAAAGCTGGGGAATTGCTCCGCGCGGGCTCCGTTGGTGCCGATGTCACCCATAAGTGAGGATTGACTTCCTGCTTGTTCCTGGAGAAAAATGGAGTATCTTCCCTAGTCCCACTCATCCGGCGAGAAGGGCATCACTGCCTTTAGGCGCAGCAACTTGTCTTAGGTGATTTGCACAGCGGCACTTTTGATCACAGACCCACAAGGGGAGATGACGAAGGCATCCAGAAGTAGCTCTCTGCATTCCAAAATAGCTGAATTGAATGGTGTCTAGCACCCAGCAATCCTTGGTAACCTGGCCCATTTCCGAAAGAAAAGGCGAAGCCTGTCTCCAAATGGAGGAACCAGGGAATGGGCCCCAAAACCTTCTCTGAACTGGCCAGGAGGGTCCTCCTTTGGAAGGGACCAAGTCCCTGGGTCCACACACTCCATGAAAAGGCTGAGAACAGGCCTGAAGCCCAGAATCAGAGGGGAAGAAAGGTTCTCCAGGTCAGTAATGACGAGAGTCTCACGGCCCCTGGGAATCCAGTCACTGTGCCATCTGTGGATGGGCAGAGGCTAACAAGAAGGGGCACTAGCCCACTTCACAGGCCCCTTGGATCTGTCTTCCAGAAGGCTGCAGATTTTCTCTCGCTCAGGTTCTTCACTGGCTTTCCAAATCGGCTCCAAACAGAAGCTTCCCCTTAAAAAAACAGTTGGGCCAACAAGGCTTTGGAAGATGTATCTGCTGCCAGGTGCCAGAGCCAAATCCAATGCTATGATACAGTCGTCAGGGCACCATCCATGCCAAACGTACCAAGCCATACATGGCATCAGAAAGGAAGGCCATAGCCAAAAGAGGGGTAAGTATCAACCGGCAGAATGAATCCACTGGAGCAGGGCTCAAGACGTCAGGCTGGTACATACAGCAAGCTGCAGCATAGCTGCTGGCATAGAGAAACTGGCTCCTCAATCATGAATCCACCTTACGGTACAGAAAATCCTTTAAGGCCGATCCACCTTCCACAAGAATGGTGGTCCATCTGGTAAGCACCGTGACCTGCACATCCACCTTGTGAATGCAAACCACTCAATGCACTTCTCCTCCGGGAGAGCGTATAACTTCTTACACATCCTTAACCCTTTAGGCAGAGAGTCAGGAGAGTTCCATTCTGACCGGAAATATCTTTGAACACATCCAGAAACAGGAATTGAAGACTTCTTGGATTAATTTTCCTCTTCTCACCATATCCTAGGACATTACTGACAGTTCCATGCGCAGAAAACTTCCTAATAACATTCTGAACTGTAGATTCAGGGATCCAAAGTTCTTTGGATATGGCCTTGTACTCCTTTGAAGTTTGATGTTTGGTGATAATGGCTTTGCTGACAGTCTCAGGCAGCTCTCTTGAAGGACTACCAAAAGGGACTGCTATAGCTGGAAGTAGATCTATACTTACTTGTGAGTATAATCTTCTGGAATAAATTCAATCTTGGGGTAAAAGGGACTTCTTGGGGTTAAAGCTGATAAATCTGTGTATTTTAGAATTCAGTATTTTTGCTGAGTCAGTCAGGTCTTAGTACCACCAGCGAGCTTTGTATTTAAGTCAAAGCAGAGTATAGCTTAGCATAGAACATAAAATAAGAGTAAAGAGACTTTGAAATAAATAAAATCAGAGTTTAGCTTAATATATAAAGTAAAATAGAGTAAATAATTACTGAAAAAAATTTGTTTCTAGAAAGCTTTTTTACTTAAATCAAATCAGAATACAGCTTAGCATACAAGTAGAATAATCTCTGAGCAGAAAGAAAAAATAAACTTGTTTCTAGTGATCTTTACAAAGAGCCCTTCCAATTAGGTGGCAAAAGATCTGTGCAGTTGCCTTAAATAGGTGTTAAAGGCAAATGACAGATCAAAGGGGCAATTGAAAAGGCCCCTTCTATCAAACCAAGGGCTGTGTGAATCACCCAGGAAATTGGAAAGACTTTACCTTAGAAGCACAGAACATGGCACTGTGTAGCAGCCAATTTTTAATAAGGCAAATAGTTTAAAACAAAACAAAACAAAACAAAACTAAAAGGGGCAGTTGCAAAGGTTAAACATTTACATCAAGCACGGGTGTTTAAAAATACTATCCTGGAAGCCCAGACCAGATGTATTCCACGCTTTAAGAAAAATGGAAGAACTTCCAAAAAACTGCCAGCATGGTTTAAAGGTGAGGTTAGAGAGGTTGTTGCCAAAAAAGCATCTTTCAGGAAATGGAAAAAGGAGTCAAATGATGAAAACTGGAAACATAAGCACTGGCAATTTAGATAAAAGGCATTGATAAGGCAGGCAAAGAGAGAAATTGTGAAGAAGCTTGCTGTAGAAGCAAAAACGCGTACTAAAGACTTTTTCAAGTACATTTGTAGCAAAAAACCTGTGAGAGTGCTAGTTGGACCATTAGATGATAGATGGGTAAAAGGGGCACTAAGAGGGGACAAGGCCATAGCGGAGAGACTGAATGAATTCTTTACTGAGGAAGATGTAGAGATGTTACCCATGACTGAAATGATATTTAAAGGTGATGCTGCAGAAGAATTGAAAGAAATATTGATACATAGGGAAGATGTATTACAACTATACATCAAAGCTCCCCCTTACAGTAAGTCCATCCGAACTCAACATGTCTGCAACCATATACCTGCCTATATTTATTTATTTTATTTATTTGAACTTAATTTTTATACCGCTCCTTCCAATGATCAGCAGCGGTTTACATTTTAACATTTGAATTCTGCCTGTATAGCAGTTACATATAACATATGCCTATATGCCTCCTCCTCACCCAACTCCTTCCACAGCACACAGCCACCCACTACCTACCCATAAACACCCTATGGCCAACAACAACCCTACCGATCTACACCCCTCTCCAGCACACAACCTGGAACACACACAAGAAAGCCAAGCACAATAAAAAAATACAACCCCAAGAACACCACCCACGCAAACCTAAAAAAAGCCACCAGAGCAGTAAACATGCCAAATGCTATCTCCATGGAGCTCATCAACACCAGATCCATGCGAAACAAAATTAACACGCTAGCAGACCACATAGAAGCTCAGCAACCCGACATCCTCTGCATCACCGAAATGTGGTTCACCCCCACTGACAATGTACTCCTTAATCAATTAGTGCCCTCCACGTATGCAGCATTCAACTGCCCACGCACACACAGGAGAGGAGGAGCAGTTTTGATCATCACAAAGAACAGCCTAAAGCTCAAGTCCTGAAGCTCCTCAAACACAGACCAATGCAACACAATCATTGTGGAAAACAAACAGATGGCCCTGTGTCTCATTTACAGAGTCCCCCATGCTCCACCAGATGAGCTAGCCTCCACGCTAGAAGCTGTCTGTGCAGTCAACACCAACCACATACCACTGCTACTTTTGGGAGACTTCAATCACAAATCTGCCACCATCAAGGATACAGAAACCTTCCTACAAGCAATGGCCGCCCTACAATACACTCAACTGATCAATACTCCGACACACAGACACAGATCATCACCAGACCTCATATTTGCCCCCAACTACCTACTCGACAGAGGTTGCATATCAACGCCCTCTGTACACCTGTACCTTGGTCAGACCATCAAAGAATTAAAATAAAAATTGTGCCACAAGGGGGAAAACACGAGACTCAAGACAACCCACCCATGCAAAGAAGATTCAAAAGCTTTGACAAGGACCAATTTCTACAGGACACTCTACCCCACCTGAACCCTGAAACAGAGGATTTAGACGAGCAAGTCAACAAATGGAACAGTATCATCAATGCTGCCACCAAAGCCAATGAATACAAAGCCAAGAAAACTCCCTTCACCAAAAACCATCACACACCCTGGTACTCAATGGACATACGTAACGCAAAAAGGAATCTAAGGAAACTAGAACACCGATGGAGACGCACCAATCTCCACCACTCAGGCACTATACCTAACGAAGCAAAGGAAATACAACAAACTCATCAACCAGACAAAAAGAGAATACCACACAAACATCACACTCAAAGCCTACAACAAACTGAGAGAACTATTCGAGATAGTAAAAAAACCTTACCAATGAACCCAATACTGAAAGAGACGTGCAGATAGACCCACAATCCTTCGCAGACCACCTATAAGAAAAATTGGATACCTCACCACAACCAACGACAAGCATAATCGCTAAACCAACCAAATCCTCCAAAAGATGGGACAAATTCAGCACTCCATCTACAAAGCAGATCTCAGACATCATCAGCACGCTCAACATGAGCACCACACCAACAGATTCATGCCCAGTGACATGAATTAAAGCAACGAAGGAAAGCTTCATCCACACCATACACAGCATGGTGCACAACTCACTGTCCCAAGGAGCCATGCCAAACCAACTAAAGCTAGCCACAATAAGACCAATCCAGAAGAAATCCCCACTAGACAAGAGTAACCCAGCAGCCTATAGACCCATCTCAAGCATACCCCTACTGGCAGAGATTATAGAAAAAGCGGTACAGTATCAACTCCAGGACCACAATGACACACATGCCCCACTGGAATCCACCAACACGGTTTCCGCCCAAACCATGGAGTTGAAACACTCCTGTTATACCTCTTCAACGACATAATCCAAATCATAGACAACTGCAAAAGAGGAACACTTATGATCTTCCTAGACATCTCTTCAGTGTTTGATACAGTGGACCACAGAATTCTGCTAGCAAGACTACAGAGCATTGGACTACACAGCACCACCCTGAGGTGGTTCAACTCATACCTAATGGACAGACAGTTCCAGGTCAAGATTGGCCCTAACACCTCCCGACCCTCAAAAATCAAGCAAGGCGTCCCACAAGGCTCCGCCTTATCCGCACTTCTATTTAACCTCTACATTCAACCGATCTGCAACATCATGAAAGAACACAAAATACAATACACAACCTATACCGACGACATCATGATATACACCCCAGTCAACCTCGACAACCCCGACTACACAAAAATAACAGACTGTCTCAAACATATGTCCAGCTGGTTTCAAGACAACAACCTGATCATCAACTACAACAAGACTGAGGCACTACTCATCACCCAAAACACCAGCTTCATGCCTCCACCCTCCATCAAGGTCAACAACACAACAATACCATTAAAGCCGGAAGTGAAATATCTCGGAGTGACACTCGACAAAGAACTAAACCTACCGTCACACATCAGCAGAACCACCAAGATGAGACTAATCAGACGCCTCAAACCCCTCCTTGCTCAAGATCATTTCCGCACAGTCTGTCAAGCACTAATAACTCCCATCCTAGACTTCTGCAACCCAATCTATATTGGCCTAACTAAACAGTCACTCAGGTCACTGCAAATGGATCAAAACACGGCTGCACGCATAATATCAGGCTCAGCAAGAAAAGACCACCTCACCCCCATTCTAAAACACCTCCACTGGCTCCCAATCAGCTCCCGCATCAGGTATAAGACAGTCCTAAACATATTCAAAATCAAACACCAGACCTCAGCACTCAGCCTACAACCACTCATACAACCCAACATCAGCACAAGACCAAGGAGGAGCGGCACCTCTGACACCATCAACACACCAAAAGATTTCACCAAGGTTTGCAAGAACACCGCAAGAAGAGCACTATCGATGGCGGCACTTGCAATATGGAACGCCCTCCATGACGAACTATGATTGACAGAAGAAATTAAGGACTTTCGAAAACAACTCAAGACAACGCTCTTTATTGAGCACTACGGCGAGAGAACATAATGGTGCCTAACAGCTCCTGGACTAACACCAGCCCCCCCCCCCCTTTTTCCTTGTACATAACATTGTATAAAAGCTCATGCTGTAAATAGCCCACCTCGAATCAAAGCCGACTTACACACACACACATTCACTGTATAACATTGCATGATAACACAAATGTCAATATAATTCGATCGGTTGCTGTGTACACCGCCTTGATTAAAGGAGAAGGCGGGATATAAATACTTTTAAATAAATAAAATAAATAAACAAACTATTTGATAAACTGAAGAATAGCAAATCACCTGCACCGGATGGTATACATACAAAGGTGTTGAAAGAACTGAAATATGAGATTGCAGACCTGCTATTAGTAATCTATGAACTATCCTTAAAATCATCTGTAATACTTGAAGATTGGAGGATGGCCAATGTAATGCCAATTTTTAAAAAGGGTTCCAGGGGTGATCCAGGAAACTACAGACTGGTGAGCCTGATGTCAGTATCAGAAAAAATGGTAGAAACCATTATAAAGAACAAAATTATTGAACATGTAGATAGTCATGGCTTAATGGGAGACAGACAACATGGCTTTAGCCAAGAAAGGTCTTGTCTTACTAATTTCTTATGTTTTTTTGAAGGTGTGAATAAACAGGTAGACAAAGGTGAGTCGATTGATATAGTGTAACTAGATTTTCGGAAAGCCTTTGAAAAGGTCCCTCATGAGAGACTCTTGGTGAAACTAAAAAGTCATGGGATAGGAGGCAGTGCATTCTTGTGGATCAGGAACTGGTTAAAAGATAGAAAGCAGAGGATAGGGCTAAATGGTCAATTTCCCAATGGAGAAAGGTGAATAGTGGAGTACCCCATGGATCTGTGCTGGGTCCGCTGCTTTTTAACATATTAATAAATGACCTGGAAATGGGAATAACGAGTGAAGTAATCAAATTTTCAGATGAGACAAAATTATTCAAAGTTGTTAAAACCCAAGAGGATTGTGAAAAATTGCAAGAGGACCTTGATAAATTGAAAGATCGGGCGACCAAATGGCAGATGAAATTTAATGTGGACAAGTGCAAAGTTATGCACCTAGGAAAGAACAACCCAAACTATGGTTACACGATGCAAAGATCCAGATTAGGAACCACCACCCAGGAAAAAAATATAGCCGTCATTGTGGATAACATGTTGAAACATTCCGCCCAGTGTGCAGCGGCGGCTAAAAAAGCAAATAGAATGCTAGGATTCATAGGGAAAGGAATGGAGAATAAAACAAACGATATTTAATGCCTCTCTATCGTTCTATGGTGCGACCGCACCTTGAATATTGTGTGCAATTCTGGTTGCCATATCTTAAAAAAAAGATATAGCGTTATTAGAAAAGGTACAGAGAAGAGCCTTTAAAATGGTAAAGGGGATTGAAGGATACCCCTATGAGAAGAGGCTAAAAAGGTTACGACTCTTCGACCTGGAAAAGAGATGGCTGAGGGGAGATATGATAGAGGTCTATAAATTAATGAATGGAGTGGAACAGGTAAACGTAGATCGACTGTTTATGCCATCAAAATATAGAAAGACTTGGGGACATGCAATGAAGCTACAGTATAACCTATTTAAGACTAATAAGAGAAAATATTTTTTTACTCAATGCTTAATCAAACTCTAAAATTCGTTACCGGAGAATGTAGTAAAAGCTGTTAGTGTAGCGGGCTTAAAAAAATGGTTTGGACAAGTTCCTGGAGGAAATGTCCATAAACTATTATTAAAAGGGACCCGGGAAATGCTTGCCCCAATACAAGCATTGTGAAATCTGTGTCCTTTGGGAAAAATGATAGATACTCGTGACCTAGATTGGCCACTGTTGGAAACAGGCTTGATGGACTTTGATCTGACCCAGTATGGCATATCTTATGTTCTCGTCTTCAACACTGTGAATATTGAACAGGGAGCCAATGTGGCCAGTTTAAACATTAGAGCCATCGTTCATTCAAGTCATGCGATTACTGACAATTGATCACAGGTGCGTCTAATTTAACTGCAGTAGGAATGTGGTTCTTCTGGTCAAACTGATTTGAATTGTTTATAAGGGTGCCAAGTAATCATGTCCTGGCAATGTCCCAGTTTTTATACTATTTCCTACTATTTCCTTTTTTAATTGGTCTTGTTTTATTTGATCCGTTTATATTTCAAATATGTGTACATATAAAGTCAAAAGCCACTTCACTGGCCACTTTTTTTTCTTTTTTTAGGAGATATTAAACATTAAGGGGTTGAACTGCAAGTGCGCCAACAATATTGACGACAACTGTATATGAGAGACATTTAAATATCTCCTTAGTATAAATGCATAAGAGGCGGCCCTCTCAATTGAAAAGGAAGCCCTGGAACGAGTGGTCATAAGATGAAGGTAAAAGATAGATTCAACTCATAAAGGAAATGCTTTATGGAAAGAGTGGTGGGTGCATGTGGAGGTGGTGGAGATAAGGTAGTTACTTCTCTGTGGACAGCAGAAATACTGTAAGTCCTCACACATATGGGTGTCATCACCAATGGAGCCCCATATTAGAATACTCCCCAGCTTCTATTGGAATCATTTGGGAGGCTCCTTTGTGCCTGCGCACCTGTCTTCCCATCTTTCACGGCATCATCTTCTTCTGTATGATAAAGCTGTAGCAGAAGACAACTCTCTGGGGAGGTGGGAAGGATATGAGGACTTATTCCTGCTATCCACAGAGAATACCTGCTACAGGTGAGTAACTACCTTTCTCTGGGAACAAGCAGGAAGTAAGTCCTCACATATGGGGGGACATAAGCATTGACCGCGCCTGCGTGATAATCACTCCCCAGCTTTCAAAGAAAGCCTTTGGGAGTTAGGCTGCACATGCGTGGTCACCTTCCCGCCCAAAGGTGCCATCTTACCTCAGTCTTCTTTTGTCCATGAAGTCCTGCAGACGTCCTGTCTGCTATCCCCGGTAAAAGTCAATTTTTTCTACCATTAATCTTGGCATTTTTTCGCTGTTCTGTTTGCCAGTCGGTTCCCGATCACCTTCTCTCCGCCCAAGTCTGCCCTCACCTCGCCGTCACATTTTTCTTGGGTCCTTTTTCTTTTTCCGGTGTGTGGGTTTTTTCTCGCACCCAGCCTGACTGAACATCAGTGTTTGATCTTGTGGGTGCCATATTCTCCGCTATGTCTTCGGTCAGCGGATTTAAGCAATGTGGCAAATGAACCCATATTATGTCCATCATGGAACACCACAGTTGCTGCATCAAGTGCCTCTGTGCAGATCACGACAAGTTCACTCGCCCGCTCTGCCTGCAGATTTGAGCAAGAGCCTGAGGAATTGGGAAAAACAGCCGGTGGGGGTGGGGGGGGGAGTTTTTTGGCTTGAAGGCCTCTGCCACGGTTCTGGCATCGAGCCTGGAATTGCTGCCCTTGGAGACTGTGTCAGACGACTTGACGTTGCTTGCACATGCTCGATCAAAGCCTAGAGGTTGCGGAGCCTTGAACCGGGGATCATCCTCTGAGGACCTCCCCAGTGGGCCCAAGCCGAAGTCTAAATCTGATCCCGGAGTTGGGAGTAAGATCCCTGGCCTCAGACCCTTGACCTGACACAGAGGGCGATGGATGGGAGCAGCCCTCAAAGCTGCCCCGGTGGGAGGAGACTCCCATTGCATTGAGGGGATAAGGCTCGGTCATCTGACGCGATCACCATTGGTGATTCCTCATGAAGAGAGCCAGTTTTGGGCTCGATGCCTTTGAGGCCCAAACCAATTGCTGCGGAATCTCGGGCATCGAAGCCAGGATGGTGGCCTTGGAATGCAGCCTGGTTGCCTTCCTCGAGGTGCAGCTGGGCACGATGCCAAAAGCCTCCAGGTCGTCGGTGCCTTCGTCTGGACCCTCCACTGCAAAGACCTCCACAGAGGAAATCCAGCCTGTGCTGGAGCAGTTTGCGGCTCGCTCGGAGCTGTGTGCGCTGGGCAGCCTCTCGCTTGAGCTGTGACTCACCCCTGAGCACCACAGGGTCGACTCATCGGACACCTCGTTCCCCCTCAACACGAGCTGCTCATCGCTCTGATGACCGTCCGAGGCTCAAAGTCTTGTCCGACTCAGAGTCAAACTGGGAGACCGATTACGAGTCACCCGACACCAGAATACACAGAAATATCCCCTCTTACCTGTGTCCGCCTCAGGAGCACTGGAGGTCCCCGCCTGAGGACCCTGTGCTCCTCAAGTTTGTCCAGGGACTGTCGAAGGCCCTGGCCTTCATGACGGAGCCGGAGGATGAGCCTTGTGCTGAAGACTTGGATCTTCCAGTATGAGGCCCCTTCAAGAAAGGCACGGATAATGCCAATGCCTCCCATCTTGGAGTGATTGCTGTTCATGATGTGGGAGAGCCCGGTGACGGTGCCAATAGTGAGCCAGCAGCTCGATTCCCATTACTGAATTGGCAAGAGCCCGGGCTTTACGAAGACAGAACTACTTCACAATTTCATGGTGGTGGAGTCGGCCATGCATCGTATGAAGAGTCAGAAGATGCACTCCTCAATGTCCCCTGATAGGGAGGCCCACACCGTGGACAGTTTTGGCAGAAAGTGCTACCAGGGCTTGATGCTCACGGCCCGCATCCAGGCTTACCAGCTGTATATGTGCATGTACTTGAGGGACCTAGCGAAGCAGCTCACTGGGTTCTCAGTTGGGCTGGCAGGTGAACCTCTTGAGCGCATCCAGACCCCCGCATCCTCAGTCAAGGAATGCTCCAAATTCCAGACTCGAGCGGCCCATGACTGCTTCAAGTCCACGGCTTGTGTGGCTACGGTGGGCATTAGTGCCTGCCCTCTGGCTTGGCTACAGTCCTTGGACTTGGAGCAATGGGTACATGACAAACTGGCCAATGTCCTTTGCTGGGGAGAGAACCTCTTTGGCAAACCCATTACCGAGAAAGCTTCTGAGCTGGAGTCAGAGTTTATGACCAGGACTAGGCTGTCTCAGAAGACTGCTGATCCTTCCTGCCAGAAGACTTTGGGGAAAAAGTCCTTCTACCCGAAAGCGAAAAAGGCTTATGGAAAATACCCCCAATTTTTGGCCTATCAGGCTCTCCAACAGGGGCAACAGGCCAAGGGCCAGGGGCATGGCCTCCATAAGCCAAAAGCCTCCAAGCCCCAAACAGTGCCCCAGCCGCAGCCGGGGGGGGGGGGGCGACTGACTCCTTGGGCATAGACTGTCTCCTCAAGGACCAGAGCCCAAGGCACATGGGAGGATGTCTGATTTACTTTGCTCACCTCTGGCAGGGCATCACCACCGACACCTGGGTGCTGCAGAAAGGTTACCTTCTGCACTTCGACCAGAGGCTACCTCCCTTCTTTCCAGAGGGACTTCCCTGCACAGAGAGCTCCTGCAGAAGGAACTTGAGTCCCTACTCGAGGATCGGGCGGTAGAGCCAATCCCTCAGCCCCTCTGGGACAAGGGTTCTACTCCCAGTACTTCCTTGTCCCAAAAAAGACAGGGGGCTTTCGGCCCATTCTGAATCTGCAGGACCTAAACCGCTTTCTGGGCAAGTAGAAATTCAAGATGATATCCCTTGGAAATTGCTGCCCTACCTCTAGCAGGGAAATTGGCTATGCCCCTTGGATTATCAAAGATTCCTATATCCACATCTTGGATCCATCCCTGGCACAGTATGTACCTCCATTTCGTCATTGGAGGGTGCCACTACCAGTACAGGGTGTGCCCCTTCGGCCTCTCCTCAGCCCCCAGGGTGTTTACCAAGTGCTTGGCGGTAGTTGCTGTTCACCTCCGTTTGTTGGGAGTTTGCCAGAGGTCCGTCATGTGGCCTACTGCACCATCTGGGGTTAGTTATCAGTTTCCCCAAGTCTCATCTGCGCCTGGAGTTTATAGGAGCCCTTCTGGACTCAACCCAAGCCAGGGCCTTCCTCCTTCTGGACTGGGCTCAGCGTCTGGTGACCCTAGCGAAAGAGGTGCAGGGTTACTCAATGGCGATCGCCCATCTCCTTCTGCGCCTATTGGGGCACATGGCCTCGACAGTTCATATAACCTATGCATACGACAGGCCCAGTGGACCCTCAGCTCTCAGTGGACTCAGGCCATGGGCCAACTGGAGGACCGGGTCTGGATCACACCGCCCCTAGTGGCCTCCCTCACCTGGTTGCAGAACCTGTGGAATCTCATGGCAGGCCTACTCTTCCAACCCCAAAGCGTTCTTACCATTGACACCTCCAAGCTCGGCTGGGGAGCCCACTGTGACAGTCTTCAGTCACAGGGCACCTGAACTCAGGAGGAAAGTGTCCTCCAGATCATGGCAAATGCCTTTTGGGTGTTTCAGGCCCATTTGGTGAACCAGGTATTCCTCGTTCAAACGGACAACCAAGTAGTGATGTTTTACATCAATAAGCAGGTTAGAATCGGCTCATAGGGAGGTGGTCTGCCTCTGTACCTTTGCCACAGAGAAGGGCATGATCCTCCAGACGGTCTACCTGATGGGTCAGGACAATCTGCTAACAGACAGATTCAACAGAGTCCTTCAGCCCCACGAGTGGCACCTCAACCTAGCGGTAGTCATCTCTATCTTTCGACGTTGAAGGACCTCTTCGCCAGCCCAGAGAACGCGCAGTTGCCATGCTTCTGCTCCAGGAGGCAGACCCCAAACTGGGTGGCAGCTGACATCTTTCTCCTGTCTTGGTCCAGCAGCCTACTGTATGCGTACCCCCCTACTCCCCTGGTTCCCAAGACCTTACTCAAAGAGTAGTTGGACTGGGCCTAGGTGATTCTCATTACGTCTTGGTGGGCCCGGCATCCATGGTTCTCCCGACTCCTGCAGCTATAACAGGCGACCGTGATACCTCTGGGCCATACTCTGGAGTTGCTCTCGCAGGAAGACGAGACCCTTCTCCATCCCAACCTCCAGTCTCTTGCCCTGATGGTGTGGCTGCTGAATGGTTAGCCCCGGCACACTTCCACCTCTCTCAGGATGTGTAGGATATCCTACTGGCATCATGCAAGGACTCAACACGGCACACGTATACCTTTAAAGGGTGTAGATTTTCGGTCTAACGTGCAGACAGGAATCTCAACTCTTTCTTTTGCTCGGTGCAAGACACCCTCCAGTATCTGCTGCACCTCTCCCGGGCTGGTCTAAAATCCAATTCCATCAGGGTGCACCTCAGCGTGGACAGCCAGCCTGTCTCTGTGCACCCTGTTGTAGGCTGTTTTATGAGAGGGCTTCTCCTCTTGCAAACCCCTGTCCACCTACTGCCAGTGGTGTGGGACCTGAACATCATCCTTGGGAGGCTCATGGCTCCCCCATTTGAGCCTATGGCTTCATGTTATCTCAAGGTCCTGTCGTGGAAAGTAGTGTTCCTGGTAGCGCTCACTTTAGCCAGATGGGTCAGCGAGCTGCAGGTGTTGGTGGCCCACACCCTCTACACCAGGTTCCACAAAAACAGGCTCGTTCTCCGGACTCACCCGAAATTCCAGCAAAAGGTGGTGTCCACTGTTCATATTAACCAAGAAGTGGTCCTCCCCACTTTCTTTTCCAGGCCTCACACATCCAGGGTGGTGGCCTTGCTTCACACCTTGAATTGCAAAGGGCACTGGCCTTCTACTTCGACAGGACAAAGGCCCATCCCTGCTCGTCACAGCTGTTTGTCTCCTATGACATCAAGAGGCTTGGGGTTGCGGTCTCTAAGCGTACCTTGTCTACATGGGTGGCAAACTGCATCTCCTTCACCTATGGGCAGGCTGGACTCTCTCTGGAGTGTCATGTCACCGTGCATAATGTGCACACTATGGCAGCCTCGGTGACTCACCTGCGCTCGGTCCCTTTGCAGGACATCTGTTGGGCTGCCTCCTGGTCTTCAGTCCATTCCTTCACAGTGCATTACTGCTTGGAGGAGAGCTCATGATGTGAAAGCACCTTCAGCCAGCCTGCAATTCCTTCCCCTCCAGCCCTTGTGTCTGGGCTACTGAAGAGGGAATTCCATCATCTATGTTGGAGATGTAACATTGGACTTCAAGCCATTCAGCGCTCTTTGCTGCCTTTCGCGGTTCGCCTTTTTGGGTTACCCATGGCTCCTATAGGTTTTTTCGGTAGCCTGTAAATTGGGAGTCCCATGTGGGAGGACTTACTTCCTGCTTGTCCATCGAGAAAGCATAGTTACTCACCTGTAGCAGGTGTTCTCCGGGAACAGCAGGAATAAGTCCTTACAACCCTCCCACCTCCCCGTGGAGTTGTTTTATTTTATGCTTGATTAAGCTATGTCATCATACTGTGGTAAGAAGGCACCTTTGGGATGACTGTGCATGCGCGACCTAATTCTCAAAGGCTTTCTTTGAAAGCTGGGGAGTGATTACCACGTGGGCTCAGTTGATGCAGACTCCCATATGTGAGGACTTATTCTTGCTGTTCTCGGAGAAAGTGTAGTTACTCACTTGTAACAGGTGTTCTCCAGGGACAGCAGGAATCGGGTCTCACAAATGGGTGATGTCAGCGCTGACGGAGCCCACATGAAGCATTTCCCCAGTTTTCAAAGAAAGCCTTTGGGACATGCTGCCACACATGCATGGTCCCCTTCCTACTCAAGGGTGACATGGTGACATCTTGCTCATTCAGATGACATTGCAAAAAAAAAGGATTTAACAATGTAGGGAGGCAACTCCAAAGGGAGGAGGGAGAGTTGTGAATACTGATTCCTGCCATCCCTGGAGAATACCTGTTGCAAGTGAGTAACTACGCTTTCTTCAGGAACAAGCAGGAAGTCAGTCCTCACATATGGGACTCCCTAGCTCTAGGATGCTGAAGACCGAGCCACGACAGTATCACCAGAGACCCACTGAGTAGCCATGAGTTGCAGAAGATGAGTCCCCACTGAGAGACCCTGCAAGATCCTAGCATCCAGCTACTCTATCACTCCGTTAGCCTGAACACAGAAGGGTCGGAGGGCAGGAGTTGCCTACACCCCAAAGATATTACGGAGCACTGCCTGTCCAAAGGCACTAACCCTGCGGGACTCACTTTCCAGGCAGTAATGCGCTACAAACGTATCAATTGAAGCTCAGGTGGTGGCCCTGCAGATTTCCGTCACCGGCACTGAGCAATTGTTGGCAACTGACGTGGCCATGGCTGCACGTGATGTGAAGTGATCTGGTGCTCAAGGGAGAGGCCCGCTTGCTCATAGGTGAGGGCAATGCAGTCCCCCACCCAAGTGGACATAGTCCGCTTTGTTAACGGAAGCCCCAGTCTACTGGGGTCATATGATACAAAGAGCTGAGGAGCTTTGCGGTGGGCCTGTGTCCTCTGCAGACAGAAGGACTGGGTCCACTTGCAGTTTAGCATATGCGATATGAGTTCCTCCCTGCTGGATGGGGCCGTGGGAAAAAGATGGTAGGACCATCTCCTGGTTGAGGTGGAAGGGGGATACCACCTTGGGGAGGAATTTGGAGTGTGTTCAGCGCACTACCCTGTTCTTATAGAAACTTGTATATGGCAGATCTGCCACCAAGGCCTGGTGTTCGCTCACTCTTCGAGCGGACGTGATGGCCACCAGGAAAACCACTTTCCAGGAGAGGTCTCTCAGATGGCAGGTGGCCAGGGGCTCGAATGGCGGATTGGTGAGTTGGGAGAGCACCATGTTAAGGTCCCATTCTGCCTCTGGGGTACGGAGAGGGGGCTTCGATAGCAAGAGGCCCTGGAGGAACCTGGAGACCAGGGGCTGGTTAGAGAGGGATTTCCCCTCTACAGGGTGATGGAGAGTGGCTATGGCGCTCAGGTGTACCCTCACTAAATTAGACTTTAGGCCGACATGCGAGAGGTGCAGGAAGTATTGTAGCATTAGTTGCACATGGCAGGAGAAATGGCTCTCCCTTTTCTCCATGCATCAGATGGAGAATCTCCTCCATTTGAAGGTGTGCACCCGTCTGGTGAAGGGTTTTCAGGAGGCCAGCAGGATCTCCTTGACTTTGTCTGGGAGGTTGAAAGGAGCCAGGGCTACTCTTTCAGTGATCCCAGGTTGGGATACAGGAGGGAGCCCTCCTCCTGGGACAAATGGTCCGGATCCCAACTCAGCGGGACTGGAAGTGCCACTGACAGGGAGAGCAGGGTTGCCGGGCCCATCTGGTGGTGATCAGGATCACTGATGCCTGCTCACTCTGGATTTTGAAGAGGATCTTGGCCACCAGTGGAGTTGGTGGGAAAGCAAAGAGGAGGCCCTTGGACCATGGGATCAGGAAAGCAACCTCTGCTACTCTACCCAGGTGTGGCTGGCATGAGCAGAAGCGGGGCAGCTGCGCATTGTCCGGGGAGGTGAACAGGTCCAATTTGGGCCTGCCCCAGAGATGGAAGAGTCTTTGCGCCACCTTGGGGTGCAGATGGAGGACTCTGCTGAGCTTGTCCACCAGGCAATTGTCCTGGCCTGGAAGGCATACAGCTCACAAGAGCATTCCGTGACGTATCTCACAGGAGAAAAGAGCCACCGCTTCCTGGCAGAGGGAATACGAGCCCGTACCCCTTTGCTTGTTCACATAGAACATGGTGACCTGGTTGTCCATCTGGATCAGTACAGGACAATTGCACAGGAGGTGGCAGTACGTTCACAGGGCCAGGAAAATGGCCCTGAGTTCCAGGAGATTGATCTGCATGAGTAACACTCCCTGCGACCAGCTGCCTTGAATGCGGAGGTTTCCAGAGTTTGCTCCCCAACTCAGAAGAGAGGCGTCCGTGGTTAGGACCATCTGTGGTTCAGATGCTGGAATGGCATCCTCTCCTGGAGGTTGCAAAAGGATTGCCACCAGTTGAGGGAATCCACCAGTTGGCTTTAAGTTCACTGGGAGCGAAGACACCACTGGGCTAGGGGCATGACGTGGACTGTTGAGGCCATGTGGCCCAGTAACTGGAGAAAGCAACAAGCCGGTACTGACCAGCGTGTCTGTACCTCTTCTGCCAGCTGCACGAAGTGATGTGTCCTTTCCTTTGGGAGAAGGTCTTGACCTGTAGCGTGTCCAGTAGGGCCCCTATGAACTCCAGATTTTGGGTTGGAGAGAGATGGGACATGGGGCAACTGATGACGAACCCCAGGTGCTGCAGGAGGAAGATTGTTAGCTCTGTGGCCTGGCTGGCTTCAAAGGCCATGCTGTCTCTGATGAGCCAGTCATCCCAATAGGGGAAGACGAAGGCCCCTTGTAGCCGCATGTAGGCGGCCACGACCGCCAGGCACTTTGTAAAAACTCTGGGCGAGGAGGTCAAGCCGAATGGAAGTACCCTGTACTGGTAGTGCTCTCCTCCCACCATGAACCTTAGGTACTATCTATGTGAGGGGTGGATCAGGATGTGGGTATATGCATCCTTTAGGTCTAAGGAGTACAGCCAGTCTCCCTGGTGGAGGTGGGGCAGCAGAGTTCCAAGAGAGCATCTTGAACTTCTCCCTCACCAGAAACTTGTTCAGATTTCACAGCTCTAGTATGAGCCTGAGGCCTCCAGTTCTTTTGGGGAAAAGAAAATACCTGGAGTAGAAACCCTTTCCCCACAATTGTCTGGGTACAGACTTTATCGTCTTGTCCTTGAATAAACCCAGGAGTTCTGACAGGAGCAAGGTCTGGTGGAGGAGAGGCCGCACTGGCTCTCCTGGGAAGAACCCTGGGGGTGTTTGCTGGAACCTGAGGAGATAGCCCTCCTCTACCACCTGCAGGACCCACTGGTCTGTGGTGACCCCGGCCCACCTGTGGGCAAAAAGTGCCAGGTGGCCCCCTGTGGGCTGGGGAGGGTTTCCCGGGGGAGAGGAGGCCCTGCCCGGGGAATCAAAAGCTCCCCCCAGGCTGGGTGGGAGCTGGTGTCTGAGGCTTTTGAAGCTTTGGCTTTCTCAGCCCATGGCCCTGGTTCTTGGGTTGAGGGCCCTGTTGCTATTGCCCCGAGAAAGACTAGTAGTGGCCCTGGTGAAAAACCCCCTTCTTCCTCGGGAAGGGTGGTCTCTTCCCCAATGGCTTCTTCCGGGAGAGGGTTGAGGTTTTCCTCGAGAGCCTTTGCCTGCTCACAACCTCATCCGCCTCGTCGGCCATGAGCTTGCCAAACAAGTTTTCCCCAGTGCAGGGGCCATCAAGAAGTCTTTCTTGCACCCATTGCTCGAGGTCGGAGGTCTGCAAACAGGCCTGGCGCTAGGCCCTGATGCCCGCTGCTGCTACCTGGGCAGCTGATTCAAAGCAGTCATAGGCAGCGCAGGATAGGAACATTGAGCAGTCCCAAATCCCGACGGTCAGGGCTTGGAACCTCCGAAGGGGTTACCCAGTGAGGCCCACAGAAAACCCTACCAGCTATTGGATGAGTCCCTTGAGGTACATACCTATGTACAACTCATAAGACTGTATTCAGCAGCCCAGCATGGATCCCTGGAAGTACTTGCGCCTGAGGACGTCAAGGGCTCTGGCTTCCCTGCCTGGGGGAACAGAAGAGTAGTTCTTCTGGCTTTTGAGTTTGTGCACTGAGGACTCCACGAACATGGAGTTATGTGGGAGCTGGGACTTCTGGAAGCCTGGGCTCTTCTTTATGCGGTAGATAGTGTCGAGGCATCGGCTGACCACCGGCAATGAGGCCAGGGTCTCCAACATCTGCAGGAGCAGCCACTCGAGGATGGGCTGTACCAGCATCGTCAAAGTCTCCTTTGGCAGGGACTCATACTGGAGGATCTCCAGTTCTTCAGTGCGCAGGTCCTCCTCTGACTTTATCAGGATTGAAAGGGTCCCAGCCAAATCCCAGACGAAGTCATGGAAGGCCATGTCCTCGGGCAGGGAATGGCACCGGGATTCCGGAGGAGACTGCTCCAAAGCGACGTCTCTCTGTAGAGAGGTCTCGGAGGAGGCCTCAATGTTGGTCTCCCAGTCAGAGTCAGAGGGCGTCGAGGATACCGAAGATTGAGGCTCCCAAGCCTTGAGGCTGGCCCTGAGGAACCAGGGTCCCCTGGTGGGCTCGGGTCAGTCTCCCGGAAACTGGCAGGGGAGGACCTGACACCTGAGGATCGGGACTGGGACCTCGATTGGTGCCGATGGTTCGGCCGAGACCGGTGGTAATCAGCGCCTGGCTTGACACCTGAGGGACTCCCCCACAGTCGGGGGCCCAGTTGCCGGGGCAGATGATGCAGACAAACCTGATATCATTGCCTGCTGCAAGGCCAGGATAGCAGAGATATTCTGCTCTAGGGCTGCCATCCTGGACTCGATATCAGGAGGCTCTGCAGCTTTCAGCGTGGGCACAGAGGGTCTTGGGCCTGACGCCAGCACCCTCACAAGTGCATCCTCGACGAGAATCACAACCTCGGGGAGCCTCGCACAGTCGCTGCCAGTCTAGAACTCCCTCTTTGAGACCTTAAAGGGGCGCTGCTCGGAGTCGCCCGAGTCCCTCTGCGGGACCTTACCGGGTTTCACCAGTGGAACCTTGACTGGCTTCGAGGATTTTTTATTTTTCTTTACAGAGTTCGGCGTCTTTACAGAGGAGCCACTGCTGCGGGACTCCAAAGATGCCCAGACCTCACAGAATGTGCTCGGCTTAGGGCTCAACGTCGGGGAAGCCAGGGCTGAGTCGGACCGCGGGAATAGCTTCTCCAGCAATTCTGACTTTTTCCTGTTGGAGTCATGACCTGGCACAAGTTGCAGGTGGTACTGTTGTGGTCCAGGCCGAAGCAGTGCAAGCAGCAGTCATGGGTGTCTGTGACAGACATGGCTTGATCGCAGCAGTCGCACTTTTTGAACCCACCGGAAGACATGGTGGGAGACACCCGGCTGGGGTCGATGACCCTCGGGCGCAAACTCCGGTCAAAGCAAGCCTCATCAAAAAGGAAGGGAGAGCAGAGGACGGCACCAACTCAAGCCAAGAAAAGGAACCAATATGCAAACCGGGAATAAACCAACTTTTAAGGATAATTTTTCAAGGATTTTTCTGGGGAAACAGGACAAGTATCTGTTAGGCTCCACGGAAAAAAAGGAGAACGAGCAAGATGGCATCCTTGGGCGGGAAGGGGACCATGCATGTGTGGTAGCATGTCCCAAAGGCTCATATGTGAGGACAGACTTCCTGCTTGTTCCTGGCGAGCACTTGCTACAAATGAGTAACTAAGCTTTTCTCCATGGACAAACAGGAATGAAGTCCTCACGTATGGGACTCCCAAGTACAGGCTATTGAAAACTGAGGAGGCCGAGAAGGCCAACAGGGGCAAATTGAACTAAGAACTGGACAATCAACTATTTACAGCACTGGTAATCCCCAAGGGGGATCACATCTGATTCAGCTTCTTCACCATAAAGTTTCATGAGCATTCATGCACTATGGTCAGTTTAGCTTTTTTTTTTTTTTTTTGATAGCCTGGACGGACAGAAGAGACCTGGGAGGATGGAGTTGGATTCTAATCCCCAAACAAATAATCGGAGTACAGATTGTCAAAGTTGCTGTCAGGTTGGGAATTGCCATCCAGACAGTAGTGAATGCGTGGGCAGAAGCCCAAGTTTCAGAACTGCAGATCTCTTCCATAGAGACCGTGTGCAGTTCGCCACTGACGCAGCCATGGCTCTGACATTGTGCACTGTGACATGACCAACAAGGCTCAGGCCAGCATGGGCATAAGTGAAAGAGATGCACTCTGCCAGCCAAATCAAAAGTGTGTGTTAGGAAACAGCAGCCTCTAATTTGTTGGGGTAAAAAGAGCAAACAGCTGGATGGACTTTCGGTGGACCTCTGCCTGCTCTAGATAGAAGGCCAAAGCTTGCTTGCAGTCCAGCGTGTGCAGTACTGCTTACTGTCTATGGGCGTGCAGCTTCAGAAAGAAAACTGCCAGAACAACTGACTAAGATGGAAAGCCGATACCACCTATGGGAGGAATCGAGGATGGGTGCACAGGACCACTTTGTTATGAAGGAACCTGGTATACATTAGATGAGTCACTAGAGCCTGGAGCTCACTAATATGGTGTGCTGAGGTAAATGCCACCAGGAACAAGACCTTCCAGGTCAAGAACTTCAAAGGGCTGGAGCTGAGTGGCTCAAAAGCAGCTAACATGAGCTGTGCCAGAACCATACTGAGGTTCCCAGTTACCGCCAGAGGCTTGAAGGGAGATTTCAAGTGGAGCAAGCCTCGCAAGAAGTGAACCACTAAAGGCCGAGTCGCTATGGACTTTCCCTCCAAACCGCAATGGTAGGCCTCAAACCCTGACAGCGTTGGACTTGAGACCAGACTCCAAGAGGTGTAGGAGGTCCTCAAAAAGTCTGTCGATTTAATAATTAAAGAGGTTTAGTATCTGTGCTGTGCACCAGGAAGTAAATCTCTTCCATTTGAAAGCATAAGACCTTCTTGTCGAGGCCCTCCTAGAGGCAAACAGAACATCTGTTATGCCATCAGGCAGGTTAATCTCCAACAGGACTAGCCTCTCAACAGTCACACAATGATGGTCAAGGATCTGACACTGCGGTGCAAGAGCCTCCCATCTTCCTGTAATATAAGGTCTGGGGCAGAGCCCAACTGCAGAGGTTCCCACTGGGAGAGTTGAAGCAGAAGGGAAACCATGGTTGCCTGGGCCAATACAGCACAATGATTACACGATGCAAGGTTCCACATTAGGAACCACCACCCCAGAAAAAGATTTAGGCGTCATCGTGGATAACATGTTAAAACCCTCCGCCCACTGTGCAGCGGCGGCCAAGAGACCAAATAGAAAGCAAGGTATCATAAGGAAAGGAATGGAAAATAAAACAAAGGATATTATAATGCCTCTGTATCATATGATAGAGGTCTATAAATTAATGAATGGAGTGGAATGGGAAAACGTAGATCGATTGTTTATGTTATCAGAATACAGAAAGACTAGGGGACATGCAATGAAGCTACAGGGTAAACTATTTAAGACAAATAAGAGAAAGCATAGTTACTCACCTGTAACAGGTGATCTCCGGGAACAGCAGGAATTTAGTCTTCACATATGGGTATCGTCGGTACCGACGGAGCCTGTGCGGGAATGCTCCCCAGCATCCAATTAGAAAGCTTTTTGGAGCATCCCACAGCGCCTGCGTGATGCCTTCCCGCCTTTCCCAACTGCCTCTGTCCAGTTGAGTTTAAAGCTGAGACAAAGAGAGAGAACGGGAAAGGGAAAGACATAGACAGAGAGATACAACTCCTAGGGGAGGTGGGTGGGTTGTGAAGACTAAATTCCTGCTGTTCCTGGAGATCACCTGTTACAGGTGAGTAACTATGCTATCTCCAGGAACAAGCAGGAATGTAGTCTTCACATATGGGGACTCCCTAGCTTTAGATGCCAGGGAGAGAACCCCAGAAGTAGTGTGTCCCTGTGAAAGGGCTCCACTTTCCCTCATGGATCTCTGGCATCCTACCAGGGATGGTGGGTAGGACTTGATTAGGTATGGAACAGGTGTTGGAGAACAGCTTGACCAAAAAAGGCAACCCGGCGGGGGTCCTTGTCCAAGCAGTAATGGGCTGTGAAGGTATGAACCAAGGCCCAAGTGGCTGCTCGACAGATGTCGTCAATAGACACAGAGTGCAGATGAGCCATTGAAGCTGCCGTGGCTCTCACATTGTGAGCTGTGACATGGCCCTCCAGAGGAAGATTCTTAATCCGATAGGCAAACAAAATACACTGTGCAATCCAGCTGGACAGTGTTCTCTTGGAGACTGGAAGTCCCAAATGAGAAGGATCAAAAGCAACAAAGAGTTGAGAGGACTTTCTATGTTGCTGTGTTCTTTGTAAGTAAAAGGCCAAAGCTCTTTTACAGTCCAAAGTATGAAGATTCATTTCTGCATTTGATGCATGAGGCCTTGGAAAAAACACAGGCAGGTAGAACGCTTGGTTCAGATGAAAAGGAGAGACCACCTTTGGCATAAAGTGTGGATGAGTCCTAAGGACTACCTTGTCATGATGGAACCTTGTATAAGGAGGATCAGCCACTAGTGCCTGCAACTCACTGATGCGACGTGCTGATATGATTGCAATGAGGAAGATAACTTTCCAGGAAAGGAACTTCAACGAGGTAGTAGCTAAGGGTTCGAAAGGTGGCTTCATGAGCTGGCCAAGAACCAGGTTTAAGTCCCATGCCACCAGTGGTGGCTTAATGGGAGGCTTAATTAGAAGGCGGCCTCTCATAAATCTTGCTATAAGAGGATGGGAGGAAATAGGTTGTCCATTTAAAGGCTTGAAAGAAGCTGCAATAGCACTCAAATGGACTCTTACTGAGTTAGTCTTAAGTCCTGCATTGGATAAATGAAGGAGATACTCCAGTAATGATTCCAGAGGTATTGCAAGGGGGCTAAGACCCTTCTGCGAGCACCATATGGTAAACCTTTTCCACTTGAAAGCATAAGAGCGTCTTGTGGAAGGTTTTCTGGAAGCATAAAGGATATCCTTTACTTGCTGAGAAAGGTTAAGATCATGAAGATCTAGGCCTTCAGCAACCAAGCCCTGAGATGCAGAGACTGGTGATTGGGATGCCATAACATTCCATTCTCCTGAGACAGGAGATCTGGAGCAGACCCTAACTCCAGAGAGGGAGCTTGAGAGCGATGTAGAAGCAGAGGGTACCACACTTGCTGTGGCCAATGTGGAGCTATGAGAATCATACGGCCTCTGTCTCTCTGAAGCTTGAACAGGGTTTTGGGAATTAGGGGAATAGGTGGAAAGGCATAAAGGAAGTCTTGACCCCAATGAAGGAGGAAAGCATCTCTGGCCTGAGAGCCTTGAGCCGGAATTCTGGAACAGAACCAGGGAAGTTTGGCATTCAACAGACTTGCAAAGAGGTCTATATCTGGGGTTCCCCAAATTTGAAAAGTCTTGGTTACCTGGTCCGCATGTAGAGACCATTCGTGTGGAAGCAGAACTCGACTGAGTCTGTCTGCCCAAGAGTTTTGGATGCCTGGAAGATACACTGCCAGGAGATGAATCTGATGCTCTCTGGCGAGGGCCCATAATCGCAAAGCTACGTTGCAAAGCAACAGAGAGCCTGTTCCTCCCTGCTTGTTCACGTAGAACATGGCTACTTGATTGTCCGTATGAATGAGGACTGTCTTGTAGCTGAGCAAGGTGTGGAAAACTCGAAGAGCAAGGAAGATTGCTCTGAGCTCTAAGAGATTGATGTGTAGATGAGTCTCCTGTGGAGTCCAAGTGCCTTGAGTGGAGAGGTCTTACAGATGAGCTCCCCATCCCATTGGTGAAGCATGTTGTGAGAGTTGCCTGGGGTAAAGGTTGTTGAAAAGGGGACCCCATCAACAGGTTTTGAGTGGACTGCCACCATTGGAGGGACAAAATAAGGCGATTTGTGTTTGCTATTTTGTCTGACAGGCACTCTGATGCCTGGGCCAATTGAGTGGATAAAGTCCACTGGGCTGCTCTCATATGGAGGCGAGCATAAGGAACCACATGCACAGTAGATGCCATGTGGCCTAGTAGTTGTAACATTTCTCGAGCAGTGAGATGAGGCTTTAGCACTGCTTGAGAAGCTAACTGCACCATGCGAAAGCACCAAGCTGAGGCAGATAGGCCCTTGCTTTTCTGGTATCCAGCAAAGCTCCTATGAACTCTAGAGACTGAGTGGAAGTTAGGCTGGATTTTGGGATGTTTATGACCAGACCCAAATACTGAAGGATACGCATTGTGCAAGATAGAGAAATTCTGGCCTCTGACTCTGATGGGGCTCGAATGAGCCAGTCGTCTAAGTAGGGGAAGACGAATATTCCTAGAGTGCAAAGAAATGCTGCTACCACAGCCATGCATTTCGTAAACACCCTGTATTGGTAGTGCTTTCCTTGAAAAAGGAACCAAAGGAACTTTCTGTGAGTTGGATGGATGAGAACATGAGTGTATGCATACTTGAGATCTAGAGAACAAAGCCAATCCTGACTCTGAAGGTATGGCAGCAAAGTTCCCAGAGAAATCATCTTGAATTTCTCTTTGAACAGAAATTTGTTCAATTCTCTTGAGGTCTGAAATAGGTCTGTGTCTCCCAGTTTTCTTTGGGATAAGAAAATAGGGGGCGTAAAACCCTGTACTCTGTTGAGAAATGGGTACCTCTTCTATTGCCCCTTGGGCAAGTAGTGACCTCTTGATGTAACAGGTTGATGAGAAGTGTCTGAGAATTGAACTGTCTTACCATTGTGGGAGGGGGCATGCAGAGAAAGTGAAGCTTGCACCCCTCTTTTATAATGGAGAGTGTCCAATGTTCTGCTGTTATCTGCCCCCATCTGGGGGCAAAGTGACACAACCTTCCTGGAATGGTGGAAGGCTCTGGTCCGTTGAGAGCCAGGAAGGCTAGGTTCTCTAGATGGAAGTCAAAGGCCTTGTGGAGGCTGAGACTGCTGAGACGGTTGAGGCTTAGCAGTCTTTGCTTTCCTTTGTTTAGGTGGTTGCTGACTCTTTCGAGCAGGTTGACCTGCAGAACGTCCCTGCTGGGAATAAGAGGGATAAAACCTCTTATTTTTGGAGAAGAATGGTTTCTTGAAAGATTTCTTCCTTGCAGGATCAGCTGTGGCTTTGGATAATCTATCCAAAGTGGAGTTGTCAGCATCCAACTCATTGGTTTTCTCTTGCCAATTTTTGCCGAATAGATTCTCACCTGTACAAGGGATATTGCCCAGTTTGTCCTGCACCCAGAGCTCCAAATCGGATGCCTGGAGCCAGGCAATTCTACGTGCACCTATGGCAATGGCAGAGGTTCTGCTTATGCACTCAAAACAGTCCAAAGCTGCACGATTGACAAACTTAGAAACATCCTGGGTATGTTTAACCAGTGTGAGAAAATCCTGCCTCTTATCATCAGGAAGAAGAGGACTCAAAACCTCTAAATCTCCTGTGACTTCTCTAAGGAACATTCCCATATATAAAATATAGGAACTGATCCTGGCAGAAAGCATGGAAGCCTGGAAAGTACGATGTCCAAAGGCATCCAAAGTTCGACACTCACGTCCTGGAGGATTAGAGGCATGCCTCTTTGCACTTCTGATCCTTCTCATAGCTGATTCCACTACAATAGACTGGTGAGGAAGCTGAGTTTTCTGGAAGCCAGGACACGGAGGAACTCGATACATGGTATCCAGTCTATGAGAGTGAGGAGAGGTGGTAAGAGGTGTTTCCCACATTCTCAACATGAGATCATGTAAAATCTCATGGATAGGCAAAGTAGCTGCCTCCTTAGGAGCCTTGGGATATTGTAGAATCTCCAACTCCTTTGCCCTGGGCTCTGTTTCAGGAGCCACAGTAATGGACAGACCTCGAGCCACCTCCCTGATAAAATCCTGAAAGGAGATATCTTTTGGAGGAGACATCCTGCGTTTAGGAGAGGAAGGCTCCTCCGGGAGAAGTACTCCGGTACCGACGGAGCTGTCAAAATTCTCAGACTCCTCCGAGGATTCAAAGTACCTCCTGTCACGATGCTCTTGTAGAGCACGATACCCGTACCGACCGAAGTCGGTGCCGGGGGGAATCGGTACCAGTGTATCGGTACCGGAAGGCATAGCATGACTGGGTGCCGGCAATGCAGACACCGATGTCGATGCTTTCGGTACCGGTTGAACTATCTGACGCGGTTCCAAGGGTGTCAATGCCGCAAGGAGAGCCGCCAAACTGCGTTCAATGGCCAGGAACCTCTTGTCTATCGACGCTGCACGATGCCTGGGTATCGGTACCGGAGAAAGCAGCCGGTACCCCAGAGCATGGCATCAGTAGTTCTGCTGAGGTTGAGGCCTCGAGAACATCCTGAAGCCCTGATAATGCTTTGGAAGCCAAAGCCTCCCGCCGGGGCAATTTTGCCGGTACAAAACCCTCAAGGGCAACGCCAGAGGCATCTCGATGCTTGGAAGCATAGTTACTCACCTGTAACAGGTGATCTCCGGGAACAGCAGGAATTTAATCTTCACATATGAGTACGTAGGTACCGACGGAGCCTGCGCGGGAACGCTTCCCAGCGTCCAATAGAAAGCTTTTGGGAGCATCCCACAGCGCCTGCGTGCTGCCTTCCCACCTTTCCCAACTGCCTCTCTCCAGTTGAGTTTTAAAGCTGAGACAAAGAGAGAGAGAGGGAAAGGGAAAGAGATAGAAGAGATACAACTCCTAGGGGAGGTGGGTGGGTTGTGAAGACCAAATTCCTGCTGTTCCCGGAGAACACCTGTTACAGGTGAGTAACTATGCTATCTCCAGGAACAAGCAGGAATGTAGTCATCACATATGGGGACTCCCTAGCTTTCGATGCCAGGGAGAGACCCCAGAAGTTGTGTGTCCCTGAACCAGGGCTCCACTTCCCCCCATGGATCTCTGGCATCCACCAGGGTTGGCGGGTAGGAGTTGATTAGGTATGGAACAGGTGTTGAAGAACAGCCTGACCAAACAAGGCATCCCGGCAGGAGTCCTTGTCCAAGCAGTAATGGGCTGTAAAGGTATGAACCGAGGCCCAGGTGGCTGCTCGGCAGATGTCGTCGATAGACACAGAGTGCAGATGAGCCACTGACGCTGCCATGGCTCTCACATTGTGAGCTGTGACATGGCCCTCCAGAGGAAGATTCTTACTCTGATAGGTAAAGGCAATACACTGAGCAATCCAGTTAGATAGTGTTCTTTTGGAGACTGGAAGTCCCAAATGAGAAGTATCAAAAGCAACAAAGAGTTGGGAGAACTTTCTATGTTGCTGTGTTCTTTGTAAGTAAAAAGCTGGAGCTCTTCTACAGTCCCAAAGTATGAAGGTTCCTTTCTGCATTTGATGCATGAGGCCTTGGAAAGAACACAGGTAGGCAGACCGCTTGGTTTAGATGAAAAGGCGAAACCATCTTTGGCATAAAGTGTGGATGAGTCCTATGGACTACCTTGTCATGATGGAACCTTGTATAAGGTGGATTACCTACTAGTGCTTGCAACTCACTGATGCGACGTGCAGACGTGATTGCAATGAGAAAGATAACTTTCCAAGAAAGGAATTTCAAGTAGGTAGTAGCTAAAGGTTCAAAAGGTGGCTTCATGAGCTGCCCAAGAACCAGGTTTAAGTCCCATGCCACCGGTGGTGGCCTAATGGGAGGCTTAGTTAGAAGAAGGCCTCTCATAACTCTTGCTATAAGGGGATGAGAGAAAATAGGCTGTCCATTTAGAGGCTTAAAGGAAGCTGCAATAGTACTCAAATGGACTCTTACTGAGTTAGTCTTAAGTCCTGCACTGGATAAATGAAGGAGATACTCCAGCAATGATTCCAGAGGCATCGCAAGGGGGTTAAGACCCTTTTGCGAACACCATATGGTAAACCTTTACAACTTGAAAGCATAAGAGCATCTTGTGGAAGGTTTCCTGGAAGCAAAAAGAATATCTTTTACTTGCTGAGGGAGATTAAGATCATGGAGATCTAGGCCTTCAGCAACCAAGCCCTGAGATGCAGAGACTGGGGATTGGGATGCCATAACATTCCGTCCTCCTGAGATAGGAGATCTGGAGCAGACCCTAACTCCAGGGAGGGAGCTTGAGAGAGATGTAGAAGCAGAGGGTACCACACTTGCCGTAGCCAATGTGGAGCTATGAGAATCATATGGCCTTTGTCTCTCTGAAGCTTGAACAGGGTTTTGGGAATTAGGGGAATGGGTGGAAAGGCATACAGGAAGTCTTGACCCCAGTAAAGGAGGAAAGCATCCCTGGCCTGAGCCCCCTGAGCCGGAATTCTGGAACAGAACCGGGGAAGTTTGGCATTCAACGGAATTGCAAAGAGGTCTTTGTCCGGAGTTCCCCAAGTTTGAAAAATCTTGGCTACCTGGTCTGCATGTAGAGACCATTCGTGTGGAAGCAAAACTCGACTGAGTCTGTCTGCCCAAGAGTTTTGGATGCCTGGAAGATACACTGCCAGGAGATGAATCTGATGCTCTCTGGCGAGGGCCCATAGTCGCAAAGCTTTGTTGCAAAGTGACAGAGAGCCTGTTCATCCCTGCTTGTTCACGTAGAACATTGCTACTTGATTGTCCGTATGAATGAGGACTGTCTTGTAGCTGAGCAGGGTGTGGAACACTCGAAGAGCAAGGAAGATTGCTCTGAGCTTCAAGAGATTGATATGTAGATGAGTCTCCTGTGGAGACTAGGTGCCTTGGGTGGAGAGGTCTTGCAGATGAGCTCCCCAACCCATAGGAGAAGCATCTGTTGTGAGAGAGTTGCTTGGGGTAAGGGTTGTTGAAACAGGGACCCCAGCAACAGGTTTTGAGTAGACTTCCACCACTGGAGGGACAAAATAAGACGACTTGTGTTTTCTATTTTGTCTGACAGGCATCCTGATGCCTGGGTCCATTGAGTGGATAAAGTCCACTGGGCTGCTCTCATATGGAGGCGGGCATAGGGAACCACATGCACAGTGGATGCCATGTGGCTTAGTAGTTGTAGCATTTCTCGGGCAATGAGATGAGGCTTTAGCACTGCTTGAGAAGCTAACTGCATCATGCGAAGGCAACGGGCCTGGGAGAGATAGGCCCTTGCTTTTCTGGTATCCAGCAAAGCTCCTATGAACTCTAGACACTGAGTGGGAGTTAGATTGGATTTTGGGATGTTTATTACCAGACCCAAATACTGAAGGATATGCATTGTGCAGGATAGAGAAGTCCTGGCCTCTGACTCTGTTGGGGCTCGAATGAGCCAGTCGTCTAAATAGGGGAAGATGAATATCCCTAGATTGCGGAGAAATGTTGCTACCACAGCCATGCATTTCGTGAACACTCTTGGTGCTGAGGCCAGGCCAAAAGGAAGCACCCTGTATTGGTAGTGCTTTCCTTGAAAAAGGAACTGAAGGAACCTTCTTTGAGTTGAATGGATGAGAACATAGGTGTACGCATCCTTAAGATCTAGAGAACAAAGCCAATCCTGACTCTGAAGGTATGGGAGTAGAGTTCCGAGAGAAATCATCTTGAATTTCTCTTTGACCAGGAATTTGTTCTATTCTCTGAGGTCCAAGACAGGTCTGTATCCCCCTGTTTTCTTTGGGATAAGGAAATAGGGGGAGTAAAACCCTGTACCCTGCTGATGGATGGGTACTTCTTCTATTGCCCCTTGGGCAACAAGCATAGTGACCTCCTGACCTAACAGGTTGATAAGAGGTCGGAGAATTGAACTGCCTTATCATTGTGGGAGGGGGCATGCTCAAAAAATGGAGCTTGTACCCCTCTTTTATGATGGAGAGTGTCCAATGCTCTGCTGTTATCTGCCCCTATCTGGGGGCAAAGTGACACAACCTTCCTGGAATGGTGGAAGGCTCTGGTCCAATGAGAGCCAGGAAGGCTAAGTTCTCTAGCTGAAAGTCAAAGGCCTTGTGGAGGCTGAGACTGCTGGGACAGTTGAGGCTTAGCAATCTTTGCCTTTCTTTGTTTGGGTGGTTGCTCACCTTTCCTGACAAGCTGACCTGCAGAGCGTCCCTGCTGAAAATAAGCAGGATAATACTTTTTCTTTTTAGAAAAGAATGGTTTCTTAAAAGATTTCTTTCTTGCAGGATCAGCTGTGGACTTGGACAATCTATCCAAGGTGGAGTTGTCAGCATCCAACTCATTGGCCTTTTCTTGCCAATCTTTACCAAACAGGTTCTCACCAGTTCAAGGAATATTTCCCAGTTTGTCTTTATTTATTTATTTATTTTATTTACATTCTCTTATATACCGCACTATTCGGCATCAGCGCGGTTTACATGGAACAAAATGCTCAGTACAAATAACATGTATGAGTTTAAGGATAACAGGGAACAAAAACTTGGATAACAGGGGGTAACTATTTACAAAACTTACTACATGGAGAAAACACAATCCACGTCATGGGTTTGAGTGCACCCAGTCTTGCACCCAGAGCTCCAGATCAGATGCCTAGAGCCAAGCAATTCTACGTGCACCTATGGCAATGGCAGAGATTCTGCTTATGCACTCAAAGCAGTCAAAAGCCGCAGGTTGACAAATTTATAAACATCTTGGGCATGTTTGACCAATGTGAGAAAATCCTGTCTTCTATCCTCAGGAAGAAGAGGACTCAAAGCCTCTAAATCACCTGTGACTTCCTTCAGGAACATTCCCATATATAGACTATAGGAACTGATCCTGGCAGAAAGCATGGAAGCTTGGAAGACTCGACGTCCAAAGCATCCAAAGTTCTGCACTCACGTCCTGGAGGATTAGAGGCATGCCTCTTTGCACTCTTGATCCTTCTCATAGCTGATTCCACTACAATAGAGTGGTGAGGAAGCTGATTTTTTTGGAACCCAGGACAAGGAGGGACTTGATACAGAGTATCCAGTCTACAAGAATGAGGAGAGGTGGTAAGAGGTGTCTCCTACATTCTCAACATGAGATCATGCAAGATCTCATGGATGGGCAAGGTAGCTGCCTCTTTAGGAGTTTTAGGATATTGTAAAATTTCCAACTCCTTTGCTCTGGGCTCTGTTTCAGGAGCCACAGTAATGGACAGACCCCGAGCCACCTCTCTGATGAAATCCTGAAAGGAAATGTCCTCTGGAGGAGACATCCTGCGTTTAGGGGAGGAAGGCTCCTCTGGGAGAAGTATCCCCGCATCGACAGAACTGTCAGAATCTTCAGATTCCTCTGAGGACTCGAAGTACCTTCTGCCCGGATGCTCTTGAAGAGCCCGATACCCGTACCGACCAAAGTCGGTACCGAGGGGAATCGGTACCGGTGTAACGGTACCGAGGGGAATCGGTACCGGTGTAACGGTACCGGAAGGCATCGCATGACTGGGTACCGGCAAAGCGGACGCCGATGTCAATGCTGTCAGTACCGGTACCGATACCGGTGCCTGAGTCATTGCCGGTACCGGTTGAACTGTCTGACATGGTTCCGAGGGTGTCGATGCCGCAAGGAGAGCCGCCAGACTGCGTTCAATAGCCAGAACCCTCTGGTCTATCGACACTGACGATGCCTGGATGTCGGTACCGGAGAAGACCGCCGGTACCCCAGAGCATGGCACCAGTAGTTCTGCCGAGGTCAAGGCCTCGAGAACATCTTGGAGCCCAGATAATGCTTTGGAAGCCGAAGCCTCCCGCCGGGGCAATCTTGCCGGTGCAGAATCCTCAAGGGCAATGCCAGAGGCATCTCGATGCTTAGAAGGAGATCTACCCTTTGAGGACCGGCTGGACTTATGTTTAGTTACCTGAGATCCACGGGAGGAAGACGAAGCCCTGGAAGATGTCGATGCCACCGAAGCTGCATCAGAGGGAAACAGGGTACTGAGCTTGGCGGCTCGGTTCTGTCAACCTCTCTTGTACATCATAGCACAGGCCATACACTCCGAGATGGAATGGTCAGGACCTAAACATTTCAGATACCACTCATGGGTGTCGGTGACGGTACCGCCACACTTGGTGCACTTTTTAAAACCCGAGGAGGGTTTTTCCATTATGGAAAAAATCTTGGGCCTAAGGCCCAAAATGGCGCGTGCACCTGGAAAAGAAAAGTACTAAGAATTTTTTTTTTTTTTTTTTAAGAAAAGAAAGAAAGAAAAACCGGCGGTACCGGTAGAGCGTCGAGGAAGGCAGACGCGACCACAAAAAAGAAGGAAAATTTTCTGCGGTGACAGGAACACGACCTGCTGGCTCCGCGGAAAACAAAGAACTGGAGAGAGGCAGTTGGGAAGGCGGGAAGGCAGCACGCAGGCGCTGTGGGATGCTCCCAAAAGCTTTCTATTGGACGCTGGGGAGCATTCCCGCGCAGGCTCCGTCGGTATCGACGTACCCATATGTGAGGACTACATTCCTGCTTGTTCCTAGAGATTCATGGGTACAAGGGATGCCAAGACACTGGGTGAAACATTGATGGGTTGGGTCTGGGTTGTAGATTGAGGAGATAGAAATTACACTTACCTGGTAATTGTAGTTCCTGGAGGGTCCAGTTTAGTCCTCCACATCCGGGTAGTGCACCTCCTCCTGCAGCCTGGACCAATGAGAATCTTCCTATGCCAGGATGTATGCTGCTGGAGCTCCCATCAGCCCCCAGTGAACTAGTAACAAAGCAGACTTAAAGACGCAACACAGGAGATAAGTAGAAATATCAAACCAGAACGAAATTTAATCCCCGTATGTGTTAATCGACCCCCTCCCCAAACGAGGAAGCCCGAACTCTGCACACTGCCTCTGAGTCCACCCGCAGAAAGAGGCAGGCATAATCCCAGCCACATGAATGGAATAGCTGGAAAAAAGAAAGTAGAAGCGAGCCCCGGACACGGAAAAATGAAGATATATTCTGAGACAATTCCGCGCCGTCCACAGTAAGCGCGCCGCCCCAAACAAAACAGACACATGGGAGGGAAGGAGGACTAAACTGGACCCTCCAGGAACTACAATTACCAGGTAAGTGTAATTTCTATTTCCTGAGCGGTCCTCCAGTTTAGTCCTCCACATCTGGGATGTAACAAAGCAGTCAACACCGGGCGGGACCTTGCCAACCGGCGCGCAACACTGCCGAACCAAAACAAGAATCCCGAGCGGCGAGCACATCCAACCGGTAGTGCTTACTGAAGGTATGAAGAGACGACCAAGTCGCCGCCCTACAAATGTCCACAGGCGGAACAAGACTATGCTCTGCCCAGGACGTCGCCTGTGCTCTAGTAGAGTGGGCCCTCAAACCCAACGGAACCGGCCGCTGCTGTAAAATGTACGCTGAGGCAATCGCCTCCTTAATCCACCGAGCGATGGACGCCTTTGCCGCTGCTTCACCTTTGCGTGCCCCGCCAAAAAGCACAAACAACCGATCGGTCTTACGGAACGCCTCCGACACCTTTAAGTATCGACGAAGCACTCGCCGAACATCCAGGCAATGCAACCCATCGTCCGTAGCACCTGCCGCTGCTGATTTAAGGACCGGAAGGAAAACGGGCTGATTCAAATGAAAGGGCGACACAACCTTAGGTAAAAAGGAGGGAACGGGCCGAAGAACTACTCGATCCCTAGAGATAGACAAGAACGGTTCCCTACACGAAAGCGCCTGCAATTCGGAAATGCGCCGCACCGAACAAATCGCCACCAGAAAGACCGTATTCAGGGTCAGATCCTTGATAGACGCCTGCCGAAGGGGCTCAAAGGGTTTGCGAACCAAAGCCTGTAAGACTAGATTCAAATCCCACGAAGGGACTGACACCCTGCGCGAAGGCCGCAACCTGAAGACCGCCTTAAGAAAACGTTGGACATCCAAATGCGCCCCTAGGGGAATTCCCAGAACCTTGCCCCTGTAGCATGCGAGCGCCGCCAACTGCACCTTCAGAGAACTGGCCGCTAAACCTTTGTCAAATCCATCCTGCAGAAAGCTGAGAACCACCGACACCGAAGCAGTTGCTGCGCGAACCCCACGCCGCGAACACCAGTCCTCAAAAATCCTCCACACTCGCACATACGCGAGCGAAGTGGAAGGCTTCCGCGCCCGAAAGAGAGTGGCAATAACCTCTGGGGAATAACCCTTTTTTCTCAACCGAGCCCTCTCAATGGCCAAACCGTAAGCGAGAACCGATCCACCTGAGGTATCCGCAGCGGACCCTGGAGCAGTAGATCCGGTAACGGAGGCAGACTCCAAGGCACCCCGTCGCGTAACCGAACTAGATCGGCATACCACGGTCTCCTGGGCCAATCCGCAGCCACCAGTAAAACCTGCCCCCCGTGTGCCTCGATGCGTTGCACGACACAACCGATCAGCGCCCAAGGGGGGAAGACATAAAGAAGACCGCCCTCCGGCCACGGCTGAATTAGCGCGTCGATGCCCTCGGACATGCGTTCTCTCCGCTGCTGAAGAACCGCCCTGTCTTTGCCGACTGAAAGGTGGCCATGAGGTCCATAATCGGAGTCCCCCATTTGTGAACTATCTGCGCGAAGATCTGCGGGTGCAACTCCCACTCCCCGGGGTCGATCTGCACTCTGTTGAGAAAATCCGCCATCACATTGTCTTTTCCCGCGATATGCGCCGCCGAAATAGCCGGCAGACGGGCCTCCACCCAACCGAACAAGGCCTCTGCCTCGCTTTCCATGGCAATACTTCCGGTGCCGCCCTGGCGGTTGATGTAAGCCACCGTCGCCGAGTTGTCCGAGAGAACTCACACCGCCTGCCCTCTCACCAACGTCTCGAGGGCTTGCAGCGCGAACCGCACCGCTGGAAGCTTGAGTCGGTTGATCGACCAAGAAGCCGCCAGAGGGGACCACTTCCCCTGCGCGTACCGACCCTCGCAGTGGGCTCCCCAGCCCAACAGACTCGCATCCGTGATGAACAGGATCCAAGTGGGCTGCTCCAGGGGAAGACCCATTCGAAGGTTCTTTGAGCAGAGCCACCACCGGAGAGACCGACGGACCGACAGCGGACAAGGCAACCGTCTGTTCAACGAGTCCGACTGGTTCGACCAGCGACGTAACAGGGCTCTCTGAAGTGGCCGCATATGAAACCGGGCCCACGGAACTACCTCCAACGTCGCCGCCATAGTGCCCAACAGCCGCAGGTACCACCACGCTGACGATGCGGGAATCCTCAAGAATGAACGCACTAGGCCCTGCAAGGCCTGGACGCGGAGCTCCGGCAAGCACACCAAGCCGCTCGCCGTGTCGAAATGAACCCCGAGGTACTCGAGGGATTGCGTGGGCCCCAAATGACTCTTTGTCGTTGACCACCCAGCCGAGAGACCGCAGCAAAACCACTACTCTGTCCGTAACCTGCACACTCTCTTCTGCGGACTTCGCACGAATCAACCAGTCGTCGAGGTAAGGGTGGACTAAGATACCGTCCTTGCGCAAGGCTGCCGCCACCACCACCATGACCTTTGTGAAGGTGTGCGGGGCTGTGGCCAGACCGAACGGCATAGCCCGAAACTGAAAGTGACCCCACGGGAACGCGAACCTCAGGAACTTTTGATGTACCGCTCGGATGGGAATGTGTAAATAGGCCTCCGAGAGATCGAGAGAGGTCAGAAACTCCCCTTGACGTACCGCCACAATGACGGACCGTAAGGTCTCCATCCGGAAATGCGGCACCCGGAGAGAACGATTCACGCCCTTGAGATCTAGAATCGGACGGAGCGAACCATCTTTCTTTGGCACCACAAAATAAATGGAGTAGCGACCGATGCCGCGTTCGGAAGGAGGAACCGGAATTACCGCTCCCAAATCTAGGAGTCGACGTAACGTCACCCGAATGGCCCGCTCCTTCTGTTCGCCTTTGCTGGGAGAAAGGACAAAGGAATCTGGAAGCGGACAAGCGAACTCCAGCGCATAACCTTCTCTGATTATCTCGAGCACCCACTGATCTGAGGTTATTTGGGCCCAGGAAGGAAGAAAGTCCCTTAAGCGACCCCCGATGACTTGACTTCCCTCCGGAGCCCGCCTCGCTTCATTGCGGCTTTCGACCAAAGGAAGAGGAGGTAGAGGAGGATGCCGCAGAGAAGCCTCTGCCGGCTCCTCGAAAACCTCGAAACCCTTGTGATCTGGAACTATACCGGCCGCGCTGGGAACCCCAAAGGTGGGAAGAACGAAATCTGTGAAAGTCCCGAAACTGACCCCGTGTCGACAGCACGTTTCTACCCAGCTTAGGCTTATCCTCGGGCAGCCTACCGCCCTTGGACTCTCCGAGGTCTTTTACCAATTTATCCAGATCGTCTCCGAACAACAATTTGCCCTTAAAGGGAAGCTTATTGAGGCGGGACTTAGAAGATCCATCGGCCGCCCAATTCCGTAACCATAGACCTGCGCGCCGCCACCAAAGACGCCATGCTATTCGCTAACGTTCTAATCAAATCATAATGCACATCCGCCAAATACGCCGAGCCAGACTCCAGACGAGTCACCTCTAGTAAGCCGTGTTTATCCAAGCCGGAAGCTTGCCGCAAGCGCTGAGCCCATCTCAAGCAGGCCCTAGCCACCCAAGCACCACAAATGGAAGCCTGCAACGATAAGGCATTGGTCTCAAAGGCCTGTTTTAACAAACCATCCCACCTTTTTGTCTTGCGCGTCCTTTAAAGCCGCACTGCCTTCAACAGGAATGGTGGTCTTCTTGGTTACCGCCAAGACCACGGCGTCCACTCGCAGCGACTTAAACCTGTCCTTGTCCTTATCCGCTAATGGATACAGGCGGTTCATAGTCTGAATTCCCTTCAATCCGGACTCAGGTTGATCCCACTCAGTTTGAATCATCTGCTCCACCAAATGGTGCACCGGAAATACCACCCGAGACTCTCACACCGCTTGAATGAGAGGATCCTCCAACCCGTCCTCTTCAACAGGACGAGGTGCCGCCAGATTGAGTGCATAGAGAGACTCCGTAATCAAAAGGTACCAGCTCTTCTTTACGGAACACGCGAATGATCCGGGCTTGATCCTCTGGCTCGGGGATTTCTCCGTCTTCCAGCTCCTCAATACCCCCATCGGGATCTACATCTGTATCAGGATCTTGCCAACCCAAGTCGTCCTGATCCAGAGCCATGGACCTAAGGCACTTGGCGGCAGGCTGGCCATCCTGCCTGGGCTCCTCAGCCTTCAAGGCGGACAGGGGCGACGGCCAGGCATCTGGCAACTTGCCCGAGCGCCCCAAACGAAAAGCCTGGTGCATAAAGAAGAACAAAGTCAGGGGAAAAATCCGCGAAGGAAGACTCTGCTGTTGCACTCGGCCACGCGCCCACCCGCCCTGAAGGGGGGACCGCAGAACAAGATGCAAGAGTACCAGGAGAGGGATCTCCCTCCGCCTGAACAGCCGGGCTTCCCAGGTCTGACAGCTCCTTATGCTCCATTTGTTGCTCTAAACCGGTGGGAACAGAGGCGCAGCTCCTGCAAAGCGCAGAGTCAGCCACCGCCCCTCTGTGGGAACCACAGATAACACACTGTGGTCTAGTAGCCATGCAGGCCCAGCAGCCTCCACAGCGAAAGGGGTCTGGTCTACCCTCAAATGAAAAAAGCCAGGAAAGAAAAAATCCCCTCTTCCTTGTGGTTTTTTTTTTTTTTTTTTTAAAGTGTTTCAACAAACAACCAGGACTGGGAACTCAGGTGCCCCCAAGCAAAAACGCCAGGCCAAAACCGCGAAAAGCGCAGAGGGAACCCGCTGCACAACTTCTCAATTTGGGCGGGAAAAATGGAGCGAGAAAATGGCCGCCGGCACAATCAAGCCGGCGAGAAAAAAATGGCGCGAAAATGAAACCAAAGAGAAATCAAAGAAATCAAAAGAAAGAAATCAACGAAACGACCCGCAAAGCCCAAAATATCCAAAACTCACCGCACTGTCATGGAAGCGCCGGCAGATGACCCGCCGCTCGAATCTTGAGCGAGGGCGCGCTACCGCTCCGGACTGCCACTCAAGTCAAGAAAAGCAGGGCGGTTCGCGAAAGGGAAGCCAGTATACCGTTCAGAGGCTTACCGGACCCAGGCTGTCAAGGCAGATCTCTCCTCCGTACAATCCAGGAGGAGAGAGCTGTCCTGGACTGCAAAAGACAGCTCAGTAGCAAAGGCAGAGGGGCTGTGCAGACCCGGCTCCTCGATCGCCGCCTGCTAGATCTTTTTTTTTTTGTGTGTGTTTTTTAAAGCTACAGCTACCTATTAAACAAATTAAAGAAAAAAACAGGAGTGAGAAAGAAAAAGTCACCAAAAACTCCCTCTAGTGTTGCCTCTAGCTGTCCCTAAGTGTGCCTAACACCAGGCACACACGTCCTCCAGCTGCAAGGAGACTGGACACACTGGGGGCTGATGGGAGCTCCAGCAGCATACATCCTGGCATAGGAAGATTCTCATTGGTCCAGTCTCCAGGCTGCAGGAGGAGGTGCACTACCCGGATGTGGAGGACTAAACTGGAGGACCGCTCCGCGGAAAACGAAGAACTGGAGAGAGGCAGTTGGGAAAGGCGGGAAGGCAGCACGCAGGCGCTGTGGGATGCTCCCAAAAGCTTTCTATTGGACGCTGGGGAGCGTTCCCGCGCAGGCTCCGTCGGTACCGACGTACCCATATGTGAGGACTACATTCCTGCTTGTTCCTGGAGATTCATGGGTACAAGGGATGCCAAGACACTGGGTGAAACATTGATGGGTTGGGTCTGGGTTGTAGATTGAGGAGCTGGGTCAAAGGCCAAAGCTCCAGTGGCTAGCAGAGGAAGAAGCAGCAGCAGCAATAACTAGCACCAAGTGGTAGTAGAGAAAGACCTGTCTAAAGACAGGGGGCCATCAGTTAATGGAAAAACCCAAGGAGCTGTGGACATTTCGCTCTGATTTTCTTCAGCTTCCTGACCTTTGGAGAGGTATACTAAGGACTGCTTGTTCAGTGAGGAAAGCAATTGCATTTAACACAAGAAGTTCAATAATGGAAGTCTCATAAGGTGGATAATTTGCTGGAATATATCTCACTGAAGGGCCCAAAGAATGGTAGCAGAAAGGAGAGGGAGTCCAAGTTCTCACAGGAAAAGGGAGTTATCTACTCATTATCCAGGGCCACTAGATCATCAATCTATCCCTGATCGCAATATAAAATTTTATATAAAGGGGAAAATAAATCATCTTTATTGTTACAGTATAAGAACAAGCAAAGTACGACAAGGGCAGCCCGTCCCCCCCACCCCTAAAAAAATAAATAGGATATGAGAAGTCCTTTGAATTCCTGCATTGACAGTAGGAGTCAGGAACTGGTTAAAAAAAAGAACCATAACTTATAACTTGCTTTGGTAGAACACAAATAAAATAAGAAAAATGCAACACTGTCCTCTGTGGTATTATCTTGGAATCCCTTTTGCTTTTTCTTCTAGAGACAAGCAAAGTATAATAGAGACCTATTGAACTACTGCTTTGACCATTCTTTAATGCACACATCTCCCAACCCATAAAACTGCAAGCTGGATAACAAAAATCTTGCCGTTTTACTAAAACATATTCCTATTGTCCATTAGGCTAAATCACCTAGGATGGCTTTTTTTTTCTTTTGGAGAGAAAACACCATTTTAGTTTTATTTCTGAGCTTGGAAACATTAGTTGTGACAACGGAACTCCTTAGAGGTTTTGTCTTACCAGGGCCATGTGCAACGTTCCCTTTAATGGATGCTAGGCTGTGGATATTTATTCCATGGCTGGGACTTGTACTAGCACCAGCGAAGGGTCGAGGGCTGCCAGGATAACTGTCCTGAGACTTTGGGCTTCGTCCTCCCAGACAACGCACTTCACTATCTGTGCCATTCACCATTTCGATAAATTGACGTACTCTGTGGGGTTAAAGATACTTCAGGTTGAACAGCAAAACTCCACCATACACCATTTCATTTCTACTGGACACACAAATGCTGCTTTAACTTGGGAAGCTGAGCTGCCTGTAAATGTTTTGCAGAAGCCACTGCAAATGCCTTTGAAAAATATTTACATTTTTTAAAACATGCTGCAGGAAAATTAGCTTTGGCAGCATGTGGGAATGGAACAAGGAACATGCTCGGCTTGTCATTCATACCTTTAAAAGATAATAATTTAAAGGAGTTTCATAGCACAACAGGATGCCTACTCAACCCAAATAATGAACTATATAATCTGAGTCTCACAAATTTTAAATATTGTTCCTTCCATCAATGCAATTTATTTTAAACACGGATGCCTAATGCTCCACAAAGCCTCCTCTTTTGGTCAAATCTAGAATCCCCTGTAAAACAGCAAGTTATGCACACAGATGGCCTTTCTTAAAATTGTCAGGAGTATATATGCGAATACACCCAGGACCAGAGATTGGAGGTGAGATTTCAAGTTATATGCATTACAAAACATATGTACATATACAAAGAAAGCGTGCATGTGCCAAAGTAAGTTTAAACTGTAACATAGTAAATGATGGCAGATAAAGACCAGTGTGATCCATCCATTTTGCTCAGTAAAGTGGTCAGGGTTGTAAAAGCAACGCCATGCAGATTACCTCTCCCTCCCATGCTTTGTTCAGGACTGTAATTGCTGATCCATGCAGATTATCCCTTCCTCTCCTCTACCCCCTGGCCTCTTATGGGCTGCAAATGTCATTTAACTTTTGTTTTGAGTGGCAGTGCTCTACATTTAGATTCCATCATTTTGCCATTTATAGATCCTCTATGTTTATCTCATGTCTTTTTGAATTCCATCACTGTTTTTGTCTCCATTACTTTCACTGGGAAGGCATTCCAGGACCCAACACCATTTCTGGGAAAAAATATTTTCTGACATTGTTGATACTTTGTTATAGATAGAAAAACTTTTTAAATTAAAAAAGAAGAAATTAGACCTTACCTGCTAATTGTCTTTCCTTGAGTTCTCTCCGGGCCAGTCCAGGCAAGTGAGGGTTGTCAACCTTCTCTAGCAGCTGAGGACTGAAAAACTGAAGTTTTGCTGCAACAGTATCTGGCTCCCCCTACTGGCCAAACCTCAGTCTAAAGTTAAAAAAGCAGCGAACAAAAGAACCTTCTGGAAACCCCGAGACCTCGTAGCCTACGATAGCCCAAGTCCAACCAGGGCACACCCCGCATATGTGTATCAACGTGTAGTTATTAAAGTATTAATTTTATCCTTTTTTTTTTTTACTATGTCTTTATCACACGATCTGGAGAATACGTCAAAGAGGACGTACCCGCCGAAAAAAAACACAGAAAAGAATCCTTGGAACCCCACAGACCCTAGCAAGCCGCGACGACACACGGAAGGCTAAAAACGGACTCTTTCAAAAGGAACCTCCGCGCCGCCCGACAAGGCCGTGGAGCCCGATTAAGACTCGCTGAAACCCCGGGCCGGGGCCTGGACTGGCCCGGAGAGAACTCAAGGAAAGACAATTAGCAGGTAAGGTCTAATTTCTTCTTCCATATCGTCTCTCCGGGCCAGTCCAGGCAGTGAGGGAAGTACCAAAGCAGTAACTATCCCTGGGAGGGACCAGCAAGACCGGCAACAACCGCAGACGCCCCGACTGTGGCATCACCAGCGGCCTGCACGTCTAACCGATAATGCTTCGAAAAGGTGTGCAGCGACGACCAAGTCGCCGCCCGACAGATATCCACTGGTGGAACAAGAGCCAGCTCAGCCCAGGAGGTTGCCTGGCCACGGGTAGAATGAGCCCTGAAAAACTCCGGAGGCGACTGGCCGCTCGCCCGGTATGCCTCCGAAACAGCACATTTAACCCAACGCGCAATGGAGGCCTTGGAGGCAGCTTCCCCCTTCCGTGGCCCCCCAAACAAGACGAACAGTCTGTCCGATTTGCGAAAAGAGCAGGTACGCCGAAGATAGCGCTTAAGCACCCTACCTAAATCCAACTTACGGAGAACCGAATCGATGGGCGTCCCGTCACGAACCGGAAAGGTCGGGAGGGAAATCGACTGATTCACATGGAAACGGGAAACTACCTTTGGAAGAAAGGAGGGCACGGGACGCAACATCACCTTCTCACGAGTGAAGTGCAAAAAGGGTTCCCTACAAGAAAGTGCCCGCAGATCTGACACCCGCCGAGCCGAACAGAGGGCCACCAAGAAGGCCGTTTTCCAGGAAAGTTCCTTAAAGGAGACGTCCCCAACCGGCTCGAAAGGAGGACGTCCGAGAGTCTCCAACACCAGATTAAGATCCCAAGCGGGAACGATGGGACGAACCGGAGGACGCAAATTCTGGACAGCTCGGAGGAAGCGCAGAACATCGGGGTGATGGGAGAGGAGCAGGCCCTTAATCCTACCCCGAAAACACGCCAGAGCGGCCACCTGCACCCTGAGCGTAGCGGACGCCAAACCCTTCTCAAAACCACCTTGCAGGAAAGACAAGATATCAGGCACCAAGGAGCAAGCCGGCTTCAGATCGCGCTCCCCACACCAATGTTCAAACAGCCGCCAGACGCGAGTGTACGCCAGAGAAGTGGACGAGCGTCTCGCCCGAAGGAGAGTGTCGACGACGGACGGTGCATAACCTCTGTGCATTAGCCTTTCCCGTTCAAGAGCCAAGCCGTAAGCGAGAAGAGATCCACGTCCGGCATGAGAAGCGGGCCCTGAGACAAGAGGCTTTCCCGCGCCGGAAAACGCCAAGGATGGTCCACCAGCAGTCTGACCAGATCCGCATACCACGGGCGCCGAGGCCAATCTGGGGCCACCAGAACTACTCGGCCCGCGTGACCCTCTATCCTGCGCAGGACCCGACCTATTAAGGGCCACTGAGGGAACACATAGAGCAGCCCTACCGACGGCCACGGCTGTACCAGAGCATCGAGGCCCTCGGACATACGCTCCCGCCTCCTGCTGAAGAACCGACTGGCTTTTGCATTGTCGTAGGTAGCCATCAGGTCCATCACCGGCTGACCCCACCGGCGAACGAGGGCGTGGAACACTGCTGCGTTCAACTCCCACTCCCCGGGATCTACAGCATGCCTGCTGAGGTAATCCGCCTGGATATTGTCGCGGCCCGCAACATGAGCCGCTGAAAGAGCCACCAGGTGGGCTTCCGCCCAGCCCATCAACAGTTGACTCTCTTCTAAGAGAGGCCCGCTGCCGGTACCTCCCTGTTTGTTGATGTAAAAAGCCGCGACGGAGTTGTCGGAGAAGATTCTCACCGCCTTGCCCCTGACGAGGGTGCGAAACTCCTGCAGCGCCAACCGCACCGTGCGAAGCTCCAGCAGGTTGATGGAGGAGGCCGACTCTTCCAGGGACCATAACCCTTGAGCCATGTGAGACTGACAATGCGCTCCCCAGCCCACGAGGCTGGCATCCGTTGTGAGCAGAACCCACGCCGGCGGTCGCAAGGGCATGCCCGCCCGGAGATGAGCGGAATCCAACCACCAGAGCAGGCTGTCGCGCACCGGCGGAGCGAGAGGCAACCTGCGGGAAAGAGGGTGAAGTTGAGGAGACCACCTCGAGAGCAACGCCCGCTGCAACAGTCTCATATGCGCCCGAGACCAGGGCACCAGGTCTAGGGTCGCTGCCATGGTTCCGAGCAGTTGCAAGTAACGCCAAGCCGTGGGCGCCTTTAGGCGAAGAAACACCCGCACCTGGCCCATCAGCTTCTTTATCCTGGGTTCCGGCAAGAAGACCGCTCCGACGCTGGTGTCGAACAGCGCTCCCAGGTACAGAAGGCGTTGAGTTGGTTGAAATCTGCTTTTGGACTGATTTATCGCCCAGCCCAAACGCTCGAGTAGGGATACCACACGCGCCGTGGCCACCGCGGAATCCACGACCGACGGCGCCCGGATCAACCAATCATCGAGGTAAGGGTGTACAAGGATGCCCTCCCGTCGCAACGCCGCCGCCACTACTACCATCACCTTCGTGAAGGTCCACGGCACTGTGGCTAGACCAAAGGGCAGCGCTTGGAACTGAAAATGACCCGAGGGTACCGCAAACCGCAGGAACCGTTGGTGCTCCGGCCGCACAGGAATATGGAGGCATGCCTCCGTGAGGTCGATGGAGGTAAGAACCTCCGTGGGTTGCACGGAGCAAATCACGGACCTGAGAGTCTCCATGCGAAAATGTGGAACGCGTAAGCAGCGATTCACGTGCTTGAGATCCAGGATGGGACGGAAGAAACCCTCCTTCTTGGGCACCACGAAATAAATGGAATAGCGACCGCACCCCAACTGGTCCCGCGGAACCGGCACCACGGCCTGAAGCCGCAACAAGCGCTGCAGGGTCTGGAACACTGCCTCTGCCTTTACTGCAGAACCACAATGAGACACCACGAAAGCGTCCCGCAACGGCCGCGCAAACTCGAGGGCGTAACCGTCGCGGATAATCTCCAGCACCCAGAGGTCTGTCGTGATAGTGACCCAGACAGAAAGGAACCGCTGGAGACGACCCCCCACCGGAACTTCCATCTGGGCCAGCCTCACTTCATTGGGGCTTCTTGCCGGGGTTCTGTTGGGACTGGAAATAGCCTCTGCCGAATACTCGAGCCCCTCGAAAGGACTGACCTCGAGTCCCCGAGCGGCCCCTAGGATAAGGAGCAAAACGAGCACCCTGAAATTTACGAGGCTCCCACCCCGCCCCACGGGACCCACCGGCCGACCGCTGACTCTTTAGCCTATCCTCAGGGAGGCGACCCCCTTTGGAGTCACCCAAATCCTTCACAATCTTATTTAACGCCTCCCCAAAAAGCAAGGCGCCCTTGTAGGGCAGCTTAATGAGACGCGCCTTGGAGGAAACGTCAGCGGCCCAATGGCGTAACCAAAGGAATCACCGAGCCGCAATTACCGATGCCATAGACTTCGCGGAAATGCGAACTAAGTCATAGAAGGCATCCGCGAGGTAGGCCGCTGCCGACTCAAGCTTTGCGGAGTCCTCCTCGTCGCCTTTGTCCCGGGCTCCTTGAATCCATCTAATCGAAGCCCTGGACACGTACGCCCCACAGAAGGCCGCTCCAAGGGACAGGGCACAAGACTCAAAGGTCTGCTTCAGCAGCGCCTCAAGCTTTCTATCCTGCAAATTCTTGAGGGCCGTACCGCCTTCTATGGGAATTGTGGTTTTCTTGGTAACCGCTGATACCAAGGCGTCAACCTTGGGCAAGCGCAGCAAGTCGAGCTCCTCCTGCGGCAACGGATACAAGCGGGCAATAGCCCATGCCCCCCGCAATGTTGCTTCCGGGCACTGCCATTCAGATTCCACCATTTGCTTCATAACGCGGTGGACCGGGAAACACTTCTGCTCCGCTTTAAAACCCTGAAGCAGCGGATCCTCCAACGGATGATCCTGAACCGGAGGCAGCACAATATTCAAAGTCGCTAGCGTCTGAGAAATCAGACTCCCCAATTCCTCCTTGCGAAAAACCCGGAAAAGACTGGGGTCATCTGCGTCCCCCAACTCTCCTTCTTCCAGATCAGCCCACTGATCTAGACCAGGGTCCAAGCCAAGCTCCTCTTCTTGCAGACTGGGAAGTTCTGAGTCAGAGAACCCGATGCCATCGGGAGCCCCCTGTGTGCTATGTCCCACTCTGGAAGGACCCTCTACTGGGTCCATATCAGAAGGAGCTGCCACCAGACCTTGGGAAAGGAGGGGCACCGAGCCTTTAGCCTGAGATTGATTCCACTTCAGACAATAGGTCTTATGCATAGCAAGAATAAAAGCTGCTGAAAAGGTATCTTCCAAAGAAGGAGCTTCAGGCTGATGCCCCACAGACAAAGGTAAAGAAGGAGCAGTCAGAGGTAATGAAGGAGCATCCTCCACAGGCACCTGCTTTTTGGTCTTGGCCTTGCTCTTCTTAGAGCAGCCCTTGTGCACAGAAGGAACCGCCACCGATGCCGACGACATGGCTGCCGTTCCTGCCAAATCGGAGACTGTGGAAAAATCGCCGAGGAGGCCCTGCGCCTCCTTAGATTCCATGCCGCTGAAAAACGCGCTGAAAGGAAACAATTAAGGAAAAAATCCACGGCCGCACAAAAACAAACCGCGGCGAAACGAAACCAGCCGAAAACGAACCAGTCAGACTCCGGGGAAAGCGCCGCACTCAAGCGCGCCAAAAACAGGGCAGGCCCTGAAACCTTGACTGACCTGTGCGCGGGAGAGCCGCCGTCGGCGGAAAACTGAAGGACCAGGCAGCAGACCCCCCGCTGCTAGCGGCGGCGTGCCCGCGGTGAAAGAAGGTGTCTGGGGCTCCCAGAACTCTTTCTGCCTCTCCCGTCGTGAAAGAAGATATCTGGGGCTCCCAGAACTCTTTCAGCTGCTCCGGTGTGCCTGGAGCTGAAGACAAGGCAGGCTCTGCCTCTAACGCTCCTTCGAATAGTCGGCACTGATGCAGGCCAAAAAGGGGAGAGCCCTGCTAGAACTCTGTCCCCCTAACAGCCCAAAAACAAATACAGACCAAAAGCCCGATATAAAAAAATAAAACAAAACAAAGGTGAATAAACTATAGGGAGCCAGACAAGAGACGTTGTCTTCAGCTGCTAAGGACTGAAAGACTGAGGTTTGGCCAGTAGGGGGAGCCAGATACTGTTGCAGCAAAACTTCAGTTTTTCAGTCCTCAGCTGCTAGAGAAGGTTGACAACCCTCACTTGCCTGGACTGGCCCGGAGAGACGATATGGAATAAGTTATTCATCCGTAGCAAGTATTCTTTGTAGACAGCAGGATACATCCTCACATATCATCTGTAGCAAGTATTCTTTGTAGACAACAGGATAAGTTCTCATATATGGGTGACATTATCAACTCAGGCCTACATAGGAACCTCTTCCAGTTCCTTCTAAAACTTTTTACATTGGCTCCACTGTGCATGCATACAACTTCCTGCTTGCCAACACCATGCCTCATATCCTCAGTCTGGTAGCCAGCTAAGGCAGGAGTACAATTCCAATGAGAGGTGAGAGGGTTCGAGGATTTATCCTGCTGTCCATGAAGAACCCCTGCTACAGGTGAGTAACTTAGTTTTCTCTGTGGAGAAGTAGGTTAAGTGCTCATAAATGGGATTCCTTAGCCACCCGCTGCCTCATTAAAAAAAAAAAGTGAATTGTAGTATCATTGGCGGACACAAGAGAACAGAATCTTTTTTTTGCAATAGGCCTGTTTGACAATTACATATGAACGAGGCAGCATGGTACAGAAAAGAAAAGGGCCTAGCAGGGATGCAGCTGCATTCTAATCCCTGAACAAATTCTGCAGTATGAATTGGCTGAATCTGCTGTCACGTTGGGAGTCCTTTTCCATACTGTTACATGATGTGAATGTGTGGCCAGAAGTCCAAGTTGCAGCTTTGAAAATCTCTTTCCATGGAAGCTGAGCATACGTGGACCACTGAAGTGGCCATGGCTCAGACATTATGAGCTATGAAATGACCTTCAAGCATCAGATCTGTCTGGGCATAAGTGGAAGAGATGCAATCTGCCAGCCAAATTGATAGAGTGCATCTGTTGACAGCAGCTCCCAACCTACTGGTATCAAAAGAAACAAAAAGCTGAGCAGACTTTCTATGAGTTTTTGTCAACTCCAAAGAGAAGTCCAAGGCTCTCTTGTAGTCCAGCGTGTGCAATGCATTTTCCCTTTGGTAAAATGTTGAACAGACTATTGACCGATTAAGGTGGAAGTCTGACCCCATTTTAGGAAAGAATTTAGGATGAGTATACGACACCACCTGGAACTTGCTACCTCTGTGTGCTGAAGTCACAGTCACCAAAAACAAGACTTTCCAGATCAGAATGAGTCTTCAATCAGAATATGATCTGTGATAAGATGATATAAAGGAGGATGGGCCTTAGTTTCACCCGTGTCCACTATTTGTTGCATTTGTCTGTCTTGCACAGATTGTAAGCTTTATTGAATAGGGAACTCTCTCTCTCAATGTATGTGTACAGTGCTGCATATGCCTTGTAGTACTATACAAATGATAAGTAGTAGTAGTAGTAGTAATAGTAATAGCAGAGCACACAGTGGCATAAAGTGAGCTTTCATCAGCCGAGTTAAAACCATGCCGAGGTCCCAAGACACTGCGAGAAGCTTAAGGTGAGGCTTCGAAAGAAGCAATCTCTGTGTGAAGCAAATTAAAAGCTGTAGAAAGATGCATTTACCTTCTACATGACAGTGACAACACCAATTACACTAAACATGTAGCCTTACAGAGTTAGTCTTTAAGCTAGACTCAGATAAATGTAGAAAGTTTTCCAGCAGTTTTGTGTGGGACATGAGAAGTGGTCTAGGGCCTGCTCTTCACACCAGACGACAAACCTCCTTCACTTAAAACTATACAACCTCCATAATCTCTCTTGGAAGCCAAAAGGACATTGGTAACAGCAACTAGCAAGATCAAAGAGGATAATGTTGGGCCTGGCGAGGACAATGTCCCTGTTTAATGTACATGTACAAGTTTAAGTTACAATGTAAACCGCTTTGACTGACATGATAAAGCGGAATAAAAAAACTGCTAAATAAATAAAATAGTAAATAAGAGTTTTCACCATCTGAAGAATAGAAAGATTTGCATACAGAAAAGCCTCCACTCAATGGAGGAGGAAAACATCTGAGGCTAGTTTGCCATCCCTACCTCGAAACAGAACTGAGACAGCTGCCTCATCTAAGGAGTGGCAAATCTATTGAGGGGGTGTCTCCACTCTCAAAAGATGGTCTGAGTTACTTCCCGGTTCAGGGTCCTGTCGTAAGTTTGCAAGCACTGTTCCCTCTAAGCTGTGCGCATGTGCGCGCGCACACACCTCGCTGAGCGAGCGCACATACTTTATAACAGAGCGCACAAAAATTTTAGTTCTGATTCTGATAGAAAACAACACAGATGTCTTAAAATTTAAAAGTTGTTGTGTATTTACGGTTTTCACAAGTTCTACAATATTTTCTAGTGCAATCAATGCGGTGTACATACTGTATTCTGACATGTAGTCAAATTTTAAAGTATATAACTCCGAGTGTCATTATGTGGCGCACAAAAATTTAACCTTCCTTCAAAAGCTGCACAGCTGATATTTTATGAGCACACAGCCTACAGAAAATTAGAGGGAACATTGTTTGCAAGACACAGTTCAGCCTGTCCACCAGAATACAGTATTGCCTCGCCAGGCAGCTATATTGCTTAGAGTCGTCCTCTGAGAGATGATGAAGTTCCACATCCTGACTACTTTTCTAGCATAGGAGGTATGACCCCAATTCCTTTGTGGCTGTTGATGTAGTACATTGCTACTTGATTGTCCGTGTGGATCATGACAATCTAGCTGGCCAACTGATCTCTTAAAGCCTTTAGAGTATTCAAGATTGCTCTTAGTTCTGAGAAATGTATCTGATAGAGGCTCTCCTGAGCGGATCAAAATCCTTAACTGTGGAACCCTTAGTGGTACATATGTTCTATGAAACTCCTGTTCATATGACTCTATGTAGCCAATGTGATGCCAATTTTTAAAAAATGTTCCAGGGGTGATCCCAGAAACTAGAGACCGGTGAGCTGGATGTTGGTACTGGGCAAAATGGTAGAAACTATTATAAAGAAAAAAAATTACTGAACATGTAGACAGTCATGGCTTAATGGGAGAAAGCCAAAATGGATTTAGTCACGGAAAGTCTTGTCTTACTAATCTGTTATATTTTTTGAAGGTGTGAATAAACAGGTAGACAAAGGTGAGTCAGTTGATCTAGTGTATCTGGATTTTCAGAAAGCCTTTGATAAGGTCCCTCGTGAGAGACTCTTGGCAAAATTAAAAAGTCATGGATAGGAGGCAGTGTACTATTGTGGATCAGGAACTGGTTGAAAGCTAGAAAAGAGTAGGGCTAAATGACCAGTTTTCTCAATGGAGAAAGGTGAATGGTGGAGTACCCCAGGGATGTGTGCTGGGCCCGCTGCTCTTTAACATATTTATAAATGACCTGGAAATAGGAATAATGAGCGAGGTGACAAATTTGCAGATGACAGAAAATTATTCAAAGTTGTTAAAACTCAAGAGGATTGTGAAACATTGCAAGAGGACCTTGATAAATTGGAAAACTGGACGTCCATAAAGTAGATAAAATTTAATGTGGACAAGGACAAAGCTATGCACCTAGGAAATAACACCCAAACTATGGTTACACAATGTAAGGTTCCACATTAAGAACCACCACTCAGGAAAAAAGATCTAGATGTCATCGTGGATAACACATTGAAACCCTCCACCCAGTGTGCAGTGGCGGTCAAGAAAGCAAATCGAATGCTAGGAATCATGAGGAAAGGAATGGAGAATAAAACCAAGGAAATTATAAAGGCTCTGCATCGTTCCATGGTACAACTGCACCATGAATATTGTGTGCAGTTCTGGTCACCTCATCTTAAAAAGGAATTAGAAAAGGTACAGAGAAGAGCCACCAAAATGGTAAAGAAGATGGAAGGATACCCCTATGAGGAAAGGCTTAAAAGATTAGGGCTCCTCAACTTGAAAAGAGATGGCTGAGGAGAGATATGATAGACATCTATAAAGTAATGAATGGAGTGGAATGGGCAAACAGATTGATTGTTTACGCCATCAAAAAGTAGAAAGACGATGGGACACGTAATGAAGCTACAATGTAACCCTTTTAGGAATAATAAGAGAAAATATTTTTTTACTCAATACATAATCAAACTCTGGAATTTGTTACCGGAGGATGTAGTAAAAGCTGTTAACATAGTTGGGTTTAAAAAAGATTTGGACAAGTTCCTGGAGGAAAGGTCCATAAACCATTATTAAGGACCCGGAATACTGACTTCTTATCCGAGGACAAGCACTGTGGAACCTGTGTACCTTTTTAGGAACCTGCCAGGTACTTGTGACCTCGATTGGCCACTGTTGGAAACGGGATACTGGGCTTGATGAACCTTGGTCTGACCCAGTATGGCATTTCTTATGTTCTTATTGTCTCATGTGACATGCCAAGAGAGAGACACAAACTGTTAAGCCATGTAGCCGAACATCCTCAACATGTTCCACACTGGTATCTGCTGATTCTGATGCACTTCTTCCAAAATTGCTACCCAATTGGTGATCCTATCTTGTGGAAGATAGGCTTTCGCCCAAGTCAAGAATAGCAGAGCTCCAATGAATTCCAAGTGGCCTGATTAGCTCAAATTTGACTTGGGGTAATTGATGATGAATCATAATAATAGCTCCAGCACCTGGATGATGAGGCATACAAATATTTTAACCCACTCCTGAGTGATACTCTTGATTAGTCAATTGTTCAAGTAAAGAAACACATGCACACCAAGTTTGCATAGAAATGCAGTAACTACTGAGTGACACTTTGTGAAAATATGAGTGGATGCAAGACCAAAAGGTAGTACTCTGTACTAGAAGTGGTGTTTCATAAGAACATAAGATTTGCCATATTGGGTCAGACCAAAGCTCTGTAAAGTCCAGCATCCTGTTTCCAACAGTGGCCAATGCAGGCCACTAGAACCTGGCAGGTTCCTAAAAGGTAGACAGATTCCACGTTGCTTATCCCAGGAATAAGCAGTGGATTTCTCCCAGTCCCCTTTAATAACAATGGTTTATGGACTTTTTCTTCAGGAACCTGTCCAAACCTTTTTTAAACCCAGTTATATTAACAGCTTTTTACTGCATCCTTCAGAAAGTAACTCCAGAGCTTAAAAAGTGGCTACTCACCTGTAACAGATGTTCTCCAGGAGCAGCAGGAATCAGTCCTCACATATGGGTGACATTGACGCCGATGGAGCCCCTGTGCGGAGCATTTACCCAGCTTTCAAGGAAAGCCTTTGGGAATGCAGCGCGCATGCGCGGTCCCCTTCCCGCCCAAGGGTGCCATCTTGCTCAGTCTGATGACATAGCTAAAAGACAGCAAAAAAAAAAGAAGCATATGACTGCAACTCCAGGGGAGGAGGGAGGGTCATGAGGACTGATTCCTGCTGCTCCTGGAGAACACCTGTTACAGGTGAGTAACCACTCTTTCTCCAGGACCAAGCAGGAAGTCAGTCCTCACATATTGGACTCCCTAGCTCTAGACTACCGGGAACCCAAAGCTGAAAAAATGGCTCCCTCTTAAGAGCCTCAGCATCCATGATAAGAATATCCTCTGAGAACGCCCCCGTACGGTAGCCCAACACAAGGGCCGGAGGGTAGGAGTTGCCTAAACCTCAAAGAGATTATGGAGTACCGTCTATCCGAAAGCACTGTCCCTTCGGGACTCTCTCTCGAGGCAGTAGTGGGCTGCAAAAGTCTGGCTTGAAGACCAAGTAGCGGCCCGGCAGATGTCTGCCAATGGAACAGAGTGGCGATGAGCTACTGACGCGGCTTTCGCCCTGTCACGGTGGGCCGTGACTCGA